>OY755248.1:53900890-54595890 GCA_963576725.1 Azorinus chamasolen
AAACATGTACATATTTTATTTGTTATAGTGTCTACAATTAACATTTTAACTTGGAATGCGACTGGCATAATGTCAAGCGCTGCATATTTAAGTAACGTTCTACAGACGCACAATATAGGTATCTGTGGCTTGTCCGAGCACTGGCTGTTAGATAGTGATAGTCACTTTTTAGACTGTATACATAGAGACTATACGAGCTTCTGTGTATCTGACTCTTCACTGTCGTTTGAATCTAGGAGTTATGGGAAAGGGGGTGTGGCCTTTCTATGGAATAAACAGCTTCCGTACATAGTTAGCCCCATTTCGTTTGACGATGATAGATTAGTAGGTTTACAGGTAGAACTCGACAAAAGTACTTTTTTATTCTGTATACAAGTATACCTACCTAGCAGTAATAACGGTACGCGGGTATTTAAAGAGTATCTTGTTAAATTAGCGGACATTATTTCTACTTACTCACATGTGGGTAAAGTGTTACTGTTTGGTGATTTCAATGCCCATCTGCAGGGAGGGAACTACATTAAGGAAGTTGACTTACGGAGCAAACTACTATGTGATTTTTTAAATGATAATAATTTTATAGCGGTTAACACTTTGCCCATGTGTAAAGGAGCACATTCGAGTTTTGTCTCATATAATGGTAATGCAGAATCGCTGATTGATCATTTTTTATGTCCAGTGGAAGCAAGTGATATGTGTGTGTCATGTGAGATACTTGATGATAATGCACTTAATGTGTCTTGTCACAGACCGATTGTCTGCTCGTTGTTAGTTGCTGGTATATATACAGCCAATAATTGTGGCTCTAGTTTTAGAGGAATAAAATGGAATAAAGTGTCTGCTGAGCAAGTAGTCAACTACAACTCAATGCTACATGAGTTGTTGGGCCCCTTGTGCTCTACAGATTTGAATTCTTCTGACGACTATAAGATGAATATTGATACGCTATATGATGATATTTGTAATGCTATTTGTATAGCGTCAGATCGCTCGTTTGCAATATCTGATTTTAAACCTTATTTAAAGCCTTATTGGGATGATGCCATGAAAAATTTACATTACCATATGCGTCAGAAACGTAGAGTTTGGATCAATAATGGTAGGCCAAATAATCCTGATAATGAACTGTACATTCAGTATAAAGAAGCGAAAAGAGTTTTCAGAAAATATCATAGAAATTGTTCGAATAGCTACTTAAAGCAGCTAAATGAAGAGGTTGATGAGGCAGCAGAGGTCGACTCTTGCTACTTTTGGAAACTGATCAAAAGACGCACTGGTCGCTCTGCTGACACTTACTGTACTGAGATGAGATTTAATGATACAGTATATCGAGATGCTGAATCGATTGCATGTCAATGGGGTCAGTATTTTCGTAATTTGTACACTGATATATCCAGACCTTCCTATGACTCTTGTTTTAAAGATACACTTGATAAAGCTGTAACAGATCTTAAGAATAGGTCTCCTGACGAGTCGAGGTTTGAACCGTTTTCTATTGACGAATTTGTAAAGGAGTCGAAAACCTTGAAAACAAAGAAGGCCTGTTCTTTAGATCGTATCTCAAATGAACATATTATATATGCTAATGAGTTACTCTATACTGTTCTTTTAAAGTTGTATAATTATATGTACAAGTTTTCATATATTCCAAAGCGTATGAAACGTGGTGTAATAATAACCCTGTACAAAGGCGGCAATAAGAGAAAGGACGATCCGGCTAGTTATAGGGCAATAACACTGTCTTCGGCCATATTGAAGCTATATGAGAGGCTTTTGCTTTCCCGTATGAAAGCGGAAAATGATTGCTGTTTTAGCCCGTTGCAATGTGGCTTTCAGAAAAATATGAGTTGTACTATGTCGTCTTTTCTGTTGAGAGAATGTGTCTACTTTTGCAGAGAGAATAGTAGTAAATTGTACGTCTGCTTTTTAGATGTTAAGACTGCCTTTGATAAGGTGTGGCACAATGGTTTGTTTTTCAAGCTACACGAAATGGGGATAACGTCATTTTCATGGAAGGCAATCGTGAATTTGCATGAAGATCTGGAGAGCTGCCTGATGTTTAAGGGATTCAAATCCGATTTCTTCCCTATAGAAGTAGGGACCAGGCAAGGCGGGGTAAGCTCGCCGTTCCTGTACCTCTGCTTCATCGATGGGCTTATTCGAAAATTTGTTGATTTGAACATTGGTTTTAAATTAAACGGTCTAGCTGTACCTGCCGTAGTTTCAGCTGATGACATGACTTTATTGGCGCTTACAAAATCTGGCTTGGATAGAATGACTACTTTGTGTTACAAATATTCATGCAAATGGCGTTACGAATACAATGCCAAGAAATGTGCGGTTATTGTTTGCAATGAGTCTAAGAGTCAGTATTCGAAGACCTGTAGACGATGGTACATAGGCAATGAAAGTATCGATGAACGTGATATATATACTCATCTTGGTATACCATTTAGCAAGTTTTTAGTTAACCATGCCATTGTTAAAGATGTAAACTCTAAGTTAAGACGCACCTTTTTGGGAGTAGGAGGATTTGGTAATCAGGGGCTGCACCCTTTTACACTTAAAAAAGTATATAAAGCTAAAGTATTGCCGAAAGCGTTGTATGGGTGTGAGATGATATACCAGTTGAGTGACTCTGATCTATTGCTACTTGAACGGAGCCATCGTTTTTGTTGTAAGCTTATGCAATGTATAGGTACAAGAACGAGGACTGTTATAGCTTTAGGTCTGCTAGGGTTATTCTCAATTAAAGCAGAAATTGACTTAAAGAAGTTGACTCTCTTTGGTCAGCTATGCAACCTTGGTTCTGAATCACGTGTTAAAGATGTGTTTCTCATGCGTATGTCGTCATTCTTAAATACAAGTGGTAATCAAATGGGTTATTTTAGTGATATATTTGATATTCTGTCAGATTACAGTCTGGAAAGTTATCTTTATAAGTATGCATGTGATGACGTTTTCCCCGGTAAACACACATGGAAACGCATCTGTAAAACGTCGGTTAAGCACCGGGAGGAATATATGTGGTATTTACAGTTATCTGAAGAAATATTCACACTATTCAAGTGTATACACCCTGTATATCGAGAGAGCATTATTTGGTCACTTTGTAAATATGACCCATCATGTACTCAACATTGTCAAAACGTCATAGGGCTAGTATCTCGTATCAACTCTTATGAATATGACAAACTGTGTCATAAATGTGGTTCAATATTTACTAATGATGTAGAACACTGTCTATTTAGATGTGAGTATCTAGAATGCGTGCGTACGCGTTTTAAGAGTTATCTAGGGCATGCATTTGGTTTGTCTGTATTAGAGTACTTGAACAATCTTCATAATGATGTTTACATTGGAGTTCTTCTTGGTTCTCAGGACGATGCACTCTACAGTCTGTTGAATGACAAGTATATTCAATTTCTTAAAGCAGGGGTTATACATGTTAGTAAAATGTGGTGTTCTTTATTTCACTAGTTGGGTGAATGCAACACAAACTTATATATTCTTCATTTAATGTAGCTAAAAGAATATAAACTTGTCATTATAAATGTAAGATGTAGATCGTACTGATCCTTGTTTACACCACTATCAGTGGACTGTGATACTATAAAGCACTGCTAATGCGACTTGTTCGACTACTTGTATAAATATGGCACTTTGTACAACTTAATGCAGCATGGTGGTATTGCTGAAGACTCGTGATGAAGGTCGCAGCTGTAATATCGTGCTGCATTGTGGGCCCGTCTGTGTTTGAAGATTATCGTAACGCTTAGAAAACGATTGTATTGGTGCTATCTTAAATGTGCTCATTATGAATATATACACATGTGTGTACCATATATCAATGATGATATGGATGATAATTATTATAAATATTAGGATCCTTGTTTAAATTCATATCATATTACTTTGCCTTGTATTGTATATATAGTTTGTCATAATTGTATGTATTTAAATTTCTTGTTTGTATGTTTAACTCTTCAACATTTGGAGGAAATAAAGATATAAACTACTACTACTACTACTACTACTACTACTGCTGCTGCTGCTACTACTACTACTACTACTACTACTACTACTACTACTACTACTACTACTACTACTACTACTACTACTCCTACTACTACTACTACTACTACTACTACTACTACTACTACTACTACTACTACTACTACTACTACTACTACTACTACTACTACTACTACTACTACTACTACTACTACTACTACTACTACTACTACTACTGCTGCTGCTACTACTACTACTACTACTACTACTGCTACTACTACTACTACTGCTGCTACTACTACTACTACTACTACTACTACTACTACTACTACTACTACTACTGCTGCTGCTGCTACTACTACTACTACTACTACTACTACTACTACTACTACTACTACTACTGCTGCTGCTGCTACTACTACTACTGCTACTACTACTACTACTTCTACTACTACTACTACTGCTACTACTACTACTACTACTACTACTACTACTACTACTACTACTACTACTACTACTACTACTACTACTACTACTACTGCTGCTGCTACTACTACTACTACTACTACTACTACTACTGCTACTACTACTACTACTACTACTACTACTACTACTACTGCTACCACTACTACTACTATTAATACTACTCCTCCTCCTCCTCCTCCTCCTCCTACTGCTACTACTACTACTACTGCTACTACTACTACTACTACCACCTCTACTACTACTACTACTACTACTACTACTACTACTACCGCTACTACTACTACTACTACTACTACTACTACTACTACTACTACTACTACTACTACTACTACTACTACTACTACTACTACTACTACTACTACTTCTACTACTACTACTACTACTATTACTATTACTACTACTACTACTACTACTACTACTATTACTACTACTACTACTACTGCTGCTGCTACTACTACTACTACTACTACTACTGCTGCTACTACTACTACTACTGCTACTACTACTACTACTACTACTACTACCTCTACTACTACTACTACTACTACTACTACTACTACTACTACTACTACCGCTACTACTACTACTACTACTACTACTACTACTACTACTACTACTACTACTACTACTACTTCTACTACTTCTACTTCTACTACTACTACTATTACTACTACTACTACTACTGCTACTACTACTACTACTACTACTACTACTACTACTACTACTACTACTACTACTACTACTATTACCACTACTAATACTACTACTAATACTACTACTAATACTACTACTACATCTGCTTTTTAAAACATAATTGATTCTTCATGTGTACTTTAAAAGTTGTGCCGTAGTGTTTGTTTTAATCCTTATCCAGTCAAATAAGCTTGTTGAAACCCTTATATGATGCAATTACCCCAGTTGGTCGTGAATCTATTTCCCGAATAACAAACAGCTTGGATCCTGATGAGACGCCGAGTTACTCGTCGTCTCAACTGGATCCAAACAGTTTTGAAACGACTGTCTGGTCGAGATCGACTGTATAAGGCTTAACACCGAGCAAATCCGTGTAAATTAACATTGACTACGAAACAACTACAGAAAAACCCCTGTAAAGCGGCATTAAAAAACATTCATCTGGGTCCCGAGGGCAGGTGATAGCGTAACCCTTTACCTGATAAATATTCATGTAGGAAATAATGACGTCACGAATATTAATTAGATTATTTTCTATAATGGAATATGAAAAAATGTCATTTTGGCCCAAGCAGAAGCTGAAGAATCAGATCTATATTATACCATAAGAAAATAGAGCAGACCCTGATCAGACGGCTCCTATAGGAGCCGTCTCATCTGGGTCTACTTTGTTTGCAGATGCGTCAAAATGCGCTTACACAAGGGAAAGGGTTAATGCAGGACGCTATGCAGAAACTCCTGTAGGAGCTTTTCTTCACGCAGTCCGTCTGGCATTACGCACCGCCTACTTTTAAAGACAAAATACTTTTATTTAACCCTCTCCCTGTTCTATGTCTATTACAAATGTCATGGCCAAAATAGTTATTATAAAATATGGCCAAAATAGTTATTATGAAATATGGAAGGTGAAATAGTGTAGCCATTTTAGAAAATAAATAAACATCAAATTTTATTAGCAAACAGAGCAGACGGCTCCTTTAGGAGCCGTCTGATCTGGGTCTACTCTGTTTGTATGAGGGAAAGGGTTAACGATAAACTGATCGCTTTAAATGGGCATTACTGTATATTATGGTAACATTTTCTTTGTAATTCTTTCAAAACTGATTGCTCCTTATTTTCATAATTATCTTAATATTTTTGTTCTCAGCTAGTGGGCCTTTCCCTGGCCGTTGTGGGATTCATACTGAGGTTTGGCAGATCAGTTTACGAGCCGATCCTCGATACTGGAATGAGTCAATTTGAGAAAGTTTTAAAGGACACGAACTTCGGCACATTTAATCTGGATGACATAGACATAGGAGAGAGCCTTCAGGCCGTAGCTATCGGCTTTATTGTTGGGGGACTGGTCCTAGTGGCGCTATCGTTCCTCGGTTGTTGCGGAGCTTGCTACAAAATTGACATGTTGTTATGGGTGGTAAGTCTCTTAGAATTCTTTTGACTTGAAGGATGGTAAATAATACCGCTGTCTGGCAGCTTTGTTTAGGAATTTAGAAATGAGGAATGTCTGTCTTTAAACTAGTTCTACATTAGGGCCTCGCTGAAGCAATATCATAATACATCAACGTGGGAGTCTTTAACCCTTTCCCCCATGAATATTAATGTGAGAAATAATGACGTCATGAATATCAATTGAATAAATTTGTTATAACAGCAAATAGACACATAGCAGAAATAGCAGAATCATATCTATATACGAGCAAACATAGAGCAGACCCTGTTCAGACGGCTTCTATAGGAGCCGTCTGATCTGGGTCTACTCCGTTTGCAAAGGCGTAGAAAAGTGTATTTATGGTGTAAAGGGATAAACGCAAGATGTTTAAAACATTACAAAGGTAATGTTGAAAGCTCCAATACTTTTGTCCTACATTAAGCTACCACCTGCATTACTGCTACTGTCGAATTGGTGACTAGCTATGCAAGAAGATTGGATCCAGATTAGACGGCGGAATAAATTGGAGTCTCGCCAGGATCTAAAATATTTGTCACCATGACTATGTATATGAAGAGATACTGAAACATATTTAGAAAAGTGCATCAGACGAATATTTTAGCAGACGACCAATACTTACAGAATAAAGGGCTGAGCATATTTAACCCTTTCCCTGTTCTGCACTTAGGCAAAATTTCAATACCTACTGAATATTCATTTACAAAATAGTTATAAATAAATATGGGAGGTAACCCATTGTATACATTTTAGAAAGCAAAGAAACAGATCTATCAAATTCTATAAGCAAACAGAGCATACCCTGATCAGACGGCTCCTTTAGGAGCCGTCTGATCTGGGTCTACTCTGTTTGCAAATGCGTGAAAACACGTTTATGTGAGGGAAAGGGTTAATATTGTCGGTCTAAACAACATGTATATTTCCAAATATGCTATGACCAAACATGTTTTGCGTTAATTTTCCTTAATGAAAATAATCTAATAAATATTCATGGTGAAATTGTTTCTTACATTTATGTACACGGAGTAAAGAGTTAATGCTGCTTTTTATTACATTATTTTTTATTCTTTACGAATTCGAACGAGCTTACATAGTACACATAATGCCTGTTATTTAGTACAGAAAAACCCTTCTTAACCCATTCCCTTATATTGATGACTTTTGACGACTCTGTAAAAGTCACATTGTGAAACCATTGTGATAAATAGAGCATTTGCTCCTATAGGAGCAAATGCTCTATTTATCACAATGGTTTAAAACTACAAAATTCTAAAATGTTCCTTTTCTCTAGTTAATGCTCTTTTTCGGTAGATTTATTCAAAGAGGTTGTATCTAAAAATAGCCTATGAGGTAATAGGTTAACCGGTTGTTCAAATCAGTATCGACACTGGTCTGTAAGACAGAAGGCAGCTAAATGCAGGATTAAAGTCATACAGAGGGCTTCTTTGAGAGCTATCTGCATGACTTTTATCTTGTATTATCCCTTTCCCTCATATAAACCAGTTTCCAGGCAGTTGCAAACATGTAGAAAATTGCACATCAGGGTCTGCTCTGTTTGCTTATTTGAAAGATCTGTTTCTTTACTGTCTAAAATGGCTACAATTTTCCATCGTCTGTATTTTATTATAAATATTTTGTCCATGAATATTCAGTAGGCATGAATCTAGAATAAACATAGAACAGAGAAAGGATTAAACAGTCACCTGCCTAAAAAGTCTAAATTCGTCTTTACTAAAATTCCCATTAAGAGGTTTATTTACTGTATTGTTATATGTACGTTATCAAACTACTCAATGTGTTGTGTACGTCATCTATACCTGTATTTCAGTACGCCATCGTGATTATCGTGTTCGTGATAGTGGAGGCTGTTGCCATTGGACTGCTGTACGGTAAAACAGATCTGGTAAGTGAATTGCAGAATGGACGAACAAGTTTCAAAGTCACATACTTACAAAATTAGCTATCAATAACGATACTACTACTACTTATTACCTTCTGGGCTATTTTTAGAAGCAACATCTTTGAATAAATCTACCGAAAAGGAGCATTTACTAAAGAAAAGGAAACTTTTAGAATTATGTAGTTTTGAAACAATTGTAAGAAATAGAGCATCTACTCCTATGAAGCAAATATTATATTCATCATAGTGGTTTCAAAAAGTCACTTTTACAGAGGCGTCAAAATGCGGTAATAGGATGAAATGGATTATTACACTATAGGCGTTTGGTTTAATTAAATTTGACGGAAGTTTGTTTGCAATCATATTTACCAAATGAGCTACTTATAACATAGTCACGATTCACTAATATGATATTATGTATTTTATTTATCAAAGCTGGAGTGAGATTCTATTAATCAGATAAAAAATAAAGTCCACTTTGCTTTCACCTTACCCTCAGTGTTAGTTGCAAAGGCTAAGTTCACACATTTACCATGTTAATGGCCGACTATATTCTAATCCGTCTAGCGTTAATCGTGACCTGGGTCCATGCTTATAAAGCTTTTAGTTGAGTCTGAGTTTCGTTCTCAAGCTTTTGATTGGTCAGATTTGAGTTCTCAAGTTTTTGATTGGTCAGATTTGAGCCTTTGGCTCAAATCTGACCAATCAAAAACTTGAGAACGAACTCAGACTCAACTAAACGTTTTATAAGCATGGACCCTGGGCCCAAGCTTATAAAACTTCCGAGACTGAGTCTAAGACCATGCTCAAGTGTCTGATTGGTCAGATTCTAAGCTTGCTCAGAATTTTACCAATAGGATTATTGAGAATGATCTCAGACTCAAGCAAAACGTTTTATAATCCCGGGGTCTGACTTGCATTCGCAAATAATTTGGATCTAGATGAGACATCGAGTAACTTGGCGTCTCATTTGGATCCTAGGTGTTTGACACTCAGTCCGATTTCTCAATAGCTGGAAGTAGAAAAAATCCTGCAGAATTACTCGTTATTCGAAGTCTCATCTTGATCCAAGCTGATTGCATATGCGGGTCAAATCGCGCTTTGCACGAGCGTGGTTGAAACTATATAGTAAAAACCCTCTAGACCGGAATTCTAATAGAGAAGAATTTATAAAAAAACCACCAAACAACTTTTATGCCGGTGGCTACTTAATGCAGAGTGAACGTCATGTAGAAAGCTCACAGCGGGGCTTTCTGCATGACTTTCACTCTGCATTAAGCTACCACTTATCTCCTAGACCGATACATATGCTAAATTTAACGCCCGGTTTAGAGAGGTTTTATTGTATATCCATAAATATATTTTCAGGTGAAAGACAATGTGAAAAGGTCCATCGAAACCTACAAAGGACTGGGCTCATCCGAGGTTGCGTCTGTCGCCTGGAACATTGTCATGATACAAGTGTGTATAGAGTTATCTCTCTTCCTTACTACTCAGCACACCCCGACAATCCCGAATATAACCGAGGAGTGCAATTCGATTTAATCACCATCCACATGTACAATAAAACTTCTCTAAAGCAACCATCAGAAATGGAAAGCACTACCTTTAGGTGGTAACGTTTTGCATTAAGCAACCACTTGCTTTTAAAGACCTATTTATTTATAAAGTGGCCGCTTCAGAGGGTTTACGGTACTTTAAAATCGAGTAACCCACGCCAGAAGCAATGCCTCTTTCGGGTTTACATGTAGTTTGCAATCAGTGTATACTTGGAAATGCATTTGCTGATCTGCGTCTACACTATATGATATTCTTCATTTATATATACCTGTACCAGAGGTACAGAAAAGCCTGCGTACCCAAATACTAAAAGTGTCATTTCTCCACCAAACCCTGTACTGTGACCACTCTTTAGAATCGTCTCGAAGAGACGATTCTAAACCCTGTACTGTGACCACTCTTTAGAATCGTCTCGAACAGACGATTCTAAAGAGAGGTCACAGTATAGGGTTTGGTGGAGTAATAAAGGAGTTATTCTTGAAACTGTTCAGTTTTCCTCATCTTATCTGGATCTCTGTATATATTCTGTTTCCTAGCTAACGAATTGTGTACTGATTGTGTATTTGTGACGGACTGGGCTGTGTAATCACTGCATAAAATTGCGTCTGCTTAAACCGTTGACCTCATGAATATCAATATAAGAATTCACGACTTAATAAATATCTATTATCTGATCTGTTTTATTCAATGTTTTCCTCAGATACGTTTAAATCTCTGTAGAAAAAATATCCGAACGTCAAACAGTATGGATCCTAATTAGACACCAAATCACATGACATCTAACCTGGGTCCAGTCTGTTTTCAAGTGAAAATCAGGTAATGTTTAGGAAAATATACATGTACATTAACCCACCTCAAAACTGATAAAGACACATTTTGACCGCCTTTGCAAACAGAGTAGACCAAGATCAGACTGGTCCTGGTCCTGTTTGATCCAAAGGTGCCCGACGCATGCTTGGACTCGCCCACGGACCCCCCCCCCCCCAAAAAAAAAATATGATCGAAGTATGTAAAACTAGCCTAAAACTATCTATTTGAACCTTAAATCACTCAGTAAAACAAGAAAAGCACGATCCGGATTTTTTCCCCAATCGGGTCTATATATGTATATATAGACCCGAAAGAATTTTTTTCCGGGTCGTGTTCTTCTTGTTTTTCGGAGTGGTTTAAGGTTCAAATAGATAGTTTTATGCTAGTTTACATACTTCTATCACTTCTTTTATTTTTTTTTGGGGGGGGGGGGGGGGGTGGGGGGGGGGGGGGGGTTCTATTGGTGAATCCAAGCATGCGTCGGGCACCTTTGGTTTGATCAGGGGATATGCTCTGTTTGCTTATGGAATTACATACAAGTTGAACTTCGATTTCTCGAACTCGGATAACTCGAACTTCGGTATAACTAAAAGTTCGGACCTTCCAAAATTTACAATATAGAATTGTTCTAAAATGTATCACTACGCATATATAGAAACACTTATGACAGCTTACTGCAGGTCTAAAGTGACGCTGAAAGCTCCTACTCGAGCTTTCGGCGTTTACTTTAGACCTGCATTAAGCTGTGAACTTGATTTTTTTTTCAAATTAGAAATCGGATGACACGAAACTCTGTCATCTCGAATTAGAAAATTATGCAAATTAGAAATCGGGCGACTCTAAATTCTGTTATCTCAAAGTAAATTGTATGCTCCCTTCACCCTTCGCTTGCTGAATTTTAAAATACATTTCTCCTTCTTTACCCATGCCCTGTAGTATAATTACACATATCTACACTGTGTACACATAAATCGCTGTGCAATCACTGCTGTAGAGTGCACTGGTTGCACAATCAACTTGTAAATAGTGGAGACCCTGATGAGACGGCTCCTGCAGGAGCTGTCTCATCAGGGTCTTCACTATTTACAGGTAGGTATATTGACGTGAATAGCAAGCGAAAGGTTTAAATTCGTAATACCAAAGTTCAACTGTATATGTTTGCCATGGTCAAAACATTAGCGTTCATTTACCAATACAAAAAACCCTTAATGAATATTCATGGATTTTTTTTATTTCTTACGCGATATTAAGGATGTAAAGGGTTCATTTATACACAATATAATGGATATGCGACATTTAATGTAGGTTGAAAACCTTTGGGGCTTTCTGTATAGCTTTAATCATACATAAGCGGACATCTGCCTAAAATCTGTACCAAAACCTGATTTGCGCATGCATGCTTGTATCTTTTTTCGACTCTCTAGGAAAATAGCAGTGCACATGACTAACGATTTGTGTTTTTGTTCTTCAGTTTGAGTGTTGTGGGGTTGAGAGTTACAAGGATTTTGAGAAAGCCACAGGCTGGAATAAACAACCTGTAAGCGGAGTAACTCTTGTGACCCCAGTTGCTTGTTGTAAGACATTACCAACAGGTAGAACTACCGGCGCTTTAACTTGTGCCACCTCCTACGCAGCTTCGTCAAACAACGGAGAAACGGTGAGTGAGTGAATGAGTGAGTGGATGAATTGTTAGATGTTGATTTCTATTAGTGGTTGCGCATACATGTTCAAGAGTGAAGATCATGGGTTCGATTCCCGGCCAAATCGACCCATAGACGAAAATATATGTAATTTACCAGCGTTTATTGACACACATACTCGGATGGGGTGTGGGGACATGAGCGATTTAATAACCATTTGCAAACAATATAGATTCAGAAGAGTTGCCGATTTAAGGTAGTTCGCGCTGTTGCTCGGCAAAAATCGAAGTTTATCCAATTATTATCATATTTGGTCCAGGTATACAGAAAGTTACCGCCGACACGACTACGACGTTCATTTTAAATTTGACGTCGGTTGCTTAGCAATATATGACGTCAAAAGCGCCCTCTGGTGTCATCTAAGCAATTTACATGTGCTTGCGTATTTCTTTATTTATTTACAAATGCAGTTGCGTATTTCAATGATTCGAAAACTGGTTTGAAGAAGAAGAATAGTTCTTCAATATGATATGCGATATATGTTTAACAAGCGTAACACTTTTGTTACGTCGGGAGTTGAAATTTGGAAAACCCATTTTACCGCATTCTGATATTGATTTTTTTTCTCCATTTTCGTGGAATTCCAAAAATACTAGACGGTGAAAGTTCATAAAAAAATCACATGTCATACTCTGTTCATTTCTTAACAGGAACAAGTAAAAAAATCAATACCTATTCGAGTTCATTTTTTCGCTACGAGTGATTTTGCTAGGTGATCTCGTCATCATACTCGACGTCAAGGCGACGTTGAAATATATATAAAACTGTTCCAGATCTTATTTATATCATATATGCTCATTACTCTTCTTATTACACTAATTATTCATGGAAATATCAGTATGACTTGATGTTGTAGTTTTAATATTCCTGAAAACTAATTGTCTTTCATCGGAAAAAAAACTGTTTTCTTCTATTAATAACAAATAGTGCAAACCCATATCAAACACTTCATGCAGGAGTTTCTGATTAGGGACTTCTCATTTTGTGTAAAAATATATTTTAGAAAAGAGTACTGTACACATATAATTAATAACTATTATTTAATATGCCTTTTTAAAATGCTCTTTATTTGTTTAGAGTTGTCATATTGTATGAAATGTACTTATTTTGAGGGCCTCGGGGGTAGTATTTTGACTAACCGAGCTACCCTCGTAAAATAATGTGTTTCATTCATTCATTGACACAGGGCGCAGATGGAACGGATCCATGTAGGAAACGTTCCACAGAAGTTTCTCACTTGGTTCAGTTCTATTTGAAACTTTGATTATGTAGTTTGTATAATTATGCTGATTTCATTTTGCGTTATTGAAATGGTTTAGCGTAATATCTGCATTGGGCACAGTGTTTATTATGATCTGTGATTGTTATTTTTGCATATAAATGTATGAAATGTACTGATTAACAAGGCCTCGGAGTACCTAATGAGCTACCCTCATTAAATTAAGTATTTTAGCATGCATTCATTAATTTAAATTAATTGGGTTACTCTCAAGCCTTTCATTCATTCATTCATTCAATTCGTCATAAACCTTGTGCATATAGTTTGGATCCAGATGGTACGTTGAATAACTTAACGTCTCATCAGGTTCACTTAGTTTACAACCTAACTGCATTTTTCTAACTTTGAAGCAGATAACATTTTATTTTAACTAAAACTAAGCAAAAATATTTTTCGTATTAAAGTATTGACAGCGTGGGTAAATGACGTCACAAATATGTGGTTTAATAGCGCGTGCATTCATCCACCTGAATCGGGGTCAAATGGCAATTATGCATTTCATTTGTGCAACAGTTAAGTTAAATCGAGCTTTATATTAACTATTTGGATGCTAGTGGCAAATCAAAACTTTGATAACAGATTGGATCTAGATAAGACACCAAGATACTCGACGTTTTATAAGGATCCAAATGCGTGTCCTTGAAGAATAGATCTACAAATTGAAGCAGACAACATTTTTTAATTATACAGACACATCACTACTTATCGAGCAATGAGTTTATATCTGAACATTGATTTCTTGTGCGTATATATAGCTGTGATTTACTGTTTTGTATTTTGTATTAAATACTTTTATTTCAGGGCCTCAATGTAGATTAGTCATTATGACTAATTGCAGGGGCGGATCTAGAATTTGTTGTTAGAGTAGGCGTAAAACTTATATATATGTTCTGGTGTTTCGAGATCAATTAGTTTGGAAAAGTGAATACTGCTTAAGCCGATGCTATGGGGTGTGAGTAGTGTTGCACTTCTAATTACTACTCATGAAAAGGCTCAATAAAACCGAGTCTGCAATTTTCTCTTTTCACATTGCTATTTTTGCTTTCGAATGATCTCCCACTTTCAGAATTTATTTATTATAACAGCAACACTGAGAGAAACAGAGTATGACACCCACTATCAGTCTTACGGTCACCTAAAAACCTGCATTTATTAAATTTGATTTTCAATTACACTGTCAGACAGTGGGTTAAGCAACATCATCCTACGAGGGTGTCTTCTCGCATAGAGGTTTATAACCTCCTTGACATCTATGTCAATCTCCTTATGTATTCATAAGCATTAATGCACGTGCATTAAATCTATCTTCATTCATTGTCGACCTGGATTGGGATAGTAAATTGTTTTTGATATGCTTTAATGCGGAGTTGGCTGCATCCATCTTCAAATTGTTGTGCAAAAAGAGAGGGGTAGGCTTCGTTTGAATTGCGAAATTCGACTTGAGTAGCGGGGTTAGAGTTTAAACCGACTGTGCATATTAGCGCAAATACGATCAGTGAAAAAAGACTTTTGCATTTTTCTAGGGGGGGGGGGGGGGGGGGGGTATGCCGGGTCCGCCCCCGCCTGGATCCGCCTATGAATTGAGCTACCCTCATTAAATAAAGTAGTTCATTCGTTCATCCATTCACTACATTCATTCATTCATTCATTCATTCATTCATTTTTCCGTGAGAAGATATGACTGGATTTAAAAGGATAAGAAGTAGATCTAAAACAATAAATAAAAAAAAATCTGCTTTGAAAATACATAAGAAAATAAATACAATCAATCGATACGGTGTCAAATGTTTTACTGCCAAATATTTACATTGCAACGCAAAATGTAAAAACGACGTAAAATATAATACATGTAATTACTACAAAATGCGTTGATTTATTACATTATGCTGGAAAAAAATGTAATATCGACGCAAAATGAAATAATTATTGAAACGGGTCTAATTCATGAATTCCATACACGACTATAATCGCGACTTTCGAAGAGAAATGCATATACATGTACAAGTAAAATAAACCTCTTCTGACAACAAGGGACTGGGAAAGCGGAGAGTAGTAGAGAGCGACGGGTCAAAAGTCGAAACTTTCATTTTATCGACATGAAACTTATCATAGTGCACTGGATGATGTGTAGATGTTAACCAACGCAAAGTGTAATAACGATGCAAAATGTAGTAAACTTTTAGGTGGGCCTGGTTCATACCATACAACTATATATCCACGAATTTCGAAGAGAAAATGAATATATAACGATAATATAACCTGTCTGACCACAAGAGCCGGAGATAAGTGTAGTGGAGGGTTTTATCGACAAAAAGACATATCAGAGTGTACTGAGTGAAGTGTACATGTAGATGTTGCTAGAGTCAATATGTTATACTTATTCTAAAGATGTTCGATATATAAAGGAAATTATTACATTTTGCGTTATTACATTTTGCGTTTTACATTTTTATATTTTACATTTAATAAAATTTTGCATTGTTATCTGTAAAAGTCAAGCGAAAAATAGGGCAATGAATTATTTTACTGACGATCACATCGCATCAACGTCGCGTTGACGTCGAATATGACGTTGAGTTGACCTAGCAAAATCACTCATAGCGAAAAAATGAACTCGAATAGGTATTGTTTTTTTACTTGTTTCTGTTAAGAAGTGAACGGAGTATGACATATAATTTTTTTGTAAACTTTGACCGTCTAGTTTTTTTTGAATTCCGCGAAAATGTCGAAAATAATCCAATACCAGAAAGCGGTAAAATAGGTTTTCGAACTTTCAACTCTTGACGGAACAAAATGTGTTACGCTTGTAAATCATATATCGCATATCATATTGAAGAACTATTCTTCTTCTTCAAACCAGTTTTCGAATCATTGAAATACGCAACGGCATTTGTAAATAAATAAAGAAATACGCAAGCACATGTAAATTGCTTAGATGACACCAGAGGGCGCTTTTGACGTCATATATTGCTAAGCAACCGACGTCAAATTTAAAATGAACGTCGTAGTCGTGTCGGCGGTAACTTTCTGTATACCTGGACCAAATATGATAATAATTGGATAAACTTCGATTTTTGCCGAGCAACAGCGCGAACTACCTTAAGAGGCTCCATTAGGTTCCAAGATGTTTGAAATTAAGTCAGTTACCACAGAATAAGTAATTAAGTCAAAGTTATGTTTGAAAATGCAGTAGCCAAGGGACTGAATTGACATAAAATCTACAATTGGATATTTCATCTGTAATACATTCTTACTGTTGCTTATGAATACCAGCATCTGTAATATGATTCTATCACTCACTCTTACAGATAGTAATAACACTGACCTTGACCTCATGTAGATTTCTTCCAGATAGTAACTAATAACACTGACCGTGACCCCATGTAACTGTTGATTAATCCGTTATTTGATGAATACTCGTACAAATTTAACTGATTGATATATCGTATTACAATATAAAATGAAGATACTTATTGTCATGACAAACGGAAGCCAATCAGATTTAAAACATACGCGTATACGCTAACAGAGCAGCCCTTGGACTAAGTTCCTCCAAAATATGTATGACCTGGGTCTACTTTGTTTGGAAAAAAAACGTAAACATGTTTGTTAAGTACCCACGCCAGACAGTTTACGTTTTGTACGCACTATACACATTATACAAAGGGGTAACGTATATCGGCATAAATTATGTACATGTACATGAAGGTATTTTGTTTCTTTACTTTCATTCTTATATTTATTTTTTTGACAGGGTTGTTTCAAAGTACTGTGGGACTTATCATTCAATAAAACATCAATGGCCGTCCCGATCTTGGTTGTCTGTGGACTGATTCAGGTAGGAGTACAGTATTTACCCCTTATCTCATGTAAACACCTTTTCACACCTTTGCAAACAGAGTAGACCCAGATCAGACGGCTCCTGTAGGAGCTGTCTGATCTGGGTCTGTTCTGATTGCTTATGCAATAATACAATTCTGATTATACAGTTTCTACCAATACAAAAACATATGTTCATGTACCATTATAAAAAACAACTAATAAATATTCATGATGTCATTTTTCCCCCATGAATATTCATCAGATAAAGAATTATTCTAGTCTATCCTATCCTCGTTTAACGATAGAGTCAATTCAATATGAAAGGATATTCTTGTGAGATGATTTTCAATGACAAACTGTGCAAACCCCGATCCGACGCCTCTTGTATGAGCCCTCTGACCTGGGTATACACTCTAGTACACTCTAGTCCCACATACAAAGGGTTATTTTTCCTTTTATCTTTTCTGTTGTCACTAGTTTATAGCACTGGATTTTAAATCGTCCTTGACCTTTGAAACAGATATCGTATTTATCGCATGCATGCCAGAACAAAGTTACCTTCATCTTTATCATGCTCAACGGGTGTCAGCGCGACCTGACTTGAATTGCAAATAGCTTGGAACCAGATGAGACGCCGAGTACTCGGCGTCTCACCAGGATCCATGCCATTTGGCACCGGGTCAATGGTTTCTTGAAACCTTGAATTAATCGGACGACGTATATATTATAAAAGATCAGGGTCTAGTGAGATTTTTGTTTTATCATGAGTAGGGTAGGATTGCTTTTATGATAATGAGTAAAGATAAACGCAGATATCGAAGTCTGGTGTTGCAAAGTTAACCCTTCTCTTGTTATTCACGTCAATATACCTACCTGTAAATAGTGAAGACCCAGATGAGACAGTTTCTGCAGGAGCTGTCTCATCAGGGTATGCACTATTTACAAGTTGATTGTGCAACCAGTGCACTCCACGGCAGTGATTGCACATCGAAGCACTTGTACACAGTGAAGATATATATGTTACTATACAACAGGGCATGGGTAAAGAAGGAGACATGTATTTTAAAATTCAGCAAGAGAAGGGTTAAATATAAACATTTCCATTTAAATTTGATTATAAAATGTGAGACTTTCTTATTAGCTGCATATCAATTATTTGACTCTTTCAATTTTGTCTCAGACAAAAAATTATCTTGCAGGAAAGTAGCTCATAACCTATATATACAATAAAACCCAATCAAACCGGAATTCTAGTAGAGAATAATTTAAATACTTTTATACAGGTGACTGCTTAACGGACAGGTGGCTGCCAAATGCAGGGTGAAAGTCATGCAGAAAGCTCTTAGAGGAGCTTTCTGCATTACTTTCACCCTGCATTAAGCTGCCACCTGTCTCCACGATTTATATTTTACAGCATTTAACATACGGTTTAGAGGGGTTCTACTAATAGGCTGCTACGAGTTTTCCACCAGAAGTTCTTGTAGGCCTACTTGAATTTAAGACCACAATAAAACAAAATACAGAACCAAACATTGATATGTATACATATTATTACAAAAACTTAAGTTTATGACAGACTTTTTTGTAATTGTACCTTTGTAGTATACTTACGTGTTTCGTAAATGTAATTTGCTAATTATTTTATGTTTTGCGTAAACCATACAGGCAAGTTTGTTTTGACTAGTTGCAAAATGATGAAGGCACGTGACAATCGTTTCTAAAGTAGTTCCATGGGTGTTCCGAGTTAAACGTTACTCCGTAATCCCACCTATGTACGTCTTTGCAGAAAGAGAAGAAGATCCAAATCAGACCGATTCTGTTGGAGCAGTCTAATCAGGGTCTGCTCTGGCTGCTTACATAATAAGGCTATTGCATTGACAAAAATATGTTAATACAATAATCCAATTAATTAACGTTCATAATAGAATAGAATAGAATAGTCTTGCATAGAATGAAGAGTTAAAGGCTGAATGAAGGCTAAATTATTTAGTATGAATGATATGAGTCATAGCTATATCTAATTTTTATTTATAAGAGTATTTCTTAACCCTTCTCTTGCTGAATTTTAAAATACATTTCTCCTTCTTTACCCATGCCCTGTTGTATAATTAAACATATCTTCACTGTGCAAAAGTATTTCGCTGTGCAATGACTGCTGTGGGTTGCACTGGTTGCACAATCAACTTGTAAATAGTACAGACGCTGATGAGACAGCTCCTGCAGGAGCTGTCTCATCTGGGTCTTCACTATTTACAGGTAGGTATATTGACGTGAATAGCAAGCGAAGGGTTAACCTTTTCAACGCTGGAATTTTCAAATTGTCTATTCCAACAATCAAATACTATAGGTCAATCTTACCATGAGAATTCAGGGATTCTTTTAACTCTTTTTGGCGCCAAATTTAAAAGTGTCGTCTGCAATAATAATTTCATATTAAATATAATTCTAAACTAAATAATAAAGGTATATTAGTAAAACATTGGTTTTTAAAAACCTGTATGCTTGGACTAAAAAAATACAGAAAACAGTGAAGTCCCAGGTCAGATGCCGCCTTGAAAAGGCGTCATCTGACCTGGGACTGCACTGTTTTCAATGGCATCTACAGGCGACATTGGCGCCGAAAGCCGAAAAAGTTAAAAGAAAAAAATAACGCGACAAAGAGTGAATACCCTGATGAGAGGCTCCTCTAGGATGGGCCGATGAACCCAATGGGATATAAATTGTGAAGCAAATAGTGCAAACCCTGATCTGAGGGTAGCTTCTCTGTTTTTATATATCCCCTTTTTAGGGACACAGTGCATAAATGAATTTTTACTATACACTTTCAGTTTGCCTTCATCGCCTTCGCGATATACATTGCCAAGTCAGACAAGAACAGCGTGTCACCAATATAGACCATGACCGTGCTGATGGGTAAGTATGAGTTGACAGAACAACAACTGAGTTAATAGCAAACACAAATGAGTTGACAGAACAACAGCTGAGTCGCTAAATACAAATGAGAAATAACAGCTGAGTTAATAGAAAAGCAAATACGTTGACAGAACAGCAGCTGAGTTGATAGAAAAGCAAATGAGTTGACAGAACAACAGCTGAGTTAATTGAAAAATAAATGAGTTGATAGAAAAAAAAGCTGAGTTGATAGGAAAGCAAATGAGTTGACAGAACAACAGCTGAGTTAATGGAAAAACAAATGAGTTGATAGAGCAAAAGCTGAGTAAATAGAAAAACAAATGAGTTGATAGAACAACAGCTGAGTTGATAGAAAAACAAATGAGTTGATAGAACAATAGCCGAGTTAATAGAAAACAACTGAGTTGATTATAATGAAAAAGAAACACACAGATGAGTTGATAGCAAAACAGAGATGAGTTGGTAGAAAAATAGGCGCTTTGCAATACAAACAAACACAAGTTCTATCAGTGTCTGTTTGATCGCCTTTTAACCTTTAGCATGCTGTGGACGCATTGTTATAACGTCTACAAACTATAAGCCTCAAGATAAGACATTAAGTGACTCGGTGTATCACTTGTACCTAAACTACAGGAAAACATCGATACTACGAAATTTTAATATTGAAGCATTTACAGTAAAAACTCGATACTACGAAATTTTAGTAGTGAAACATTTACAGTAAAAACTCGATACTACGAAATTTTTGTTGTGAAGCATTTACAGTAAAAACATGATACTACGAAATTTTAGCAGTGAAACATGTATGTCTTTGTAGGCAGGTGGCATCTTAATGCAGGGTGAAAGTCATGCAGAAAGCTCCTAGCTTTCTGCATGACTTTCACCCTGAATAAAGCTGCCACCTGTGTTAAAGATAAATAATGGTACGTATTTGAGTGTTTGTATTGTAGAGTTTTTACTTATTTGAATTTCTTATCTCGATTCTGATAAGAAAACAAGGAGGAGGACATTCAGTTTTGTTGACCACTAGCCCCGAGGTTAAACGAATTCTAAATTGGAGTCTTAGCTTATACCAAGTATCTGATTGAAACTTAAAATCTGACCAATCAGATGAGAATGTATTTGAAACGTTTTATATTATTGAAGACAGGTTATGCCACATTTTAATGATTGACCCGTTTCTCCATGTATAGGCCCTTTGACCCTATTTCATATAGAATAGATCCAGATCAGACGGTTCCAGTAGGAGTGGTCTGATCCAGGTCTGATCCAGGTCTACTCTGTTTGCTTATGGAATGATATAGATCAGATTCTACAGTTTCTGATATGGCCCAGAAGCCAGTTTTCATACACCGTTACAAAAGTCCGCTCATTAATATTCATGATGTCATTATTTCTTACATGCATTTTGCAGCGGGTAAATTGTTAATTAATATTTTCCTTGTACTTGCAGGTCATGCAGAATCCAGTGTCCGTCCAATGTGAAAGTCTGTGATATATAGAAAATAGACATGCGTGATTTTCTTTCCGTTATGAATGAGTCGTTTTATTCGGAAGGGAGCCCAGCTACCTGAGACACTATGAACCAAGATTAGCCGCATCACTTGAACCCTTTCCCTGTTCTATATTTTTTCCAAGTTTCAATACCTACTGAATATTCATGAACAAAATAGTTATAACGAAATATGGAAAATGGAACATTATGGCCAATTTAGAAAGAAAAGAAACAGAAATATCTAATTCCATTATCAAACAGAGAAGATCTTGAGCAGACAGGGGCCGTCTGATCTCGGTCATCTCTGTCTGCAAATGCGTGAAAAGGCATTCATTTGAAGGAAAGGTTTCAGCATTCACTTGATGAATATTCATAGCAGTTTTCGCTCAATATGAATATAAATTGAGTTGATTTTCAAGCACCTGATTGGTCAGATTTTGAGTTTTACTGACAAATTAATCCAGACATAGACTCAGAAGTTTCTTCAATGTTTACCACAAATTAAAATCATCTGGGTTTTTTGTCCCTCCAACTGCATCAAAGCAGTTTAGGACTTGATTAGGTAAGCTGCGGCTGATCTTGGTCTATACTTTTTGCAATGCCAGAGTGCTCATTGTTCCCGTTATAAGGCAGGATAATTGTTTAGTGTGTTATAAATATTATTTACGCAGAAACTGTGTTATTGGTGTGTTTGTTTATATGTATACTTACGCTGAATCAGTATTGCCAGAGAAAGGTAGGTAAATGAAATTACAACAGTGTCTCGCTGAAGCGATCGTATGACTTTATTAATATGGGAGACTGTGAAAGTAGGTGATTGCTTAATGCAGGGCAAAAGCTTTATGTATAACTGTTGTACATGTACTGTAGTAAGCTACCATCTATTTTAGTAATCCAGAATCAGAATCCTTTGGGTGGTCGATTAGCAAAACTTTACTGTTCTCTACATCGATGTAAACATTGATGGGTGATATTGGTTTTGAGATAGAGAGAGATAGAGAGACAGAGAGACAGAGAGAGACAGAGAGACAGAGAGACAGAGAAACAGAGAGCGAGAGAGATACAGAGAGAGACAAAGAGAGAGACAGAGAGAGAGAGACAGACAGACAGAGAGACAGAGACAGGGAGAGACAGACAGAGACTATGCTATTCTTGAAAGAATAATGATTGTTATAATGCAAATAAATTGTGTATTTCTATAATTGTCACACTCTCTTGTTATCTGTTTAGAGATTCCGTCTGAGGTTTCAGGACATCACATCAGTCATATCTTAATCTTTTATATTTTATTATACCTGTAGGCAGCAGAGAAAAACGTCCCGTCTACAATTTTTTTGAAATTAGGTAGTAGCTTACTGCACAGTGAAAGTCATGCAGAAAGCTCCTCTGGGAGCCTTTTGCATGGCTTCCACTCTGCATCAAGCAGCCACCTGCCTAAACGTCTTGAATTCTTCTTCACTAAGATTTGAATAAGCGAGAATTTACTGTAGTTTGGATTCAGATAAGACACCTAGGTACATTGCATCCCAACTACATCCATATATTTTAGAGTCTACAGCGGTATACATTGTATTCCATATTAGCTATAGTAGAACCCCTCTAATGCGACCACTTAATGAATAAACATGACTGTCTTTATAAGCAGGTGGATGCTTAATGCAGGGCAAAAGTAATGCAGAAAGCTCCTCTAGGAGCTTTCTGCATTACTTTTGCCTTGCATTAAGCTACCACCTGCATCTAGCACCCTGAATAAGACCTCTTTTATGTGATCGCATTAGTGGAGTTTTACTGTATAAAACTGATATTTGCTAAAATCCTGGTCTCTGTACGCCCGATATTCAGTCATAACTTTTGATACACTATTGTAAGGGTGTCAAACATTTTGGGTCCTAATCGGATGACGAGTTACTTTGCGTCTCATCTGGATCCAAACTGTATACATATATCAGTCAGGTTGTACTCAGCAGAATACGGCCTTATAATTTAACTATGCGATAGAATTAACTTTTCCACATGACATTGCTTGTATCGTAAGCAAGTTGAAATAAATTAGGAAAAAACGCTTATTTTCTTGTGGTTTTTTTTGTGTCATGTGATATAAATGATATAACATACGTGTTCATTTACTGTTGATATCTATCAAGCTAGTTGACTAATATAAATATGACATTCGCCTATATACAATGGAATCAGTAAAATACTGTTAGTTGACTAAAATAAATATGACATTCGCCTATATACATGTACAATAGAATCAGTAAAATACTGTAAAACTCATAAGCTGTGAAAATAGTTTTATTTAAAAAGTCAAAACATTACAATAATGTATGTACATGATACAATCAATACATTATAAAGAAACCATACACATATGAATCCAGAGAGAACTATTGTCAAACCACAGTTCAAATAAATGTTTAACCCTTTGAATGCTGTGCACCAATGCTGTGTCATTTGTGAATAGTATAGACCCGGGTAAGATCCCTTTGGTCGGAGTCTGCACTTTTTGTCATTAAAACTCCTCTCGCAAGTTTGACCCATTCCCGCATAATGACGCCTTTTGACGCTTCTGCAAAAGTCACTATGTGAAACCATTGTGATAAATAGAGCATTTGCTCCATAGGAGCAAATGCTCTCTTATCACAACGGTTTCAAAACTACAAAATTCTGAAAAATTCCTTTTCTCTAGTAAATGTTCTTTTTTTGGAAGATTTATTCAAAGAGGTTGGATCTAAAAATAGCATATGAGGTAATGGTTTAAGCCTTTCATACTGTGAGGACTACTATAGATACACTGATGATCTATTCCACTCTGAAACTCACCGCTGAAAGGGTTAAAGGTCAATGAGCATACTGGAACAGACAATATCAGTTTGTCCCTTTATACTGATAAACTTATATTTGTAGGAAATGCATTTACCCGTTTTGCAGCGAAAGGCGAATCCGTGATAAACTTTGCAAACAGTTTGGATCCATATGAGACGCCGAGTAACTCGGCGTCTCATATGGATCCAAACTGGTTGCAACGGTAATCATGTATTCGGCGACAGCAGGCTAACTGATAGACAATGGATTAAACAAAAGAAACATCAACATTGTCAGTCTGGTGAGAACGGATGCACACACAGTTACAACATGCGCAGCGATACCTCTTTTGGAACAATACATTTCTTTTTGTCAGGCAATATCTTCAACTGCGTAAGCATATACGGTTATGTGGACAGACAGACAGACAGACAGACAGACACAGACAGACAGACATACACACGGACATATATAGACAGACAGACAAACACAGATAGACAGACACAACATGTCATAACATAAGTACGTGAACGTCTTTTCCAGGGTATAAAAATGCAATGCACATTTTCACCGTTGCGAGGCTTAACCTTTTACTCTATAAATACGCCTTTGCAAATAGAACAGATCCAGATCAAACGGCTCCTGTATGAACAGTCTGACCAGGGTCTGCTCTGTTCGCGTATGATATAATATAGATATGACTCTACGGTTTCTGTGATAGCCAAACTTTCCTGTATAAATATGCCATTATAAAAACGAACTAATCAATATTCATGACGTCATTATTTCTAAAATGAATATTCGAGGATTAAAGGGCAAAATACTCATATTTAAAAGAAATACAAAATTAAAAAAAAATACACATTAATACATCTGTTATCCTATATACAGTAAGCACCCTCACCATCCTGAGTATTCAGAGAGACAAAACTTAGACACATATTACCTTAACTCATTCTCCCCTTGACTACTTTTAGACCCAGCCTCTTTAAAATAAATCTACCGAAAATGATCATTAACTAAAGAAAAGGGAAAATGTAGAATTTTATAGTTTGAAACCATTGTGATAAATAGAGCATTTGCTCATATAGAGCAAATGCTCTATTTATCACAATGGTTTCACAAAGTTTACATAGGCGCAATAAGGCGTCAATAGGAGAGAATGGGTTAATCAAACTGCTCTTGAAGGAGCAGTGTGTCCAGTCTCCTCACTCTTTATTACTATGTCAGTCTAATATAAAGTCGTAAAATAACCCCGAATTGACGTATAGTAAACTCCTCTAAACTCCTCTAAACACTACACTTAAATCAGTATCAGTTTGTAAGACAGATGGCAGCTTAACCCTATTCATCAGCACACAGAGCAAACCCTGATCAGACGGCTCCTATAGGTGCCGTCAGATCTGGGTCTACTCTGTATGCAAACGCATGAAAAAATGCGTTTATGTGAGAGAAAGGGTTAGTTGCATAACCCTTTTCATCAGCAAACAGAGCAAACCCTGATCAGACGACTCCTATAGGAGCCGTCTGATCTGGGTATACTCTGTTTGCAAACGCATGATAAAATGCGTTTATATGAGGGAAAGGGTTAATTGATGGTTAAAGTGTCGCAGAAAGCTCCCAAGTGAGCATTCCACGCGACTTTCATCTGCATGAAGCAGCCTACTGGCTTAAAAGATCTAATGTTTTCTCCACTAAAATTCCGGTTTAGATGGATTTTACTGTATTCAATAGTACAAACTGGTGAAGAGGGTAAATTTGGGTTTCTGATTACTTAAGGTAATAAGGGTAACATCTATAGTTACAAGCACATGTAGCCATATACATGTCCAATGGTATACAGTAGAACCCGTCTTAAGCGGCCATTCATTTATTGAACATAGGAGTATTAATAAGGAGATGGTTGCTTAATGTATGGCAAAAGTGATGCAGAAAGCTCCTATAGGAGTTTTTGCATTACTATCGATCTGCATTAAACACGTACAGACCGATAATTAGACCTCTTTTTAATGGCGGCTTAATACAAGTTCTGCTGTAGTCATTACAATATCAATGTCTCTTTTTAATGGCGGCTTAATACAAGTTCTGCTGTAGTCATTACAATATCAATGTCTCTTTTTAATGGCGGCTTTATACAAGTTCTGCTGTAGTCATTACAATATCAATGTGACAGGTTGTAATAAAAGGTGCGTATTCAAATTCTATAATCATCGTTTCTCCAACATACCTTGTATTGTGACGAAGAGACAATTCTAGCGAGTGATAACACTTAATGGTTTGGTTGTGGAGACCTAAAAGAGCTATACGTGAAAGTTACACATCTTATCTGGGCCTTTGGAAAAGGACACACAGTGAGCTAAATCATTAGTAGCAAAGACTATTGGTTTGTGTCGCCTATCGGTCATGTGACCCAATTGTTCGTTTGCTCAATGGAGCTGATGCTGATATCTATGGAAGTGGATATTTTCAGGAATTCATTCATTGAATGTACGGGTGAACATTAACCCTTTACTCCAACGGCGCGCCCTTTAACACATTTGCAAACACAGTAGACCCCGATCAGACGGCTCCAAGTAGGAGGCGTTTAATCAAGGTCTGTTCTGCCTGCTTATGGAATTATATAGATCCGATTTTACGGTTATTACAGGGGCCAAAACATTTATTGTGCATATGCCAGTATAAATATTTCTTGTACACATGCCATTATAAATAGTATGCTAATTGATATTCATACAAAGGCATGCATTATTCTTATATAATTTTGATTGGGGAAAGGGTTAAGCAACATTACAGCAATCTAATATATAAAAGTTTGCATATGTAAACTATAACACACGTGCCATCAACGACATTAAAATCAAGATTGCAGAACTCAGGGGCAATAGACGGTATGAACCACCGGTCGATCCACCAATTACAGCTGAAAGTTGAAAATAGCACAGGATTAGTGGCAATGCTTAACCCATTCCCTCATATTATCGAGTTTATACTGTTTATGTTTAATCCATTCCGTCATATTGCCGCCTTTTGACGTCTCTGTAATGTCATTTTCTGAAATCATTGTGATAAATAGAGCATTTGCTCCTAGCTCTATTCATCATAATGGTTTCAGAACTGCACCATTCTAAAATGTGATTTTTCTTTACCAAATGCTCGTTTTTGGTAGATTTATTCAAAGAGGTATGATCTAAAACTAGCCTATGAGGGAATGTGTTTGAAGTGATATGTTCTTCAATAAACGTATATTTTCAATGAAATCATAAAACATGGTATTGCTTTATGTACAATTCAATAATTATTATATTGAAAAAATGCCCCTGTGATTTAAAAGAAAACCTGTGATACAAAAAAACCCGTTTTTGTGGATACTTATCACATTTTTGTACAGTAAACCCCCTCTTAATCGGACGTTCAAATTAGTACTTTTGTCTCTCTCTCTCTCTCTCTCTAAGACAGATGCAGGGTGAAGGTCATGCAGAAATGTCCTCTATGAGCTTTCTGCATGACTTTCGTCCAGCATTAAGCAGTCACCTACATAAATAGACCTGAATTCTTCGGTACTTAGAATCTTACGTCCAGTTTAGAGGGATTTAACTGTACAGCACATTATCCGCCCATATTGAACAGTTACGAAACTAAAACGCAACTCGAATAAATACTGATTATATTGACGAATACCATCGGAGTATTTGATATCAACCCATGAAAGTGGTTTTTAGCGATATACTTCTTTTCAGTATATAAACAAATAATTTTAGGCATTGCAAGTAGAGTCAATTAATACAACCATTTTCCTCATGATTATTCTGTAATGATTTGTTCAGTAACCTATAATATGTTTCTTTCTTGAAAATTAATGAAGCAATAAAATGTATCAAACTTTATCACTTAAAAAAATTATCTGTAGGAAAAACTGCGCGGACCCTGATAAAAAACTCCCTCAGGAGCCCATTGATCAGGGTCTGCAATGCTTGCAATGTTCTTAAATTCTCAGTAACTGCACATTAATGTATAACTAATTGTTTTGTAATGCCAC
This sequence comes from Azorinus chamasolen, assembly GCA_963576725.1. NCBI lineage: Eukaryota > Metazoa > Mollusca > Bivalvia > Cardiida > Solecurtidae > Azorinus > Azorinus chamasolen. The sequence continues at coordinate 53,929,851 of OY755248.1, forward strand.
ATTAACAATGGAATTTTCATCCCATGGAAGAAAATGAAAAATGAGTTTTAGAAAGTCCACCAGCAAACAGAGCAGACTCTGGCAAAACGGTTCCTATATGAGCCATCTAATCTAGGTCTAATCTGTTCGCAAATGCTTTTAAAATGTGTGTAGCTCTGGGGTACAGGGTTCAACCTATTTTCTGCTAAGCAAATTAGTACCATTACGGGCCTTTCAGACCTTCATGCAAGGTGGGTCATACAGAAAACTCCTATAGGAGCTTTCTGCATGACTTTCACCCTGCATTAAGCAGCCATCTGCCTAAAAAGACATAAATTAAACATATATTAAAATTAAAGGACCAATATTAAATTCTCGGCATCTCAACCAAATCCTAACTGTTTGATACTCGATCAATAGTTCTGAGAAGTTTAATCAAATCGAAATTGGTGATAATTGAACTGTATAAAAACGTGAGCAAGCGTTATTTCACTGTGGGGTATGGGTTAATCTTCTACTTCATGACTATTCATGTTTGAAATAATGACCGCATGCATATTAATTAGATACTTTTTATACATGTACATGAATACAGCAAAAACAGTAGAATCAGATCTATATGATTCCATAAGCTACTTTAGTCCCTAATCAGGAGGCTCTTACAGGAGCCTTCTGGTCTCAGTCTACGCTGATTGCAAAGGGTTTAAAATGTGAATGTATGGAGAGAGTGAAAAGGTAGAAAAAGGTATAAAATATAAAACATATACTTACGAGGACTGACAAGAAATGGCTGTGAGTATGCTCTGTGTATTCCCCCTGTCGACAGCTGTGCTGTTGTCTCACATCGAAATATGAGTTCATATCTGTTGGATGTGGTCACCCTGTACCGGAGAATAGACGTCCGTGTGTACGGACAGACGTTCACACTGACTTGACCGTCATCAATTGATTCGCCGCTGCCTGATGGCTGGAACCTCTGAGGAAAAATACACATTCAGTGGTATGTGTATTCATACTTATGAGTGCATATTTCGTCCAACGCTTGACAACTAAACTTTCTCGAAAACTATTTGCGTTCGTAACGGCAGATATGGTACATAAATATCGAACAACTGAAACATCATTTTCATGACATTCAGATACAGTTGAACTTCGATATTTAACATTCGATAATAGAGGTCCGAGTCATCTGATTTCTAAGTTCACTATTGCTGGCAGTGTATATTCCATATTAGGGACACTAAGCACTGCATAACTAATAATATTATCTTACCGACTACATTTAATTTCAAGCATTTACATGCATTATTCCATCATAGCCCTACAGGTATGGCTTTGAACGGACATATTTCCGAGAAGTAACGAGGAAATTAACTCTTGCGACCTTGATATGACAATAAGCAGAATGTTTTTTCTTGTAAATTAATTCCCTCCCTTTGATAGAAAAAACCTTTGCTTTTTTTACTCAAATGTCATTTATATATTTTGTGGTTTTTTATCATTATAAATTTAACTTATGTTTGTATTTCAATGCCAATAAAGCATAAATTATATGTATGCATTTTTAAAAACTATGTTAGGATAAACATAAATGATTACTACAAGTTAGAGAAAGGCATATGATAAGGATTTTAGGAACCCCATATTAGATTTATGGGTTTGTCACGTGACCTCAATTGACCAATAGAATGACTATAATCTAGTAGGTTAGTAGGAGGTAATATCCAATTTGAGGACCAAAACATTAAATTTAAGTAACGTTTTAGCCATTTCCTTAGTAACCCACCAGTTTTCGTAATGATGACCTATACCTGCAAATTGTCCATATCACGGCCAGTTTTTGTTCTAAACATACAAAACTTGTAACACAATATAGAAATAACGTAAATAATGTCAAATAATGTAAATTATTCACTTTTTTATCTTACAAATATCAGAAAACAACTTCATATGCAGTTTAAAATGATGACAAAACCCTTAGAAAACAAAACCCTAATTTGAGCCTCAGCAATTAACTCTAAGTAACGTTTTAACTGTTTCCATAGTAACCATTCATTCACTCTGTTCACACATATTCTATTAGCCTACTCCTTCCTGCAAAGCAAAAGTCTTCCATATCACAGAACGTTTTTATGCTAACTGTATTAAACTGGTACTACATTAAAGTTAAGACAGTGTGCTTTTGTTTAAAGGCTATAGTTAGGAATTACCACATTTGCATACACATGAATATTAATGACAACAATAGAAAATATCAAAAACTAGAAATGTGTCCAAAGGACACCGATACCCCAACTTCAGATTTTTGTCGCAAACAGTAAGGCCAAAATCATGCATGCAACAAATGAAGCGATTTATGCCATGATTGCAAATAAAGGGCTGTAACTCCGAAACAACTGAAGCTTTTGACATGGCTATCAACCTTGACCAAGATATAATAGCCATAAACAAGTGTGTAAAGTTTGTATAGTTTGGACAATACCTTTCAAGAAAGATCCTGGAAAAGATATTTTTAAATTAATTTTTGCAAATAAAGGGCCGCAATTCATAGACGACTAAATCGATTTTATGACCATCAATCTTTGCCAAGATATAATGGCCACAAACATGTGTGTAAAGTTTGCTGAGGATTGTACAAATATGGAAAAATAGTCAAACAGGGAGAGTCACACACGAAATGACACCTCATCAAACACCATCAAACAAGAAACGGTATGGCCACAAGACAAAACATAGCAGGACGAATACCAAGACGAAAAACATTTACCAATAAGCATATTAAATAACAAAATTGACCATAGGCTGAAAGCAGGAGTACCGCCCTGGAACGGTCAGTAACTAAAATAAGCTACTGGGGGACTTAAACCTGGTTTACGGGTACCCAAGCTCGTCCTTATCCCACTTTCACCAAAGTCAAAATGTAAATAAAATTCCCCCTCCAGACAACTTCACAACATGCATAATACTTTGCAAGAAATAGTCCGGACACGATATCTTTAAAGCCATTTTTTTGCAAATAAAGGACCGCAACTCCTCAACGACTACAGCGATTTACATGGTTATCGAACCTGACCAAGATATTATAACACCAAACATGTCTGTAAAGTTTGGTGAGGATTGGGTAAATGCTTTCCAAGAAATAGTCCCGACAAGATATTTTGAATGTCATTTTGCAAATAAAAGGCCGCAACTCCTAAACAACTACAGCGATTTACATGATTACCGAACTTGACTAAGATATCATGACACCAAACATGTGTGTAACGTTTGGTGTGAATTGGACAAACACTTTCCAAGAAATAATCCCGACATGATATTTTGAAAGTCATTTTTGCAAATAAAAGGCCACAACTCGAAAACAACTACAGCGATTTACATGATTATCGAACTTGACCAAGATATTGTGGTCACAAACATGTGTGTAAAGTTTGGTGAGGATTGGGTAAATACTTTCCAAGAAATGGTCCCGACAAGATATTTTGAAAGTCATTTTGCAAATAAAAGGCCGCAACTCCTAAACAACTACAGCGATTTACATGATTATCGAACTTGACCAAGATATTATGGCCACAAACATATGTATTAAGTTTGGTGTGAATCGGACAAATACTTAATATAATCCGGATAAATTCTTGTAAATGTGCGTACGAACGTACGGACGTACGTACGGGCGGACAAGGGAAACTCTATATGCCCCCACTTTATAGGGGCATGAAATACAGAAATAACGTAAAGCTCTCAATTTTTATCCTACCAATCTCAGAAAACAACTTCAAATGTTGTTTAAATTGATGAAACAAATACTAAGAAAGCAAAGTATCTAACTTGATAACCAAACAATGAACTGTAAGTAACATTGTAACTGTTAATGTTACTTAGAGTTAAGATTTTGGTCCTCAAATTAGATATTTTACTTTCTGAGTATTTTGTCATAATTTCAAACTGCTTTGAAGTTGTTTTCTGATATTTGTAGGATATAAACTGAATAGTTAGCCTTATTTACGTAATTTCCATATTGTTTTTACAATTTTTAATGTTCTAATCAATATTCATGAGTATGCAAATAAGGCAATTTCAAGGCATGGCTAGAAAAAAAGCACAATGTCGTATCTTCAATTTAGTACCAGTTTGATAGGTTTAGAACAAAAATTGCCAGTGATATGCACTATTTTGTAGGTATGGGTCATCATTACGTAAAATGTCGGGTTGCCATGTTAAATTACACATAGCCTAAAAGAATAATTCAAACTTGAATTCAAACTCGCGATTCTGATTCAGTAGACTTTTCTAAACATTTTGGTACCATGAAAAATAGTCTAGTGGGGTGGGGGTGCACGGTAGATCTCACTGGTTTCCAGAGTACAGTAAACCCGGAGTAAACCCTACCTAAATCAGATTGTTAGTAAATAAGTCAGATCTATTTATGCAGATGGCAGCTTAATGCAGGGTGAAAGACAACTCGTGGAGTTTTCTACAATACTATCATACTGCATTTTTTGTCTTAAACACCGACATTAATGCTATTTTGACAGTTGCCTACAATATTGAATTGTTTAAATAGCAAAAAAAGCAAATTATAACCATTTTCTTACCTCAAATAAGTTCGTGATGCGATTGTGAATATGCCACTCAAATACGGTTGTACTGGATTCTCCAACGCTCCCGATGCATCTGTACTCTAGATCATCGTTGTATTGAACAATGGACTGGTTCTGAAGTTGCATGGGATAACCGTTCACGACCTCGTTTGCCGTTATTTGGAGATTTCCAGGCAAAACTGCAAATAATACAGGTATGCTCTCATATGCATAAGAAAATGCATAGCACACTTTCTTTTACGTTCTCTTCACCTTTTAGATTTTGCAAACCTTGGGTAAAATGTTCATTTAAAAATTATAAACAACTTAACCCTTTAACTCATGAATATTATTAATATCAATGAGTTGAAGTTTTATAATGTTTTGCCATGGCAGAACTGTGGACGCAATTCTATATCATTTCAAAAACGCATTTATGATTCCTGCAGGGTATATTTAAGCGCTTTTGAACGCATATATCCTGTATGAAAAGAGCGCTATATAAATGTAGCATAATAATAATAATAATAATAATAATAATGATAATAATAAAAAATAATAGTAATAATAATAATAATAATTATAAAAATGATAATAATAATAATAGTACATTATCCTGACACCGGGCCGACCAGTCCTAGAACTACACCTTTTAATGTCGAGCGTAGACAAGGGAGCTACTAGTACCAACTTTTAACGAATTTTGGTCTGTCGCGGCCGGGGATCGAACCCACGACATTCCGTACCTTGGTCTGAAGTCTTATCCCTAAAGCAATGGCTAGCCCTGGTCTACATAATGACACGGCCATAAGAACATTCATTAACTGTCAATCTTTATTGTATGTCGTATTGTAAAATGATGTCTGCTTCAACAATTACGTTAACAGCTTGGATTCAGATGAGAAGAGTTTTGAAAATTCAAGTTTATATTTAGCAGGCTAATAGTTATAATTGAGAGTAAGAGCGGTATTGCGGACAAGAAGATGATAGAGATAAACCCCTTTAAACCGGAATTTTAATACAGAAGAATTTTATTCCTTTTAGGCAGGTGGCTGCTTAATGCAGGGTGAAAGTTTCTGCATGCCTTTCACTCGGCATCAAGCTGCCACCTGTCTCCAAGACCGACATTTATACTAAACTGAACACCCGGTTTAAAGAAGACGCATAAATTCGCTTTTCAAGGATACTTCAAAACTAGGACATGCTCTCTGATAATCTAAACTGTAAATTTTTCAACGAGAGTTTCAAATACATATACATGTACTACCATTTTTAAGACGAATGCCTAATTATTTATGTTGGCTGTATTGTGTAATGACGAACAAGTCGTGCAAATAGTGTAGAGACAGACGACCTGCACACATTGGGTAGATACAACCAGTCCCGCAATATGTGTAGAGACAGACCAGCCGCGAAAAGTGTGTCTAGACAGACTAAGTATGCAAACCGTTTAGACATTGTCCAGTCGCACAATTATGCAGAGACAGACAGATCATGCAAACTATGTATAGGCAGACCATTTGTGCAAATTGCGTAGTGACAGACCAATCACTCATGTTGAGTAGAGACAGACCACCCGCACAAAGTATGTATAAAACAGATCAGTTGTTAATAATTGGTAGAAACGGACCAATTGCCCAAATTATGCTGACAGACATATCGCGAAAACTGTACAGAGACAAATTGCGCAAATTGTGTAGAGGCAAATTATGTAAAGTAAACTGTATAGTGATAGGCCAGTCACCCAATTGTGTAGAGAAAGACCAATCGCAAAAATTGTGTAAAGACAAGATCAATTGCTTAAATTGTGTAGAGACAGACCAATCGACCAAATAGTGTAGAGGCAGACATTTTGCGTCAAATCCAATTAGTGGGTACCAGGTACAATGTATTTCATCAATTCAGAGTGAGACATTGTGTATTTTATCAGCTAATATATTTCCCATGTGCAATATTTATCACCAATCCAGACATGGTGCCCCAGGTACAATGTATTTCGCGTGTCCAATCATGGTGTCCCGGGTACAAAGCATCACGTATGTTACCAATTCAGATATTTCCAAGGTTACAAATCCAAACATGATGTCAAACGTACAATGTATGCTACACCCCTGACAAGGCGTTCGACATTCAATGTACATGTATTTCATTTGTTCAAATAAGGTGTTCCACATACAATGTATCTCACCAATTCAAACATGGTGTCCAAGGTACAATATATGTCACAGTCCATACATGGTGCCTCAGGTACACAGTGCTTCACCAATCCAAACATGGCGTCCTAGGTGACAATGCATGTCACCAGTTTAAACATGGTGCCCCGGGTACAAAGTGTTTCACCAATCCAAACATGGCGTCCCAGGTGACAATTTATGTCACCAGTTTAAACATGGTGTCCCGGGTACAAAGTGTTTCATCAAACCAAACATGGTGTCCTAGGTGCAATGCATACAATGCACATGTATTTCACCAGTTCAAACAAGGTGTCCCACATGCAATGCATCACAACAATCCAAACATGGTGTCCCTGGTACGATATACATGTTCATTACAAGTCAGAGTAAATCCTTGGAATTTGATTGGTCGGTTTGCCAAAAACTGTCGGGGTGTACAGAACCGTATTCGGCGTCTTCCACGGAGAATACAGGATTCAAATTTGACGCGTGACGTCATTCGTTTTGTTTTTGTTTTAGCGTCAATTCGAAATTTCATATCGTCCTTACTCCATTAATTCTGGACGAATTACGACCAAATAATCGATAATAAACGTAAAGAGCTGTTCCTCGTATGTTCCTCAATTTGACACTATCAACTTCTCAGTACAGCGTGTAACCGTTTAAACTCAAATGTTTACAACTGTTGATTTACTTTTGTTTTGTCGGAATAAAAGTCCTAAAGGGCTTCTGTTGTTTTCTGTATCCCACGGAAAATAAAATGTGTCTATGTAGCCTAATGTCTATGTCTAAGTGAAGTTTGAATTCCTCTTTCGAAATTGCCTTGAGACGACGTCATATTGGCTCTGTGATGACGTCATGTCGTAATATAATTAGAGATCTAATGTCAGCAAATAAAGAGTTGTTCGTTTCTTAATAAGGTAAATCGGATCTCTGACTGGTAATAAATTCGTTACACGGTAATTTGGCAGGGTGTACGGGCTTGTTTGACCGGGTTAGACCAAGTATTTCCTTCGGCTAAAGCCTCAGAAAATATGGTATCTAACCCGGTCATACCAGCCCATACACCCTGCCAAACAACCGTGTAACTAATAATGTCTCAGTCCAAACATGGTGCCCGGGCATGTCGAAGTTTAGCATCGATTCAAACATGGTGTCCCAGGTGCAATGTATGTCACCAGTTTAAACATGGTGTCGCACGTACAATGTATGTCACAATCCAGACATTGTGTTATATTGTTATTATTATCATACCACATTTATATAGCACTCTTTTCATGCAGGATATGTGCGTTCAAAAGCGCTTCACAAAGATACAATTTATGTACAATAATGCGTAAATTATAGAACATTTAAAATAAAATATATTTAATACTTATAGTATTATGCTTTATTACATGTACATTGTGTCAACGCACTCAGATCATAAAAAACGTAAACTTGAATGCAGCATTCTATGCGCAGTGCCAGTACGTCACATAATTTTGACCCAGACTTAACAGACGTGGGTACATTTGTTTTGGCATACAGCACTGCATATAAAATATTGCCGGAAAATTGAGTAACGGAACAGATCAATTTGAAGTTCATGCATATAAACTAAGCAATACAAATAAACAACTGTTATATATACGCGCACTATGCAACCCCTCCAGTCAAACACTATTCGACCAGCTATGGCATTGAGGGAGTACACAGCGGATCATATTTTAATAGAGTTGTAATAGGGTATATCCAAAATTTAATTACAGAATAAAGTGTCTTATTATGGGAACCCAAAAAGCCCAGCCAAAGTACAGCTACAGAAGGTATCCCGTATACTGTTCCTACAAAATATCCCACCGGCTGCAATGGCAAAGGAATCATAACGGACAAATCGAGACTGATTGAGACACGCGTTGCTGCATTAGACCGTACAGGCTTAATCTGCCCGCTGCCCATATATTACACGACCCAGTTCACTGGTAAGCACAAATATGGAAACTGGGTTAGCTTAACAGGAATCCCTGGCACTGGTTAAGGGCAGGGTAGCAAGTCATGCCAGCAAGACTCCCAATGTACCAGCGCGGAATTATACCGTAGAGGGATGCCCTGTTCCACTACGGTGCTCCCTCCGGCATTGGAACTGGAGTTACCAGAGGTACCAAGCATATAGGGATGCCCCGTTTGACAACAGCACTCCCCCGGCCACCACCACATCTGGACAGCAGAATCCCGCTGACACAACACCCGCACGTTCAACAGCAAGGGGATTCCCTAGAAGTTCATAAAAATATGGATGAGGTTTTTGTTATTCATTTATCTATTTTTCGACATTTTAGGAGCATATTTGAAAAAAGGGTTTAAAAGTCCACAGTCATAAGGAAGTGGCAAGATCAACACTCTGTGGCCAATGCAGCAGTTATGATAACCGACGATTAGCAGCTACGTTTTCTAAACTGCCCTAATAATATATGTTGAAGAAATGCGTTTTCAGAGATTTTTTGAAACATTCCAGTAAGCTTGCATCTCTAACGCCTGATGGAAGAGCATTCCAGAGTTTGGGAGCTGCATGCATGAAACTTCTCTCACCGTATTTTACCTTACGACTTTTTTGTACAACCAGCGATAAAGAACTACTTGCTGATCTTAATTCTCTGCGGGGCCTGTACACGTCAAGCATGTCGATAATGTACTTGGCGGGTTCATTGTGCATGGCTTTATACGTAAGTGTCAGAATTTTGAATTCAATCCGATGCTGAACCGGAAGCCAGTGAAGTTCCTTCAAAACCGGCGTGATATTATTATATCGAGAAGTCCTTGTTATGATGCGGGCTGCTGTGTTTTGAACTCTTTGAAGCTTCCGCAGTGTTTTGTTTGGAAGTCCATGCAGTAATGAGTTGCAATAGTCTATTTTTGATGTAACCAGAGAGTTCACCAAAGTCTTGGTACCAGCAGGCGAGAGATACTTTCTTATGTGACCTATTCGTCGGAGTTGTGCATATCTAGACCTACACATGGAGTTGATGTGTGATGTCATATCCATTTGTGAATCGAGCCATGCGCCGAGATTCTTTATACACAGAGATGGCTTGATTTTAGAGGGTCCTACTTGCACATGGATCTCTTCAAGTACTTCTGTGTTTTAGTATGAAGTAGTATGACCTCAGTTTTGTCAGTATTGAGCTTCAGCATGTTTCGGTGCATCCAAGACACTAGCTTCTTGAGACAGTTCTCAACTCGTGATAAAGCTTCCTGTTGACAGGAAATGTCCTTGGGCTTAAATTATAGGTATAATTGTGAGTCATCGGCATAAAAATGGTGGTTGAGCCCATGGGTTTTGCAGATTGAGCCGACAGGTTTTGTGTACATGATGTAGTGATTCGGTCCTAGGACCGATCCCTGTGGCACGCTATATCTCATGTTAACTGGAGTGGACAATTCCCCATCTATTAACACTATTTAGTTATAGATAGCGGTCATTTAGATAGGAGGTCATCCACTCAAGAGGTTTCCCAATGATTCCGAAGTCTCTTTCCAGGCGTTTCAGCAAGGTTTCGTGATCGATAGTATCAAATGCAGCCGATAAGTCAAGCATCACCAGAATTGTAATTTCGTTTCTATCTAGGGATTGAAGGATATCGTTTTGAACTTTCAGAAGAGCAGTCTCTGTTGAATGATGTATAATGTATCTTACCAATTCAAATATGTAGGTACAATACATCACGTCAATCCAAACATGGTGCCCCAGATAAAACGATCTCATCAATCTTAACATGGTGTCCCACATTCGTTTTATGACAACAATCCAGACATGAAGTCTCAGATACAATGTACATCTATCTCTTCAATCTAAGCATGGTGTTCAACATTGTATATCACCAATCAAAACATAATGACCTATGCACGGTGTATTTCACCAATTTACATAGTCTTGGGTACATATATCACTAATCCAGACATGTCGTCCCATGTACAATGTATGTCAGACAGTGTGCCATAAGAATGTCATAAATTCAAAGCGCGGTTAGTTAACCCTCTACGGTGGACGACGATTAACGCCAAACTTCCATCATGCTTTGTGGCATTTCAGTTTGCTTCATTTTAATTGCATCATGCTAAACGACTATTACATGCCACGATGGGCATCCTTCTATCTTTGAAGTTTCTTCCTCGATCCGACATTCCACCTTCTCTAAACTTATTTATTGATTATTATAAACGTCAAATGATTTGTTTCATTACTTTTGTTTCATTGTTTAGACTTCTGTAAGGTATATTCGTTATGCAGTTTGCTCGGTGCTTGATGCTTGATGAGCGGTGCGGTATTCCAACTTCGCTACGTTCGACCCTGGCCTTTGTCGTACACTATCAGCCAATTAAGATAAACAAAACTATATTAAAGCTATTCAGTCGTAATCACACATTTGAAATAATTTGACAGAGAGAATATAGAATATTGTTGAATTTTTAAGATAAAATCGTTAAATCGCGTAAACATCAATCGATAATTTGTATTATAGTATTTTGCATTAAAGGAGGACAGCAGAGTTCTCCCTTTTTTATTGATTCACCCGTCTTATCTGAATCTACTCTGTTTGCAAAATTTTGTAAGGAAAATCGACCTAATACTCATGTTATAACATTAACCTTTTCTCAATTGAATATTCACGCAAAAATATGATATCATAAATATCAGTAAGCTTATTTTTTGTAGTTGTTTTTTTAAAAAAAAAATTTTTGCCCTGGCAGAAAATGTAGAATCTGGTCTCTATATATTATTCCATAAGCAATCAGAGCAAACCCCGATCCGACGGGCCCTACATGATTTGTCTGATCTGGGCCTACTTTGTTCGCAAAAATGTAAAACGGCATTTATATGAGTGAAAGGGTTAACCCGTCTGTGTCTGTACCGCTTCGTGCGAGTCTATACACACTATATAATAACAAAGGTTCCAACTTGAAGAACGGACATTCGTGCACCACAAGTTCAAATAGGATTGTAACTCTTACAATTTAAATAAAGTAAAGTAAAACAAACCTAGTTATAGTCTACTTTCAGTCCGAATGACCACTCAGCCGACTGTACATATACTCCCCTGGTCATTGAGTTATTGGCCTACAATATTGAGCACTGCTTACATATGGCGCAATCATGTAGCCACAGTACCTGTGAGTGACCCTCACAGGTACGCATTTTAACCCCTTGGTGGAGAGGAGGTGTGGGTGGGAGACCTCTCAAATTTCCGGGAGGTACCGGGACCCCGGGCCTCCTGACTGATAGTCAAGCGCGTTAACACTAGACCACCGCACACCACATAAATGATAACTTTGTAATTCTTTCGGCTATTGAAAGCCAATATATTTTACTACCAAATAGATTAATAGAATCAAGCATGGGATTTGTTAAAGACGGGGGTTTCTGTACCCGAGGTTGGTCTGTTCCAGTCGGAAACGAGCTTTAGGAACAGACCAAACGAGGGTATAGAACTCCCGGCTTTAACAAAACCCATGTTTGATTATTTTTCTCGCTGAAATACGCCCTAAAACCAATTAAATTAACGAATTTTGTGAAATTATACTTTACATTACGTAATACGACTTCCATATCTAATAGCAACAGACCGCAGCATAACTTAAAGCGTGAAACCAAAATGACGTCATTTGTTATGACAACCACAAACGTTACGTTTTGGCGTAAATATAAATGACTGAATGACTACAAAACAACGTCTTCGGTTAATTAAATAGGCTTTTAAAGTATTTATATGATAAATATAATTTCATATTCGTGCTAATTACTTATTAATTTCAATTCATAAGGTTGTTGCCCATAGAAATGTTGGTATAATTCTGTAAGAATTCCTTCCCTTGTATTGATTTTACCCAATCGCGCGTATGAATACATTAGTCACGGGGTGTTCCAGATTAGGATTTCTAGTACGGCTGTTTATAGTAACTCAGCTTATCTAGCACGGCTGAGAAGCGAGAAATAATCTCCTGTTGGTAATTTATGCACTACTGTCAATCTTACAATGATTTTCTCAAAACGCCATGTGTTATCTGGGTCATGGATAAACGTTCACTCCGGTTTCAGCTGAATGGTTTAAGTGATGTATAGTCAAGATCAAAGGTATTTTCTCTGTAAATCTAATATTGGCTATAAAGCTTGGACTAGTAGAGATGAAAACTTTGTGGTTGGTGTGCTTATGCATCAAAGCCACATTTTAAAACCCAAACCAAACATTTAATTCTATCTACGTTGAATCCATCCTCAGTACTTTAAGTACTTTGATATAAATCTGGTTTTCTATGAGGCGCCACCTATTTGGCATGTTTGACTGGAGTACATTTATGTCTTCGGTATTCGACTTTGTTTGTTGCCGCGATAGGCGCAGCCGCTTTTTGATAGGCGTTGAAAATTTTCATGATTTACTGCGAGATTAGTTTTTATTTGAACGTGTGATAGAAAATTCCAACTAGTATTGAATTTTATTTCATTTATTTACTGCATTGTAATATATATTTCCCCAGCGGTGGTACATATTTTTATGGAAATTCAAAATGACCATGATTTATACTGCGAGACTACACTCCAGATTTACACTCCAGAAAAATGCAGCTACAATATTTTTTCACTATGCTCACTTAGTCTCACTAATACAATAGAACTGTTTGATGTTTTGATGTATTGTTAACACTATGCAGGTCAAATGCAGGTCATTTGCTGTCCAGCATAATATGTACTCCGAATACCTTCTGCACTCTGAGCAATTAATGTCTGCAAATAGCGTCATCTGTTGCATTTTATCCTTCATATCTATTAAAAAATAAGTGTCAGAGTGAAAAATGTTTGGACTCTGATGAGATGCCAAGTAAAAAAAACAATGATTCAGTAGGGGTGTTTTATTTCCCTCACCCAAGTAAGCATTTTTCAACATGCATTACAAACACACATATTATTTATGTCATCAAACATAAAAATCTACGCTCCCTCCCAAAAATTTCTACCCCCCCCCCCCCCCCAATCTGAAATCCTGGATCCGCACCTGAATCATGAAAAGAAAATATGGACATCATTGGTATTAACTTGGTGATACGTATAATGGCGTATGAACAAGGGAATATTTGTTCAAGTTAGAAACTGTAAAAGCTGTATTGTTCCGTAAGCAAAGAAAGCAGTCCGTGATCAAGCTGCTCCTACAGGAGCCGACTGACCTGGATCTACGCTGATTTCAAAGGCATTAAAAGGTGTCTCTATCAGGAAAAGTGTTAACACAATTCCAGATCTTGCAATGCATGTTTGATTATATAAAACATATATACTACAGTAGAAACGGTTGCTGCATAAATTTAATAGGCACTGGTGTATTTTGACCATTTCATTCCAAAATTCAAAGAGGTCAAGCTTATTCGGTGAGTTAATTTAAAGACAAATGTAACAGTGTATCCCAGGTAAAAGGGCTCCTCTAGGAGCCTCGTCATCTTGATCTACACTGTTTGCAAAGGACATTAGTGTTCCTGTCCCACACGGAAACAATTAATTCGAGTGGTTGCAAAATCCCACCGAATCTTTACAAAACTCCACTAGCAAACTATTTCATTACGTATTAAATGGACCTGTTAAACAATGTTTAATCATTTACTCTGAAATTTCGACATTCAACGGCTTAAAGAGACCGACTAAGACTTCTGTTTATTGGCCGTTGTAGAAAGAAAAATACTGTATATCTTACATGTAAGTGTGAGTCTCTCCTCGTCTGTTACTGTGTCAAACACTTCTCCTGGTGGTTTGTACAATATTTCACAGGTATACGTGTCATCGTCCAGACACGTGACCCTAGACGTCAGATACCTTGCCCTCAGCACACTGTTCGTTGGGGTGTACGAATCCACATTTCCTTCGATTGTTGGGTTCTTGGTCCTGATATCAGGTGGAGCAGTATCACTTATCTTCGGAATGTTATTTGTGTTGATTTCAGAAAACTGGAAGCCGTTTCGCTTAAGATTAATCGAATAGACCGCATCGATGTTTCCCATGTTATCCGGTTTGCACTCGAACACTATCTCCTGTGGGGTTGTTGGTGGAATCGTAGAGACGGTGTCGCCGATGTTGGCAGGGTTAGGCTGAATCGTTAGTCGAACACCAAGGGCTGGAAATAAGAGACAGCCATGCGATAATCATTTAACCCTCCACCCGATGAATATTCATATAAGAAATAAAGCATGTATAAATATTAATAAGTTGCATTTTTTAAATAGTTTAATTAACAAGGGTCGGTTTAGATCTTGGCAGAAACTGTAAAATCAGATCTATATTATTTCATTTTATTGTGCCAAAACGCAGGACAAAGGTCCATGCTTAGTTAAGTCTGGGTTCGTTCTCAAGTTTTTGATTGGTCAGATTGGAGCCTTTGGCTCAAATCTGACCAATCAAAAGCTTGAGAGATCAAATCTGACCAACCAAAAGCTTGAGAACGAAACTCAGACTCAACTAAAAACTTTATAAACATGGACCCATACTTGCTGATAGGTCCATCTCTATTATGGGACCATAATGGTGGAATGCCCTACCAAAAGACTTAAGTGCACTGCATCGAAAACTGCATTCAGAAAAAAGACTTAAACATATCTCTTCAGTCAACAATATGCATAACCAGTGTGAATGGTATATACGTGTATAGTTCTTAGCTGTGAAAGGTGACTTTGACATTATCTGACATTGTAAAGTGCATAAAGTGTTGCATAAAGTGTTGAGCTATATAAATACCCGTGATTGGTTGAATGATTCTATCAGGCAACTGACAACAATCTTTATCAAATATATACATCTACATAAAGTGCATAAAGTGTTGCGCTATATATAAATATCTGTGATTGGTTGATTGATTCTATCAGACAACAGACAACAATATCTATCAAGTATATACATCTACATCAGACTATCGTACACGGTGCAAAAACAGACGACTTGTCTTTTAATTGATGCGGCATCCCAAAAGGATTTAGGCAACTTAAATAATTCGTTATAGGTGATCGAGATCGAGACAGTTCCTAATCAGACACCGTCGAAGTTAAGTTACGAAAATAACTTAAAATTACTAAACATTTATGTTAAAGTATCAATGTCACCGATGTTATTCGCCATTTAGACAAAATCTATGTCCGTACGTGTTCGCGATATCGCAATAAAAATTGTTCTAGAACAAGAACTAGAAATTGGCGTTGTAGAACATTTGTATTTATTCACGAATAAATTTAACGATATAAGTTGTACAGGCACAGACTGTATAATTTAAATGGTTTGGATATATCTCTAAAATGCATAATTTGGTATACTCTATAGACAGTTTCCCTTTGAAATATTAACATACATGTACAATGTAACTGCAGAGGGCAGTGCTAGTTTATCACACAAGATATGAATATATTTTTCTTTATTTTTTCTGTCTTTATTTACTTAAATCTCATACATGTGCATCCGTAAACACTTACAAACTTAGAATGTTAACCAACATAACTGTGTACATAGCTATTCATTAAATACTTATAAGAGACTGCACATCATTGCACAAAATAACGCATAATTACACAGTCAAAGCATGTGATTGTAGCTAATTTCATGATATGTACTGCAAACATGACCGTTTCGTTTAAACCTGATTCGGAAAACGTTGGTTGGTTGGCTGTGTTGATTAACATCCGTTTCTGCTAATAGGACGACCCAGAGAGAGGGGGAGCAGATACAAAGAGACCTGGGTGCGATACCCTTCTTTTATTATCGACAGAATTTCTCTGGTTCTTTAGATGCCCAAGGTAAAGCACCGATACATGGGTTTATAAAGTATCGTCTGAAGGACTTGGTCAGGCGGAGGATCGAAACCTGGATCCATGGTAAAAAGTACACAAACATGTTTATTTGAAAAAGAAAGCCTTAACGGAACCATTAAATTACCTTTGATCACATCAAACATAAACTGATAAGCTATAACAATATGGAATAATAAATAAATAGAATGTAAAGCTAAGATACTATCAGATGACATTATTTACATAAAATAGCTGTATGACGTGTATTACAGAATGGCTTAAAAGATCAATTATCCCAAATTGATCAGATAAAAAAGTACCGAATAGACTCTGAAGAATATTAAAACATGCTTTGACGCATACCCCGACTAATGGTTGACTAGTGAACAACAATTTGAGTTGGTTATCTTTACTCAAGTTTACAAAGTTAGTTAGGTTCCAGCAATTTAGCTTTTGTAAACATGTCTGATCTAATGTCAGCATCCACTGGACAATCTAAAATAATTATGAGTGTTAACTTTCAAAATCTTCTTCTGAGAAACTGTTTGTCCGATTTCTAATCTTACTGAAATGTTCTTCGGTTGATTATCAACCAAATTCCTTAATATTACTTTTCATATGGTAGAACTATTGTTGATCGGAGCGGGTGCTAGCGTACTATGGTGAAATGAAGGGGGTGTTAGTCTTTTTGACAATAGAGCTAGTAACCATTTACTCTTAGTCTATAACAACTGTCAATCTGGCGCCCCAATGAAAGCTGCAACATCAATCATCAAGAGTTTGAAATTACCTTGTAGTTAAGGCAATAGACCTAGTTCATAAATTAACCAACTGCCAAAACGATAGCTGGTGCATCAGTGGAGGCACTTCTGTACAAATATGTGATAGCATCTGCAAAATCTGTCATAGAAGGTTTCTAGAAATTTCCATTTTTTTCTGCACGATAGGCTAAGATAAGATTTTAGTTTGTTTTGTTCGCATGAATATGTAATTTAATTATTGCGTTAAAATTGACCCACAATGGTTACTTTGGGGCTCTCCTTTGCAGACATTTGGACAACTTTAACATAAATGGTTTTACACTTTTTCCCCATAGATATACCCACACCTATAGGAACAGTTTCTTTGTTTATGACATTAAAATGTAACTAATATTCATGATGCCATTATTTCATACATGAATATTCATAAGACAAGAGATGAATGAAATGTTAAAAATTACCATATTTTGCTGAAAAGCATAATCCAAATATCCAAATCAGATGAAAAGAATCCATCATTTTGTCTAATTACAAAACTGTTGTTTTGATCTGCTTTTAAAATGTGTCATAAATTAACACACTGTTGTAAGCAGAGGAACAAGCTGCATGCACAGTTACTGACCGCGGCACTTTAAATATTTATGGTACTCTGGGTGAGTTGGAGAATTGATAAACGATGTTGTAAAATCGAGGCCCTGTATTTGACGTGTTTGTAGATTTAAATTTCAATGCCATTGGCATTTATGATAAAATGAGATGTGTCCACCTTAATAATAATGTATTTTACTCATTTGCAATCAGAGAAGACCCAGACCAGACATCCCATGTAGAAGTTAGAACACATGTAACAATGATACGGCATATTACAACTGAGTTCATACGTAACACAGTAACATGAAGGTCACGTGTGTAATCTCGTTAGGAAAGGTGTTTCGAATGTTCGGGGGTTACTGTCTTCCAGACTGCTGCTGCTGCTTTATATGAAAATGATGACGATGATGATGATGATGATGATGATGATGATGATGATAATGATGTTAGCCTGCCGATGATGATGATAAAATAATTATGATTACAAAACAACAACAAAACACACACCAAAAACAACGGTTAGGAATGAAGCTAATGTAAGTTATATTCGACTTTAGTCTAAATTCTTATTCTATTTCTTAACTAAAACATTAGCTGTTATGTAGTGTACCACTTTACTCCATAGATATTCCTATTAACGCATTTGAAGACGGGAAGAACTGTATCTGTAGGAGCCGTTTGATCAGAGTCTGTTCTGTTGGTTTTTTTTATGAAACTATATACATGTGATTGTACGGTTTCTATCATAGACACATATCCCCTTCTCCATGTACCATTATAATCATTATGTTAAACATATTCATAATGTTATTTTTTCTTACACGAACATTCATGAAGTAAAGGTAAGCAACTGTTTCAGCTCTATTCATATGTACAGTAGAACCCCTCTAAACGAGAATTCTAGTAGAGAAGAATTTAGATACTATTAGGCATGTGGCTGCTTAATGCAGGTTGGAAGTCATGTAGAAAGTTCATAGAGGGGCTTTCTATATGACTTTCACACTGCATTAAGCTACCACTTGTCTCCAATACCGATATTCATATTGAATCTAACGTCCGGTTTAGAGGGGTTTTTACTGTAATTACTGTATCCTGACTCGGCACAGCAGGGCCTCTTTCAATCATGGCCATGTGACGAGGTTTAATAAATTATCTATGTCGTGTTGTTTTCCGTTCTCCTCTGTGCCGTCGGGTTGAGAATGTTTGTCTTTTAGATACGATTGTAAATCGAACTGTTGGAATGACACGTTTATTACATCTTCATGTTCACCGATCAATATGTACCCTGAATCATGTTGTTAAAAATACAGAATGCATCATGATGCGCACAAATGCATGAGAAATTTGGATTACTAATAAAGCACAACGGAAACCTTCTATAGCAACCACTTAATGCTTATTTTGACACTTTTACAAACAGAGTAGACCCCGGTCAGAGTCCGCTCTGTTTGACTATGGAAGTATATTGAACTTATTCTAAATGTTTTGTCATTGCCAAAAGCTCCATTGTTTAGATACCATTGTAAAACTTTAGTCAATGAATATGCATGAAGTGATAACTTAGCACTTATACTTAAAGGGTTAGTAAATATGACCCTACGGTTATAAAACTTTGTTTTCGTTTTCAAGCATCTGATCAATCAGACAAATATTTGAGAATGAACTCACACTCAGAGCAAGAATGACACTAACTAGTATTTAGAATCTCAAGAGTTAACCCTTTACTACGTGAATATTCATGTAAAAATAATGACATCATGAATATTGATAGGATTATTTTTACAATGACAGATAAAACACAGGGAATTTGGCAATTACAGAAACTGTAGAATCAGATCTATACTAATTCATTAGCAAACAGAGCAGACTCTGATCAGACGGCTCCTATAGGAGCTTCTCTGTTTGCAAGATAATAGAACGGTGTATTTATGGAGTAAGGGCTCATATGCAAATTTGTAGTAAATTGCATCATTTAGCCTACACTGTTTTAAAATACAGTTAAACCTCTTTAATGTGATCACCAAAAGAGGCATAAATCTGGATCTTAAAGGCAGGCAATAGCTCAATGCAGGGCAAATAAATATGCAGAAAGCTCTCCTTGAAGTTTCCTGTATTACAGAAATACGACCCGCCAGTCTAATGCGACCCGCCAGTCGCGGTACGTTTAGCTTTTGCAAAGAGATTTAACCCTTCGCTTGCTATTCACGTCAATATACGTACCTGTATATAGTGAAGACCCAGATGAGACAGCTCCTGCAGGAGCTGACTCATCAGGGTCTACGTTATTTACAAATTGATTGTGCAACCAGTGCACTCCACAGCAGTGATTACACAGCGAAATACTTGTACACAGTGAAGATATATGTAATTATACAACAGGGCATGGGTAAAGAAGGAGAAATGCGAAGGGTTAACCCTTTCCCCGTTTTATGTTTATTTTAGATTTCAGTACCTACTGGGTATTCATCGGCAAAATAGTTACAATTAAATATAGAAGGTATAACATCGTAGCCACTTTGGAAAGTAAAGAGATAGATATATTAGCAAACAGAGCAGACTCTGATCAGGAGCCGTCTGATCTGGGTCTACTCTGTTTGCAAATACGTTAAAATACATTTACATGAATGAAATGATTAATCAAGATAAATCGCTGTCTTATTAGGGTCAAATCTGTTTGGCACTTGGTCAATAGTTTCTTCTTAAAAGTTTGTATCATGAACGTGTCTATTTATTTTTACTTTGACTCGAGACTTCTACCAACCACGAAGTTGACATGCATGCGTGCTGTAACCCAATGTCATCTGGAACTAGAGCGGACATATTTGATTTGATCTTGGTACAGTTGCATTGAACTTGATACAGACTCTTTAAATGAAATCCAGCTATTTGGTTCAAAGCAAGCTGTGTTAGACATTCGTAATGGATCACATTTGTAAGAGATATGTCATTAATGTGATCACATTCGTAACAAGTAAAATGTGCTACAATTGTGAGTGTCCGACATGGGGATTGACATTAGAATCACATATGTAACAGGTTGAGTTCTTAGCTGGCAATGTTCAATTAGTTATATGATTATCATTATATATTTGCGTAATCATATTTCCTTGAGGACCATGTCTCAACTTTTCACAACCTTACTAGCACATTTTAAAGATATAAAGCACATTGTTTGTAACATGTTTTAGGATACCTTTCATTTTTCATAGAACTTGTCATATACATGCACCTATGCAGTACTGTTAATGTGTGTGTATGATTAAATAAATATTACTTCTTAGTTCCTTTATTTGCTTTTAATCGAGTAATACACTATGCCAACTATTTTAGCAACTATAAATTTTATGATATACTTTTAGGAAAGAAAACCGTAGTCATTTCTTTTGTTATTAGTTCGAATTTGTTGTTAAAATTTGACTAATATGTCATTTTTATGATGAATGTCTTTCGGTTGTACAAATGCACGTTTTAGCTTCCGTTTCTGTATGAAATTTGACGTGTTTACAAATGTGAGCGTACGTCTTATCAACAATCGGCAGCGATCACGTGACATATATTACGAATGTGATCACATTCGTCACACGAGTTACGAATGCGATTCGTTACGAATATGGTCTATCAAAGCTGTCTGTACACACATCGTGATCGCAATTAACATTTCGAACTAAGATTATCGAAATGGAACTGTTTCCTACATTTCAAGTAACTCGATCAGAACGCAAGGCTGTCTCTTTGCAGACTTTCTGTGTATCACATTTGATCATTACCAATATAGCCCTTTACCTCGTACATATTTAGTAAGAAATACTAGTTGTGTGAATTTAAACCTTCGCTTGCTGGATTTTTTTAAATACATTTCTCATTCTTTACCCATACCCTGTTGTATAAGTACATATATAGTCACTGTGTACAAGTATTTCGCTGTGCAATCACTGCTGTGGAGTGCACTGGTTGCACAATCAACTAATAAATAGTGCATCTGGGTCTTCACTATTTACAGGTAGATATATTGATGTGAATAGCAAGCGAAAGATTAATAAGTTGAATCTTTACAATGCCATTATGCACAAGAGAATATTTACCATTGGTAAAACCACTTAACTCATTCCCTCCTAGTTTTAGACCAAACCTCTTTGAATAAATCTACCGAAAAGGAGCAGTAACTATAGAAAAGGAAACTTTTAGGGTTGTGTAGTTTTAAAACCATTATGATAAATAGAGCATTTGCTCCCATGTAGCAAATGCTCTATTTATCACAATGGTTTCAAAGTGTGGTCTTTACAGAGGCGCGAAAATGCGTCACTATAGGACAGGATGTGTTAAGGGAAAATACTCATGGTGAACTCTTCACGAAAATGAATGAGAATTATCATTTGAATAAATAGTCTTGGTCTCCACTACATTCACCCCTACCTACTAAATCCTCATTTACATGGGCCCAAATTAAAACATTCTTTTAAATTAAAACAGTCCTTTATTTCTCAATCTGACCCTATGTTGTGACCATTCTTTAGAATCGTCTTGAAGAGATGACACTAAAGAGTGGTCACCACATAGGGCTTGTATGGGCAAATGTCCATTTTAGTCCTTTGTCTTTTACTCTGCTTTTGGAATATGTTTATACACAAAATGAAACTAATAACCACATGTGAACAGAAAACACATATATGACAAGAAAAAACTGACCATGACGGTGAACAATGTACCGAAGAACCGTTCTATAGCCGCTACTTCATGACTATACATGAATGTCGTTAAAAGCAGATGATTGCGTAATGCAGAATAAAACATAACGCTAAAAGAGCACTAGAGACAAATAATTTGAGATATTTTGAGTTATTGTTAAAATAGGTTTTACTACCCTTTGCAAGTTGAACATGCAAATAAATAATTATCCTTTCTTGTGTAAGATTTTAATAGCTTTTTGTATACTGTTATTCTGCATAAGAAACAACCCCCTGCCTGCTTTGTAAATTTTCCATTACAGCAAAACTTTCCGAAATTTTAGTGAAGAAGAATTCAGATCTTTTAACGCAGGTGGCTGCTTAATGCAAAGTTAAAGTCATACAGAATGTTTCTACAGAAAACGTTATGTTTTTGTATTACTTTTTCCCTGTATTAAACAACCACCTTCTTTAACATGCTACTGTTTTAATAAATTATGTTGTCGGATTATCAAGACTTCAAAGTTATGAATCACGTCATAAAGTGGTTATTTCGGTGTTCAGTAGACAAAGACAATTAACCCTTTCCCTGTTCTATGTTTATTCCAATATTTAATACCTACTGAATATTCATGGACAAAATAGTTATAATGAATTATGGAAGGTGGAATATGTAGCCATTTTAGAAAGTAAAGACACCAATCTTTCAAATTCCATTAGCAAACAGAGCAGACCCTGATCAGACGGCTCCTCTATGAGCCGTCTGATCCGGGTCTACTATGTTTGCAAATGTGTTAAAACACGTCAACATGAGGGAAAAGGTTAACCGCATTCTAGAACTGATCAGGAGTTACACAGTTTGTAACTCATAAGTGTTTAACCCTTTATCTGACGAATAACCATGTGAGATATAATGAGATCATCATTATAAATTAAACGAAATTTCATCATAGCATAATAATGAACAAATCAATATTTGGAATTGGCATGAACTGCAGAATCCAGACCTATATCTTATCCCATAAGTAAACAGAACAGACCCTGATCAGACGTCTCCTACAGGAGCCGTCTGATCGGGGTCTAATCTGTTTGCAAACGCGTTATATGTCTCCATCAGGTAAAGGGTTAAAAAACAGCGTGTAAGAAAACCGATGTAGTGTAGCTTTGTTTGCAAAACACCTATGACTCAAATAATTTTCTTTGTACAAAAATAAATATTACTATTGTTTCACTTTCAATATAACTCCTTGTAATACATTATGTCCGTAAGACAATGCAATATTATACAGGTAATAAATAATGATATCAGTATTAGCTATCTCTATGCTAAATCAACAAACGGTCAATTTTGGGCGCGGTTAGTTTAAACAGTTGAAAAGTGTGCTTTATCAGTTCCAATGGAGGGTCTTTATCACACGAGGGGCCTATATAAATACAAAATAATATCGTCATGATATAAGCTGTCTGTGATGTTCCCGACCATAACCACGTATCTAAGACAGCATTTAAGGTCTCCAGTGCATGTTATGATAACCGTTTGCGCGATATATATACCATTTAAAACATTTGCAAACAATGTAGACCAAGATCAGACGTCTCTTGCAGGAACAGTCTGGTCAGGAACTGCTCTGATCTCTTATGAAATAACATAAATCTGAATTTACTGTTTCTGCTATGGTCGAAATTTAACTCATTCATTATACAGCGAACCCTCGTTACAACGGAGGTGTTTGTTTCCAGACATTTACTGGTAAAACGAGGTTACCGTTATAACGAGTCTAAATATAAAATGAACCAAATGGCCAGTTTTAAACTAGAACCTACAGGTGAACGCTTAATGCAGAACACAAGAAGTGTGCAAAATTGCACTTCTTGTGTTCTGCATTAAGCGATCACCTGTCGTATTGGCATGGAACCTTTTTGTTCAGTGGTTGTTTCAAAGACTTAACGGTAATTTTGTTTCAATGCATACTGTCGGTATAACGAGGGTGCCATTGTAACGAATGCCGGTATAATGAGGGTTCACTGTACATACCATTCTAAAACTTTGAATTAATATTTATCATATTATTATTTAAGATATATGAGGTTACTACTAATAACATACGCATTCAACAAGTAGATAGTTATTTTTTCATGATAATTAATTTTGACAGACGCCTTTCTACTCCTTTGCAAAAAGAGTAGACCCAGATCAGACGGCTCCTATAGGAGCTGTCTGATCAGGGTCTGCTCTGTTTGCTTATGAAGTAATATAAATATGATTCGTCAGTTTCTGCATTTGCCAAACAATCTTGTTTTCACGTGCTATTATAAAATAATCTTATCAATATTCATGACGTCATTATTTCTTGCATGAATATTCATGGAGTAATGGGTAAATCTCTGTATAATATAAGGTAAACTAGTTCTCATTAAAATGTTGGACATGTTCTCTTCTTTACGGAAAGGTTCCTATAAAAGAAACATATCAGGTGAAAACCTTTGACATTAATTGGTTTAGCAATATTTGCATACTCTTAGAACCCTGTAATCTGAATCTTCATGGTTTGCATATGTAAATCAATGACCTTTGGTTTTACTATAGCTCTTTCGGCGCCAATTTTCTAATTGCCGTCTGCAAACCATTAGAAATCTATGTGAAATATATTTAGATTTTTCAGTCAGAGTTTGACAAGCATTTCTTACCGGTAGCATCTCTACGCATCATTAGGAAAACAGGATTTTTTTTAGCTCTGGCAGAACTTTATAAACTCATATATGCAAAGAGAGAAGACCCAGATCAGACGGCTCCTACAGGAGCCGTCTGATCTGGGTCTACTCTATTTTCAAAAGCTTTAAGGCATAATTAAATATGTTCTATTTCACTGTTTGTTTATACAGTCCGGTTGTGTGATCATTCTGATCGCCCCTCATTTAACCCTCAAATATGCTAAGCGCGACCTGACTCGCTTTTGCAGACAGCTTTGATCCAGATGAGACACCGATAAAAACTCGACGTCTCTTCACGATCTAACATTTAGACACTTGGTCCATAGTTTCTTGTAAGTTTTTAACGAATCGGGAGAAAGTACAATTTGCTAAAGACCATTGTTGTAACGGTCATGAGTTTTTCGCAGTACGACAAGGGTCCACATTGCGACGCTTTGTTTACCATCCAAGGCGGCTCGATAAAGATACGATATTATACCATGCGAGAGACAATTTCGGACAGATAAAATCGTGAATAGCTATGGTGGTTAAGTGACAAATACTACAAACAGGATTAAGTGCAACTTTACAAGGAACTCAACCTTTTTCTCAGTGCACGTAGGGTATGTATAGGTTCTCATATTTCAGACATAATCTTTAATGGTATCCCGAATGATCAAACTCATGAAATGTACAGTCGGCTGAGTGGTCATTCGGACTGAAAGTAGACTATACCTAGGAACTTTACTTTACATTGGCATAACAGGAAGCCATCCGATATTGTTCTAGCATATGGACTTTTTTTGAGAATCTTCACTCATCAATACTGTAGAATCAAATCAATATTATTTCATAACCAAACAGCACAGGCCCTGGTCAGACAGCTTCCTCAGGATCTTGGTCTACTCTGTTTGCAATGACGTTATAATTTGCATACGCGATATAAAGGGATATCGTCATCCTATTACTCCACCTAGTTCTGTTTTGCTTTAAGTCACCATAATCACCTCAAAAGGTGTCTTCCGGACGCTCGCTAGAACATACGATTTTAACTACATGTATTATTTTTTTAATTAGTTAAAACTGGCTACTCCCTTTCTCAGTATTAATTAAACAAAAATTGCATCAAAATTTATGCCTGAAGAAATTTATTTGTATGACAAATTGTTCAGACCCTGGTTATTCCCTCATTATACCTTTGACATGGGCCTACACTGTTTGCAAATACCTTATATATATTGGCTTCCCGCACTTTAAGGGTCAATGTGTACCAGAAAACTGAGGTTTTCCAGAAAATATTCAAAACAATTTACCTAGATACCACTGAATACTCCATTTATCTCGAACTCTGGTTGAGTCACGATATAAAGGTAGCTCCAGGACTTTCCTAAACTTCGTAATTCTTACATTCCATCCTGTTAAATCTGTTAATGTACAGTACAACCTCTCTATAACGGCCACTAGATTACATCAAGTATTTTGTGTTAAAGGCATGTGGTTGCTTAAAGGAGCGTTCTGTTTTACTTTCACCTTGCTTTAAGCAACCACCTGTCCTAAATACCAACTAATTTACATAATTTAGTGGTTGTTATAGAGAGGTTTTACTGTAATGTTACTTACTCCCTGTTTCGCCTGGATTACAAACTACAGTTAAACCTCGATTATTCGAATTTTCGTTATAAACGCATTTAGACCCTTTTAGGCAGGTGGCTGCTTAATGCATGGTGAAAGTCATGCAGAAAGCTCCTAGAGGAGCTTTCTGCATGACTTTCACCATGCATTAAGCTGCCACCTGTCTTAAAGATCGATAATAATACGTATTTTAGTGTTCGGATAATCGAAGTTTTACTGTAGTTGCAAAGGTGGTCACATATTCCCCATTGACAGCGAAAGAGTTTAAACAACAATAACAACGAGGATACAAGCAACTATAATGATGTTTACAGATAGAGCTGACGAATTTTGAAGTAGCCAACATGTTTTTTCGCGGCAAGACAAAGGCTGGCTCTCATTTCGTGACTAGGAATGAATCAATAAAGCACAGACTTTTAAGCCCTCGCTTACTAAGCTCGGCCTGACTTGCATTTGCAAACACCATGGATCCTGAAGAGACGCCGAGTTACTCGGCATCTCTTGAGGACCAAGCTGTTTGACACTCGGTCAAAAGAACGCATCGGACGTAACTGAAGATTGTAATTAGTAACATATCGGGGTTTAAGCAGATGTCGTTTTTGCGACAGGCTAAGTGTTAATACCAAATGAAATTATTTTGAGAAGGATATATTGTGCCCTTGAATGAATGTTTTCTGGGTTCACAGTTTTTATCAGAATTATCTGTGTTAGAGAGGTAGAAGATGGGAACCAAACATACATGTTTGAAGATGCGATAGAACCGCTCGTAAGCGACCTTTTTCTGAATAATCATACATGTATGTGTCTTAAAAGCACACTGTTGCTTAATGCAGGACGCAGGTAATGTAGAAAGCTCCAACAGGAGTTTTCTGCATAACCTGTGCCCTGCATTAAACTACCACCTGCCTTTGAAGCCCAGAATTACACATCTTTTAGGTGATCGCCTTAGATAAGATTTTCTGTTGTTTTGAACTATAAGCCTGGAAATATGTTCAATTCTGAATACAATAGTAATGCCATCAACTGTATATTTGCAAAAGCGAAAAAAAAAGAACAACAGTTATAGTCATTTTGCAATTACGAACTAGCAAGGACTTAGATTTGTAAGGAGATCCTAAACCTTTACTCAATAAATTTATACGCCTTTCTACACCTTTGTTGACAGAGAAGACCCAGATCAGACGACTCCTGTAGGAATCGTCTAATCAGGGTCTGCTCTGTTTGCTTATGATATAATGTAGATATGCTTATGTAGTTTTTGCCATAGTCAAAACTTCCTATGTGCTATTATAATAGTTAATCAGATTAATATCCATGGTGTCATTATTTTTCACATGAATATTCATGGAGTAAAGGGTTAACCAGTTTTATCTACATAGAGGATACAATTGCGTTCGTGTTCATTTACTACTGGGTCCATGCTTATAAAGCTTTTTAGCTGAGTCTGAGTTCGTTCTCAAGCTTTTGATTGGTCATATTTGAGTTCTTAAGCTTTTTGATTGGTCAGATTTGAGCGAAAGGCTCAAATCTGACCAATCAAAAACTTGAGAACGAACTCAGACTCAACTAAAAGCTTTATAAGCATGGACCCATCTCTTTACCAAACGAGTTGGTTTGAATGTTATGAGTCTTTATATTAAAGTGGATACAAGCTGTGGCATGCAATAAATGCAATATAGAGTAAAACTCATTTGTCAACAATTTGAACATGATCTCTTTTGTTCGATAAATTGTGTACAACCATATTTATGTAAAACCCTTTACTTGATATAGCTCCGAGACGCCTTTTAACGCATGGTTCCAATGTTACAAAACTTTTGAGTCCGAGTCTGAGATCATTCTCAATCACCCGATTGGTCATATGCTTGAGAATGATCTCAGACTCAAACAAAACGTTTTATAACCTCGGGGCCAGTTCAGATTAGCACGGGCTTACTGTGTTCTCTGATGGGTGGCCAACTGTGCAGAACCTGATCAACGTGGCGATTGGTCAGATTTCCACACATATAGAAAGCCTAATAGTTTGTTTTCGTATAGCGGGGGTCATAACAAATAACAAATGACATTTAAATAGTATACGCATGTAAAGGATACAAGCTGTCACTCGACATATGAAACTAAAGAGTCTGATAAAAAAAATATCCAGTGGTTCGCACTGCTCAGCTCACTGAAATAGTATTGTGACTGTAAACTAAGTTAGGACAAAAAGAGATCCGGGTTTAAATTGGATTTGGATCCAAAGTGTTTAAAATAGTCACTCAGGATCCCCCAGGATAATCCTCAATTGTGAACAGTGTTCGTTATTAGACGGAATATCAAGTGATTTGTACTTTCAAACTACATTTATTTGCAATTGTCTCATCGGATTCCCCGGATAAAGGAAAGGGGGAAACTTCTCAATTTAGAACAACGATCTTTACTAGTCGGAATATCAGGTCATTCTGTACTGTCAATGCTGTCATAATTAACTAACAAATATGTCAAAATGATCATCATCACATGACATTCATTATCAATTAACGCACGTGAGTATCGACTGTACCTGAGTGTACATGTGTATATCCCTAAAATGACCACTAAAAAGAAGTCTTACTTTTGGATTAAAACAGGTGTGTAGCTTAATGCTGGACGAAAATAATGCAGAAAACTCTTAAAGGAGCTTTCTGCGTTGCATTCGTTCTGCATTTACTCTTCACTCCACGAGTATTTATGTAAGAAATGATGACAATGTAGGTACAATCTTAGATCATTTTTCATACTTGCACAGTCATGAAACCAGCACATGTTAGCTATGGCACACATTGTATAATCAGATATATGTTATTCCATAAGCAAACAGAATGGACCCTGATCAGACAGCTCCTACAGGAGCTGTCTGATCAGGGTCTACTCTGTTTGCAAAAGCCTAAAAGGGTGTATCATTAAGGAACCACCTGCTTCTTGAAGACAGTCATTAAGTGATCACTGTTGAGATATTTTAATATGGGAGATTGTGGGGAAGACATGGAGTTAAGGAAAGTCTGATTTGTGTATCTAGTCTGAGCATAGTCTCATCAAAGCAATATTTTAAAATGTAATTAAACACGCAGTGGTTGAATTAACATTTCTGTTGGCTCACATCATAATTGTAAGCGATTCTTTAAAACTGTTTTGCTTACACATTCGCAAGTTTTTTAATGTCACTAATTCATGGCATATTTTTTTCACCGAACCAGAAGCTAGAAACAATGTTATCCCTGCTCCCTCTAAGCGATTTTAATCTCATTTGCAAATCTCTTGGATCAAGATCAGACAGACGCCGAGTGGATTTCTATCTCGGTTTCTCAATATGATCCAGGTTGTATGATACTCGGTCAATGGTTTCTAGAAAGCTAGACTGAATTGGCTGCACATGTAGTCCGAATTGCACAAGATCCAGCATCCAACAATAACTTGTTAAACCCTTGTTAAACTCCATGACTATTCATGAAAGAAACGATGAAAACACGAATTAGATTTCTTTTTAAAATGGCATATTAACACATGAAATATTTGCCAGGGCAGAAACTGTACAAAACACAGATCTATGTTATTACATAAGCAAACAGAACAGACCCTGATCAGACGGCCCCTACAGGAGCCGTCTGATCTGGGTCTACTCTGTTTGCAAATGAGTAGATAAACGTATTTATGGAGTATTTAAGCAAGTATTAAACCTTTTAAAATGCTAGTCTGGGTTGGCCGCTACACAGTGCCGCCTGTCTATAGATGTCGTCTGCCTCAAAATGTCACCTGTCTCTAAGTGTTGTCTGCTTCAAAATGTCACTGATCTATAAGTGATGTCTGCTTCCAAATGTACCTGTTTTACAGTATCGCCTATCTTCAAGTGATGTCTGCTACAACGCGTCACCTGCTTCCCAATGTTGTCTGCCTCAAATTGTCACATGTCTTCAAGTGTAGTCTGCTTCCAAGTAGTGTCGCATACTTCCAGGTCCCCTCTGTAGTTATGTTACATATGTCTATCGCACAGTGAAAACAGAAATTATGTTTCAATTAGTTCGACCCCAATTCCACGTTTACTAGTCTACTGCTA
This sequence comes from Azorinus chamasolen, assembly GCA_963576725.1. Lineage (NCBI taxonomy): Eukaryota > Metazoa > Mollusca > Bivalvia > Cardiida > Solecurtidae > Azorinus > Azorinus chamasolen. The sequence continues at coordinate 53,960,781 of OY755248.1, forward strand.
CAAAGTGGCTTCTGTCTATAAAATTAATAATATGGCCTAATTCAAAGTGTAACTTATACAGTATAACCTCTCTTAACCGGCCGTTAAATTTAGTATGAATATCGGTCTTGGAGACAGGTGGCAGCTTTATGCAGGGTGAAAGTCATGCAGAAAGCTCCTAGAGGAGCTTTCTGCATGACTTTCACCCTGCATTAAGCAGCCACCTGCCTAAAAGTGTCTAAATTCTTATCTACTAGAATTCCGGTTAAGAGAGGTTTTACTGTACCCGAGTGCTGCCATTGTCATTTAGACGTTTGCCATCAATGTTTGCAAATACAGCCATGGTACTGTTCCCTGTGAATAATACATTAGAACCTGTCCTAAGCGGCCATTTATTTATTGAACATAGGAGCCTTAAAAACAGCTGATTGCTTAATGCAGGACAAACTTAATGCAGAAAGCTCCTATAGGAGCTTTCTGCATTACATGTGCCCTGTATTAGGCTACCACATGCCTTATAGACCAACACTTAGACATATTTGTGATAGCCGCTTTAGGCAGGTTTAACTGTAAACCTGACCCACAGGTGTGCGCTTAGAAATTGAACTAATACCAGTATTTGCTCTTCTTATCTGTAATAAATGATGGTTAGGATTAATATCGTCTACCTGTTTCCTGTTATATAACTGTCGTATACTTTCTTACATAAATCAAATCGCATCTGACTTCAAAATCTACCTTCCGTTTAACAAGTTTCTCTGTTTCCTCTGCTTCAAACTGTCGTCTGCTTCAATTGTAATGAGCCTCGATGTTTCGAAATACGTCTGCTTCATTGTAACTAGTAATTAGTTTCGATGCTTCAACTACTTTAAAATACATCTGCCTCAGTGTAACTAGTTTCGACGTTTCGATCTGCTTTAAACTGCAGTCTGCTTCATTTGTAACTAACCTCCATGTTTCAGAATATGTCTGCTTCATTGTAACTAGTTTCGATGTATCTTCTGTCTCAAACTGGCGTCTGATTCAATTGTAACTAACCTCGATGTTTCAAAATACGTCTGCTTCATTGTAACTAGTCACTAGTTTCGATGTCTCCACTGCTTCAAAATACATCTGCCTCAATGTAATTACTTTCGACGTTTCCTCTGCTTCAGACTGGAGTCTGCTTTAATGTATCCTACTATTATAATTCCCAGTTTTAAACTGGCTGGAATACTGATGAGACATCCAGTTGCCCGGCGTCTCATCGGGGTTCAAGCTGCTTGTGAATGCGAGTCAGGCCTCGGTTAGCGGAAGCAGGGTCGGTCTTGCATTGTAAATCTCCAAGCGTTAGCTGCTTCAAACGTCGCCTGGTTTTGTCTTGGGTTTTCACAAAATAGCAGAACTCTGCAACCCTTTTTAGTATGACGTATTGTGGAACCTTTCTTAGTCGATAATAATTATATTGACGGTACACAGGGATTTTTAAATTCAGATAGATGCTTAATGCAGGCCAAAAACTCTTAAGGTAGCTGTTTGCCTTGCCTTTGACCTGCATTTAGCTACATCTTGTCTCACAGACCTATAGCCAGACCTCTTTGTATTCCTTACATGAATATTCAATAGGGGAATGGTTAATATAGACATCGCATATTTGCTTATAGATACCCCACGGTATATAATATAAGTACATATAACTTTGTACACTGACAATATAGATCTACTTAGTTGTGGTTTAGTTTAGTTTTATAGGGTTTTACGTCGTTTTTACAGATTTTCCTACTTAGTTATATTGGGAATGCACTTTAGGTTGACAATGAAGTCGTACATATGATCTTAACGAAAACCATCCCCCCTCTCTCTCTGTGTCTCTGTCTCTCTGTCTGTCTGTCTGTTTGTGTCTGTCTGTCTGTCTGTCTGTCTGTATCTCTCTCTCTCTCTCTCTCTCTCACACACACTCTGTCTCTCTGTCTCTCTCACTTCAGTTTTTGTGTCACTGCCTCTTTCGCTGTCTCTCTGTTTTTGCCCCTGTCTCTTTCTCTATTCCAACTACCTGTCTGTATGTCTGTTTGTCTGTCTGTATATATCTCCCTCTTCCTCTTTCTCTCATCGCCCTCCATCTCTCCTCTTTCTATCGCTCTCTCTCCCTCCTTTCTATCTCTACCTGTTCTTATCCCTTTCTATCCCTGTCTCTCTCTCTCTCTCTCTCTCTTTCTCTTTCTATTGTTGATATATCAGAGATTATCATCAGAGACTACTATTATTATTAGTTCCCCACCGGTTACCGGTTGGGGGACTATAGGTTTGCTCGATTCCGTCTGTCCGTCCGTCCGTCCGTCCGTCTGTCCGTCCGTCTGTCACGATTCGTGTCCGGGCCATATCTCCTACAAAGGTATGTCAAATTCATTATATCTTCACACATTGAAGAAGCATGATGATGGGTAGTGTCATGCACAAGGGCCATAACTCTAGCATCAATATTTTTGGAGTTATTCCCCTTTTACATATTTTTTTGTCCGGACAATAACTCTTTATCTACTGGTTCAATTGATTTGGAACTTCACATATGGAACAATCATGATGAGGGGTAGTGACATGCACAAGGGCAATAACTCTAGCATCAATATTGTAGTGTCCTGGCTTCGCCAGTGTCGAGTGAGTTTCGACCGGCCTGTGGCACGGTCGAACCTCACTCAACACGGAACAGAATTCGTTAATTTAGGTACTATGTTGTTAATCAAATCTAGAGGCACTAAACCCCACGTTTAACAAGTGTTGTCAGTAGCGCACATCTGCAGTAAAGGCTTGCATTCAAGTTGTTGTTGACGCTTCTGCGAATTTTCGGCATGACGCAACCATATTGCCTGATGCATTATGGGTTGTTTACATATTATGTCACTAAGGAAAACAGCGTCCAATTGTGTACTATCTGTCAAAATGCCGAAAAGGAAGGCCGAATCAACTTATACACCTATGGTAATTGTCAAAGTCAAATATATCATATATGTTTCAAAAGGGGTCTTCAATTTGAAATATTTCTTAGAATAAGTTCAACCGTTTAACGGCTAAATGGTCAAAACGATCACTTTCGTTCTAAAAGTGATCGGCTTCGACCATCTCTTTGATCACCTCTTTGATCATTTTTGGTCAAATCGACCATTGATCACTTTCTTGACCATTTTCTTTGATCGATTTTCTCCGCAGAGTATAAAAGGGGGTGAAAATCGCTCGAAGAGGAGACGAAACAAAATATTTAAAGGAACAACACGCACAAGACCTTTTTGAGGCAGAAATATTCATTAATCCGGTAAAATTTAATGCAAGCCTTTCATATCACATACACTGAAGTAAAATAGTAACAAAATCCATTGACAGAATATATTACATGAACTTTTATTCGAGTATTGTACGGTAAATTCCTACTGAATCAACGGATTTGGCTATTAACGTTACAAAAAAACCCTCCTTCGGCTTCATTTTATTAAATCCATAGATCTTGATGCAGATGTGCCCTGCTACGGTTATTTGAAGATATACAGAAGATGTTTTGATGTTTTATAATCGGTCTATGCATAGAAAAAAGTAACAAAACAGAACTACTTTGAATTGACAGTTGTTGTTTTACTATGTCTTCCATCCAGTTACTGATCTGAGCTAGATCTACTGATCTGGATCTCAGAACCACAAAGCTCACTTCAGACCAGATCATTGAACGTGCCTTGCGGGCACAACAATATTTTTGGAGTTCTTCCCCTTTTTCATATTTTCTTGTCAGTCGGTCTGTCACGCTTCGTGTGCGGGCCATATCTCCTACAAAGTTAGGCCAAATTAATTATAACTTCACACATTAAAGAAGCATGATGAGGAGTAGTGTCATGCACAAGGGCCATAACTCTAGCATCAATATTTTTGGAGTTATTCCCCTTTTTCATATTTTTTTGTCCAGACAATAACTCTTTATGTACTGGTTCAATTGATTCGAAACTTCTCATATGGAACAAGCATGATGGGGTGTAGTGTCATGCACAAGGGCAATAACTCTAGCATCAATAGTTTTGGAGTTACTCCCCTTTTTCATATTTTCTTGTCGGGACAATAACTTTTTATTTACTGATTCAATTGATTTGACACTTCACATATGGAAAGGTGTGTCATGCACAATACCTAGCCTTTTATACCCAAGGTCAAGGTCACTTTTTGGTATGAAAGTAGGTACTAATACCATTCAGGTGGTCATGTATATACCATGGTCAACCACACCATGGGTGGGTGGGGTGGGGAGAGTGGAGGTTTTTTTTCAGTCCGGTGGGGGACTCATGTCTTGCATAGCAATACAACATGCCCTTGTTATTCCTGCCTGTTGGAGCCATCTGATCAGAACCGGCTCGGAATAGTGTAAATCTGATTCTACAGATTCTGTTACGATTAACCCATTTGTGCCCACAATCCCATATATGTGATATAGGCAAACAGTGTAGACTCTGACCATAATGCAGCGTCTGATCAGTCTACACTGTTTGCTGATAGGAATTTCAATATAAAACAAAACGAAAATGAAAATTTAGGCCAGGCATCCCTTAGATAAAAAATGGACTAATCCAATATATAAACATGGAATAATCCACTGGGCGCAAATGGGTTAAAAATGCCATTGTTCATGATGTCATTATACAAATAAGCTAACTGGTGCATTTTATTATATCTCACATGAATGTTCATCGGAAGAAGGGTTAGTTATGGTCGGACAGGACACTAAATTGTTTATTTTATCACCATTCATCCATTACTGATACGAACTCTTCCACGAATGCCAATTTACTATGTGATGACTTAATTATGGCATAACGATGTCACCATATAAACGAGACTTCCTGGTCGATATAAAAAGACTTGGCATTAAGCACATGGTTACAATCTAATCTTAAGCCTTTGGTTGCTGAATTTTCAATGTGGAATGGTTCATCATTGTTTATCGCCAAAGTCCATACAGTACAAAAGGATATGATAAACTATGGGGTTCTGAATGACAAACAGTACAGAGCCTGTTCAGAGGGATATTCCGGGAGTCCTTTGATCTGGGTATACACTGCTTGCAAATACCATTACACACGTGTCCTGCATTTAAAGGGTTAAGAGCCTCTGTGTGATAAAATATTGAAATTTATTACACTGTCATGGCTTATCGGCAATTGGTTTGTTTCAAAATAGTTATAGTCATCTCCCAGCTTGGATCCAATACATCAATGTGTTATGAGTCACCACTTCCCCATTAACTCCATAAATATTCATGTAAGAAATAATGACATCATGCATACTAAATTATATTATTTTTATAATGGCTAACGAACACAAAAGAGCTTGACCATGACAGAAACTGTATAATCAGATCTATATTTTTCCAAAAGCAAACAGAGCAAACCCTGATCAGCGGTTTCATGGAGTTTTATCTGGGTATACTCTGTTAGCAAAGGCATAGAAAGGCGTATTTATGAAGTAAAAGGTCTACCTATACAAACAGTTTTAGCGTTAACTCTTGCCTTACTCCACATTAAACCTTTCCCTGTTCTATGTTCATAGCGAATTCAATATCAACTGAATATTCATGGACATAGTAGTTAAAAAGAAAATCGGAAGTAGGAACATTGTAGCCATTTTAGAAAGTAAAGAAACAGAACTATCAAATTCCATCAGCAAGCAGATTAAGACCCTGATCAGACGGCTCCTATATGGGTCTACTCTGTTTGCAAATCTGATCTGGGTCTACTCTGTTTGCAAATGCGTGAACAGGCGTTTATATGCAGGAAAGGATAAAAATAACGTTTGCTAAAATTTGGATCTGGTGCAATTCATTTTTCCTTAGAGACATTATTGATTAAGTGTCGAATAACTTTGATCCTGATGAGAAGCGCATCATCTGTTTGCAAATGAGCGTCAGGTCGCGAATGACCAGAAGAGGATTGACCCGTTACTCGATCAATATTCATGAAATAAATAATGGCATCATGAATATATTTATAAGCTGAAATTTGATAAAGGTATACGAACACAGGATCCCATAAGTAAATAGAGAAAACCCTGGCCCTGAAGTTATAAAACATTTTGCTTGGGTCTGAGATCATTCTCAAACATCTGAGAAACTGACCAATTAGATACTTGAGAATGATCTCAGACTAAGTTTCAGGAGTTTTTTAATCTTGGGCTCTGATCGATCAGACAGATCTTGGAAATATATATCAGGTTATGATGTTTCCACAACAGTGCAAGAAGTCCCTTTTCCATGTTCTGTATTACTGATTATGTCCATGAATATAAATGAGGTGAAGAAATCTTGAATAAATATTATTAACCCATTCCCTGATATTGACCACTTTTGGCGTCTCTGTAAAAGTCACTTTGCGAAACCATTGTGATAAATAGAGCATTTGCTCCTATAGGAGCAAATGCTCTATTTATCACAATGGTTTCAAACTACAAATTTCTATTTTTTCCTTTTCTCTAGTTAATACCCTTTTTCGGTAGATTTATTCAAAGAGGTTGTATCTGAAAATAGCCTATGAGGTAATGGGTTAAACAGGTAAAGGGTTAAGTTTACATATACAGTAACAATCCTGATAACACACTTTCCGTAACGATTTTCTGATAAGCATGTTTATTTCGGACGTGCATGCAGGCTTTATTAAAGAAAGTAAATCATGTTCGGTTGATAGAGGGATTGATAACGAACATTGCTCTATGAACAAAGTGGATACTATCTCGTACGTACGCCTTTTGACGAGTGAACCCAGATCAGACGTCTTTTTTGCTTTGGCAGACAGTACATAATCAATATAATTTCATGAACAAACAGGGCAGACGCAGATCACGATGGTTCTTACAGGAGTCGTCTGATCTGAGTCTACTCTGTTTGCCAAGGCGTTAAAGGACGTCTCTTTGAAGGAAATTGTTCAAACGTTCGGATATGCTCGGTCCCGTTATGTAGTTTATTTCAAAAAATTATTATTTCTAACTTCAGAGATAAATAAATGTTTTTTTATTTTTCTGAGCATAGCAAACAGTGTAGGTCTTGCTCAGTTATTATGTTTTAATTCCTACGTAACACAATGTCATGCCTTTATCACTCAGCGTCTATCTTTTTTTTTTAGATTTGCTTATTTCATTTTACAAGTGCACTTGATAGCCAAGACAATAGCATAGTGGGTTTAGCCTTTAAAATATGACATAGGCTCCCTTGTTTAAGAAACTTTAATAGACTAACCATGCACGTAGATCTATAGTGAGTTTAAATGCAATATATGGTAAATGCGTTTGTGTTTTTGTCTTCCTTTTCAGTCGTTGTCTGCGTTTATCAATATCCAGCCCGGCCAGACAAGTACCCGACAACGGAAGAGATCAATCTAATTATTTTAGATATCTTGTCCCCAACTGATCGACAAGAACACCACGAAAAGAAAAGGAGTAATTAACAAAGTGAATAGGACAAGGCTAGAACACAGACTCTGGCCAGTAATCTTACAAAAGGATGGGGTGCTGTGACAATTGTGGCCAAGTTATCTTGGTCATCATAAATCTGCTGTTTTCGGTAAGAAATGGACTTGATTTTTATTATTTTTAACCATTTGCTCCATGAATATCCATTTAACCCTTCGCTTGCTGTTCACGTCAATATACCTACCAGTAAATAGCGAATACCCAGATGAGACAGCTCCTGCAGGAGCTGTCTCATCAGGGTCTGCACGATTTACAATTGATTGTGCAAATAATGCACTCCACAGCAGTGATTGCTCAGAGAAATACTTGTACACAGTGAAGATATATGTAATTATACAACAGGGCATGGGTAAAGAAGGAGAAATTTATTTTAAAATTCAGCAAGCGAAGGGTTAATGTATGTATGAATATTATCTAGCTGATAAATGATAACTCCTACGGGAGACGTCTGGTCTGGTTCTACTCTGGTTACACAGACATTAAAAGGCGCATATATGGAGTAAAGGGTTAATGTTCTAGGTAATATGTAATGCATTTTTATGATACTTGTGTGAATAATTTAAGTAACCAGTGTAAAGCCAGATGTATTTTCTTGTTATACAATTTAATGAATGAATTAAAGAAATATTCATAATAGATGGAATCTTGAACTCATATTCATGAAGTAAATATCAAATATATCTATATACAGTAGAACCCCTCTAATGCGACCACTTAAAGAATAAACATGGGTGTCTTTATAAGCAGGTGGTTACTGAATGCAGGACAAAAGTTATGCAGAAAGTTCCTCTGGGAACTTTCTGCATTACTTTTATCCTGCATTAAGCTACCATCTGCCAATACAACCCAGAATTATACCTCTTTCAGGTGGTCGCATTTCAAGAGGGGTTTTACTCTAGTGTAGTACAATTATTTTACATAAGAAGTGTTTAATAGTAGTGGTGTGACTCGGCACATCCCTTGAACTAAGATCCCGTACTGGCCATCGAACCCAACCAGCGTTCAGTGAAGACTTTTATACTCTGTTTCACCAGAGACTCCAGGATACAATAGTTCTAAATATCTGTTAAACCCTTTCCCTGTTCAATATTCATATAAGAAATAATGACACCATGAATATCTATTTGCTTGATGTTTATAATGTAAATTTTTCAAGGGAATGTTTTGTTTTGACAAAATGTGTAGAATCAGATCTATATAGTGTCAAAAACAAACAGAGCAGACCCTGATCAGACGGCTCCTATAGGAACCGTCTGACCCGGGTCTTCTCTGTTTCCAAATGCGTCAAAAGGCGTTTATATGAAGGAAAGGGTTAAACAAAAAACCTGGTTTAAGGGACAAAGGGCTGATAAAACACAAGAGTCTTGACAACAGGAGCTTTCTGTGTGATTGTTTGTCTTGCTTTAAGTCATCACCTGCCTTCATGACCCAGGGTTAGACGTTATCATGGTTGCTACGACATATTTTTAATATGTTTTGTATTGAATTTACAGGTCATCGGTATCCTCTTGTTGGCGTTTGCCTGTGTAGTAAGGTTTGGGTCCGACCTGCTGGACGAATACCTTAGAGACGCATACAATGCCTTTCAGAAGGCCCTCGATGAGGCTGACGCCGCCGATAACATCGACATAAGTAGTTTAAATGTTGGTGACCTCATCAGTGATGCAACGATAGCTTTCATTGTGATTGGAGCGTTTTTCTTCTGCCTTGGCATAATTGGATGCATCGGCGCTTGCTGCAGAAGTAAATGCCTGCTAATTGTGGTAAGTTTGGATAATTGGAGAACACTGAAAGACAGATATGGCAGGCACTAGATATTTACGTATAACAAAATATACCACATATATGATGATGATGAAATGGGTTCATGTATGGCATTTATTACATACAGTTAAACTCTCTAATGCTACAACTTGGTGTATCTTTTAAAGCAGCTGGTTGCTTAATGCAGGACGAAAATAATGCAGAAAGATCCATCTTATCCCGCATTAAGCTTCCACCTGCCTCTTGGATCCAAACTTGGACCCCTTTTTATGATCGCATTGAAGGGTTTCGCTGTGTTGTAAAAATAATTTTCACTTGTTATCTAATTCAACGACGTTTATCAATGTTGCTATCTCTTTCTCCTTTCACCATTTACCTCATATATATACAGTAAACCTCTCTATAACGGCCACTAAATTACATCAATTATTTTGTGTTAAAGGTTTGTGGCTGCTTATAGCAAGATGAAAGTGAAACAGAACGCTCCTATAGGAGCGTTCTGTTTCACTTTCACCTTGCTTTAAGCAACCACATGTCCTAAATACCATTTAATTAACACAATTAAGTGGCCGTTATAGAGAGGTTTTACTGTACAATTATACCTCAATGATGCGTCCACGCCTTTGCAAACAGAGTGGCCCAGATCAGACAGCCCCTGTAGGAACCGGCAATAGGAACCGTCACATCAGAGTCGTGATCTGTTGCAATCTCTACTTATGATTCTAGATTCTCTTGTCCATAAATAAAAAATAAAAACAAACTAATTACAGTAAAACTTCTCTATAACGGCCACTAAATTACATCAAATAGTTTGTGTTAAGGGCAGGTGGCTTCTTAAATGCAATGTGAAAGTAAAACAGAACGCTCCTATAGGAGCGTTCTGTATTACTTTCACCTTGCTTTAAGCTGCCACCTGCCGTAAGGACCAACTAATTAACACAATTCAGTGGCCGTTATAGAAAGGTTTTACTATACCATTAATGCAATCACTATTTGTTACATGAATATTAATCAGATAATGAGAAGTACAGTAACATCTTTCTATAACGCTCACTCAAAAAAATTTCCCATCGGAGATTTATTACATTACTCACGCCTTTCATTAAACAACAACCTTCCTTTAAATACAGTTTTGTTTATCTGTTTAGTGGCCTCTATAGCGAGATTATGTTGTATCATTTGCACATTATTACATATAAAGGACGAAAAACATGAACATGACGTATTTATTGCCAATTGTTTGGTCACTATAGGCATATAGATCTATGAATAGTTTTCTACAGTAGAACCCCATATAGTAATGAATACATATTGGAAACTGTGAATGCAAGAGGTTGCTTGATGCGGGACGAAAGCTAGGCAAAAAGCTCCAATTGGAGCTTTTTGTATTACTTTTGTCCTGCTTTAAGCTACCTCTTGACTTAAGGATCAAGAATTATACCCCCTTTTTGACGGCCGCTTTAAAGAGTTTTACTACAGTGTTCTTTAAAGGCACACACCCTTCTTATCTCTGAAATCAAGATAAAAATATATCAGCTGTCAGTGTTATCTATGCCCTGCAGTGATAGATATTGTACTGCTGTTTGCAAGTGTTTTAGCTGATTACTACTACATGTATTTTTTTTACAATCGTTGAAACCATTTTGACTTAAAACGTTTTATTTAAGTTGAAGTATTCTTCTTTGAAATGCAAATGTAAAAAGGCATTTTAAGTAAGTTTGAATTTGTTATTTCTTCATTATGAATCATTAATATACAGTAAAATCTTTCTAAACCGAAGTTTAGTTCAGCATAATTTAGATCTTGTTAGACAGGTGACTGCTTAATGCAGCGTGAAAGTCATACTGAACGCTCCTTTCAGGGGCTTTCTACATGAGTTTCACCCTGCATTATGCTGCTAAAGCTAATTTAGCTAATTAAAACGTCCGGTTTAGAGACGTTTTATTGCAGTTATTAAACGAGGGTCTTTAAAAGCAGGAAGCTGCTCAATACAGAACGAAAGTGCGAGCTTATGTATATTTTTCATCCAGCATAAAGCTACCGCATATTTTAAGTCAGAAATCTTATAATGCTATATGAGCACAGGATTTTTAACCATTGCACTGGTGAATATTCATGTAGGAAATAATGGCTTCATGAATATTAACTAGGTTATTTTTTTATACTGGCATATGAACACAGGGCATTTTGGCTTAGGCAGAAGCTGTAGAATCAGATCTATATTACACCATAAGCAAACAGAGCAGATGCGTCAAAATGTGCTTACATCAGAGAAAGGGTTAACCATTGCCCAAACTGTAGAATCAATGCTGTATAATCCCATAAACAAACAGAGCAGACCGGAACCGTCTTCTCTGTTTGCAAAGGCGTTCAAATGTTATAAAGAAAAGTGTTAAGCAGTCCTGCCTTTAAAGTATTGTTATGTTTATTAATTAACCATTTCTTTCATAGAAACACCTTTTCATACCTTTGCAAACAGAGTAGAGAGTAGACCCTGTACAGATGGTTTCTGTAGGAGCCTTCTGACCAGGGTCTGCGCTGTTTGTCTGTGGAATGAGATATGTCTGGTTTTACAGTTTCTACCAATACCAACAATGCACATTTTTTATTATGTACATATGCCATTAATACGTTTCAACTAAATATTCATTTATATTTGCATGAATATTCAAGAGGGAAAAGGTTAAGTGACCACTGCGGTTAGCTTTGACTGTATATTTATCTTGGTGTTTTTTTTTCAGTACACCGTTGTGTTGGGTGTTATTTTCGCTGTAGAAGTCGTATTTGTCATACTGCTGTTTACCATACAGTCCACGGTAAGTAAAGGTCGACAATAAATGTGTCTATTAGACACAACATGACCATACGCATGTTTAAAGCTAAATGACGTCAGCAGAATGTTTGTGTGTTTGTTTGTTTGTTTGAATCTGAGTTTTACGTCAGTTCAACAGTAAAGTATTTCATTAATATTGCAACGTCCAGCGAATTACAGGTTGGGAAAGACCACAAATGTTATTCGGTGCATGAAATAAAACGTATAGAATCACCGACCTGTCGCGAGACTGTTGAAAGGCTTCGTCAAAGAAAGTTTCGTATACACAAACAACATAATCTAGATCATCTTAACATAAGCATGAGTCTGGGTCTTAAAGCCATCTGGCAGCTAAATGAAGGACGGGAGTTATTCAAAAAGAACATTCATGAGCTTTCTGCATTACTGTCGTCCTACATGAACCCTTTTTTTATATAAGCGCATTTTGACGCATCTGCAAACAGAGTAGACCCAGATCAGACGGCTCCTATAAAAGCCGTCTGATCAGGGTCTGCTCTGTTTGATTATGGTGTACTATAGATCTGATTATACAGCTTCTGCATGAGCCAAAATGCCCCGTATTCATTATGCCAGTATGAAAATAATCTTATTGATATCCATGACACTGTTATTTCCTACATGAATATTTATCAGGGAAAGGGTTAAGCGACCATCTGGTTTAAAAGGCACTGATTCCTATTTATTATGTAGTAACTTCAGAGGGGACCTACTGTAATTCCAAAGTCAGCCAGGGTTACTGTAAAGTCTCAGTAATTCGACCATTATTTTTTTATCTGCTTTAACCCATTCCCTCATGCTGACGACTTTCGACGACTCTGAAAATAGCCTATGAGGTAATGAGTTAAGCAAACACCCACAGGTATTCTAACGAATTCGCATACACTGTGATTAGGGTTAGCATTATGTAAAAAATGGTCTGACACGTGACAATGCACGAGCCCGTGTTGAGATGCAAATATTTATAAGGATCTTAAGTGTTTGCATTGGAAGCGTAAACACAAATCGAATCAATTAATTGGTGAATAAACAATGTAGTAGGCCTATTGTAGATCCAGTAAAAGATACCGCGTTTCAGTGAGGTGCTTGTTCTTTGTATAATAAAATTCTATCAATTACGCCTGTCTTAACCCATTCCCTCATATTGACACCTTTAGACGCCTCTGTAGAAATCACGCTTTGAAACCATTGTGATAAATAGAGCATTTGCTCCGTAGGAACACATTCTCTATTTATCCCAATGGTTTCCAAACTACCAAATTCTGAAATTGTCATTTTCTCTAGTAAATGCTCCTTTTCGGTAGATTTATTCAAAGAGGTCGAATGTAAAAATAGCCTATGAGATAATGGGTTAAAGGCCGACATCGGGGTTTGATTTTGCAAAATTGCTTAATAAATTTCATTCATGAAACACCTCAGCATTATTAAACATTTCTATTACCACAAGGAATCCTGTTAATAAATTTAATGTTTTATAACAATATTCATGCCAATGTTTTAGTAATGTTTTGGAATTTCATGTATATATTTTATTCAGTATAGTTACAAAATCAAACTCAGATATCTGCCTTTAACTCTTTCGTCACATTGCAGCTTAATACAAGATGAACGTCATGTAGAATGCTGGGAATTTTCTGCATGACTTGCATCCTGCATTAAACAGCCATCAACATAAAACGTTGATGACGGATGTGTAACTTCTGTACATGTTGACAGTACTACTACTCTCCAGGTTGTCAGTACTTCTTTTTAGGTTGAGAGCACTGCTTTAAAGGTTGTCAGTATTACTTTTCAGGTTGACAATGCTACTTTCTAATTCCTACTTTCCCTTTGATGTGATAGTTAATGCGTGGTAGCTTATACTTATGCACGGTAGCTTATACTTAATTCCTTGTTTATCTCAAGCTATAAGTTTATAAAGATTCGTTATTTTGTTTCTTTCTTAGCCCTTTACTCCATAAACATGCCTTTCTACTTCTTTGCAAACAGAATATACCCAGACCAGACGGTTCCTGTGGTAGCTGTCTAATCAAGGTCTGCTCTGTTTGCTTATGATATGATAAATACATGCATATGATTATATAGTTACTGTCATTGCTAAAATTTCCTGTGTACATGTGCTGTTATAATAATCAATCTAATTAATATTCATGACGTCATTATTTCTTACATGAATATTCATGAAGCAATGGGGTAAAATCGACATCTAATAGCCGATTCATTATTTATTTCAGGTTGACAGCTGGGTAAAGAAACCTCTGATAACAAAACTGGAGGACGATTACTCTGGTGTGAATGGAACTGACTCATTCACCCTTGTCATGAACTTTATAATGCTCGAGGTATGCAAGGTCCTTGTCAACTTCGAGCACCAAACAGGGGTCTTATTCTGTGGGCTTACCCTTTACGCCATAAATACGCATTTTAACGCCTTTGCAAACGGAGTAGATCCAGATCAGATGACTCCTGTAGGAGCCGTTCGACCAGGGACTGCTCTGTTTGCTTATAAAACTATATAAGAACCGATTCTATACTGCTTGGCATATCTATATATGTATTCACTTGCTTTATATAAAAATATGAAATAATTATTTAATCAATGTTCGTTATGTGAAGAGCCTGCCATGACTATTTATGAAATAAACCCTTTCCCTCATATAAACGTGTTTTCACGCATTTGCAAACAGAGCAGACCCAGATCAAACGGCTCCTAAACGGCTTCCAGATTTCATTATAACTATTTTAACCATGAATATTCAATAGGTATTGACATTTGGAATAAACATAGAACAGGGAAAGGGTTTAAGGCAGATAGTAGCTTAATGGCAGACATCGGTGTTGTATTCAAACAAATCATCATCATACTAAAACATTACTTTTACCTCGTTTAATTTGATTATAAAATGTAAGACTACATATACTTATCTTCGCATCAATCATTTTTCCTCGGTCAAACTTTCAAGGGTTAGCAATTCTGAGGTGAATATGTCATGCTCTATAATTGACATTTCATCAAGATCCACGCTCGGTCTAAAGTGTCTTTAATCGAATCGGAAGTAGTCAAAACTGAACAGTTCAAAATGTCAGCAGACATTATATTTTTACAGCTGGATAAAAGGTTTACAATAATTATATAAAGGTTTATAATGATGCTCTCATCAGTTCCCAGTGGTTTTGTAATATTTACAGTAGAACCACTCTATTGTGACCACTTAATGAATAAATAGTTCGTCCTTTTCAAGCAGGTGACTGTTTAATGCATGACGAAAGTTATGCAGAAAGCTCCTATAGGAGCTTTGAGCATAACGTTCGTCCTGCATTAAGCAGCCACCTTCCTCTGTCACCCTGAAGTATGCCCATTTTTGATGGTCGTATTAGAGGGGTTTTACTGTATTTATTTTTTATCCATTAACCTTGAATTTTCAAAGTAGAATGGTCCATCAATCTTTAACTGAAGAGTCAGTATGAAAGACTAGCTATATCATAGGCCCTTATTAAGGTATTCCTCTACGATGTTTGCAAATACATGAACATGTGTCTTAGAGGAGCCTTCTGATTAAGATCAGCAATATTGTCATTCAAAATCCTCTCGCAAATTATGCCCTTTTATTCTGAATGAACTCTGCCTTTGAACGGCATTATTACTGCAGTAGTAACCTCTAACTGCATATTTAACCTTAAGCCTGCTGAGCAAATTATTTGTACAGATTTTTTCACCTACTACATTTTCAAAATGCATGCTATGATCAATTTGTCTACCAAAATGCGAGTTACTCGGCGTCTCATCTGGATCCAAACTGTTTGCATAGGTATTTACTCATCCGCCAATAGCAGGATAATGGTTAATATCTATACTGAGTTCATTTCCGCCAATAAGTGGAAAAGAAGCAATGCATTGTATTTTTTTTTCAGTTCGATTGTTGCGGTATTGACAATTATACGGAGTTCAATGTAGCCAAACACTGGAACAGAAGCTATGAAGGTGTAAACCTTACAGTTCCTCTTATTTGTTGCAAGGACAAAAACGACACACAATGTGGCCAGACACCAACCGCTCAAAATTCTTACATAGAGCAGGTAATAATTAGATTCCAACATTAAAAAGCACTTTGACATTTAACTCTTCTTAATGTGCGGGAACCGAGCATATAAGACCTTTGCATACAATATAGACTCAGTTTCTGCCTGAGCAAACCCATCCTTTGTACATAAGTCAATATGCAAATTCAATTAATAAATATTCATGATGCCATTGTATCTTAACACATTGCCTCCTAGTGACGCATTTTTGCGCCTCTATAAAATTTACATTGTGAAACAATTGTGATAAATAGAACATTTGCTCCTATGGAGCAAATGCTCTATTTATCACAATTGTTTCAATACTACACAATTCTAAACCTCTCATTTTCTATAGTTAATGCACCTTTTCAGTAGATTAATTAAAAAAGGTTGGGTCTAAAAATAGCCTAGGAGAGAATACTAAACAGGGAAAAGGTTACAAATTTGATCGAATGGGTTGTAATTAAAATTGTAAAAGGTCAGTTATTTTGTCAGACAATATTTCTTCAGTATCAGAAGGCTTATGATGTTTATAGGTTTACAAGAAAATAACAAGAAATGGAGATGTGTTACAGAAAAGGGCCATTGTGAATTGGCAAACAACGCGTGATAGGACTAGCTGTCACAACGCCTGATCAGAACCTGCACTATTTATAGCGATAATGTTACATGATGATGACACTCTTTTCTGAATCAGAATGATAAAGGACACACCGTGCTACTGTAACGGGATTGAGTTAAGTCGGTGGGAACTTTTTAAGACCCGGATCGTGTGACTTGGTAGCTCTGTGGTTAGTGTGCTGGCACGATAAACAAGATGATTTGGGTTCGAGCCCCATGTAGTCACAATCTTTTCATCATTAATTTTGTCCTCTTACACTATCACTGCCTTTGTCACTGAAAGTTCTTGCTTCTATAAATGAGTTTTCGGAGGAGTATGTGCTTCTCTTCATTTTAATATTAATTCAATTATGTTAAACCTGTTCGGACGCCGCGACCCAGAGATAGGTGTGAACTACTAACCTAGATCCGGCGACATGTGTTCTTGTGGCAAGACTTATAAAAAAAATTAAATGTGCATGAAGTTGAACGTTTATTTGACTTTTAACCATTTACTCCATGAATATGTAGGCAAGAAATAATGACATCATGGATATTAATCAAACTGTGTTTTTATAATAGCACAATGAACAAATGACAGCAACTGTAGAAACAGATCTGTATTATAGCATAAGCAAACAAAGCAGACCCTGATCAGACAGGCCATACAGTAACCGTCTGATCTGGGTATACTCCGTTTGCAAATGCATTAAAGGGGAAATTTATGGAGTACAAATTTAAAAGTTAAATAATTTACTTACTTGTTTTCAGGCATGTTACCCTGCTTTGAAAGACTGGGCGACAGACGGAACAGCAATACTGATTGGTGTTGGTGCAGGTGTGGCAGCAGTTCAAGTGAGTGAATATACTGTTAAACCTGTCTAAAATGGTCTCCCAAAACTGGTCTTATCCTTGGTATTTAAGAAAGGTGGTTGTTTCATATAAACGCCTTTGCAAACGGAACAGATCCAGAGATCTGGGTCCATGCTTATAAAACTTTTAGTTGAGTCTGAGTTCGTTCTCAAGTTTTTGATTGGTCAGATTTGAGCCTTTGGCTCAAATCTGAACAATCAAAAGCTTGAGAACTCAAATCTGACCAATCAAAAGCTTGAGAACGAACTCAGACTCAACTAAAAGCTTTATAAGCATGGACCCAGATCCAACAGCTTTTGCCTAAGCAAACAATTCCCTTTAATTTTTTACCTTTTAAAGTACCTTTTCTTTTAAGTTAATGAATATTCATGAAGTGGCCAATTCATGCATACTTATTCATTATGTATAGTATTAATGCAGGACCAATGTTATGCTCCTTTGGGGGATTTCTTTTTTAACTTTATCCTGCATTAAGCTGCCACTTGCTTTTAGGTACAATCATGAGCATTTATTCTAGTGGTCGCTTTCTACTGTATCATTTACAAATAAATACTTTCGTCCTGCATTAAGCAGCCACGTGCTTTAATACTTAATTCGATAAATATTCAAACTACAATTACATACTGAATACTGATTAAATTAATATCCATGAATGCAAATTAAGAAGCTGTAAAATGTTATCTATAACTATATCATATAATAAGCAAACTAAGCATACCCTGATCAGATGATTCCTGTAGGGGCCATATGATCTGGGTCTACTGGTTGTTTGCAAAGGCATAAAAAGGCGTATATATGGAGTAAAGGGTTAAAGAACAGCCATGGTCATATATTAACCCATTTCCTCATAGTGACGATTTTTGACACCTCTGCAAAAGTCACCTATTGAAATCATTGTGTTAAATAGAGCATTTGTTCCTATAGGAACAAATGCTGTAATTATGACAATGGTTTCAAGTTATAAAATTCTAAAACTTTCCTTTTCTTTAGTTAATGCTCCTTTTCAGTAGATTTATAAAAAAAAATGTTGGGTCTAAAATAGCTATGGTCATATATCAAGAGGTGGCTTTAGAGTTATTCTACTGTATTTATAACTGTTGTATCAAAGGTCCCTATATATACAGTAGTTCATAAAGCTTATATGTTTCGGACATATTGGCTTAAGAATTTAGGTCTATAAGGCAGATGGTGGCTTAATGATGGCAAACGTAATACAACAAGCTCTATTTCTGCATTTTATTATCGTATCATATTGTTATACTAAACTCGTTTAGTAACGAACACAATTTGTTATGAACACTCATATTTACAATGTGCCGTAATATAAAAACTTTAACACATTGCATTGAATAAAGTTATTCTACTTTAATGTAGTTGATCCTGATCATATTTGCCATCGTCGTCTGCTGCAAAGCGCGCAAGGACGGGAACGATGATAATGACTCTGATAATGACCACATACCCATCCAGCCATACCTGGAATCAAATGAGGCTAAAGGTCACCGCAACATGTATTACCAGGAGTCGCCACCTACTCACCGATCGGAATATGAACACGACCGAAGATCCCGAGCACAGCCAAGTGCCCCGTATCAGGATTTTCCGGCATCAAGTCGGGCTAACCATTACGACAGGCCGGAACCATACCGGGGCCGCACCGACTATTACCGAGGACCTCCGGAAGGATACCAATCGGGCGGACACAGGCGATAATACGAGAAAATAGTGTTTATATCCTATTCGCCCTAACTGTATAAGATTGTATTTTCACTTTAAACATTTTTGCCTGATAATGACGCCTTTTCATAACTTTTAACCCTATCCTCCGTCATTAAGAAATAATGACATCATGCATATTAATTAGATTAATTTGTTATAATAGCACATGGGCACAGGATAATTTGGCAATGGTAGAAACTGTAGAATCATATCTATATTATATCGTAAGCAAACAGAGCAGACCCTGATCAAACGGCAGGAGCCGTCTGACCTGGGTCTACTCTGTTTGCATAGGCATAGAAAGGTGTATTTAAGGAGTAAAGGGGCACACAGAGTATACCCAGATTAGAGTTCCTGTCTGAACAGGGTCTGCTCTGTTTGATTATGGCATTATATAGATGTGATTCTACAGTTTCTGTCAATGTAAAACATCCTGTGTTCATGTACCATTATAAAATCCAGTTTATAAATATTCATGATATCTTTATTCATTATATGTTTATTTATGAGTTAAAGGGTTGAACTAGTTAATGCTTTGTTTCTGTTTCATGTGACACAATTACTGTAGAATGTTGTATGCAGGAGGGCGGTAAAAATTGTTGAGCGAACTTGTGGCTGACCCTTTTTTCATGAAATGATAAACGAGATGAAAAATGTGTAACCCATTACCTCATGAATATTAAGTAAAGAAAAAATAATTACCTGACTTTTTATAATGAAATGAAAGTATTATATTACTCTAATTTGCAGATGAAAATGCTATTTTCTTTTTCCTATAATACAATTTTAACAACATTCTACTCCAATCTTAAAATTATACTGTTAATATTCTTCAAATGTTCAGCATGTGAAATATGTGTTGTTCTTTTATTTACTGATAAATTGTTACTAGCTCTGTTTGTCGGAAAATAGATATAAAGCTAATGTTATTATGTTTTCCATAACCGACTCTAAATACAGCTTATTGTATCTTGTACCGTAAAATTACTTCTAAATAATATCATAAGTAAATAGAGTAGATACTGATCGGACGGCTCCTACATCTGGGTTTACTCTGTTTGCAAAGGCATGAAAATACTTTTCTATGAGTAAAGGGTTAAACTAATTGCATTGACTCATATATTTGTCATTAGCGGGTATCACGGTAACGCGGGCATTCTCAATGTCTCTTCAGAGTCTACACTTTTGCTATGTAATTCGTCATGTTAAGGCAATTGCCATTTAATTACATTTTTTAATTTTTGTTTAACAATAATTGTGTACAAGTTTAGACTATCCTACACCCCGACGGTGGTATGAAAACAGAACAGGAATTCTGTAAACATTTTACCAGCCCTAATTCAAAATGGGAATGACAACCTCTTCTAGAGTTTGCTGAAGGATAGAGAAGGTATTGGTATTTGTTCAGGAAAATGGACATTTGAACCATTTACTCCATAAATATTCCTGTAGGAAATAATGACATCATGAATATTAATTATATCTTTTTATAATAGCACATGGACGTGGGACTTTTTGACCATGGCAGAAACTGTACAATCATACATATATAACAGCATAAGCACACAGAACAGACCCTGATCAGAGGACTCCTATAGGGCAGTTAATCGAATTTGTGTGTACGATTCGGGTATATGAATTTAAATGTAATATTTATTATGCTATTTTTCACCGAAAAATGTGTGTTTATAGAATGAAAAGAATATAATTGGAAAATATTATCTGTCTCCCTCTTCAACCATTGGTTTGCAGAAATATATGTACATGTATAATATGTTTAAGTTTATGTAGAGTAACCCCCTCTAAAGCGACAACCAAGAAGATGTCTATTTCTGAGTTTAAAAGGCGGACGGTGGCTTAATGCAGGGGAAAGTTATCCTACAGGAGCTTTCTGTATTACTTTCGGCCTGCATTAAGCAACCACCTGTTTAGAAATACACATTTTCTTATTCATAAAGTGGTCGCATTAGAGGGTTTTTATTTTACTGTTTATGTATATCTGTATGTTTGTCTATATGTAAGATTTACATATGCATAAATCAACTGTTGTTGAAAATTGACCCCCTGTTTGTTTTCAAACAATGTTATAAGTATGTGTAATTCAAATACATAGGTAATGCATAACTACATGTATATCCTAGAAGTATAGCAAATGGCATAGGTAAACCAAAACCGTCATAACTTTTATAAATAATGTTCACTACAACTTCATACATTATTTTTGTTTTTACTGCATAAGTACCAGGATGTACCATCCTTTCCCTACTGAACATTTTCGCATGAATTTATTATTTTAATATTCATTAGCGTAAATTTATAAGGCGAAATTAAATTTTAAAAAGAAATTGCTTGTTCAGGTTATAAGCAAACAGAGCAGACCCTGACCAGACTGTTCCTTTTTGAGCCGTCTTAATTGGTCTACTCTGTTTGCAAAGGCGTATAACGGCGTTTATAGGAAGGAAAGGTTTAATTATTTTCTCCTTGAATATTCGTGTCAGAAAGAATGTATATATGAAAATTATCCGTTTAATATTTAATAATGGTACATAAACACTGGAACCTTTTGCTGTGACAAAATCTGCAGAAAAAATAACTGTGTTATTCCGTAAGCAAATCGGGCAGACCATGATCAGACATATCCAAGGAGAGTCTTCTTTTTGCGTCTACTCTGTTTGCTCTAATTTGTCTATACGGAGTAAAGGATTAAGACTTCGTAAATGTAGTCTTTAATTTTCTTAAACCCCATGCCCTCATTCTCTTTTGTTTTACTTTTCCTTTTATCTTATGCAATAGCCAACTTAAATTATTGTTGTCAAAGGATAGTTAAATAACCTGTCAAATACATACAAATTGTATATACAGTAAAACCTCTCTATAGCGACCATTAAATTGCGTTAATTAGTTGGTATTTTGGACAGGTGGGTGCTTAGAGCAAGGCGAAAGTAAAACAGAACGCCCCTATAGGAGCTTTCTGTTTTACTTTCACCTTGCTTTAAGCACCCACCGGCTAACACAAA
The DNA here is from genome assembly GCA_963576725.1 of Azorinus chamasolen. NCBI lineage: Eukaryota > Metazoa > Mollusca > Bivalvia > Cardiida > Solecurtidae > Azorinus > Azorinus chamasolen. The sequence continues at coordinate 53,983,092 of OY755248.1, forward strand.
CTAATTGGTGTAATCTAGTGGTCGTTATAGAGAGGTTTTACTGTACATGTATATTTGAGGAATTGTATCCTAGGGATCCGAGAAACATGTCGCTCTGTGATTCAAATATCTGTAATGTCCATTGTGTTTATGTTTGTTTTATTGATGTACTTATTTTAAACTGGTCAGTTATGCTAATATCATGCTATTAAAAGTGAAGATGAAGATGTTAAAATCTTATTTAATGGTCAAATCCAGTTAATGACATTTTACGGCGAAGTTTTGTCTATTTCTGGAAAAGCAGAGAACCTACGTCAATATTGGTGGTGATGTTTAGGCTTTTACTTCATGAATATTAATGTAAGAAATAATGATATCAATTAATATTTATTAGCTGCATTTTTAAAATGGTGTATGAACATAGCACACTTTGGCCGAAACAGAAACTAGAGTAACCAAATAAATCTAACCCTGATCAGACTACTCCTACAGAAGCCGTCTAAACTGAACCTACCCTTTCTGCAAGGGTGTTGACCCTTTAACCCATTCCCTCATATTGACGACTTTTGACGAATCTGTAAAAGTCACTTTGTGAAACCATTGTGATAAATAGAGCATTTGCTCCTGTAGGAGCAAATGCTCTATTTATCACAATGGTTTCAAACTACAAAAGTCTAAAAGTTTCCTTTTCTCTAGTTAATGCTCCTGTTCGGTAGATTTATTCAAAGAGGTTGTATCTAAAAATAGCCTAAGAGGTAATGGGTTAAATGCGGGACATCCATGTACTGTCATTTGCAAACAGTATAGACGCTGGTCAGGGTCTGCATCGTTTGTAAATTCAAGTCCTCTAGTCTTACTGAGTGGAATCTACAGGTAAACACTGATGGGCTATTCCACTCTGAAAAATCGGCATTGAAATGCACTAAAATGCATATCTATGGAGTAAAGGGTTAACTATCCTTACCCATGTGTGAAGATGATTCGGAGTTTTATTAATATCTTTGTACTTACCTTGGATTCCCTCAAGCTTTTGAGAAACTAATGATCAAGTGCCAAACAGGGTCCATGCTTATAAAGCTTTTAGTTGAGTCTGAGTTCGTTCTCAAGTTTTTGATTGGTCAGATTTGAGCCTTTGGCTCAAATCTGACCAATCAAAAGCTTGAGAACTCAAATCGTACCAATCAAAAGCTTGAGAACGAAATCAGACTCAACTACAAAGCTTTATAAGCATGGACCGTCGCTGGAATCCTGGTGAGTCGGCGTCTCTGCTAGACGCAATATGTTTGTAAATGTTAGGCTGCATTTGACAGGATAAGGAATAACATAGGCTTCTTTAAAGGTTATCTTTTGAATCAATATTTAGAAAACATGCACAAGACACTTCTTGTTTCTTTTACCTTTTCCACAGAGATTCTAAACATGCTGTTCCAATCAGATTCAATTCATCGTCCTTAAAATGTGCGTGTGAAGTTTGCTGTCATTTTGTGCAAGTTGCACATGCACACTTTCTGGCTGAGTTAAACTCCTGGTCCGCTACTGTTGAAATCTTAACCCTTCTCTTGCTGAATTGTAATATTCATGTCTCCTTCTTTACCCATGTCCTGTTGTATAATTACATATATATTCATTGTGTACAAGTATTTCGCTGTGCAATCACTGCTGTGGAGTGCAGTGGTTGCACTATCAACTTGTAAATAGTGCAGACCCTGATGAGACAGCTCCTGCTGGAGCTGTCTCATCTGGGTCTTCACTATTTACAGGTAGGTATATTAACTTGAATAGCAAGCGAAGGGTTAAGACATGTGGTAACTTATTGCAGGACGAAGGTTATGCAAAAAGCTGAAATAGCCGTGTTTTAGCACTAACATAATTATAGTTTGCTGCTGGCGGATCCATGATAACTTTACAAACAGTTTGGATCCAAATGAAATTCAGGAATAGCTCGACGTATCGGTGTCTCATCAGGATCCAAAGTGTTGTTACTGTTGTAAAGTGTTTTTTAAGAAACTGAGAGAAACTTAGAATAAAATTTATAGACGACAACTTTTGCCGATGACAATATTTGCAGACGACAATAAAAGGTTATGGGCACAATAGACACAATGGGTTAAGATGATAAACACGTTTTCACGCATTTGCAAATAGAGTAGACCCAGAGTAGAGGGTTCCTATATGAACTTTCTGATCAGGTGGAACTTTATAGATCTGTTTCTTAGTTTCTAAACTGGCTATAATGTTCCACCTTCCATGTTTTATAAAAACTTGAATGAATATTTAGTAGATATTGAAATTTAGAATAATTCTAGGATAGGGAAAGGGTTAAAATGATTTCATTGCTGAAATATTGCGACGTTCAGGCATTTCTAAGGAATTAATGGACTTGTCATTGAAGAGATGACTCTTTGATAATCACATGTTTTAATAGTAAATAAATAACACAACAAATACCAACAAATAAATCAATCACATCATCTCGTATAAAAACGTTACAGTCTCTACGAAAATTAAAATTTCAAATTTCAGACAAGTTACGGAAAAGAAACAAGGACAGAGTTCTCAACATTTAATCATTGTAAAAATGTCTCAGATTTACTTTTTGTCTTGTATTTTCCTAACACTGATGTGGGGTCTTAGGAAATATCGTTCGAAAAATATTACCATAAGTTCTTATTCAAACCAATAACTACTACTCGCATAATAGGTTAATAACAACTATCGCACATTATTGGCGGCAAGAATCGAACAGTTCTAACAACGGCGACTGCAACTACCAGATGCAGTCGTCTACGTTATTAACCCATTACCTCATATGTTATTTTTAGATACAACCTCTTTGAATAAACATACCGAAAAGGAGCATTAACTAGAGAAAAGTAAATTTTTAGAAATTTGTAGTTTGAAACCATTGTGATAAATAGAGCATTTGCTCCTATAGGAGCAAATGCTCTATTTATCACAATGGTTTCAAGAAGTGTTATTACAGAGGCGTAGAAAGGCATATTTATAGAGGAATGGGTAGACTAATGATATTATTAGTTGTATGATCTTTCGTAAGTTGGACCCCATTGCGCCAAGGTTATAAAACAATATTATAAAGAATACCCCATGCTCAAAACTCAGTATTGATCTCAACGTTCTTTATCCAAATTAAATTCTTCGCTTGCTTGTGTTTTCAAATTCTAGCATTCGGATAAATTGTACAAGCAGACATACGTGTTGAAGAATTTACTTTGGTTTAGTATCTGAGGGTATTTTATTGAATTTAAACCAGGCTCCATACCTGTAAAAACCTCCTTGTAAACGTAAACGCACCTTTAAAATATAGTAGAACCTCTCTAAAGTGGCCACCTAATAAACTTGGTATTTAAAAGCAGGTGGTTACTTAACCCTTTCCCCGTTGAATATTCATGTAAGAAATAATAACTTCATCATCAATATTTATTGGGTCATTGTTATAACGACATTTGTACACAGGAAGCCTTGATATTGGTAGAAAACATTTCATAACCAACCACAGCAGACCCTGATCAGACGGCTTCTGCAGGAGCCGTCTGATCTGGATTTACCCTGTTTGTACCCTGAGGGAAAAGATAAATACAGAACAAACGTTCTTATCTGAGCTTTCTGCATAACGTTTGGTCTGCAATAAGCTACCACCTGACCCAGAATCTTTAGAGTGGTTGCAATAGAGAGACTTTACTTTATTCAACAGTTGGCTTTGTTTCTTATCCGCATTACATGCCTGAATAAAGATACTCATTTACTGGTCCACGGACGTATTTTCACTAGTTCCTAGGTCAGCTAGATACTTCAACAAGGTTGCAAACTAATACGACCAAACTTATGTTCGCTAGCAGCGAATTTGCGATACATTATGTCATACTCAAACAAATGAGATAGATCCAGATTCGATATTGCATCTTTCAATATGGAAACTGGCCTGGATTTTACCAGTAAATGTTCTGATTGCTGGTTTCATTTTAGCATGGTCAGCAAATTATTTCAACTCTGACCGGTTAACGAATATAATCACGTTATCGAACAATTTGAATCTTAACCCTTTACTTCATATATACGCCTTTGCAAACAGAGTAGACCCAGATCAGACAGCTCCTGTAGGAACTCTTTGATCAGGGTCATATATGTTTGCTTATACTTTACAGATGTTCTACTTTATGCCATGGTACTAAAATATCATGTATGTATTAGTTGATTTAATCAGTATTCATAGTGCGCGCATTTATCCTATATTTTACATATCTATGAGGTTAATCCTTTCCCTGTTCTATGTTAACAGATCAGACTCTGATCAGATTACAAATTTCAATACCTACTGAACATTCATGGACAAATTAGTTATAAATGAAATATGGAAGGTGCAACATTGTAGCCATTTTAGAAAGTAAATAAACAGATATATCAAAGTCCACTAGCAAACAGAGCAGACCCAGATCAGACGGATCCTATAGGAGCCGTCTGATATGGGTCTACTCTGTTTGCAGATGCGTGAAAACACGTCTATATGAAGGAAAGGGTTAAGGGAGATCTAATCTGGATCCTGACAATTTATCGCAAAATAATTCTCTATATAAACAAAATAATAAAAATGACAACAGCTGGTTTCCTAGAATCATTTCTAGAGAAATGACATGTTTCATGTATGTTGGCAATAATGAGGCATTTGTAACCCGCTACCTGATAAAGGCACAATTTTTCACGCCTTTGCAAACAGAGTAGACTCCGATCAGACAGCTCCAGTCGGAGCTGTCTGGTCAGATCTGCTCTGATTGCTTATAGAACGCTAAAGAGCTGAATACTGAATGGCTGCTATGGAAATAAATTAGTCAAATAATCATGTTGGGGGATCTTGCATGAATATTTATCAGATAAAGGGTTACAGAAATATTAAATTAACGTTATCGGCAACCGTTTTAATGCTTCATTTCTCAAAGAACAATTATCATCCATTCTGTTTTCTAAAAAATATTGTCAGAACTTATATGACACATATCATCCCATTTAAATAATTTTTGAGACGGGTCAAATGAAAACGTATCTCGGTGACTTTTCAAAAAGTTGCGGAACAACCACTGCATTACATTCCTTATCTGCTCACGGTTTTCCCCTTTTTGACACACTCAGACAGATGCAAGATTTTTCCTTTCAAATTCAATATGCAGTGCAGACACGTATCAGAGACTGTGAATATGAAAACGGGACTTGTCTAGGTCCAATATGTTTGTAAAGCCTCCGAAGTACATTGACGTTTGACCTGGCCCTGGTAATGACATGCTTCTGTAAGATACACATAGAAGCATTTTTACTTTTCTGCTCAAAATTGAACATATATAAATAGTCTTTTCAAACAAATCACATTTAAACTATACATTTTTCTTGCAATACATATTAACGTATGTACTCTAATCACCCTAAGTATTCGGACAGAAAACTAAGGCAACTCGTGCATATCTAGATCAAATGGCTCCGCCAGGAGGCGTTTGATCAAGGCCCGCACGGTTTGCTACAATGTCAGTCTATTCTAAACCTTTCCTCCATGAATATCTATGTAAGAAATAATGACGTCATGAATTTAATTAGATCGATTTGCTATAACAGCACATGGAGACAGGAATCTTTGGTTATGGCAGAAATTGTAGAATCATATCTATATTATATCATAAGCAAACAAAGCAGACTCTGATCAGACGGCTCCTATAGGAGCCGTCTGATCTGGGTCTACTCTGTTTGCAAATACGTAGACAGACGTATTTATGGAGTAATGGGTTACAGTTACCAAACCTGATGTCAATTTTTTTTTTCAGCTGTACAAGCAATTGGAGCGGGTTGGTTGGGTGTCTAAATACTTAGATTTGGTGTCCGAAATATTGGACTGGGTGTCCGAAATATTGGACTGGGTGTCCGAATACTTAGGGTAGTTAGGGTAATTATATAAGAATGCTGTACAATATGTTGCATTAGTTTAATATTTAAAGCCACAGCAGTAGAGAGGATAACTAGTGCACACTAAGCCCAATCACGGAGAAGCTGCCTTCATACCTTAACAAACAGTGTTGATCAAAACCAAGTGTTACATTTCTGATACATATAATCAGGGGGTTACAATGTCTTCCAAAATCCGTAATTTAGGGGACTCTTTACCTCTTAGAAATGCCTTTTTACGCATTTACAAACAGAGCAGTTCAATATCAGACGGCCCCTATAGGCGTCGTCTGATCAGGTATGCACTATTTATTTATGGAATGATATACAGTAAAACCTCTTTATACTGGCCACTTAAACGTGTTAATTAGTTGGTATTTAGAGCAGGTGGCTGCTAAAAGCAAGGTGAAGTAAATCAGAACGCGTTCGGTTTTACTTTCACCTTGCTTAAAGCCACATGCCTTTAACACAAAATACTTGATGTAATTTAGTGGCCGTTATAGAGAGGTTTCACTGTATATCTACTTATACAGTTTGTGCTATGGTAAACAATCCCCTTATGCCATCATAAAAGTTAAGCTAATTAATAATCACATTCATCGTTTCTTACAAGAATATATTAACCCTTACAGTGTAGAAAACGTGTAACTAATGTCCTCCTACAGGTGCCCTCTCATAAGGGTATGCACTGTTTTCCATGTTACCCTTTTCTTCAGAAACAAATCTCTAAATATTCACCATAAGCTTGACCTGTTTGAATATTGGAATAGTGCATTTGAAAATTCAGCAATGTAATAGTTCACTAAGTTAAAGTTGAATCTTTAGCATGCTCATTACCTTTGCAAACAAACAGGATCCATATGTTATGCCACCGAGTAACAGGATATGTTATTAGAACCTCAACTGTTTGTAATTACGAGTGTATGTTTATAGAAAGTATATACAACAAAGCATATGTTTTGAAATTTGTACAGATCCGATTTTATGCCAGCGAACATTTGATTAGTACGTTAACCCATTTGCGCCCAGTGGATTCTTCCATGTTTATATATTGGATTAGTCCATTTTTTATGTAAGGGGTGCCTGACCTAAATTTTCAATTTCGTTTTGTTTTATATTGAAATTCCTATCAGCAAACAGTGTTGACTGATCAGACGCCGCATAATGCGGCGTCTGGTCAGAGTATACACTATTTGCCTACGTCCCATATATGGGATCGTGGGAGCAAATGAGTTAAACCCTAAGCCTTATCAAGCTAACTGGCATTTGAAAACAGCTTGGAACCAGATGGGACAAATGGGACTCGGTCAAAGCTGTTTGACAGTCGATCAGTAGACATAGTTTTTCAAAACACTGAACAGATCGGAAGTGAGCGGGCATTGTTCCAGATCAGAGTTTAACCCTTTCCTCCATAGACTATTTTTAGATCCATCGACTTTGAATAAATCTGTCGAATCGGAGCATTAACTAGAGAAAAGGAAATATTTAGAATTTTGTAGTTTGAAACCATTGTGATCAATAGAGCATTTGCTCCTATAGGAGCAAATGTTCTATTTATAACAATGGTTTCATGAAGTTACTTTTACTGAGGCGCAGAAAGGCGTATTTATGGAGGAAAGGGTAAAACATATAAGATATATCATATATCATTTCTTTTCAATACGATAACGGTTAAATACTACAAATGCTAATGCCCTATTTTTCATTTTACCTGGATGTAAAATCTTCAATTGAAAATAGTTTTAAGCCAGGTGAGGGTTAAATACTGCAAATGCTGGTGATATTTTTTTTCTTTTATCCTGGCTGACATGGTAAACTTCTGATTGGTCTTGATCTACACTGTTTGAAAATCCTAAATTGCAGCTTCTTCTCATGACAAGGCTCCTATAAATTCTACAAACTAGTGTTCATTTCAGTATATACAATCGCACTTTCTTCACCTTTGGTTGCACAGTCTCGGCCTGTTTTTAACCCTTCACTTCATGAATATTCATATAAGAGATAATGGCATCATGGATATCAATGATAATTTCTTAATAATGACATGTGGACATTTTTGCCATGACCGAGACAGTAAAATCAAGTCTATATTATTCTATAAGCAAACGGAGAAGACCCTGATCAGACAGCTCCTATAGGAGCTGTCTGATCTGGGTCTTTTCCGTTTACAAATTGTTTTATAAGGTGTATCTATGGAGTAAAGGGTAAACATGGCCATATCCATGTTTTGTCCGTTGCATACTTCCAGATTGTTCAACATCACCATATCCATGTAATATCCTTTGTATACACTAATGGTGCACGCCTTGTAAGTCTTTCTTGTGGTTGACATACTCGACACAGGAATTGCTGAAAAAAATAATGTACTGAAAATCAAGAAGGACTGAAGTTCTACACTAAAATAAACATAAACTCTCAGATTTCGTTGAATTTTAACCCATAACTAGAGATGTTGTAAAATAGCAGTAAAATTCATCTAAAGCGACAACCGAAAGAAGTCTATTTCTGTGTCTTAAGGGCATGCGGTAGCTTAATGCAGTACGAATGTTACGCAGAAAGTTCCTGCAGGAGCTTTCCTCATAATGTTTACCCTGTGTTAAGGTAGGACTTGTTTCAAAGACACCCATATGTATTAAACATAGTCGATATACAAGGGCTTTACAGATATATGACTACAGCTTCTTTCCCTGTACTACATATGTAAAACACAGACAAATAAATGCTTTATTTACTAAATTTGCATACTTTTAATATTAAGAATACCAATAAACAACACATTTATAAAGATTAAATGTTACTCTAACTCTTCAAAATCCCGCAAACCCATATATGATAAATGGACAAACAGTCTTGACCCTGATCAGAGGGCTCCTCTAGGAACCCTCTGATCAGGGTCAAAGCTGTTTGCTGAACCCATGAATGTCCATGGTTTATACCAGTATACATGTAGTCTTTGTGGTGATGATCCCATCATTTCGATCAATAGATGGGCTCCAAAATCTGATTTAGATTAGCTAGTAAATAATATAGGACTTCAGGGCTCAAATTAAAATTAGCATAGATGTCTATGTCTATGCCATCCTGTGTTTGCTTCTGAATATGTCAACCTAAAAGTAAGTCAATCTGTTAAAGTAAACAGTAAAACTCGGACTGTGTTACATCTGAGCAAAGTCATAAATAAAGTCTGTGAAATTTCCCAAAGCACAACTAAAAAGGTCCATTAATTCTGAAAGAAGGGTATCTTTCGAAAGTAAAAGCAGCGATGAAAGAGAAAATTTTAGACTCGGTTTTCATCCGTCTATTCATGGGCAGTTATTTAAATTGCAAAACTTACGCCCCCTAGCATACGCTTAAGCGGTATTCAATTTTCATAAGTAAAAGCATTGACATTCATGAATCCGAAGGACCAGTAAAGTTAAACAAACCTATTTAAACAAAGGATCATAATCCCGGCATTAATACCACAAACCGAAGTCACCAATGAAATGTTTCGATTCAATATGGCGAAGTAAAAACAGAAAGGATGTCCAGAAATTATATTGTACTGACATCCTAACTGATATAGGAACAAATACGAACATATAACTACTGACAAAAGAGAAATAAAAGCATAATTATGTTTGAAAACATCTCGACTCAATAAATGCCGATATTGTGAAGAGACAACCCTATGCAAAGACTTGTAATTTGCAGCTGTAAAGGCGTTTAAAGATATTGGTCCTGAATAGAAAAAAACAGGAATTTTGTTTTCCCGCTTACTGTTATATCTAATTTTAAAGCAATCACATTAAATTGATATTCTTCAGTGTCTTTTGCCACAGTATCACAGTGTGGTTCCAAATCTCATAGCATAGCAGAAAGAGTCCGGAAAATAAGTTTGTACCACTGGACCATAATCCCTACAAGCTAAATAAAATGTCAACTAATGTCAATGTCTAGCTGATATCGATAAAACATAAAATACGTCCCTTCTAACGACGGGAGAATTAAAATCAGAAAACACTATCCTTAATATTCACAAAATCTGTATTATTCCAAAAGCCAAAGTGTCCGGCCAAAGAAGCTATAATGAAAAGGGTTCAGTGACTATTTTATTCCTTCTAAAAGGACTGCATAGCTTGTAAATGTAAGTCTTCTAGAAAAGAGATACACTGCCAGGGAACAAATAGATAAAGAAAACTACACCTGTATACACTGAGTACCGTACCTACATATAACATATAGTCACATCACATATCCTGTTAATAGTAGGTTTCCCTTTCAATGAAGCCACCTGGTCTGTTTCGGATGACTAGTTTCCTACACTCATCATAAATGAATATGATTAGGCTAAACGGGAAGGCGGGGAACCACCATCTGGCTCTGGAAGGTACAAATGGAGAAAACTGTATATGCCTTGTGTAAATATAATGGTACAGTATGCATTTTGTAAGAATGTCACCACAGATCAGTCAATGCGGTGGGACAGTGGCATCTAATTAGTGTTTTCACAATTTGATAATCACTGGAACTTAATGTAATATAACTCTCTTCATTTGCAAATTAAATGCTAAACGTTATTTGGTATCCTAATTGCTGTAAGTACTCGGACAGACAAATAACCAGGACCAGATTAAACTGCCACTGGAGGAGAAGTTTAACCAGGCTTTCCTTATTTGCAACTATGTCAGTCGAATATAAAATTAAATCAAAATGGTACCAAACTCATTAATTTCGCTTTACAAAATCAGGGGGACTGGGTGTCCGAATATTGGTGTGGTATTGAACCGTTCAGCTGTTCTCATATGATATGTATACCAGCCCTTTTCGTCAGATCCTAAGCATTTGCTCTTTACTTATAATTATTAGGATGTCCATCCGACATTCAAGTTGGTCATACGAAATTAACCCGGTCAGTCCAGGAAACGCGTCACTAACATTCTTTGCAAACTGGGTCTGCACTGTTTGTCAGGTTACACTTTCTTTTTAAAAATCTGAATATTCACGGTAAGCTTGGCCTTTTGGAATTCTGGAATAGTCAATCTGAAAGTCAGCATTGTAAGGGTTAATGAAAAGAAGAGAATCATCATTGCTAATTTCAAATATATCAATGAAGAATATACTAATAACTGTACACCCAAAAGTGACTTTTACCGACCCTGAACCTGAGATTCTTCATATTATTTTCATAAGCAAACCAAGCATACCCTTACCAGACGACTCCTACACGAGACACGTTTGATTTGGGTCTACTCTGCAAACGCGTGAACAAGATTTTGTATACAAGTAGGAAAGGGTTAAATGATAAAAATAACAACACCATCATACCTGAGATTCTGCATTCTCAATCCATTCTCCAGACCTGGACAGTAGGTGAGGAAGGCAGCCAGTGCTGTTTCAAAGAACAATCCAAAGGTCAAATGATGGTTCCTGAAAATGTAACAGTCACGAATGAGGTTGGCGAGCATATACCAACGATGTTTCAAAGAATATTGCAGTCTCTAATAAATGTTCATGGGGAAATTTTTCCAATAAAATGTTTTGCTTTATTTCAGTGAGATGAATGAATGCCTGGTCGTTTACATAACAGTATACACCCAATTAAGCTGAAGGTCTACACTGTTTGTAATCAAAATTACCAATATTTTGTCAATTACAAATGGAATATGATTTCACTGCGGTGTCTGGTCTGCGTCAATAACGTGTGTTAATGTCTGACTGCTCTTCTTTTGGTACAACGAATCTGGTTTTCAGTCTTATCAAGTCTTATCATATATAAATCATCTAACTAAAACAAATAATTTTTATTTGTGTTTGAGTGGTCTGTTGCGGATCGGCGAAGCTGTGTTTTTAATTGTCATCGTTTAAACACACATTAAATAAGAGATAAAAACAAATATGATTTATTTATAATATATTCTATGTTTTAAACACCAACAACAAACAACTATGAAAATTGCGCTAATGTACAAACCAATAAACATTTAAAGTTCACGTTATCGGTATTTGAGAAATAGAGAAACATATTTTGTACTACATCTCCCCCTTTTCAGCATTCTATTGTAAAGCTTGAACATAATATACTGACTGGACAATATCCTCAACAAAATCTTAAATATAACTCCTTCTGTGGGACCATTGCACCTGGTCTGAGTATATACTATTTGCGGAGGTATCTTATCTCTTCATTCAGCAAATATGTTATCAAACGCTTAAATGAATCGAAAGTAAGCAAAATGCAGAAATTCAGAGTTTGAGCAGACATTGTTGTTTCACAGCAGGGTAAGGGTTACTAGTAGTATTCACTTACTTCATTCCCTGTTGGAAAAGGGAGAGCTTTCTAGTCTTGCAGATAACTATGTCAGCCCACTGTACAATGACGATGGAGACGAAGAAAGCTGTGTGGCATGTATACTCCAACTTCTTCCTCTGGGCATATGTCTGTAAAGAAAGTTTCGTTTTAACACTTTACTAAATAAATACGCTTTTTGTACTCCTTTGCAAACAAGATCCAGATCAGGTGGCTCTACAGGAATCTAACCAGGGTCTGCTCTGTCAGCCTATAGAATAATATAGATCTGACTCTACAGTTTCTGTAATGGCAAAACTTTCCTACGTTTCATATGAAATTTTAAATTAATGTGCATGATGTCATTATCTATTGCATGAATATAAACGGAGCAAAGGATTAATGCTGATCAGAATGTTTCTTGGAAAGACTCTTACCCATTCCTGTCCATAAGAGTCCTGAACATCTTGGACAGAAAGAGAATCCCACTGTTCACGAAGACCGAGAAGTCTAGGCGCCCAGAACCCATGTTCTCCCATGATGACAAAGTACACAAAAAATCCTGCTGAAGCCTGGATCATACCAATCTGTCCGTAAGCCATACTGATCAACCTTAAAGGAAACAAGTCTAAAATGAATGAACCTGCAGAAATTGGAATAAAATATGGATTTATTAGATACGTCCATATTGGTAAACATTTGAAAATCTAATTCCAAACTATTTGCATACGTAATAAAATTACACGAACTATTTTTAACAAAAACCAAATAAAACACACATTCTAATTCAGGGTAACGATCAAGATTAAGATTTGTACCTTTCATTCACAAGTTTATCATGGAGTGGATCACGTGGCATACGCTTCATGATGTCGTTTTCGGCCTGTTCGTAAGCTAAGGAGATAGCTGGCACCATGTCAGTTCCCAAGTCAATACAAAGAATTGTGATTACTCCAAGTGGCAGGGGAATGTCGAGCAAAATAAAAAGCAAGAATGGGGAGATTTCTGGAATGTTTGAGGTCAAGGTGTAAGCAATCGACTTTTTCAAATTGTCGAAAATCAAGCGACCCTCTTCTACGCCAGTAACAATAGAGGCGAAGTTGTCATCAAGCAAGATCATATCAGCGGCCTGTTTGCTGACGTCACTACCAGCGATACCCATAGCAACACCTGTAAAGTAAATGGAAATTAATACAACATCAATGAAGATATTCTTAAATTATTAGTAGCTGAAATGGTGATACGAAAGTGGGATCAAAAGTAATGCAACTGGCTACTATTCACCGCTATTGTTAGGGCGAGTATCTGCCAAGGGAGAGTACTTTAGAGGTTTGAAACAAAAATGTTCGTATTCTCACCTTTAAGCTATCATATAACATCATTGGTTTCATTACTTTTGATCCCACCCCCGTAATAATCGAAATGTTTAGGACCATACTAAAGTATTATTTTGCAACACTACACTATATATGTCATTATGTTTTACTTTTCCCCCTTAGTTTTCCATTTTTTAAGTCAAGATGTGTGGGAGATACATATTTGCTCCCCCTGATTGTCCCCCGTCCGTCAGTACGTTATCTCCGTTTGTCAGTCATGTCCGTGCGTACACGTATATGTACATCCCAAACATATATTGGGACCCATTGCTCCTTTAATAAAAACAAAACTATGTTTGTTGGGGTAAGCAACTGGATACCTGGAATATAGTTTTATATAAGGCCTGTACCATTGGAGTTACGATCCTTCAACCAGGCATTTTGTGAAAAAATATAGAAATTGGGAATCCGTGTCTTATGAAAACAATTATAGTTAACATGCTTAGTGCAAATACTCCATTGACGAATTGGTATTGATGCAGTCGAGACACTCATCAGGACCAGAACTGCTTTACTCTGTAAATATACGGAACATCTTTCTGAAAATCGTAGCACGCCTTGGGTGTAATTGCTCATAAAGGCTGAAGAAGGTCATACAAATGCTTTTCGGTTACGCTTTCAAGTGATCTTCTCACCAATATCAACATGTGTTGCTCTTATACAAGATAAGATAAAACACTTTCAAGAAAAGTTCCTTTTTTCTCCACCAAATCCTATATTGTGACCACTCTTTAGAATCGTCTCGAAGAGAGACGGTCCTAAAGAGTGGTCAGAATATAGGGTTGGGTGGAGAGCCCGACAATTTAAGTATTTAATTATGCGCTTTATATATTGCACTAGAACTTACCAATATCAGCCTTCTTCAGAGCAGGGGAATCGTTAACGCCATCACCAGTTACAGCCACAATGGCTCCCTGTCTCTGGCAACCCTCCACGATGATCAGTTTCTGTTGGGGAGATGTACGGGCAAACACAATCTCGGAGTGGTTTTTCAGGATTTCATCGATCTGGAATGGGGTCATGTCCCTAAGGTCGCTGCCGTGAACTACAGCTGCTTTGGCTTCTCTGAAAATTATATAAATCCTATCAATATTTAATATTCTGAGTAATTAAAACGTGTTCCTCCTTTCCTGAATATTAACTGATTTTCTCCTAGGCTATTTTTAGATCCAACCTTTTATAATTAATCTACCGAAAAGGAGCATTAACCAGAGAAAAGGATTTGTTTAGAATTTTGTAATTTGAAACCATTATGATAAATAGAGCATTTGCTCCTGTAGGAGCAAATGCTCTATTTATCACAATGGTTTCACAGTGTGAATTTTATAGAGGCGCAGAAATGCGTCACTAGTGGGCAATGTGTTAATAAAAACGTTGTATCAAAAGTCATCACTGAAGAAAATGACTGTATGGCAAACAGTGCAGACCATGATCAAGGGGCTCCTGAAGAGCCTTTTGATCTGGATCTACACTGTTTATAAATGTCTTATATTCTCGGTTCCAGCACACAATATGAATGTGTTGAATTTGGTAAGCGCGCTTTTCTTGCCAGTGCGGACCTATTTCGATACCGGATAGGGCAGTATGTGAAAGTGTACTAGAGTCTCTCGTCCAGGCATGTGGGTTGTCTCCAGATATTATATTTTACTCCCACATAATAAGTTTGCCACTATCAGAGCATCGGGAAATATTTGTACAAGTTTTTTCATAATTGATGTAAAATACAGTTTTTCTTTTAAAAAAATTGGTGTAAATACAGTTTTTAAAGTTCCCTTTATTCGAAAAACGTCATATTTTATTGACCGGCTTTACTGTATCTTTTATAGCCAATTTCCTTATGTGAAACGGTAGTTGTTATCTTCATAACACTGCGCTATCCGCGGATGCTTAACCTTTAGAGTCCTTGGATATGTTGTCGACTACTTTGACCCTGTACTCCATGACTATTCATGTAAGAAATGATCACATCATCAATATTAACCCTTCTCTTGCTGAATTTTAAAATACATTTCTCCTTCTTTACCAATGCCCTGCTGTATAATTACATATATCTTCACTGTGTACAAGTATGTCGCTGTGCAATCACTGCTATGGAGTGCACTGGTTGCACAATCAACTTGTAAATAGTGCACACCCTGATGATACAGCTCCTGTAGGAGCTGTCTCATCTGGGTCTTCACTATTTACAGGTAGGTATATTGACGTGAATAGCAAGTGAAGGGTTAAATACATTTATTGATAGAATAGCACATAGACACATGGTCTTGGTCGTGGCAGAAACAGTAGACTATTATATCATAATTATGCAAAAAGAGCAGATCCTAATCAGACGGCTCCTACATGAGCCGTCTGATCTGAGTCTACTCTGTTTGCAAAGGCATAGAAATGTGTATTTATGGAGTAAACCCAATGTAAAGGACTTTTAATCTGGTTTGCAGTAGGTCGGTGGTCCTATCGGGTTTTTCTTCCATTAATGAAACAATGCAATTAGCTCCTTGCACAGACCAACAAAATAAAACAACAAAGACAGAAACTTAGATATACGTTTCAAATCAGCAAACTAGGGCTACTTACGTAGCATTAACCTCTTCTGGTGGAATACCCCTCTCGGCAGCAATGTCTTCAATTGTCTTGCTGCCCTCAGAAATAATTCCAACACCCTTTGCAATGGCCTTAGCTGTGATTGGATGATCACCAGTAACCATGATAACCTATAACAGATAAACGAAATCAATAAAACATCCTCTCAAATATATAATTATATACAAGCTCTAGGTAATAGTAGTACCAATCTATGTAAATATGTTTACCATCTATTGCTGGTAATCATTAGAATCGCATTGAAAGGGCAATTCTGGTGAATACTAACCAGATTCGGTTTGACGATGCAATACGAAAACTATTTCAGAAATACTTCCTATATATATATTCTTGTCTAGCTCACTGAGATAAACATCATCTATAAAACACATTTCTTTACCTTAACACTTTACCTCATAGGCTATTTTTAGATACAACCTCTTTGAATAAATCTACCGAAAAGGAGCATTGACTAGAGAAAAGGAAACTTTTTTGAATTTTGTAGTTTGAAACCATTGTGATAAATAGAGCATTTGCTCCTATAGGAGTAAATGCTCTATTTATCACAATGATTTCACAAAGTGACTTTTACAAAGTCGTCAAAAGTCGTCAATATAAGGGAATGGGTTAAGCCTGCTGCTGTCAGATGAGTGAGTACGTTGCAAATAGTTTGGAATTAGATGAGACTATGTGTCTGATCAAGATCCAAACAGTTTGACAGTCTGATAGTGTTTTGGAAGAAAATGCAAGATACATCAATTCCGAAAGCTGACGGGGACAACCTTTCTACAGCTGAAAATTTTCTCATCAGGTTAAAGGTTAAATAAGGCATTTACGATCAAAGCTGACAACAGCCACAACGACAATCTCACTCTATTCTATAAAGCTTGATTTCATTCATTAAGAAACATGTAATCTTGGTGGTGAATTGTTCTGAACTGAAATGGTTTATCCTACAATCTCTCATAAATTTTCAACGAAAAACTTAAGTAAGTAAACCTCCTCTTTGCATTCTCGATTCAGTGTGGCGTTTATTTTAATTTCTAGACTAATACCTTTATTCCGGCACTTCTGCATTTTCCTACAGCGTCTGGTACAGCAGCTCTGGGTGGATCAATCATGGACATGAGACCAATGAAGCGAAGTCCAGTCAGTGGGAAGTTGGCATCATCAGCATCGTACTGGTAGCCTGGTGGGTACTGGTCAATGGGCAGAATGAAGTCACAGAATCCTGCGATAGAAAAAATGTGTAATAAATTAAAATGGATCTTAGTTTGATGTTATTTTAAACGTATCACAATTTTCACAAATATATATTCAAATGGGACGTTCTATGGGTACACATGATGCAGACATTCCCCTCATATAAACGCTTTTTCACAATTTTGCAAACAGAGTAGATACAGATCAGTCGGCACCTCTATGAGCCATTTGATCATGGTCAATTCTGTGTGCTTATGGAATTATATAGATCTGATTTTATAATCTCTACCAATACCAGTACCAAAATGCCTTGCATTAATATCTCACTATAAAATGTCACCTAAATATATTCATGGTGTCATTATTTCTTACATGAATATTCAAATGGGTTAAAGAGTTTAAGCAGGCAGGAAATGCTTGACCAGACGTGTAGATTAGAGGCCTAATTAGGAAATGTAAATGAAACACTTCACTATTATTTTCTCTTCCAAACCCTATCTTGCTCCTAGCAGCAAATAAGCGTTTAGCTGAATAATGAGATTTTGATAGATCATTACACATCTACCATTCTAGTTGAGCTCTCTCTAATTTGAACGAATTGCGTTATAAAATCAGGCTTTTGATCTGATCAGAGATATGACCTGGTTTAACGCTGTGTAACAATACCACTATGTATAGTTTCACAACGTCTTCAGTTTGATCTTGTGATAGGACATGCTCTAGCATTTTAAATGTACAGTAACATAAATATAGCTATATACTGCCTTTTTAACATGAATGATGATTAAGGTTGTCAATATCTACGGAGCCCAAAGACAGTTTCCAATAACGTGTTTTAGATGTTAAATGGAAGAGCTAAAAGTTGATAATAAAACTTTTAGCTTGGGATTTTCCCTGCTGGCAACTCACCCAACACTCTTTCTCCAAGACCTCCAAGTTCCATATAAGCAGTGTTAAATTCGACTTTGAACTCGTCGTCCAATTCCTGCTCTTTACCACCCTTCATGTATGTAGAACATCTGTCTAGGATACGCTCTGGAGCACCCTTCATCACTAGCAAGCAACGAGGATCATTGGGGTCCTCCGTCTCATGGACTGAAACCTTTAGAAAACGACCATATACTCTTAAACCTTAACCCTTTCGCTGCCAAACTCTGTCGTCTGCTAACTTTGTCGTCTGCTACAAATTTTCATTCTTTTGATTTTCTTCATTTTTGTTTCAAAAAGATAGTAACAGTAACAAACAGTTTGGATCCTGATGAGACGCCGATTTACTCGGCGTCTCATCTGGATCCAACTGTTTGCATTGGTAATCACAGATTCGGCATTGGCAGCGAAAGGGTTAAGCATGCTACGGGCAATTTCCAAACGATATTGACACAAACTGGTCAATTTAATGGCAATTAATATTTGAACATTGTCGCGAGAAATATTTTCTTCCTGTTTGGAAAAAGGGCGGCCAAATTCAGCCAACCTTTTGTTAATGTATCTGGCCAGGGTCTAATCCGTTTCACACTCAAAATATCTGCACTGTGTTGATATCCAACTTGCTGAATCAGATGGAAGCATCTTAATGAAACAAATGATCTAGGTATACGCAATTTGTAGATTAATAAACCTCGATGCAGAGATTGATTGAACTTGCCTGATATTTATTGGAAGAGTTGAATGGTATTTCACATATCTTCTTGTTTCGTTTTCTGAAGTCTGTAACATGACCTATAGACAACTCCACACATTTGAGAAGGGCAGATTCGGAGGCATCGCCATTGCATTCCCTGCAATCAAACGGAAACCATCCATATTACAGCATCGGTCTTCTATACTTCAGACCATGAAAGAAACACGAGTTTAAAGTAATTTCAGTACACGTTGTGATCACTGTATTTGATTGTCATTATTAATGCTTTGCCTGATAGAGACGCCTTCTGACAATAGGGAAGACCCAGATAAGAGGCTCCTGAACGAATAGTTCTATCAGGGTCTGTTTGCTTTGCTTATTGAAATATATAGTCTTGATTTTACACTTTCTGCAAAAATATCATATATTCGTATGCCATTATGAAATTTCAGCTAATAAATATTCAGGATACATGTATCATATTTTTTTACAGGCATATTAATCAAGTTGATACAGATCTTGATCAACAGTATATAGATAATTTAGTAAAGCTGAACGATGAGTGCTTGAAGTAATCATCGCGCCGATATGTACAGTAAAACCTCTCTATAACGACCACTAAATTACATCAAATATTTTGTGTTAAAGGCAGGTGGCTGCTTAAAGCAAGGTGAAAGTAAAACAGAACGCTCCTATGGGAGCGTTCTGTTTTACTTTCACCTCGCTTTAAGCAGCCACCTGCTCTAAATACCAACTAATTAACACAATTTAGTGGTCGTTACAGAGAGGTTTTACTGTAATAACCAAACCGTCCTATTTCCACTATGTGTAGCCCAACACAATGATCTACAGTCGACAGCTTCCTTATACCGATTCAAACGATGTGAATACTTGCTGCTTTTGTGCATCTTATGGTAATTATTGAAAGTAATGATTCTCTCCAGAAATATATTTTTCTGTAATGCTCTCTTTTATAAGTTGCAACTAACTGTAACATATGTTTAACAGCAACAAATTATGAGTGCCCATTGGACATATAATTGAGCAAAGAATTATATCCCAACAGAACCTAGTAAGATTACAATACAATCTGTATTATAAAATTCATGGAACATATTTATGTTAAAGAATAGTTAATATACTACAAAAACTAATGACAAAAGTAATAATAACAAAACACATCAATAAAAGCAAGTAACTACAAATACTAATAATAGAAATAATAAAAACAAAACACATCTATAATCTATATTCTGCGTGTCTGGACCTTTTTAAAACTGGTACGTCATCTTGGTCGACCTTGAACTCAGCTCTGTTACACAACATAGAACATCTAGACAGGGCGATCCAGCTTGGGTCATTTCTGCCATAGGTGGAGTCTGTAATGAAAAGATTGGTCACAACCATGTACTGTTCAAATTAAGTCTCACTAATACGACCATTCAAAAGAAATCTGGATTTTTAAAACAGACGGTAGCTTAAATGCAGGACAAACGTTTTACAGAAATCTCCATTAAGAGCTATCTGTATTACGTTTGCCGTGTATTAAGCAACCATCTACTTTTACAGACTCCTGGGTTAATAAAATATGTGATCGCATTAGCAAGACTTTACTGTACTTTTAAAAGAACAACCTAAATACTTAAAAAAGTAGTACACCAACAATACAACTGTTTCTGATAAACGAATCTAATGTTTTTAAGACATTTGTATATGATCGTACTTTCCTCTACAGTCTAACACATGTCGTTGAAGATACTTTGTAAACGTCTTTTAACCATTTACTCCATGAATATTCATGTAAGTATTCTTGATTTTATGAATATTGATTAGGATATTTTAAATGTCATAGAACGCATGCTATTTAAGCCATGAAGAGACTGAAGAACCAGATCTTTATTTTCTCATAACCAAACGGAGAAGATGCTACTGATCTGATCTGGATTTACCCTGTTTGCGAATGTGTTAAAAGATGTATCTATGGAATATATGGTTAATTGAGTAAAGGGTTCAATGATTAATACAGAGTAATTTTAAACAACTCTAAAAGGTCTAACATCATATTAACCCTTCACCTAATTCATATTCGTGTAAGAACAATGCTAAACATTTATTAGTTGAATGTAACAATGGCATGTGACGGACAGGATGCTTTGGCAATGGCAGAAATTGTAGAACCAGATATGTAATAATGCCAACAAAGCAAATCCTGATCATACAGTTTCTGTAGGAGCCGCACGATGATCTGGGTATACTCTGTTTGCAAACGCATCAGAAGGTGTATATATCAGGAAAAGGTTTAAAGACTATTAATTCTTATACATGAGTATACAACTGGTAAACAATGTAATAGAAATATTGAACTTTGATACCTCGAACTCGGGTACCTCGAACTCGGTTAACTCGAATTAAAAATTCGTTCCTTCAAAAAGTACATTAAAGAATTCTTCTAACATATGTCACTACGCATATCTAGAAACACATTTGACAGTTTAATGCAGGTCTAAAGTAATGCTGAAAGCTCCAACAGGAGCTTTCAGCATTACTTTAGACCTGCATTAAGCTGCGAACTTGAGAAATTGTTCAGATTAGAGATCGGATGGCTCGACTTTTGTTATTTCGAGGTAATTTATATGGTCCCTTGAAGTTCGAAATATCGAAAGTTCAACTATACAGTGCTTTCAGTTAATAGTGCACTGTTTGTTCGTCATTACATTTTAATTATTTGAATGCGAGCATCAAGTGTTTTGGCATTTGCAAACGGTGTAGACCTAGGGTCGACACTGTTTATCACTCAAAATCATCTCGCAAAACACAGCATCAATATATAATAACATGCATTTTATCCATGTTGTATTGTGTTTACGTGTAACACTGTCAAAATGACTGAATTGCATAGAAAAAAACAGTGCATCGTTATTGCTTTTTAAAAAGGAAAATAAATCAAAGATTTTTTTTAAAGTAAATAAAATAAATCCCAAGTTGTACCGCAAAATCCAGTTTACTTTGATGGCGTTTGAAAACTGTATTAGGATAATGAAATTTTACATTCAATCCTATTATTTTTAGATCCAACCATTTTGAATAAATCTACCGAAAAGGAGCATTTAACTAGAGAAAAGAAAACTTTTAGAATGTTGTAGTTTTGAAACCATTGTGATAAATAGAGCATTTGCTCCTTAGGAGCAAATGCTCTATTTATCACAGTGGTTTCATAAAGTGACTTTTACAGAGGCGTAGACAGGGGTATTTATGGAGTAAAGGGTTAAGACGCCGATTTACTCGGCGACTCATCAGGATCCAAGCTGTTTGACACTCGATCAATACTTTAAAAAAAGATCGAATCGGAAATAGTCAAATTGCATCAGATCTAAATTTGAGCAAACATTATTTGTTTACAGCTGAGTAAGGTTTAAATGATGTAAAACGGTGATAACGTGAATGCAAGATAAAAACAATACATAATATGTGCGAGCCTTACATATACAAAGTTAATCTCATTGGAGGAAATAGGAATTTAATGACACTTAAGTCTGATACATTTGGATCTCAGAAGACTACGTCAACTTGAAGCCTTATAAGCAATGCAGAGGAACTTTTTCACAATGAGCCGCGCAACCTAGGAATTGTCTTTGTGAAATATACTAAACCCAGCTAAGTAACTACAATAGAAATGTTCCATTTGACAATGCAGTAAAACCTCTCTATAACGACCGTTCAAAAAGAGGTCTAAATGGGCAAGAAAGGTGGGAGCTTCATGCAGGTAGAAAGTTATGCAAAAAGTTCCTATAGGAACTTTTTGCATTACTTTCATCTTACATTAATCTACCATCTGTTTTAAAGACCACTATGTTAATGGTCGTTATAGAGAGAATATGGTGTATGATACACTTTATATTGATGATGAAGTAGGTATCATTGACACTATTAACCGTTTCAGTACGGAAAACGAGTCACTAATGTCCTTTACAAACATTGTAGAACCTGATGAGAGGACATCTAGAGGATCCCTCTCATCAGGTCTGTACTTTTGACGCCACTGCAAACAGAGTAGAACCAGATCGGGACCCATGCTTATAAAGCTTTTTAGTTGAGTCTGAGTTCGTTCTCAAGCTTTTGATTGGTCAGATTTGAGCCTTTGCTCAAATCTGACCAATCAAAAGCTTGAGAACGAACTCAGACTCAACTAAAAAGTTTTATAAGCATGGGCCCGGATTCTCCTGTAAGAAGTGGCATAATCAGCGTCTGCTCTGTTTGCTAATGTAATTGTTGTAAGTGTGTTTTTTGCTGTTGCACCTTCTGTATAGCATTTCAACCAACGTATGTTATCAATAAAACACGCAACTTGCCTTTGGTTGCATTAAAACATTTACCTAATGACTATTCGTGTAAGAAATAACAACAAGTATTGTTTAATGTTCATTAGATGTCTGTTTTATAAGTGTACATTAATACGATATTTTTCGTTATGAACTCCGATCGGATAGCTCCTCCGCAAAAGCATAAAATGCATCTCTATCAAATAAACATGACTTGGGTGGCATTGGTAATTCCAGTTGAGATGCCAAATAAGTATAAATAGCCCCTATGTGCCAATATTTCAAAAATAAGTAAGCGCGTCGAAATAAAATTACAGCAGACAGGACTTTGAACATATGGGATGTCCTGGTTTATTCTGGTACGAATAATTTCCTCTGGCAAGTACTAAACGTAATGCAGGTTGGTGTTGTTTATCCCGTGCACTACGTTTACAGCAAATGAGACCATCCTAAATCATATGTCCGATAGTATCCTCATCTCCATTAACCCTTTCGGTGCCAGCAATGTCGTCTGCTGGGCACAGTTTCGTTTATTTTAGTGTAAGTGTGTGCATTTCTTCCATTTTCTTTATAAAACAGTAAACAGAGTGTCAAACAGTTTGGATCCTGATGAGACGCCGAGTTACTCGGCGTCTCATCAGGATCCAAACTGTTTGCATGTGATATCATAAACCCGTCATTGTGGCACGGAAGGGGTTAAAGATCAACACATCAACATTGATGCTAAAACCTCGCTAATCCAAACATTCAAATAAGTACAATTTTCGGTCTTTTAGACAGACGGTAGCTTAATGCAGGATGAAAGTCATGCAGAAAGCTCCTCTGGGAGCTTTCTGCATAACTTGCACCCTGCATAAAGCAGCCACCTGCCTAAAATGTTATATATTCTTCTTTACTAAAAGTTCGAATTATCAATGTTCGTATTAGCGAAGTGTTACCGTATTTAGTGTTGCAGCACCGTAAAACCCATTTCCAAACTCACTCACTGAACCCATCAATACTTACCGAATAAAAGAAAGGCATGCAAAGAGAACGTGCTCAACTTTCATCTTACCTACCTCTTTAATGACAGGAAAATATGAAAGATAATGTAAATCAATAACAGTATGACGGGTCCTGTGTGTTGTATTGTTATTGAATAATTGAATACGTATGAATCAACATTTATCACGTGTCAGTGCTTGAATCCATGTCAATATAACGAGTTCGTATTTTTATACTGCACATATATAATATAACACAAAATGTAAGCAAGTCGAATATAAATATTAAGTGTTTGGTTTGTGTCATTGATAAAAGGAATATCACATGGGTGTTCATTTACAACTGACTTTACCAAACCCGTTCACTAAAATAAATATGACACGAGGAAAGCCTCGTGTCATATTATTTTAGTCAACTCATTTGTTAAAAAAATCAATAGTAAATGAACACTCATGTAATATCCTCTATTTTTCAGTCAAAACATTGTTTTACAATTTAATCAACTGCTGGTAACAAAGATAGTCATTTTGAATCGAACCCAAATGCAGTATTTTCATATGTTTGTCTTGCAAAGATTCAGAAAATTCAGAATATCATGTTTTACTTAGATTAGTGCAAATAAGAATTGTCCAATGTATGTAAACACAGTCTCGTCCATGTTTTGCAACACGATATTTAAATAAAAGCATTGAAAGCAGGTCTGTAGATAAGTTGTGCACTGATCTAATCTCTCTTATTTCTCTGAGTCTACACAATTGTCTAAGCTCATCTGTCCGAATATTTACGGTAATTAGTGTATGTAGAATCAAATATCTGACAGAAAATGTATGCATTGCGTTGTATGCAGCTTTGAAAGACATTGGGGTAAAAAAGACAACGTTAAAATTCATAACTAAAAAGTTGCATAGTTTCTAAACCTTTCGAAATATAACAAACACGTATGAACTTACAAAGCAACTAAATTTTACATTTGGACAACAGCATGAAGAGGACACTCGGCATTTTCAAATATTGTAGACCCATTCAGCCAATAGTATGGAAGATATTTTGTAACACCTGTCTGCACTGTTAAGAACGTGTCATAGTAACAAGTATTCCATTCCCTGCCATTGCAAACAGTGCGAACCATAGTCAGAAACAAAATTCTAACGCTGAATTGTATTTACTTCAATTTAAACTTCCGAGTAACCAATTTTCATAAACACCTGTTATACATTTTTATCATACTACTACATGAGAATCACATATATGTACTAGGTTCTCTAATCCAGGCAATGCATTTAACCCTTTACCTGATAGAAGCGGCTTTTAGCGTGTTTGATTTATTCCTCCGCTGAAGAAAATAGTTCAAATTCATACAGTCATGAACATATTGCATAATAAATATTTTCTATATCCTGGTAGGTGGTAGCTTAAAGCAGGCTGAAAGTAAAGCAGAATGCGCCTTAAGGCGCATTCTGCTTTACTTTCAACCTGCTTTAAGTGGTCATATGTCTTCAAAACTAGAAATAGGCTATTGGGTAAAGGGTTAAGGGTGTCAAGGTAAGAAATACCTACTTGACTGATCGTCACTGGTATCTGCTTCAACAATCTTGCCATCAAACCACATGTGAGCAACTGTCATTCTGTTTTGGGTCAGTGTACCAGTCTTATCAGAGCAAATGGTGGAGGTGGACCCCAAGGTCTCGACAGCTTCCAAGTTCTTTACTAGACAGTTCTTACGGGCCATACGCTTAGCAGTCAAAGTGAGGCATACCTGAGAAAGGAAATGTGTATTTCATGGCCTATGAATATAAAACTATACAAACTGTCATATCAAAATCCATTATTTAGTAAAACCCTTTTAGTAAAGAGTTGAGTTCATTTTAGACAGTTGGCTGCTTTATTTTGGCATTTACGACCAAACTCTGGTACTTATTTGGGTGTTCAGGTTTTTACAGCAAACGTTTTATAATGTGGAGCTTTAGACAGGCCAATCAATTCTACAACTAACCCATTCTCTCATAGAGACGCTTTTTAACATAGTACAACCTCTCTATAACGGACACTAATTTGTGTTAATTAGTTGGTATTTGGGACAGGTGGCCGCTTAAAGCAAGATGAAAGTAAAACAGAACGCTCCTATAGGAGTGTTCTGTTTTACTTTCACCTTGCTTTAAGCAGCCATATAGGAGCGTTCTGTTTTACTTTCACCTTGCTTTAAGCAGCCACCTGCCTTTAACACAAAATACTTGATGTAATTTAGTGGCCGTTATAAAGAGGTTTTACTGTATTTGCAAATCCCCCATAGAGACGATTTTTCACGCTTTTGCAAACAGAGGAGAGTCAGATCAGTCGACTCCTGTAGGGGCCGTCTGACCACCGTCTGCTCCGTTTGCTTATGAAATTATACAGATCTGATTTAACATTTTCTACCAACACCAAACATCTTTTGTTCATCTGCCATTATAAACATTCAGCTAATAAATATTCATGTTGTCATCATTTCTTGATTGAATATTCAACAGATAAAGGGTTAAATAAACATCCCAGCAAATTATAGAGACGAGTATCTAACACTTAACCCATTTGCTCCCACGATCCCATATATGGGACGTAGGCAAACAGTGTAGACTCTGATCAGACGCAGCATAATGCGGCGTCTGATCAGAGTCTACAATGTTTGCTGATGGGAAATTAAATATAAAACAAAACAAAAATGAAAATTTAGACCAGACATCCCTTAGATAAAAGATAGACTAATCCAATATATAAGCATGGAAGAATCCACTGGGAGCAAATGGGTTAAATATATTGGTGCTTACAGTTACAGTACAGGTACTTACAGTTACAGTAGCCAGAAGACCTTCAGGGACGTTAGCCACAATGATACCAATCAAGAAGATGACAGCATCCAGCCAGAAGTAGCCCAAGATGAAAGCGATAATGAAGAAGGAGACTCCAAGGAAAACAGCAACACCGGTGATAAGATGAATGAAATGAGCAATTTCCTTGGCAATGGGGGTATCACCGACTTCCAATCCTGAGGCAAGGTTAGCAATTCTGCCCATGACAGTTCGGTCACCAGTCTTTATAACAATACCACGGCATGTTCCTATGTTTGGAAATAAAAAGATGTTATTCTTAATGAAATCAAGAGCCGGCAGAACACTACGCAACGTCAACTAAACATAAATAGCATAACATTAGATACCCTTTGCACTAGAGAGATGTATTTTAACGCATTTGCAAATAGAATAGACTCAGATTTTAAAAAAATCTCCTGTAGGAGCCGTCTGACCATGGTCTACTCTATTTGCTTATGGAATTCTACAGATTTTGTTGTTGCTTAAACTCCCGTAGTCTATATACCATTGTAAATGAACCATTCATAAATTAATAAAGAAAACGGTGATCTGCGTTTACCTCTTACTTAAAAACTGACATAATTAAAAGGTGGTTTTAAATAGCATTTCCTTTCCATTTTGAAAGTTTATTCCAAAGTATTGCAAATTCTTAATACTTCACGTCATCTGTCTCTGTGTTGAAACCGGCCATTTAATACCTTTTACAGTAGAACCTGTCTTATACGACCATCAAAACGAGGTTAACCTTTAGCCTGCTGAGCAATTTCAGTTGTCACAGTTCATTTATCTTTCATTTCTTTTCAACAGCACGGTCAGAGTATCAAACAGTTCGGCGTCTCATCTGGATCCAAACTGTTTGCAAATGTAATCATTCGTCCGCCCGCAGCAGGCTAAAGGTTAACTATGGGTCTGTAAGGCAGGTGGCAGCTTAATGCTGCATTACTTTTGCCCTGCAGTAAGCAACCAACTGCTTTTTTAAGACTCTTGTGTTCAATAAATGACTGGCCGCTTAAGACAAGTTCTACTGTATTTATACAGCGACATGCAGAAAGAAAAATATCTTTTATGTTTGATTTTGTCCTGTGTCACTCACCTGCGTAATCATGCAATATACGCCGTAAGTAATTTGTATCAAACGAGAACAGCAGGAAATTTGCACAATTATATAAAATCTACCGAATATATTTAGAATATTTTGACTACTCATTTTAAGTACATTTTCGGTACAAGGATCAATAATCGAGATAAGAAAAGAAATCATATGGGGAAATAGATTCATAAAAATTAATGGTAAATGCCTCATGTTTACGAGCTGGATAAATTCAAATTTGATTTTTATTAACGATATTATCAACGAAAAGGGAGAAATAAAAGAAGAATACATTTTAGGAAAACTCTTTGACAAGAGAAACTGGATAATTGAATTTGCAAAACTTGTTAAAGCAATTCCGAAAAGGTGGAAACGTTTAATGAAAACGGAGACTTCTTGTAAAACTAGAATTAAAACACCTTTAGTAATAAAGGTACACAGCAAGAACATTATAGAAAGTAATAATAAAACAATACATCAACAATTACTCTCCAAAAAAAATCATACTCCTATTATACATAGATTTTTGAATGTCAAATTTGACGCTAATTTACCCTGGTCAGAAATATACAAATTCATTGATAAGATATTTGATAACAGACACAAACAATACAAATACAAAACAATTAACAACATATTTCCAACAAGAGCAATTAGATACAAATGGAAAATGGAGAACTCCCAAAACTGCTTAATATGCAATGAAATCGAAGACTATGAACATATATTCATAAACTGCTCGAAAGTACAATTATTTTGGGGGAAAATCGTGGTGCTGTTTAGAACATGCGGTATTGGAAACAATATAAATAATCTTAAACACTTATAGTAGGATATAAGATTACAAATACGGAATATTTTTATGTAAATATTATACTAACAATAGTAGGTTTTAGTATACATGTATACAAGGCGTACTTTCTTAGTGATGCTTCAAGTTGATATCTACAAAGTGTTTGTTCAAGAAATGCAAATACTACTACAATTCCTGAAGAACAAAGGTATAAGGAATCCCTTTATATCAAGGTTTAATCAAGTAATGAGTAACGGGTAATAACTATTTTTGTAATAGCATTGCACTTTTAGTTGTAATAATTATAAGAAAGCAGAGCATTATCACTCGAACACTTTACAGTAACTACTTCATACTTTCAGACAACGATATAGTTAATATTAATAAGATTAGTGATCAGATACGACTGTTATTGTGGTTATAAATAACAATAATGTGTTGCTCTGTTCCTGTAATTTCACATTATGATTGTGTACATCTGTATATATGTAAAAAGATATTATACTGAATAAAAGAAGCCTAGGCTTCACCAAAAAAAAGGGATCAATAATCGCGTGTATCTATGGTCTGTGTTGCAATCCACCAAATGGCTCGTATCAATACAAGGAAATTAATTCTTTGCATGCTAAGTAAATATTCATATGCAACAATTGGCATCTGCTTCAATTCTTGAAATGAATTTTGTAACAATTCTATGCAAAAATATAGTCAACGTGTCAACCAGTTTGGATCCTGATGAGACGCCGCATTATGCATCATCTCATCTGGATCCAAACTGTTTGCACATGTAATCATGCTTTCATCGCTAGCATGCAAAGAGTTAAACCCACTTCTTTTTACGAATCGCTGCCTGAACATTGCAAATTATTTGATAAACACTGGCTAACCTTTTCAGGCTGAATATCCACATGTGAATCAGTCCACTATGAATATTAATTATGTGAATCATTCTAAAGGTGCAGCAAATGTAGCCATCGAATCATTTTGGCAAACAGTGTAGACTTATGGGAGCTGTTTCATATGGCTCTACACTATTTGCAAATACATATAAGTATACTATTAGCATAAGATGGGTTAAAATTCCACCACAGTATTGTAGAGGAAAATAGCATTGCTGTCCATATTTAGAACTTGCAAAATCATGTGTGATATTATTTTCCCTAAAATATATTTGTGTTAATGCATATTACAATCCGACAATAGGTTGCAATTCTTCTATATTTCCATTGTAACCAGATATTATAATATGTGTCCGAATCGCTCATAGATTTATTAAATAATACGTTGACTAGGACAATCATAAATATTCATATCTATATCCAAATTCAGTGTTTTCGGTTAGATAACCCAATGTTATCTTTCCTTTTGGTGGCTGATTCAGGCACATTTAACATGCAATGAAATCATTAGACGGTCTTTGGAAAATATTATCAAAGAAACATCCATACCAGGTTTCATCAACGTTCATTGAGTTTGGCCCTTCTTTCGCTGAGTCCGGCATTTGCAGTTTGGATCCAGATTAGACGTCGAGTAGCTCAGCGTCTCATCAGGATTCAAGCAATTTGACATTCGGTCAAAAGATTCTCAAATCGAAAGTAGTCGAAATTATACCAGACCAAAATTTGAGCCGAAACTATTTTACATCGTGGTAAAGGGATAAAGGTTCTGAACATATTTCCAAAGCCAAAACAGATTTTTCATTTCTTTTCTATCGCCAAGCAGTCTTTAATACATACAGAAAGTATCTTTGATATGTACCATTTTATTACTGTTGACAGTATTCTATTTCGTAAAGCGGATTGAACTGGAAAATTACAAAATTTTAGTATTAAATGGTCTCGAAGAGAACATGTTGAGTCTAATGCCCTTTCTTGTTGGAAAAAACTAATTTTTGATATAATTGATAGACGCATTTCCTTTTACAGCTCTAATAAACACCTTCTTCCACCTAAACCTAGAACTTCATTTAGACATCTTAAAAAGGGTTTACAGGATTTCCATTCAAAATACGTTTTTGTTCCTGCTGATAAGGCATCAAATAATGTGATTATTATTTGACGATTACATTATATCGATGTCTTGAAGCAGGAAATTATTAATACCAAGTCATACATTTCAGTTACCACTGACGAAAAGACCATCATTTCAGACCATGTCAAAAAGTGTGAACAATTTGGAACCGATATTAAAATTACACAACATAAACTTCCTACTATGTATTGGTTACCAAAACTACATAAAAAAACATATAAAGCGCGTTTCATTGCAAATTCTAGTTCATGTACAACTACTAAATTGTCTATACTTTTGACTTCTTGTTTAACGAAGGTAAAGGAACATGTAAAATTTTACTGTGATAAGACTTATGAAAATTCTGGAATAAATCTCTTCTGGTCTATTAAGAACTCTTCAGAAGTCTTAAACAAACTTAAGAACAAAAGGTATCTTGCATCCACTGTAAGCACGTACGATTTTTCTACTCTGTACACAACTCTTCCTCATATTTTAATTAAGGATAAGCTTACTAACTTGATCCAGAAAGTATTTGCCCGAGAAAAAACATCATTCTTGGCATGTAATGCTGAAAAAGCTTTCTTTACTGACGAGCAAATGAAATATTACACCAATTGGACTTGCTCAGAAGTTTGCGAAGCACTAACCTTTCTTTTGGATAACATATTTGTACGTTATGGGAATGCTATATACCGTCAGGTAATTGGTATTCCCATGGGTACGAATTGTGCACCACTTGTCGCAGATTTGTTTTTGTACTGCTATGAGAGAGATTTCATGTTGAGTTTGAATCCTCAATCACAAGAAGATGTTATAAAAGCCTTCAATGAAACTTGTCGGTATTTGGATGATATTTTTAACTTAGATAACCCTTTCTTTGATGCTCTGATTCCTACAATTTATCCTAAAGAACTCAAATTGAATAAAGCTAACCCGTCCGACAATTATGCAGCGTTTCTTGACCTAGACCTTAAAATTAATAATGGAATGATTTCTTCTAAAATATATGACAAAAGAGATGATTTTGATTTTAATATTGTAAATTTTCCTCATCTTGACAGGGATGTTCCCCGTGCTCCATCTTACGGGGTTTATATATCTCAACTTATTCGTTTTGCTAGAGCTTGTTCATCTATTGACGATTTTAACAGTCGAACTCTCTTTTTAACTGAAAAACTGCTTAACCATGGATATAGATACCATAAACTAAGAAAAACTTTCTCTAAATTTTACTATCGAAATCTCTCGCTTATTGGCAAGTACAAATGTAATCTCAAGGTACTTTTGCGACACGGTATTTCACATCCTGAATTTTATGGTGATGTGATTTACAAACTTCGTAAAATTATTGGACATACCCATTTTCTCACTTTGTTCAGTAAATATATGTTCAGTAAATATATAAAACAATTCATTAAAAAGGGATATGATCCTGTATTACTACAACATACTGCATGTTTGGTTGTGAACCCTTTTACAGTTGGCAATCACGCTGGCCTCTTTGCATGTACGCCGACAAGAAAGGTTTAGTACTCTATGAAGGCGACCTCTTAAATCCAGAAATGGAAGGAGATTTCATTTTTGTCGTACCCTTTATTACTTTTCTACAGTTACTCTGTTTGCAGCTCAATCATTGAGTACACTAGCGATAGGTGGATACAGTATGTTCAATTAAAATGTTTTTTTGTTATACATGCACTTTACCACTGTATTTGCTGTCGCGGTTGTTGTAGATTAGTCGGAGAGGGGATACGTTTATTTACATTGTTTGTCTTTTAGGATGGGGATGGAATAAGGGTGAGGTTGGGCGCCCATAAACCGGTTTAAACCCCCGGTGACTTTTGTCACTGACCGTTCCAAGGCGGTACTTCCATCTTCCTCCTATTGTATGTTTGTTTTGTCTTTGTGCGTCTCTTGTTGTTTTTTCTACCTATGTACATTTGCTGTTTCCTTGTGTTGCTGTTCGGGCGAGTGTTTGTTCTGTATGTGGTGTTTCCTGCATGACTCATTTTTGTACTTTTAGTATTCCCTGTATTCTTCAGCACCGGTATATGTTAGTATCTCTACATATACTGCACCTAAAGGCAGTGCACTGTGACAGAAGATAGCGGAGAATTGCATTTTAACCCTTTCCCTGTTTAATATTCATGAAAGGAATAATGATATCATGAATATTTATAAGCTGATTTTTTTATAATTGCATATGTACTCGTGGTCTTTTGGTATTGCTAGAAACTGTACAGTCAGATCTTAACCCTTTCGGCGCCAAATTTCTAATTGTCTGCAATCCATTTTTTGTTAAATCATTCGGTACAATAATGAAATGAGATAAATAAATGCAAATTTCAAAGGAGTAAAGCACAGGTATAGAAATAGAGATTGAGACAAAAAGTGAAGTCCCTGATCAGACGCCGCCTTGAAAAGGCGGCGTCTGATCTGGGACTGCACTATTTGTCGTGGTGCATTTATGCGACTTCGGCGGTGAAAGGGTTAAATGATTTTACATATAAGCAGAGTCAGATCTGTAATAATTTCGCAAGTAAGCAGATCTACTATGTTTGCAATGGTGTGAAAAAGGCCTTTAATATATGAAGGAAAGGATTAACGTAGTCACTTGGTCTAAGATTAGATGCATTATTAATATAGACGTTGATTTGGTTCAGAGCCAAGATCGAAATATACAGCTACTTACAAATCATCGCAGAAGGATTTGTCTCTTGACAATATTCCCATTGGCGTTTAAGTCATAATGTTTCCAAACATATACTTTTATTTCTTGTTCGCCATTTGGCATATTTTCTTATCAGTTCCTTTAAAGGAAATATTGTTTGGAAGAACATATTCAATGAGAAGAAAGACGGTTATCGGATGACAGACAGACGAATAATGAGCATGTTCTCAAAATGATTTGGGTATGATACTACAGATGCTGGTGTGTGCAGAGCAGTAAATGTTATTATCAGATGCTGTCTTTAGACGGCGTGTGTCGGAAGATATCTTTCCTTACAGCGCGGTTCAGCCTTAGTCAGCCAATTACACGCATTGCCCAACATAAAGACAAAATTGATATAATCACCTTCCACAGCATTTGTTGAGAAGAATGCCAAGTTCTTGGTTTCCAATGGGTTCTCGTGGGTAAATTCTGGGGTTCTGCTGCAAGGCTCTGATTCTCCAGTCAGGGAGGAATTATCTACCTATAATTATCAAGACTTGGTTTTTAAAAAAACATCAATAGTTTTGCGACCATTATTATTCTGGTCAACAATATTCCATAGAGCTTTAGAAACTTAGGCCTTTCTTTGGATTTTCAACTGAAGTGCTTTTGATGGAAATGCTTAATGTCATCCCTTACACTGTGGGAAACTAGTCACAAATGTCCTTTGCAAACAGTGTAGACCCAGATTAGAGGGATCCTAGAGGATCCCTCTCATCAGGTTCTGCACTGTTTGTCATGTTACGCTTTTCTTTTAACCCATCCCCGAATAGTCAGGGTAAGCTCGGTCTGTTTGAAGTTTTGAATAGTTATTTGAAAATTCCGCGTTGTAAAGGTTAAGTGTGGCGTTGAGTAGAATTATACACGTAAACCACTGGAGATACTAGCAAGTGTTTAACGGTGTATACCGTATAGATATAGACCATGATCAAATGCAATCAATAGAGTACATTTAATAGAGTAACAGCTCACATGTACTATGTCAGCAAAGCCCAAACGTTACCATTTGCTCGGGACAAGGCTCTTAAAAATATATTGTTCCCAATAAAGGATGTATACAATAGACTGATTTTGGTGTACATAAATTATCTGTGTCATAATTTGAATATGTATCACATACACTGCGAAATGATATTTGCGGTTGAACAGATAAATGTAACATACCTTAAAACCATGACTTGAAATCAGCCGGATATCAGCTGGAACTCTGTCCCCAAACTTCACCTCCACAATATCACCAGCAACCATCTCAGCTGCCTTGATGTCTTTTTTCTCGCCGTTTCGGATTACAATACCATACTGAAAATCCGATTAAATGATCAATATTCAAGTACATGCAGTGTTTCCTTACCTGATGGATATTTATGTCATACTCTAATTATTGTGGTGATTAATTAACTATTCTTTTCTAGTATGAATACATTGCTTTGACAAGTACTATACAATCAGATCTGAGATATGCTATTAGCAAACGGAGCAGACCTTGTCTATCCTGTTTGTAAAGGCGTTGAAATGCGTATTTATCATGTAAATAAGTATCATGACAATAAATGAATTAACCCTGCTAAGCACGACTTTCATTAACAGCTGCAAACAGTTTGAATCCAGATTGGATACCGTCTCATTAAGAGTCAAACTGTTTGCCAATGTGTTGATAATTTCTAAAAGAGAATGGAAAAGATACAGGAGACAAAATTTTGGTCGACATCAGTTTTACCTGCAGAACAGGGATAACTACATATGTAAATGCTGACTATGTTAAGTATATATGGCAACCATTTGTCCTCCTAAGAATTATCTAGTCTATGTCTATACTGTTTGCAAATGCCGACACGCGTATCGCATTCAAAGGGATGACAGGTCATTGTGTATACATGTAGTAGGACGAAGTAATGCAAACAATTCCCACAAAATTTCTCCAGTAAATATTTCTATCAAATAAACCATGCTCTTTATCTCTTCATTAACGTATTCACCGCTGGTGGTGAATGTGTGATTGCCTATTTAAACTCGACGTCTCACCAGGCTCCAGACTGTTTGGTGATGTGGTTGTATTGTTTAAACAATACACCAGAAATTAAAAACATCCTGCAGACAACAATAATTGGCAGAGAAAGATATACGCTATTGTCTTTTACAGCCGATGTTGCATCTGTGATAACCTATGCAAATAAGTTCGAATCTAGATGAGACGTCAAGTTACTCGGCGTCTGATCAGGATCCAAACTGTTTGTTACTGTGGTGCTTTTTTTTTAAAGAAAACAAACGAAAATTGTAGCAGACGATAACGAAAGAGTATCCATTAGCCACATTCATATCCATAGTATGCATCAAATACAGTTAACGTGTAAACTGAAATGGAAAAAGACGTAAATAACAAAGCTAACAAATGATTTGTGTTTGTAAATCCGCATGGAGTATTATATGTAAATTAATATTTATTAATCTGATAAATCTGTCTTTAGTATTATTATTAACTTTTGTATTAATCTTCAAAGTCTGTTGAACAGAATGTGTAAATCCGTACACGCCAATTTGGATTTGCTACGTGTTTAGCCCAAGGACATGTAAAACTTGTATGGAATTTTCCATTGCATTCTTCTTGCAGCGGCAAGGATTATACATGACCACCATAGTAAAACCTCTCTATAACGACCACTAAATTGTGTTCATTAGTTGGTATTTTTGGCAAGTGGTTGCTTAAAGCAAGGTGAAAGTAAAACAGAACGCTCCTATAGGAGCGTTCTGTTTTACTTTCACCTTGTTTTAAGCATCCGCCTGCCTTTAACACAAACTACTTGGTCGTTATAGAGAGTTTTTTAAGCGACCACTTTATGAATAAACATATATATCTTTAAAAGCAGGTGGCTGCTTAATGCATAAGGAAAGTAATGCAGAAATAAGGAAAGTCATAGCTGTCTTCTGACGTTCTTTTTCGATTCATTGCACCGTTGTAGTAATACATGAGTTCAATTCAACTATATGAAAGGAAAATACGGTTATATAAAACCGAGTATCATTATATATTCACCGACAATTTCAATATATTGAACGGAACCGTCCGCGTATCAATCCACAATAGCATTATATGATTTCATTTTGACAATATATTAAACAAACATTCCTTTATATGGAACCAATCAAATTATGTATAGAACCAACTGACCTTATATCAAACCAAATTAACAATATATTGGACCAGTATGCAATATGTGATACGGATTTATCAACATATTAAACTAAAGTAGGTATATATGAATTCAT
Source organism: Azorinus chamasolen (assembly GCA_963576725.1). Classification (NCBI taxonomy): domain Eukaryota; kingdom Metazoa; phylum Mollusca; class Bivalvia; order Cardiida; family Solecurtidae; genus Azorinus; species Azorinus chamasolen. The sequence continues at coordinate 54,020,081 of OY755248.1, forward strand.
CAGTCCTTATATAGAAACAAAGCAGCATTATATGATTTCATTTTAACACTATATCAAACGAATAATCCTTTATATGAATCCAATCGAACTATGTATTGAACCTACTCTCTTTATATCAAACCAATTTAACATAATATTGGACCAGTCAGTATGCAATATATGATACAGATTTATCAATATATTAAAACCAACGTAGGTCTACGAATCCATCTGTTAAGCAGCATTATATGATTTCACGTTGACTTTATAGTAAACGTATATTCATTTATATGAATCCAATCGAACTATGTATTGATATCAAACCATGTTAACAATATATTGGACCAGTATGCAATATATGATACGGATTTATCAAACCCTTCGAATAAAGGAAAACAACATTTGAACCTTTGCAGACAGTGTATAGGGATAACAGTCGCAACGTAAATACAGTAAAACCCCATTAATGAAACCACCTAAAAGAGGTTTAATGCTGGGTGCTAGACGCAGGTGGTAGTTTAATGCAGGACAAAAATAATGCAGAAAGCCCCCACCTGCTTATAAAGGCACATATGTTTATTCAATAAGTGGTCGCATTGGAGGGGTTTTAATGTTCGTCGAATCAAACAATACTTTGGACATTTGCAACCAGTATATTCGTATACCGATAGCGGTCACATAGTTAGACAATCTGATCCTATCCTTGAATGAAATCAGTTGTGCAAACAGTGTATACCCATATCACAGGGTTCCTATAGGAGTCCTCTGATCAGGGTCTACATTTATTCAAAATCTTCCCGGGTAAGACCTGTTTATTATTCCTCACTAATCAGCTACAATGGCATTGTGGTAATGCTGCAAATAGAATAGAGTCCTGGTATAACATGCAGTTCCAAAGCGGTCACTCAACTGGGTCTAGTTTGTTTGCAAATATCAACCTATTATCCCTCAGTATTCGGACATTGAATTTTTCCTCTTCAACCATTTGTAAAACTAAATAGTTAAATTCGACAACATTTTGGTCACTTTAAATTAGATTAACATAGTAGCTTTTTCAGAAGCAATGGCATCTGGGTCTACGCCATTTGTCCAATTTTACCTGTCTCGTGGCGATACCTGCTTGAGCATCTATACATATTGTCTCTTACAAACATACATACCTGGGGCACCATGTCTTTGAAGGATTCCATAATTTTTGAACTCTTGGCTTCTTGGTAGTAGGAGAAGCATCCAGTGACCATCACTACTGCAGTCAGGACAATACCTAGATATAACTGGAACAGTAAAATAAACAATTGACTGCAATGATCAGTTCATAGTGAGTTGTTGAGGAAAGCAAGTATAAAACAACTACATTGCTGTTGTAGCAACTACATGTGAATTCTAATGATGGATATTTTTCATTTATCTCCATTGAATACCCTCTCAAATGTTGTAGGCCCTACTATTTAAAGTTTTCGTTGATCTCTTTGCCCTGCAAAAGCAAATTTAAAAATAAATATATTTTTTATAAGAATCATCAAATGATTATGAGTTTTCGTCTGTACTTTCTTTAGAGTTAACGGAAAAAGATCCTTCGTTAAATATCAAATTCATTGAAATACAGCATATATAACAAAGTACTCCAACAACTAAAAGGACCTATTTCTCATTCTCCGCGTGTATACCTTTGTGTCTATCTGTCTATCTGTCAATAGAGATAATTTACAGCTGAACAATATCCCACATTCAGCAGCGTCAAAATGTAAGTATGAAGTTATTACATTAGCAGTATTTCCCGCTAGGTAATTACATGAGCATCATAATACCCTATTGATATTTCTAAATTACTTATAACACATCATTTTTCCGATCTTGGAACGGTAAAATAAATAATAAAGAACATAAATAAGTCCATGATGAATGTGTAGAAGAAAAACAAAGAATACAACATACGAATTACTATAGTCATTACATTTGAATTCTTATTAAAAAAATCAAAACATAAATATGAAGTTATTACATTTACAGTATTTCCCGCTAGGTAATTACTTGAACATCATACACACCATATTGAGGTTTCTAAATTACTCATAGAATGTTCGTGTAACAATGGAACAGCAAGATAAATAATTAACATCATAAAGCATACCATCGTGAAATGCTGATTAACAAAAAGAATAAAAAATTATTTGCTCTAGTCATTACTGATGAAAATTATTTTATTTTTAACCCTTTACTCCATGAATATTCATGTAAAATATAATGACACCGTAAATATTTATTAGATTCATGTTTATAATGACACATGAACACATGAAATTTTGGCCATGGCAAAAACTATAGAGTCATATCTATATCATTTAATAAGCAAACAGAACAAACCCTGATCAGGTCTACTGATCTGGGTCCACTCTGTAAAGGCGTAGAAATGCGTATTTAATGGAGGCAAGGGTCAAGACGTGTCAAAAATTAAATGTGTATTATCATATCTACACTACAGTACAGCCCCTCGAAAGGAAACACTTTGGTGTCTTTTAAAAGCAGGTGGTTGCTTAATGCAGGACGAAAGGTATGCATGTGCTTTCTGCACACCTTTCGTCCTACATAAGGCTGTCACTTACCTCTACGACCAGACGTTTGACCTTTTATGGTGGTGACATTAGATGGTTTTTTACTATTGGTTGACACTTCTCTTGATTGAGACACACTTTTACGTATTTGCAAGTAAAGTAGACACAGATTAACTCCAACAGGAATGTATGCTATGTTTGCTTATGAAATACATGTACGTGAAATACACATAAAATGCTAGTTTCTGTCCTAGTTAAAATATTCCCTAATACCGGTATTTTAAACTTGTTTCCACTCTGTACATGTAATGGAAATGGGATTTGGTCCCAAGTTCTTACATTAGATGCAACACTTCGCCTGTAAATTTTATATATACAAATACACTATGGCGAATGTGTAAAAAAAAAACAGATGTGAAAGACAGACATATAGAGAATGGGAGAAGGACAGAGAAACGGGCAGATGTGGAATGAGGAGGGGAGAAGGAAAAGAAGAAAATGGTATGTGAGAAAGAAACAGAGAAAGAGAGTATGTCAAAATATCCTTTCATTCATCAAATAATAAGAGAACAAAAGAAATTGCATTTGCATAATACAGTATGAAGAAAGACACATCGAATATTAAACATATAGAATCAAACTAAAAACGGCTGTGTTTCTTGACAGAAGAATGCGCTGCAGAGAAAAGTATCGTATTGTCCTCGTCACTCAATTCTAATTTACCAAATAACTGTGCCCGTGTTTAGAGAGTGGTAATTTGGAATAGCATTAAACAAAATTACTCTCTGTATTTGGAAATATCGTCAAATAAAACATTGACGATGGGTATCTTCGTTGTTTTCACTTGATCAATCACCTACATCATTTTTTGGTTAAGATGATTATTAACCCTTCGCTTGCTATTCACGTCAATATACCTACCTGTAAATAGTGAAGACCCAGATGAGACAGCTCCTGCAGGAGCTGTCTCATCAGGGTCTGCAATATTTACAAGTTGATTGTGCAACCACTGCACTCCATAGCAGTGATTGCGCAGCGAAATACTTGTACACAGTGAAGATATATGTAATTATACAACAGGGCATGGGTAAAGAAGGGGAAATGTATTTTAAAATTCAGCAAGTGAAGGGTTAACTATATCATCAGAGGTTCAGATAAGATGCGAAAATTAAAACATTTTTGAGAATAACTTCTTTTATTCTCCATCAAGCCCTATGTTGTGGTCACAACATAGGGTTTGGTGAAGAAGTGACAATTTAAGAATTAGAGGACATACGTTTGTCTGTTATCCTGTATCACTATTTCAATTGCTACAATATTTTGTTATTCTGGTATGTATAACAGGTAAATACATATCACCACACATTTACACGAGAGAGTCCAGTTAGAGTTTCCCAACAGCCTTTAACCTTTCAACGCTAACGTTTCAATGGACTATACCAAAATTCAAACAGGCCAAGCTTACCGTAAATATAAATGCACTTGGTTTTATTAAAACCAAAAGTGTAATATGACAAACAGTGAAAACCCTGATGATGGGGTTCTTGTAGGACCCCTTTCATTTCGGTTTACAAAAACCGTTTGCAAAGGACATTAGCGACTTGTTTCCCGCGCTGAAATGATCAGTTAAAATTACATTTGTTTTGAAGAAATACATCCTGGAATTGTCTATCTCAAGTATCTTATTCTTCATTTAAACATATTTTGGATATAATTCTAACCCTTCTCTTGCTGAATTTAAAATACATTTCTCCTTCTTTACCCATGCCCTGTTGTATAATTACATATTTCTTCACTGTGTACAAGTATTTCGCTGTGCAATCACTGCTGTGAAGTGCACTGGTTGCACAATCAACTTGTAAATAGTTGATTGTGCAGGAGCTGTCTCATCTGGGTCTTCACTATTTACAGTTGGTATATTGACGTGAATAACAAGCGAAGGGTTAAATGAAGTTCTACAATAAACATGATCGAGGATTAGACTAACCTTGACATCGACAGTGGTGTAAACAAAGAAAAGGAATTATGTAAACATTTTATCACAACCAATTCAAAATGTGAATGGCAGTCCCTTCTAGTGTTTCCTGCAGGAAACATTTTATCTTTAACCCTTCCCTCATATAAACATGTTTTCACGCATTTGCAAACAGAGTAGACCCATATCAGACGGCTCCTAGAGGAGCCGTCTGATCAGGGTCTGCTCTGTTTGCCGATTGAATTTGATTGATCTGTTTCTTTACTTTCTAAAATGGCTACAATGTACCACCTTCCATATATCATTATAACTATTTTGTCTATGAATATTCAGTAGGTAATGAAATTTGAAATAATATAGAACAGGGAAAGGGTTAAAAAAAATTTAATATAATTTTAAATGATGTTCTACAATAAACTTGATCGAGGATTAAACTAACCTTGACATCGACAGTGGTGTAAACAAAGAAAGGGAATTATGTAAACATTTTATCACAACCAATTCAAAATAAGAATGGCAGTCCCATCTAGTGTTTCCTGCAGGAAACATTTTATCTTTAACCCTTTCTCTGTTCTGTATTTAGGAAAAATTTCAATACCTTCTGAATATTCATTAACAAAATAGTTATAAAGAAATACGGATGCGTTGCATTTTAGGCATTTTAGAAAGCAAATAAACGGATATTTCAAATTCTATAAGCAAACAGAGCAGACCCTGATCAGATGGCTCCTCTAGGAGCCGTCTGATCTGGGTCTACTATGTTTGCAAATGCGTTAAAACACGTTTATCTGAGGGGTAGGGTTAAAGACAAACTGCAAACTGACAAACAGTGCAGACTCTGATGACAGAGCTCCCCTAGGATATTTCCCATCTCGGTACTGACTATTTCCAAATGACATTAGTCACTCGTTTCCCATACGATTAAATTACTTGTTCAGTATATATCATCCAATATGATCTAAACATCAATTGATTAAATTGAACACTGTCGTTTAGTTTCAGTATTTTCCCATCAGCCTTAACATCAATTAAATTACTTGTCAAGTATACATTAAACAATATCATCTAAACATTATCTGATTGAATTGATCACTGCCATGCAATGTGTTTTGTTAAATTTCAATAGTTTCTCAACAGCCTTCACCCTTACCACGCTGTGAAAACATACCGTCTTCTCAAATGTTGATTTGGTGCAATTTTGACTATTTGATCAACCATTTCAAAAGTTGATTGAGTGTCAAATAGTTTGGATACTGACGAGACGCTCAATTACTCGGCGTGTCATCTGGATCCAAACTGCTTTCAAAGTCAGGTCGATAGTAGTGAGGCAAAGATTAACATATCAAGTAAATTACGTGCCAGCTGTATATTATTCAATATCCTCTAAGCATCATTTAATCAAATTATCTGCTGACCTTCAATGTCTTATCAACAAATATCATTGTCCTTGAAATGTCCTTGAGGGAACAATTTGTATATTATCTACACATTACTGAAATGAGAAATATTGCCCTAGAACAGAGTAAGAGTAGGCATCAATATATACGACAGGTTGATGGTGAAAAATATATATTAGTCAACTGATGGTGCCTTTGTTCTGCCATCACTTATCGTTCGGGAAATCCTTATCCCACTATTCTCGACAAGATCTCATTTGCAAACAGCTTAAAGTCAGACAAGACGCCGAGTAACTCAGAGTTCCATCACAGTCCAAGCTATTTGACACTCGGTCAGTCGTTTCTCACAGTCCAAGATAGGTTCTATAGTGCAATTAAAAAGTTATTCTCTTCAATAAAATCTTAACCCTTTCGGCACCAAATTTCTAATTGTCGTCTGCAATCCAAATTTTGTTAAATCATTCGGTACAATAAGGAAATGAGATAAATAAATGCAGATTTCAAAAGAATAAAGCACATATATAGAAATAGAGAATGAGACAAAAAGTGAAGTCCCTGGTCAGACGCCGCCTTGAAAAGGCGGCGTCTGATCTGGGACTGCACTATTTGTCCTGGTGCATTTATGCGACTTCGGCGGTGAAAGGGTTAAATGTCTCCGATATGAATTTGACAAGCTGCCTAACAAGCATCTCTGACATATATCAAAGCCATGTAACAGTTTATTGTTATCTATTTTATTGCTGATTTAAGACTCTCTTAAAATGCAAGTAGTCCACAGATTCGTTCCATTGTTTTAACTATCACGCTGCCCATGTCGCATCTGTGATTACTTTTGCAAACACTTTGGAGCCAGATGAGACGCCGAGTAACTCAGCGTTTTATCAGGACCCGAACTGTTTGTTAACGTGGTAATTATTTTTTAGATAAAATCGAAGAAAAAAGCGAAACTTGTAGCAGACAACAAAGTTTACAGTCTACAAAATTTGTCAACGAAAGAGTTAGTTTTAGAGTAGTCCTATAACAGCCATTAGATGTTGATCATAGATATATCATTGATCTAAATGCATCATCACAATGTTAAACCCTTTCAAAGCTGAATAGTCCAAGTGACTTTTCCAAAACCAAAACTAAAAATATTTAAAGCATGTCGTGAGTATACAGCGTTATTTTTAAAGGAAAGTGTAACACGACAAGCATTGCAGACCCTGATGAGAGGGCTCCTAGACTCTCATCTGGGTCTTCACTGTTTGTAAAGAACATTAGTAACTCGTTCTCTGTAGCGAATGGATGAAGAAGATACATAGCTTCAGTTTCCAACATATTTGAGTCGTTTGAGTACATAAAAGGTTTGGATTGGTTAAAGTACAAACTCCTTAGAATAATCTTTAACTGTGTCTAAAATATTCTCTGAAGTTAAGTGTTGCCATTTTGCACACGAGATTGCAGTCTGTCAGCTAATTTAGTATTGTCAGCATCACTCCATATCAGAGTAAACTTTATGCTGACATTTTGGGTGACACAATGGTTTATTCCCCATAGAGGGTGTAGTGTTTCTTTGGCTGTGATATATAGTCCTGTACAGAATTGCTTCTATGAAAAGAGTGAACTGTAGTGTATGCAGCTGTATGTCGCAGCGAACATATTAACCCATTTCCTCATATTGACGCCTTTTGGTGTCTCTGTAAAAGTCACTTTCTGAAACCATGGTGATAAATAGAGCATTTGCTCCATGTGAGCAAATGCTCTATTTATCACAATTGTTTAAAAACTTCAAAATTATATTTTGTTTCATTTTCTCTAGTAAATAGAAATATAATCCTTTTCGGTAGATTTAATAAAAGTGGTAGGATCTAAAATAGACCATGAGGTAATGGGTTACCGGTAAGGCAAATTCTATTTGCATCGGATTTTAACTGATCCAGAGGTCCTGATAAGATGCGTAAATTTAAACATGTTCAAGAATAGCTCCTCTATTTCTCCACCAAACCCTATACTGTGACCACTGTGACCACTCTTTAGAATCGTCTCTTCGAGACGATTCTAAAGAGTGGTTACCGTATAGCGTTTAGTGGAGAATTGACGTTTTAGTATTTGGGTACGCACCGTTATGTCACTGATATAGCTTCCACAGCAGATATGTGGACGGATTAGTGTTGGAGTGTAGTGTCTTATATTCGTTTCTAAGATCTCGTTTGGTGGTTTCCCACTAGCGTTTATATCAGCATTCGCCAGGCCGACAGCACAAATGAATCCAAAGTGCTGTAATTTCCTGTGTTATATCAAAGACTTTTCTACTTTTCCTAGCTGTGACCACATGCCAATCAACCGTAAAACAGATACAATGGATCACAATAAATGATGCTGTATTTGCTAGAGTCTAATGTATTTTGGCCTGGCTCTAAACTCAGTTACCCCCAAGATTTCAGGGTTGTTCTTTGAGGGTATACGCTCGTCTGAGTTTTCTGACAATGGCTATTTCTCAGCCAGCTCTGATATTTTCCTAATGCCAATCATTTAGGGCGTAGCTAGCGATACGCATTTACGCACGCGCCTAACATCAATAAGTAAGCCGTAAACATTATTCTGGCCTAAAATCAAAGGTTAGGAGAGGTAGACTTTGATAAACGTTCTTGTCATGTAATCTTTAACCTAATTCCCTCATATTGGCGCCTTTTTGACGCATCTTTAAAAGTAAGATTTGAAACCATTGTGTTAAATAGATCATTTGCTCCTATAGAAGCAAATGCTCTATTTATCACAATGGTTTCATAAATACATAGTTCTATTTTTCCCGGGGGTGGGGGGCATGCCCCTGGACCCCTATAGCCACGGTGCGTACATCACCAGAGCAACAGATAAAGGTGCGTACACAAATACTAAGATCGTAATTTCTCCACCAAACCCTATGTTGTGACCACTCTTTAGAATCGTCTCTTGGAGACCATTCTAAAGAGTGGTGACAACATAGGGTTTGGTGGATAATTAAAGAAGTTTTCTTGAAAAGTATTTTAACTTACTCATCCCCTGTATTACATTTGGATTCAGCTACGCTCCTGCCTTTTGATTATTACATTTGTCTTGCTGATCGCGACCTGACTGTCATTTTCAAACAGCTTGGGTCCAGATAAAACACCGAATCATCTGGATCCAATCTGTTTGACAATCAAGCGATAGCTTCTCAAAAGCTTGAACGAGTGAAGTGGAACCTATAGCATATCAGGGTTTTAGCATATATATTTTTTTCTGTTCACTGCGGGTTAATAATGTTTGCGAAATGTGCTAAATCGTTCGATATTGTCGGCCCTTTCGTGCTCTCAATGTTAAAGAGTCTGCGATGTCCTGGGAAATTTCACTTGCTGCCTAATCCGCAATAAAAACGCATGTACACCGTTCATAGCCGGTACACTGGACTGTCTTCCCTAGTGTTGCGATCATTTTGCAAAGTCGGAGAAGAAAATGCTGTTGATAGACTTACTAAAATATCTACTTCCTCCTATCCAACACAATATGGCAGCAATAGCGATGCCACTGCATAGTGACATTGTTATTGCTGCCATAATCTGTAAACACTGTCCCTCATATCAACGTGTTTTCACGCATTTGCAAACAGGGTAGACCCAGATCAGACGGCTCCTATATGAGCCGTCTGATCGGGGTCTGCTCTGTTTGCTCATGGAATTAGATAGATCGATGTCTTAACTTTCTAAAATGGCTACAATGATCCACCTTCCATGTTTCACTATAACTATTTTGTCCATTAATATTCAGTAGGTATTCAAATTTGGAATAAATACAGAACATGGTTAACTTAGGGTTAAGATATAGATAGCTGTATACGTGTAATTTTCAGTGGTAGCTAGCTCGCATATTGACCAGTTGAGCTGAAATCATGCCTCCCATATGATACCATAGCACGACTTTGTGATGAAGCAGAACTTTAGTTAATAGGCAGGTTTCAATGTACAATGTAAATTAGTTTTAGGTGTTACGTCGTGATAGTTAACCCTTTCCCTAATATAAACGTGTTTTCACGCATTTGCAAACAGAGTAGACCAAGATCAGACGGCTTCTCTGGTTACTGATGGAATTTGAAAATTTTGTTTATTTCTAAAATGGCTAAAAAGTTACACCTTCTATATTTCATTATAACTACTTTATTCATAAATATTCAATAGATACTGGAATTTAAAAAAAACATAGAACAGGGAAAGGGTTAAAACACAAACAAACAAAACCTCACATCGAAGGTAATCTGTCCAAACTCTCTATATCTCTCTTTATCTCTCTATATCTCTCTATATCGTAAATAACTCCTTTATGATCAATAATAACTGAGTTTTATCGCTACTCGTAATTTCGAAGCTTAACCCATTTCCTCATAGGCTATTTTAGATCCAACCATTTTGAATAAATCTACCGAAAAGGAGCAGTAACTAGAAAAAAGGAATTTATTTTAGAATTTTGTAGTTTGAAACCATTGTGATAAATAGAGCATTTGCTCCTATAGGAGCAAATGCTCTATTTATCACAATGGTTTCAAGAAGTGGTTATTACAGAGGCGTAGAAAGGCGTATTTATGGAGGAGAGGGTTGAAAGGGGCATCATGAAAAAGGGAATGAATTACTATGACAAAAACAATATAATCAATATCATTTCATAAACAAATGAAGCACCCGTCTCGTCTGGGTCTACTATGTTTGCAAATTTGTTAAATGTGTCCCTATAGTGGGGTAAACATGGAACTTTGTTGAAAACGGAGGCGAGTAACATCGTCAACATACATGCTCTAGCATCAAACTTTCACAATTTAACTCTTTTGGCGCCAAATTTAAAAGTGTCGTCTGCAATAATAATTTCATATTATATATAATTCTAAACTAAATAATAAAGGTATATTAGTAAAACATTTGTTTTAAAAACCCTGTATGCATGGGCTTAAATAATACAGAAAACAGTGAAGTCCCAGGTCAGATGCCGCATCTGACCTGGGACTGCACTGTTTTCAATGGTGCCAACAGGCGACATTGGTGCCGAAAGAGTTAAGTCAATATTCGAAGGTTATTAGGCCCTTCTTCCTTTCATTATACAAACTACAATTTTATTCATTCTTTACAGACTTCTAAACCGCGTTATTTATAACCATATCGCATTTAAGGTGCACATACTTTAGTGTCTGTTTTACAGCTTTAGTTTTCACTTGCTAGATATTGATAGTATACTTTATATCTGCCATTGTTAATGCAAAATCTTTCGCACCAGCTAAGTGGTGAAGTAGTGGCATAAACATACAATCATGTCAGTTATATGTAAATGGCTCATTTCCATCCTAGCCTCGTCACGGGGACTGTTAATTGGTATGCCTTTCTAGAAATAACCCGCAATACACACCGAGCAGTTAGTTATCCCTTTCTTTCATGAAAGACATTAAGACAGTAGAATCAGATCTATATTATTCCATACGCAAACATAGCAGACCCTGACCAGACGGCTCCTACTGGGACTGTCTTATCTGGGTCTACTCTGTTTAGAAAGGCGTGAAAAGACATTTCTATTAGGTAAAAGAATAATTTCCTGCTAAGAATTTACACACGGGTCTATTACATGGTAACGAGCTTCTAGAAATAACTCACAAGACACATTGAGCAGTTAATAAATACTGCGCGCCCACTACATCCTAGCTACGAGCGTAATAACATATTCACGCGCTACAGACCAATAATTTACACGGCAATGCCAATTTAAAGTATTCGGACAAACACACAGGCAAAACGTGCAGACCCAGATCATACAAATCCTGACGGTGCCGTTTAATAAGGGTCTACATGATTAATGTCTATGTCAGTCATTTCGTTTCAGAACTATACTCTAATTATCCTTTAACCCATTCCTTCATATTGATGCCTTTTGACGCCTCTGCAAAAATCACCTGTTGAAACAATTGTGATAAATAGAGCATTTGCTCCTATAGGAGCAAATGCTCTATTTATCACAATCGTTTCAAACTACAAAATTATATTGTTTTCCTTTTATCTAGTTAATGCTCCTTTTTGTTAGATTTATTCAAAGAGGTTGGGTCTAAAAATAGCCCACGAGGTAATGGGTTAAAAGTCTTCAGACAGACAAAGCTTAAGCAAATAGTGCAGACCCAGATCAAACAGCTCTCGAAGGTATTGTTCAATCAGGGTCTACTTTATTGGTTAATATGTCAGCAATGGTGTTTTAGAGATATGCCCTAATAACGCTACCTATTCGGACAGATAAACAAATAGGCCTAAGGCAGACCCAGATCAAGCAGCTTCCCACGGAGCTTTTTCATCAGGTGTTTGATTATTGCTACATTGTCTAATTTAATGTTATTAACATTGAGCAAACCTGATCTATTCAGCTTTACAAACCAGTAGATTGTGGCGATTGCGTGTCCAAATACTTATAGGGTGAATAGGCTATGTACTACACTTAGATAAATTGTACTTCGGCATATTGATAAGACCACTTACATTATCCCCCGGGACATTTTCCATCTGAGTAGATTGAATGGAATATGCGATGAAGCAGAGAATGGCACCAATCCATAGAAGCAGCGCAAACCCTCCAAACAACTGTTTACAAAATTTCAGCCATTCGGGTGTGGTTTTAGGCGGAGTCAACTCATTCGGTCCATCTCGCTCCAAGACCATTCTGGCGTGTTCATTAGACAATCCCTGAAAATTTGATAATCATAAAACAATAAGCAAAGCTGCAAACCAGAGAAATACTGCAATTGAACCTGTCTTAAGCGGCCATAAAAAAGATGACTGTCTAAGTATGGGTATGTACGGCAGGTGGTAGCTTGATACAGGTATAAAGTAATACAGAAAACTCCTGTACTCATTCCCTCCTATTGACGCCTTTCTACGCCTCTGTAAAAGTCATTTTTGAAACCATTGTGATAAATAAAGCATTTGCTCCATAGGAGCAAATGCTCTATCTATCACAATGGTTTCGAAACTATACAATTCTAAAGTTTACATTTCTTCTAGTAAATATTCCTTTTCGGTATATTTATTCAAAGAGGTTGGGTCTAAAAATAGTTTAGGAGAGAATGAGTTAAGCAACCGCGTGCCTTTTAGATTGCTGTGTCCAATTCATGTTCTACTGTAATCTATCTAACTCTTAGATAGGGAGGCACGATTCTAATCAGAGCGATTAAGATACAGTTCAGTGGAGAAATGCAGAAAATATTTTACCTAAAATTTCCTGAATTTCACACTTTCCAGACCTCAGTTTTTGCACTAAATAACAAAAAACGAGTAACCCTTTACATCATAATCATATAAACGCTTTTTACGCCTTGCAAGCAGGGTAGTCTTACATACAATTCTACAGTTTCTGCCAATACCACATTCAGCTAATAAAGAGCCATAGTACGTGTCGGTATATCTAACATGAATATTCCTAAGATGAAGGGTTCCATTTCTCTAATGAACAGTTATGCACAAATTGACCACTTCATGGATAGAAATATCAGTTATTAACCTAATTTTAAAATGTTGAAGGCAATGTTTGGCTTAAACCATAGGCACATATCTATATAAATCCATAAGCAACCACAGCAGACCCTGATCAGATAGCTCCTACAGGAAAATGAATAAATACGCAATGTATGTGAAATTTATTTCCTTACTAGACAATTCATTGAAACACGTAAACAGTATTCAAATTACGAGACAATGCCTTACAATAGAACAATTAACTTTTACCCCGCTATCCGTGACTTACCTCGCATTTGCAAACAGCTTTGATCCAGATGAGAAGCCGAGTATCTCGGCGTGTCACCAGGATCCAAACTGTTTGGCGCTTGGTCACTAGTTTCTCAAAAGCTCGAATCAAATCGGAAGAAATCGAAATTGCTGACCAGGCTTAATGTTCACTAACATTTTCAATCTAAATAAGTTAATTATTATCCCGTTATCCGCGTGTCCAATCCTTGTCCTATAGTATCCTCTAGTCTGTAGTATTTATCACTTTACCGCCCCTTTCCCCCATGGAGAAGCCTTTAACCTCTTTGCAAACAGAGCAGACCCAGATCAGACGGCTCCTATAGGAGCCGTCTGATCAGGGTATGTTCTGTTTGCTTACGAAATAATATAGATCTGATTCTACAGTTTCTTTCATAGCTAATCAGTCCATCATTCAAATGCCATTATTAAAGTTCATACAATGGGTATTCCTGTCATTGTGTTGCACAAGCATATTCAAGAGGTTAAAGGTTAATATTTTTCCCATAAATTTCCCTTTCCTCCATATAAACATGTTTTCACGCATCTGCAAACAGAGTAGAACCCAGATAAGACGGCTCCTATAGGAGCCGTCTGATCAGGGTCTGCTCTGTTTGCTTAGGGGATTTGATATATCTGTTTATTTAGTTTCTAAAATGGTTACAATGTTCCACCTTCCATACGTTATTATAACTATTTTGTCCAGGCATATTCAGTAGGTATTGAACATTGAAACAAACAGTTAATGGGACTTTAAACTGTTAGTAGAGTGGCTAGCGATTTACGTTCTCTTTCGACATCTGGGTCCATGCTTATAAAACTTTTAGTTGAGTCTGAGTACGTTCTCAAACTTTTGATTGGTCAGATTTGAGCCTCTGGCTCAAATCTGACCAATCAAAAGCTTGAGAACTCAAATCTGACCAATCAAAAGCTTGAGAACGAAACTCAGACTCAACTAAAAGCTTTATAAGCATGGACCCAAGTCTCGTCTGGGGCGAAGTTGATTGAAATGCGAGTCTAGTCGAGATTAGTAGGACAGGGGACACGATAACAAACTATAAACTGCATACATATAATTGAACACATTTCAAATAATCACAGGTTTGAGTAAGTAAGTGCTTCATGGATTATTATTACTTAAACACGGTACTCATTAAAAATAAAAAAGATACGAAAACGGTGAAGACGCAGATCAGATGGCTCTAGAATGGGTCTTCTTATAAGGGTCTGCACTAAATGCTTCCCAGTGTTGTGTTCAAACGTCACACCAGCAAACACTTTCTTGCAGAAACACCCATTCTAATGAAATTAGATTGGTTCATAATTTATATAGTAAAACATCTCTATAACGACCACTAAATAGTGTTAATTACTTGGTATTTAGGGTAGGTGGATGCTTAAAGCAATGTGAAAGTAAAACAGAACGCTCCTATAGGAGCGTTCTGTTTTACTTTCACCTTGCTTTAAGCATCCACCTGCCTTTAACACAAATTACTTGATGTAATTTAGTGGTCGTTATAGAAACGTATACTGTATTTTGGCAAGTGGAGTAGATTGGTCCATAATTTATATTTTGGCAAATCCACTTAGACAATTACTCTTAAATGAGTAAATGAATTATTAAACTCTGTCTGGAGCATTTCTACTCATAAAATATTATTCGGCTTTGGCACCGGTTTCTACGATACAGACAATAGGGTGTTGAAATGTCTCTGAAACTATTCTTCCCTGTATAGTAAAACCTCTCTAAACCGGGATTTTAGATGAGAAGAATGTAGATACTTTAGGCAGACGGCTGTTTAATGCAGGGTGAAAGTCACGCAGAAAGCTTATCTAGGACCTTCTGCATGACTTTCACCCTGAATTAAGCTGCCACCTGTCTCCATGACCGATATTTATACTAAATTGAACGTCCAGTTTAGAGAGGTTTTACTGTAAACATGACGCATTGCTTACCATGTTTGGATCAGTGTTCAGCTTGCTGTACAGCTCTGTGATGGGAATTTTGTGTTCGTCCATTGTTAGCTCCTGTTTAAGCTCGTCCATCTCCGCCTTCTTATCCTTTTTCCCCTTCTTCTCCCCATCTTCGTCAGGTGTGACCGCATATCTGTAACTGTCTTGCCCCTGTGAAACAAACCAAAAAATGGTTTCTATGAGTCTTAACACTTTCAGTTCTACATATTCAAAGTGGAATGACTCATCGCTGTTTAATAGTATCCATTCAATATGAAATGCTTAAACTTGCTAAAGGATTTTGAATGACAAACAGTGCAGACCCTGACTCCTCTAGGAACCCTCTGATATGGGGCATACTGTTTGCGAATTCCAGCACATTCGTTTCACGTATTAACTCATTCTCTCCTAGGATATTTTTAGACCCAACTTGTTTTTAATTAATCTACCGAAAAGGAGTATTAACTATAGAAAAGGGGAGTTTTAAAATTGTGTAGTATTGAAACCATTGTGATAAATAGAACATTTGCTCGTATGGAGCAAATGCTTTGTTTATCACAATGGTTTCACAATGAGAATTTTATAAAAGCGCAAAGATGCGTCATTATAGGGGTAATGTGTTAAAATGGTTACTATTTTCTATTTATAGTAAATCCTTTCTTCAACGACCATTCAAAACTAAACTGCCTTGCCCCTGAGAAACAACCCCAACATGTTTCCAGGAATACTAACCCTGACCGTGTCCACACTGTTTGTAAATTCCAAAACATCTATTTCTAGCATTTAATAAGCAAAACATGTTCTATTTACAGTAAAAGACCACACAAAATAATTTGTCTTTGATATTCAATTCATGAAGAAGGCGGCTTTGTAGAGAGCTCCCAATATGAGTTTTCTGTATTATTTTCGTTTTGTATTAAGCAACTACATGCTTTTAAAGAGAGCCATCTTTATTCATTAAACGATGGTATTAGACGGTTTCTACTGTAAAACATTGGTTTCATTTGAGTCACGTTACAGAGAAAATGTCTGCGGACACTTCGCAAACAATATAGACCTATATCAGACGACGGTTTGGACAGTGTGCTTTTAGCAAGGTCAATATTTCTTGCAGCACTAGTGGGGATATTGATGCGGAACCCGAAGAAGCCAAGCAATATTTTGATCAATCGATGTGTCATGAGTTTGGATTTTCATTGTTTAACAATACCCGCCATTTTCTCCAGAGACACCGGTTATTTGGCTACAATCATTTTCTTCATATGGGTCACCAATGTACTGCTGTTACAGTAACCCCCCCCCTCTAAACCGGAATTCTAGTAGAAAAGAATTTAGATACTTTTAGGCAGGTGACTGCTTAATGCAGGATGAAAGCCATGCAGAAAGCTCCTACAGGAGCTTCCTGCATGACTTTCATCCTGCATTAAGCTGCCATCTGTCTCCAATACCGATAGTTACACCAATTTTAACGTCCGGTTTAGAGGGTTTTTTCTGTACATGTTGGTAACCGCGTCTGTCTCTACTCAAGGTTCGTGTAATTCTTTATGCATGCTAACCCTTACCCGGCTGGCAGTTACAATGTCTGCTCATAGTTTAATCTCGTACAATTTTGACTACAGTAAAACCTCTCTATAATGCCCACTAAATTACATCAAATATTTTTGTTCAAGGCAGGTGACTGCTTAAAGTAAGGTGAAAGTAAAACAGAACGCTCCTATAGGAGCGTTCTGTTTGACTTCCACCTTGGTTTAAGCAGCCACCTGCCCTAAATACCAACTAATTAACACAATTTAGTGGTCGTTGTAGAGAGGGTTTACTATACTTCCAATTAAATCAAGATTTTGAGAAACTACTGAATGTCAAACAGCTTGGGTGAGACACTGAGAGGCGTCTCGTCTGGATCTAAGCTGTTTGCAACCGCGGATAGTGAAATTTGAAACTTGAAACTTTATCACTTGTAAATAATGCATTCAATGGCGTTGTACATTGGCAAAAATAAAATCAGAAAGATAAAAATCGAAAACGATGGTTCAAAAACTGTTTGTAATATACTAAAATCCAGACTTTATAAAGTACACTGTACGTTATACAACTAAAACACACGGACAGTTTCTAAGACACATTTGAAAAGTGAATCAAATTGTCTGAAGTAATGCGTTGTAACTTTCTTTTAACGATTCAACAGTTTCTGCTCTGGGAGGGAATAAGAGTTAATATTCAATGCCAGCGGCGTGCTGTTTTTAAATTTCTACATTAGTTCCATTATAATGCACAAAACTCACGAATATTCAGCATAATACCACTTAATTCATTGCAAAACAAGACATTACTTTGCACGAGAACCAGTGCCGAATGAATACAAATACAGTAGATATTGTCTTAAGCGGTCATTCATTTATTGAATATAGGAGTCTTAAAAAGCCGGAGGTTGCTTAATGAAGGACAAAGGCAATGCAGAACGCTCCTATGGGAGCTTTCTGCATTACTTTTGTCCAGCATTAAGCTATCACTTGCATTACAGACCTATACTTAGACCTCTGTTTTGATGGCCGATTAAGACAGGCTCTACTGTTTTCACAAATCATTTGCCTTTATGTCTAACATTCGCGGAATCCTGCATGGACCAGATAAAACGTTCTCCCTTGGTGCGAAAAATTTGACCAGTATCCGATATGCATTCTTTCTTCATGAGAAAATAGATAAGCTAAGTACTGCTATATATCAAAGGCTCATAGGGCACGTACCATCGTGATGAAAGAGTCTGGAGCGCTGTAATGACCTTTGAACTGACGTGAAAATGTTTAGTAGTGCTCGCCATACCACATTCCCTCATATTGAAGCCTTCTGAAGCCTCTGTAAGTCACTTTTTGAAACCATTGTGATAAATACAGCATTTGCTCCTAATGAGAAGATGCTCTATTTATCACAATGGTTTCAAAACTACACAATTCTAAAAGTCTCCTTTTCTATAGTTAATGCTCCTTTTCGGTAGATTATGGCTAAAAATAGTCTAGGGAGGAATGACCGTCAAAAGGGGTCTCATTCTGGGTCTTGGACTGTTTTGGCAACAAACCATTCTCGTCTGCAAACAATGTCGTCTGCTTTAAGTATTCAGTGGGGTTTTCTTCCTTAGACGTAAGTGGTGTGTCAAACAGTTTGGATTCTGATTAAACATCGATTTAACTCATTCTCTCCTACTGACGCCTTTTTGCGACTCTGTAAAACTCATTCTTGGAAACCATTGTGATAAATAGAGCATTTGCTCCATAGGAGCAAATGCTCTATTTATCACAATGGTTTCAAAACTACACATTTCTAAAATTCTCCTTTCCTATAGTTAATGGTCCTTTCTGGTAGATTACTTCAAAGCGGTTTGGTCTAAAAATAGTCTAGGAGGGAATGAGTTAATTAACAGGAGACGTCTGACCTTGGTCCAGTCTGTGAGTAAACGCGCAAAAAGCGTCTATATGAAAGAATACACAGTAGAACCCCCTTCTAATACGACCACTTAATGAGTAAATATGGGTGTCTTTATAAGCAGGTGGTTGCTTAATTCAGGACAAAAATAATGCAGAGCTTTCTGCATTACTTTTGTCCTGCATTAAGCTACCACCTGCCTCTACCACCCAGAATTATATCTCTTTTAGGTGGTCGCATCAGTGGGGTTTTACTCTATATGTAGCCAGAACATTCTGCCTTCATGTGTCACTATCAACATACAACTGATTGATATTCATGAATTCATTATTTCTTACATGAATATTCATGATGTAGAAAATTCAATGCAGCAGTCGGGAGTTGACAACATTATCCAATAAAACAGGGTTAACCCTTTCGCTGCCAATGCCGGGTCTGTGATTACCTATGCAAACAGTTTGGATCCAGATGAGACGCCGAGTAACTCGGCGTCTCATCAGGATCCAAACTGTTTGTTCCTGTTACTTTGTTTTTGAAACAAAATGAAGAAAATCAAAAAATGAAATTTTGTAGCAGACGACAAAGTTAGCAGACGACATAATTTGGCAGCGAAAGGGTTAATAGGATTTGATAGGAATTTTCCCTTGGCATCTCATCAGGATCCAAACCATCTGACACACTGTTAATACTTTTGTTAAGAAAGAAAATGTACTTTAGAATTGAAGCAAACGACAAGTTTTGCAAAAGACAATTTCAGATTTCGTTAAAATGAACAAAATGTCTGTAACTCTATTACGTATTTACATTCTAGTACTTATCAAGATTTATTGGACAAGTCAGAAGATATTATCTGATATTTTATGATATGAATTATTTGCTGGAAGAGGAAAATCCCCTGAGAGGCGTCGCAATTAAAGGTACTTTCGGGAATTTAGGAACGGTGCAAATCATGATAAGGCCCCCAAATTACTGGTCATTGTTAGACCCCGTGTGCTACTGGACATTGTTAGACCCCGTGTACTACTAGTCATTGTTAAACCAAGTGCACTAGCTACTAGTTATTGTTAAACCCAGTGTACTACTGGTTATTGCTAGACTCCGTACACTACTGGTCATTGTTAGACTCCGTGCACTACTAGTCAGTGTCAAAGGTGCCCGACGCATGCTTGGACTCACCCATAGACCCCCCCCCCAAAAAAAAAATGTAATTGAAGTATGTTCAACTAGCCAAAAACTATCTATTTGAACCCTAAACCACTCCGAAAAACAAGAAAAACACGACCCGGAAAAAAATTCCGGGTCGTGTTTTTCTTGTTTTTCGGAGTGGTTTAGGGTTCAGATAGATAGTTTTAGGCTAGTTGAACATATTTCGATCACAATTTTTTTTATTTATTTTTTTTTGGAGGGGGGGGGGGGTTCTATGGGTGAGTCCAAGCATGCGTCGGGCACCTTTGGTCAGTGTTAGACCCCATGTAGTGCTGGTCATTGCTAGACCTATGTAGTACTGGTCATTGTTAGACCTCGTGTACTACTGTTCACTGTTAGACCACGTGTACTACTAGTCATTGTTAGACTCCGTGTATCGCTGTTCATGGTTAGACCTCGTGTACTACTAGTCATTGTTAGACCCTGTGTACTACTAGTCATGGTTAGACCCCGTGTACTACTAGTCATTGTTAGACCCCGTGTACTACTAGTCATTGTTAGACCCCGTGTACTATTGGTCATTGTTAGACCCCGTGTAACTACTAGTCATTGTTAGACCCCGTGTATTACTGTTCCTTGTTAGACCCCGTGTATTACTGTTCATTGTTAGACCCCGTGTACTACTGTTCATGGTTAGACCCCGTAAACTACTAGTCATTGTCATTGTTAAACCCCATACACTACTGGTGCTCTGTGTATTTCTGGTCATTATAAGAATCCATGTACCGCTGACCATTGTTAGACTGTTTGACTTTTATAAGACTCCGTGAACTACTGGCCATTGTTAAGCCCCCGTGTGCTACTGACCATTGTTAGACCCCGTATACTACTGGTTATTGTTAGACACCCTAGTACTGCTGGCCATTGTTAGACTCAGTGTACTTCTGGAAATTGTTAGACTCTGTGTATTTCTGGCCATTGTTAGACTCCGTGTGCCGCTGGCCATTGTTAGACCCCCGTGTACTACTGGTTATTGTTAGACTCAGTGTACTACTAGTCATTGGCATTGTTATACTTCGTCTACTACTGTGCACAACAGTCCATCCGTGTACTTCTGATCATTGTTGGAACCCGTGCACTACAGGTCATTGTTAGACCCCGTGTACTACTGGACATTGTTACACTCTGTTTTCCAATACAGTGGTTAATCTCGTTCTACACCGGTGCAAGTGTCCTTTTATTTGCCCATGATGTGGATAATCAACAACATAGCTTTTACATCGATCTTGACTGCAGGGAAGCAACGAATTTGTGGTTTACGAGAAAGAAATCTGTTTAATGGACTGGCTGTCTGCAATACGTGTTCAATATATATATCTATTTCAACAAAAACGTTACTAGGCAACACCCTTACATGTGTTTGACCTTTCGATGGAAGAAAAACTCCAGATGCATTAAACATTGTTCGAGCTTTAACGTGTATCTTAACCCTATCCCTCATGTAAACGCCTTTTAATGCATTAGCAAACATAGTAGACCCAGATCAGACGGCTCCTATAGGAGCCGTCCGATCTGGGTCTGCTCTGTTTGCTGGTGGGATTTGAAAGCTCTGTTTCTTTACTTTCTAAAATGGCTACAATTTTCCACATTTCATATTTCGTTATAACTATTGTGTCCATGAATATCCAGTAGGTATCAAAATTTGGAATAAACATAGAACAGGGTTAATGTGAGGGATCGGAGTATACGAGACCTTTACAAACAGTAAAGACCCATACAAAAAGGTTCCTGAGAGAGCCACTCGATAAAAATATGCACCGTTTGTAGTAAAACTGCACCAGGAGAACGGTCTGGGTCTACTCTGTTTGCAAATGCGTGAAAATGCGTCTCTATCAGATAAAGAGGAAGCATGGTGTGTGTGCGAAATTGTAATACCATTAACCCTCTACTCCACGAATACGCCTTTTAACAACTTTGCAAACAGAGTAGACCCAGACCAGACATTTCGTGTAGGAGCCGTCTAATCAGGGTCTGTTTGCTTACGGAGTAATATAGTTCTGATTCTACAGTTTCTGTTATGGCTTATATTTCATGTGTTGAACTGTTGGTATGCTATTGTACAACTTCATCCCATTCCCTCATAGGCTAGTTTTAGACTCAGCCTCTTTGAATAAATCTACCGAAAAGGAGCGTTAACTATAGAAAAGGAAATGTTGGAATTTTGTA
This sequence comes from Azorinus chamasolen, assembly GCA_963576725.1. Taxonomy (NCBI): domain Eukaryota; kingdom Metazoa; phylum Mollusca; class Bivalvia; order Cardiida; family Solecurtidae; genus Azorinus; species Azorinus chamasolen. The sequence continues at coordinate 54,042,483 of OY755248.1, forward strand.
GTTTGTAACCATTGTGATAAATAGAGCATTTGCTCCTATAGGAGCAAATGCTCTATTTATCACAAAAGTTTCAAAATGTGGTTTGTACAGAGGCGCTAAAATGCGTCACTAGGAGGGAATGTGTTAACATGCATATGGTGCTATTATCTCTTACATGAATATTCATGGAGTAAATGGTAACATAAAAGCTTGAATATAGAACTGATATTAGTAATTCTGTGGCTTGTCGAAGATTAAAAGGGTTTGCCATTCTGATTGATTTTTCTCTTTAACTCTTTTGCTGCCAAATAGTATCATTTGCAAAATCTGTCGTCTGCTACGATTTCCATTTGTTTATTTTTCTGCTCTTTTCTTTAAAAGAAATCCACGTTTATATGTTTACCCATTACCTCATATGCTATTTTAGATACAACCTCTTTGAATAAATCTATCGAAAAGGAGCCTTAACTAGAGAAAAGGATTTTTTTTAGAATTTTGTAGTTTGAAACCATTGTGATAAATAGAGCATTTGCTCCTATATGAGCAAATGCTCTATTTATCACAATGGTTTCATAAAGTGACTTTTACAGAGACGTCAAAAGTCGTCAATGTGAGGGAATGGGTTAACAAATAGTTTGGATCCTAATGAGACGTCGAGTTACTTGGCGTACCATATGGGTCCCGACTGTCTGTGTATGTTATCACAAATGCGACACTGGCAGCCAAAGACTTTAAAGGATATGGACAAATATAAAAATTAGAATTCATTGACGATATGTTGGCCGACGCGATTTTTTTCTCAGCATGCTCTAACAGATAATAAATGGTGCCATTGGGGATATGAACTCAGTGCAAACAAAGGCCGTGCACTTTGTCAAGCTGGATTTAATGTTAAAAAGGCAATACATGTATTGCTATGTATTTAACATTGAACCCTTAACTTTATGTAAGAAATAATGACATCAAGAAATACATGTATCAATTAAATTATTTTTATAGACATAGGAATATTTGGCCATAGTAGAAACTGCAGAATCATGTCCATATGATTTCAAAAACAAACAGAGCAGACCTTGATCAGACGGCTCCTTCAGGCTCCTACAGGAGCCGTCTGATCTGGGTCTACTCTGTTTGCAAATGCGTAGAGGGGCGTATTTATGGAGTAAAAAGATAACTCATTTGTCGGCGAAGTCGCCAAAAAGCGACATGTAGGGTTTGTTCCAATGGACGAAACTTTGCGCCGTCTGATACCATTGCAAACAGTTCGGGTCCAGATAAGACGCGGGGTATATCTGTGTCTCATCAGGATCCAAACTGTTTGACACATCACTTACGTTTTAGAGAAAGTAAAAATGAAGGAACGTCCGCTCTGAAATTTAAAGCAAACGACATTGTTTGCAGACGAAAATAATTTGGCGCCAAAGGAATCCATGGCCTTTCTCCTGATTACCTAAGAATATTGTTCACACCTACATCTCAAATTCATGAACGACCGCTGATATCAATGTCTCAAGTTCAGCTTCATTTGCAAAACCTAATCTAAGTTATTTAGAAATCATTCATTTATTCTAGGTCAGTAATCTGAAACAGTATCCGAAATAATTCAAAATGCGTCAATTCCATTAAGCAAATGAAAGCAATACATTGTATATTTACTCGATATTTCTCTAACTATCAAGCAACTCTTATCTGATTTTAACCCTTTCCTGCATATAAACGCCTTTACGCCTTTGCAAACAGAGTAGACGGTTTTCCTGTCCGTCTAATCAGGGTCTGCTCTGTTTGCATAAGAAATAATATACATGTACATATCTGATTCTATAGTTTCTGCCATGACCAAACCATTATATATGTTCATATACCATTATAAAACTTAATCTAGCAAATATTAATTATGTTATTATTTCTAGCATGAGAATTCATGAAGGAAAGGGTTAACCCTTTACTTTTTGGGTACATATGAACCTGCTAACAATACAATCCCAGCTCAAGCGGTTTCTGTGTCTGCTCTATTTGCCTTTTGATCGATCAAGCTCTGGGTCCATGCTTATAAAGCATTTAGTTGAGTCTGAGTTTCGTTCTCAAGCTTTTGATTGGTCAGATTTGAGCCTTTGGCTCAAATCTGACCAATCAAAAACTTGAGAACGAATTCAGACTCAACTAAACGTTTTATAAGCATGGACCCTGGTCGTTCGTCTTTCGTGAAAAATCTTTAAAATGCGTGTCTATGTATATATTGTATGAGAAACTTGACATTTACATATGACAGATCCTTGGCATAGGTATTCACTGAATAAATGGATTAGTGCATACATTCACGTTAATAAATATCTGTTTATATCTTAACCCGTTCCCTCATAGGCTATTTTTAGACCCAACCTCTTTGAATAAATCTACCGAAAATGAGCATTTACTAGAGAAAATGTAAAGTTTAGATTTGAGTAGTCTTGAAACCATTGTGATAAATAGAGCATTTGCTCCTATGGAGAAAATTCTCTATTTATCACAATGGTTTCAAGAAGTGTTTTTACAGAGGCGTCAAAAGGCGTCAATATGAGGGTATGGGTTAACAAGTTCAGTGCAAGAAACGAGTCAATAATGTCCTTTTCAAACAAGATGAGTGGACTGTTAGAGGAAGATGTTATTATTACTATATTATTATCATCATCATCATCATCATCATCATCATCACCATCAATAATTCAGATATTGATGAATACCAGACACTGTATATCCTGATCAGATGATGTAATTTGTATATGACGTGTAGTCTGGGTCTGCAGTGTACAAGGTACGATATTTTATCAAGGCGTGGTTCTCTGATCTGATTGACATTTTAACGCCTTTTAACGTCTATGCAAACAGAGAAGACCCAGATTCTATAGGCTCCTGTAGGAGCCGCCTGATCAGGGTCTGTTCGTTTTGCTTATGAAATTACATAGACCTGATTTTATAGTTTCTGTCATGGCCGAAACATATGTGTTCATGTGCCTTTATAAGAAATCCGCCAAAAACATTAATGAAACCATTATTTCTTAAATGAATGTTCATGAAGTAAAAGGTTAATACTAAAGGAGATGCGTAAATCAATACATATGGAATGCCTCTATCAATTGTTGTTGTTGTTGTATTTTAGTATTTTTATATTTTTATCTTTTTTAATTTTATTTTTTGTAGGGGTAAGGGGGGGGGGGTATTACAGGAAACCCTACAGGAGCTTTCTGCATTACTTTTGCCCTGCATTTAACCCTTTACCTGATAGAAGCGGCTTTAAGCGAGTTTAATTTATTCCTCCGCTGAAGAAAATAGTTCCAATTTTTAAAATAATGAACATATAGCATCATAAATAGTTTCTATATTCTAGGAGGTGGTAGCTTAAAGCAGGCTGAAAGTAAAGCAGAATGCGCATTAAGGCGCATTCTGCTTTACTTTCAACCTGCTTTAAGTGGTCACCTGTCTTCAAAACTAGAAATAGGCTATTGGGTAAAGGGTTAAGCAACCACCTGCTTTTTGAGACTTCTGTGTTCAATAAATGAATGGTCGCATAGATCATGTTCTACTATATATGCGAGTCACAATCAGGCAGGATATGGATATATCATCATTATACACACAAACTATAAATTCCACACATTTTTTTTCTGAAAGCCTTGATTCTCTTATCAGATGAGTCCACCAAGCATACATTTCGACGATAACGACAGCGATGACGACAACTAAGACAGACGACTACGATTTCTTCTTCTTCTTCGTCTACGATGATGATGATGATGATGATGAGAAGAAGAGGAGATGACGACGACGACGATTATTATTATTATTATCATTATGCCATGATGATGATGACGTTTAATATTATTATTATTATTATTGTTGTTGTTGTGATTAGGTTGATGAGGGTTGATGATGTTTGATGATGATGATGATGATGATTATGATGATGATGATGATTATTAGAATGATGAGGGTTGATGATGATTGATGATGATGATGATGATGATGATGATGATGATGATGATGATGATTGTTGATGACGATTAGTATTATGATGATGATGGTGGTGGTGATGATGATTGTGATTATGATAATTACCAATATATTTATTGTCACTGTTATAATTATTATGTTTGTGATGATTATTATTACTATTATTATCATTATCATCATATGTTATTACTGTTATTATCATTATTATTATTATGCGTATTATTATAATAATTTTATTATTATTATCATTATTATTATTATCATCATCGACAACATTACTATTATCATTTTTATTATTATTACTGTTATAAATATCATTATCATCATTATAATTATTATTATTATTATTACAACTATTACTACTAGTGCTACTGCTACTACTACTACTACTACTACTACTACTACTACTACTACAACTACTTCTACTTCAAATACTAAAGCAAAATACAACAGACAGAAATTGATTATTATCGGAAATGCCATTAGCATGTGTTCTGTAAAAGATCGTTAATTCATCTTCTGTGCGTTATACGCTGTACTCTTTGCACGCTAGCGGCGATACACTTCTATTACTACAACTTTCACCACAACCGCCATCATCATTACGACTTAATATAGATCAGCTCTACTTCTGTCACTCCTTCTATAACAACTACCACCACCACCATTACTATTACATCCATTACATGTATTATATTTACTGCTCTTATTTTACTACTTCTCCGGAAATCACGAAGAATTAAGTGCATGGATACATGTATATTTTTATCATGAAGATAGCGATTGTCTAAAAGTGCCTATTCGCCAATAAATTACCCAGCATACGCAAATGTGTGTACAAAATCTGGGAAAGTCGCCTCGAGTGTACTTCAACCGGTCCGATGAGAGTTGAGCCGAATCTTCAGAAAAGCTAATGAATAATCATCGTATGAAAATTCAGCTATGAATATCCCGTTGGTGAAGCTGCAAACTATACGAACCATAACGTTGCTAAGGAATGCCAGTATCAAGGTGACTACCCACGCCAGTTATAAACAAATCATCTCTTTAATCAATACAATATATGCCTAGATTCATTGTTGCAACTTCCAAACATCTTACTTTATTGGAAATATTAAGCAAGTTCGACTTCAGTGTAGCCATTTTAAATACATTAATACTAATACAAGTTGACCTTCATTAGATATAATACTTGATCGGTTGCCTCCCGGGTAAAGGTGAACTAGAACGTATGCAGAAAAAAGGGGGCGATCCAGATCAGTTGTCGCGATGAAAACGTAATAAGTGATCTGGATCTACACTGTTTTAAGATAGTTAATGATATTGGAGAATGCTGGTGGGAATAAAACAGCGGTAACACTGATCATGCTCCGACCTTCTAACACTGCGGCTGATCCCGGGTCTACACGGACTGCAAAGTACTGACAGCTCATTTTTCATTATTTATATATTTAGCTCAAAACTTACCTGGGGAGAGGTTTTAAGCTTGCTAGATGCCATAATCCGCTCCAGGAACACAGACTGAGTCAAACGCGTGTTTCGCCCTGTGGGCAAGTTGTAATCTATCGCGTATACTTTGGCACAAAATCAATAACAATCCTGTTCAGCAGACACTTGATCGAGAAATGCTGGAGATTGCCTAGATTTCGCAATTTATACATATTTATGAGTTCAGTTCATGGTCACGTGACTTCGCTACGAACGGCAACTCTGGAACAATTTCGCAATAGCACTACCAGTATTGAAGAAAATTAGAAACAGAAATAATTGCGAAATACGTGATTACAAAAGAGACGAATGGCGGTTACAAACTTTTAAAATCCTTTCCCAGCCTCGCAAAAATAAAATCTGCTCAACAATCCATCTGGTGCAATTTTGACTACTTCCGATTCGATCAAGCGTTTGAGGAAAAATGTTGACGGGGCGTCAGACAGTGTGCATCCTGATGAGACGCCGAGTTACGCGGCGTCTCATGGATATATAATCTGTTTGTAAATGTGAGTCGGGTTGCAACTAGCGGAGTAAGAGCTAACTTAAAAATAGAATCACTTTGCATAATTAACACGTCTTTGACATTCAACCGATGTGTACTGATACGTACGTCACGTCTTAACCCTTTACTGCTTGCACATTCATGCAAGAAATAATGACATCATGAATATTAATTAGATTAATTTATACAATGGCGCATGAACACATGAATATTTGGCCATGGCAGAAACTGTAAAATCATATCTATATTATTTCAGTAGCAAACAGGGGCAGACCCTGATCAGACCTCTCCTACATGCAGAAGCATTCTGTACTTTGTATACTCGGTTTGCAAAGGTGTTGTAGAGAAAAGGGTTAATAAGCCTTAACTCATTCTCTCATAGGCTATTTTTAGACCCAACCTCTTTAAATTAATCTACCGAAAAGGAGCATTAACTGTAGAAAAGGATAATTTTTAGAATCGTGTAGTTTTGAAACCATTGTGATAAATAGAGCATTTGCTCCATAGGAGCAAATGCTCTATTTATCACAATGGTTTCACTAATGAGTTTTGCAGGGGCGCAAAAAGGGCGTCAGTAGGAGAGAATGTGTTAATATCTTGACTGCTGAATTTTCAAAACGGAATGACCCATCATTGCTTAACTCATTCTCTCATAGGCTATTTTTAGAACCAACCTCTTTGAATGTATCTACTGAAAAGGAGCATTAACTAGAGGAAAGGAAAAAATTAGAATTTTGTAGTTTGAAACCATTGTGATAAACAGAGTATTTGCTCCTATAGGAGCAATTGCTCTGTTTATCATAAGGTTTCATAAAGTGACTTCTATAGATGTGCAAAAATGTGTCACTAGGGGATAAAGTATTAACTGAAAACAATGCTTATTTTTTCCAGTAGAAGATTTTGAATGACAAACAGTGCAAACTCTGATCAGATGGATCCTCTAGGAGCTATCTGATCTGGTTCTACACTATTTGAAAATGTCAACATACACGTACCACGCATTCAAAGGGTGTAACCTTCGGAACTCTGAATTTTCAAAGCGGAGTTTTCCCGTCATTGTCTAACGATGACGTCCATTTAGTATGATAGTGTATAATTTGCGAGAGGATTTTGAATGGCAAACAGTGCAGATCCTGGTCACAGGGATCTCTCTAGGAGGCATTTGATCTAGGTCTACATTGTAAAAACCAGGATACTTGTTTCCCGCATTCAAATAGTTAATCAGGTATTTTTTCTGCTCAAATTCTCATTAAGCCTCGTTTTCTAAGTGTACTTGTCCAAAGCGATATTACGGACCTATCTAATTTTCATTTGAAGGGATGTTTTTGCGATAATTTCTTTGTCGATTTGAGACTTTAAGAAAACAATTTGTGAGGCGACATTTAAAACCTCTTTGAATCTCCCTGAAAATTGTAATTTGTTTTCATTACTGAGAACAATCGTTGTTTTACCTTAGTATTCCGGTCTTTTCACAAGAAGTTCATCAGCAGCTGTTGTAATCAATGATCTGAAGCGTCAGATCCTGATTAGTGTACTGCAATCAATTGGATTCATAAAAACGTCGTCTGATCTCTGTAACAGTGTAGACCCCGACAATATGTATTACTAAACAACTGGTAAGCGAGCCCAAACAATAATTGTTTTGAATAATGGGTTTGAATAGGTTGTAATTCAATATTCTCTGGCAATTCTTTCACACTGAATGAACCATTTTACTTTCTATATTCAGCATTGGAAGAGTTAAGTTGCTAATTGAGCAATCAGTTCTCACTGTGTGATATTGTTTAGTCTTTATTATCACCCTGTGATACAATATCGATCATACCATAGAAGACCATACAGTAAAACCTCTCTATCACGGCCACCAAATTAAATAAAATATTCTGTTAAAGGCATGTGGCTATAGGAGCGTTCTGTTTTACTTTCACCTTGATTTAAGCAGCCACCTGCCCTAAATACCAACTAATTAACACAATTTAGTGGCCGTTATAGAGAGGTTTTACTGTATATGGTTAAGCTGCGTTCACTTAACCCTTTACTGCTTGCACATTCATGTAAGAAATAATGACATCATGAATATTAATTAGATTAATTTATACAATGGCGCATGAACACAGGAATATTTGGCCATGGCAGAAACTGTAAAATCATATCTATAGTTTATTTCATGTGTGTGAAGCTGGCTCAGCAATCAACCATCAACATTCGTTTTTATATAAGTAAACCGAATGTTGATCTGGAATGTCGAGCTCACCCATCAACATTCGTTTTTATATAGAGAAACCGAACGTTGAGCTGGAATGTTGAGCTCGCCCATCAACATTCGTTTTTATATAAGGAAATCGAATGTTGATCTGGAATGTAGAGCTCGCCCATCAACATTCGTTTTTATATAAGGAAATCGAATGTTGATCTGGAATGTCGATCTCACCCATCAACATTCGTTTTTATATACAGAAACCGAATGTTGATCTGGAATGTCGAGCTCACCCATCAACATTCGTTTTTATATACAGAAACCGAATGTTGATCTGGAATGTCCAGCTCACCCATCAACATTCGTTTTTATATACAGAAACCGAATGTTGATCTGGAATGTCGAGCTCACCCATCAACATTCGTTTTTATATAGAGAAACCGACTGTTGATCTGGAATGTTGAGCTCACCCATCAACATTCGTTTTTATATAAGGAAATCGAATGTTGAGCTGGAATGTCGAGCTCGCCCATCAACATTCGTTTTTATATAAGGAAATCGAATGTTGAACTGGAATGTCGAGCTCGCCCATCAACATTCGTTTTTATATAAGGAAATCGAATGTTGATCTGGAATGTCGAGCTCGCCCATCAACATTCGTTTTTATATAAGGAAATCGAATGTTGAACTGGAATGTCGAGCTCGCCCATCAACATTCGTTTTTATATAAGGAAATCGAATGTTGATCTGGAATGTCGAGCTCGCCCATCAACATTCGTTTTTATATAAGGAAATCGAATGTTGATCTGGAAAGTCGAGCTTTCCCATCAACATTCGTTTTTATACAGTGCTCCCTCCCTACAACGGCCCTCCCAATAACGATTCCCTCCTTACAACAACGCATGTCACTGTTTCCGAACCAACAAGGCTCCAGAAACAACTTTTTCCATCGTATTTTCTTTATGCCTCCATCAAAGCCTATGTTGTGACCATTCTTTAGAATCGTCACTTTGTGACGATTCTAAAGAGTGGTCACAACATAGGGTTTGATTGAGGCATAACGGTTTTAGTTCTCGAAATACACCTTATCTGGGGATCTGCAAACAATCTAATTCTGTTCGATTTTCCCTCCCTATAACAACTCCCTCTGAACAACACATACAATAATCGAATCCCAAAGGGTGTCGTTGTAGAGAGGGAGCACTGTATAAGGAAACCGAATGTTGATCTGGAATGTTGAGCTCGCACATCAACATTCGTTATTATATAGAGAAACCGAATGTTGATCTGGAATGTTGAGCTCGCCCATCAAAATTCGTTTTTATATAAGGAAATCGAATGTTGATCTGGAATGTTGAGCTCGCCCATCAACATTCGTTTTTTTATATAAGGAAATCGAATGTTGATCTGGAATGTCGAGCTCGCCCATCAACATTCGTTTTTATATAGAGAAACCGAATGTTGAGCTGGAATTTCGAGCTCGCCCATCAACATTCGTTTTTATATAAGGAAATCGAATGTTGAGCTGGAATGTCGAGCTTGCCCATCAACATTCGTTTTTATATAAGGAAACCGAATGTTGATCTGGAATGATGAGCTCGCCCATCAACATTCGTTTTTATATAGAGAAACCGAATGTTGATCTGGAATATTGCTCGTCCATCAACATTCGTTTTTATATAGAGAAACCGAATGTTGATCTGGAATGTCGAGCTCGCCCATCAACATTCGTTTTTTTATAAGGAAATCGAATGTTGATCTGGAATGTCGAGCTCGCCCATCAACATTCGTTTTTATATAAGGAAACCGAATGTTGATCTGGAATGATGAGCTCGCCCATCAACATTCGTTTTTATATAGAGAAACCGAATGTTGATCTGGAATGTTGAGCTCGTCCATCAACATTCGTTTTTATATAGAGAAACCGAATGTTGATCTGGAATGTTGAGCTCGCCCATCAACATTCGTTTTTATATAAGGAAACCGAATGTTGATCTGGAATGTCGAGCTCGCCCATCAACATTCGCTTTTATATAAGGAAATCGAATGTTGATCTGGAATGTCGAGCTCGCCCATCAACATTCGTTTTTATATAGAGAAACCGAATGTTGATCTGGAATGTTGAGCTCGCACATCAACATTCGTTTTTATATAAGGAAATCGAATGTTGAGCTGGAATGTCGAGCTCGCCCATCAACATTCGTTTTTATATAAGGAAATCGAATGTTGAACTGGAATGTCGAGCTCGCCCATCAACATCCGTTTTTATATAAGGAAATCGAATGTTGATCTGGAATGTCGAGCTCGCCCATCAACATTCGTTTTTATATAAGGAAATCGAATGTTGATCTGGAATGTCGAGCTCGCCCATCAACATTCGTTTTTATATAAGGAAACGGAATGTTGATCTGGAATGTCGAGCTCGCCCATCAACATTCGTTTTTATATACAGAAACCCAATGTTGATCTGGAATAGGAAATCGAATGTTGATCTGGAATGTCGAGCTCGCACATCAACATTCGTTTTTATATAGAGAAACCGAATGTTGAGCTGGAATGTCGAGCTCGCCCATCAACATTCGTTTTTATATAAAGAAATCGAATGTTGATCTGGAATGTCGAGCTCGCCCATCAACATTCGCCATTATATAGGGAAACTGAATGTCGAACTGGAATGTCGAGCTCGCACATCAACATTCGTTTTTATATAAGGAAATCGAATGTTGATCTGGAATGTCGAGCTCGCCCATCAACATTCGTTTTTTTTATAAGGAAATCGAATGTTGATCTGGAATGTCGAGCTCGCCCATCAACATTCGTTTTTATATAAGGAAACCGAATGTTGATCTGGAATGATGAGCTCGCCCATCAACATTCGTTTTTATATAGAGAAACCGAATGTTGAACTGGAATGTTGAGCTCGTCCATCAACATTCGTTTTTATATAAGGAAATCGAATGTTGATCTGGAATGTCGAGCTCGCCCATCAACATTCGTTTTTATATAAGGAAACCGAATGTTGATCTGGAATGTCGAGCTCGCCCATCAACATTCGATTTTAGATAAGGAAATCGAATATTGATCTGGAATGTCGAGCTCGCCCATCAACATTCGTTTTTATATAGAGAAACCGAATGTTGATCTGGAATGTTGAGCTCGCACATCAACATTCGTTTTTATATAAGGAAATCGAATGTTGAGCTGGAATGTCGAGCTCGCCCATCAACATTCGTTTTTATATAAGGAAACCGAATGTTGATCTGGAATGTCGAGCTCGCCCATCAACATTCGATTTTAGATAAGGAAATCGAATGTTGATCTGGAATGTCGAGCTCGCCCATCAACATTCGTTTTTATATAGAGAAACCGAATGTTGATCTGGAATGTTGAGCTCGCACATCAACATTTGTTTTTATATAAGGAAATCGAATGTTGAGCTGGAAAGTTGAGCTCGCCCATCAACATTCGTTTTTATATAAGGAAATCGAATGTTGATCTGGAATGTCGAGCTCGCCCATCAACATTCGTTTTTATATAGAGAAACCGAATGTTGAGCTGGAATTTCGAGCTCGCCCATCAACATTCGTTTTTATATAAGGAAATCGAATGTTGAGCTGGAATGTCGAGCTCGCCCATCAACATTCGTTTTTATATAGAGAAACCGAATGTTGATCTGGAATGTTGAGCTCGCACATCAACATTTGTTTTTATATAAGGAAATCGAATGTTGAGCTGGAAAGTTGAGCTCGCCCATCAACATTCGTTTTTATATATGGAAATCGAATGTTGATCTGGAATGTCGAGCTCGCCCATCAACATTCGTTTTTATATAGAGAAACCGAATGTTGAGCTGGAATTTCGAGCTCGCCCATCAATATTCGTTTTTATATAAGGAAATCGAATGTTGAGCTGGAATGTCGAGCTTGCCCATCAACATTCGTTTTTATAAAAGGAAATCGAATGTTGATCTGGAATGTCGAGCTCGCCCATCAACATTCGTTTTTATATAAGGAAACCGAATTTTGATCTGGAATGATGAGCTCGCCCATCAACATTCGTTTTTATATAGAGAAACCGAATGTTGAGCTGGAATGTTGAGCTCGCCCATCAACATTCGTTTTTATATAAGGAAATAGAATGTTGATCTGGAATGTCGAGCTCGCCCATCAACATTCGATTTTAGATAAGGAAATCGAATGTTGATCTGGAATGTCGAGCTCGCCCATCAACATTCGTTTTTATATAGAGAAACCGAATGTTGATCTGGAATGTTGAGCTCGCACATCAACATTCGTTTTTATATAAGGAAATCGAATGTTGAGCTGGAATGTCGAGCTCGCCCATCAACATTCGTTTTTATATAAGGAAATCGAATGTTGATCTGGAATGTCGAGCTCACCCATCAACATTCGTTTTTATATAAGGAAACGGAATGTTGATCTGGAATGTCGAGCTCGCCCATCAACATTCGTTTTTATATAGAGAAACCGAATGTTGATCTGGAATAGGAAATCGAATGTTGATCTGGAATGTCGAGCTCGCCCATCAACATTCGTTTTTATATAGAGAAACCGAATGTTGAGCTGGAATGTCGAGCTCGCCCATCAACATTAGTTTTTATATAATGAAATCGAATGTTGATCTGGAATGTCGAGCTCGCCCATCAACATTCGCCATTATAGAGGGAAACTGAATGTCGAACTGGAATGTCGAGCTCGCCCATCAACATTCGTTTTTATATAGAGAAACTGAATGTTGTGCTGGAATGACGAGCTCGCCCATCAACATTAACCATTATATAGAGAAACTGAATATCGAGCTGGACTGTTTAGCTCGCCCATCAACATTCGTTTTTATATAAGGAAATAGAATGCTAAGCTGGAATGTAAACTCCTCCATTCTACCATTGTAGCTATATAGAATTTCTCTTGTGGAATATCATACAGTGTGAATAACACAACTGAATATGCCTGACATATGACAATACTATGCACCATTTTTTTAAACATTTTTATTGGGAACTTTCCAAATACAATGGGTCCATAGCCATATTCATTAACATAATGAGTTCAAATTTAAAAGCTAATATTTAACTTAAGCAGCTGTAAACCATGTTCGTTAATCCATTGTAATATTCAAACTTCTTATAAACTGCAAAATCAAACATCACGTGTTATAAATATGAAATCACAATTGTCAATGCATGGTTCTCAAATTCATTCTCAAAGTGTTACTGGTTATGGGCACTTGCGAATTGTCTTAATGGTCCTATCACACTATAGCGTATGAGACGAACGTATGCATAGCGTATGAAAAACTGGTCATGCGCACAACTGTTGAGCGTATGAACCCGTAATTTCCCAACACTATCTTCGATGAACCTACTACCAGCGCATGTGTACCGTATATCTGGCGTATATGCAGCGCATGAGAATCGTATACGAGCGTGTGTCAACTTATGTCACCGTCAGTGTAGCGTATATCAGCGTATAACTAGCGTATGCGAGCATATGAGTAACATAGTCTTACTGCATGTGAGCGCATGAGCAGCGTATGGATAGCCAGAGATAGGTTAAATAAGTTAGTCATTCGTCAGACATACGTTAAATTATGCCCATGTCACACTATAGCGTATGAGACGAACGTATGCATAGCGTGCGTATGAAATCGTGGGCATACGTACAACTTTTGAGCATATGAATCCGTAATTTTCCGCCTCTATCTTCGATGAATGTATTAGCAGCGCGTGAATAGCGTATGCGTACCGTATATCTGGCGTATAGGCAACGCATGGCAAACGTATACGAGCATGTGTCAACTTATGTCACCGTCAATGTAGCGTATATCAGCCTATAAATAGCGTATGTGAGCATATAAGTAACGTATTCTTACCTCATGTGAGCGCATGAATAGCGTATGGATAGCCAGAAATAGGTTAAAAACGTTAGTCGTTCGTCAGACATACGTTAAAATTACGTTACTGATACGCTATCCATATGATAGATTTACTGGCCGCCTTCATGCCACCGTATGTGAAACGTATTTGACCTAGTATACTTCATACGCTCGTATACGCTGAACTGCTTTGAACATGTTCAAAAATTAGTTTCGTTCTCTGCGTATGAGAACGTACACCGACATATGGCAGCGTATACAACTTATGCCTATACTACCCATAGCGTTTATCTGCGTATGCGAGCATATCGTGCCATACGCTCTAGTGTGACACCACCTTTAGAATTGACTAAATGCCAAATTTATACATGCAGATGTGATACAGAATATATAAAGCATATTTTCAAGATACATGTATATTCCTAAAACGGAAAGTCGGTTTCTAAGAAGGGCTATCTTCAATAAAACGTCCTAGATAAAAACTAAAAGGTAAATGCTTTCATAGGACACAGATATGCCACAGCTGATTATATAAATTAAGGCCTGCGGTTATTAAAATCAATATATGTATTTTAATGAATAGGCAGCAGTTACATACTAATACTTATCATGACTAACTATCAAACATATATGTTTGACTTGAGTATGATCTTTAAAAATTCCTATACGCCAGACGCACATGATCACATAAATTTATCAACAATCAATAGGTCAAACTTTGCATTACACAACAATATTACCATGATGACCCTGGTATCGTTCACAAGCCAATCATTGGAGAAAAATCAAGTGTTTCACCATATTTTTCTATAGAAATCTGGCTACCCATGTAGCTGGACCTTATCTAACCCCTGCGGACTTCAAGGTGACGTAATTTGCCATCTTGAAAGATAAGAGCTTCAAGTTTCAGAGACATTTCCAACATTTTAGCTATATGTTCCTATAGAAAGTGGCAATCCCTCGGCCGGGTCCAATGTTTACACCATGGGCAAATTTTTTGTAGCGGACCTACAGATGATGCTATGTGCTAAAGATGAAAGCTGATAATCCTTTATATTCAGAGAAAAATATTTCCCTATATAATGGCGAATGTTGATGGACGAGCTCGCCATTCCAGCACAACATTCGGTTTCTCTATATAAAATCGAATGTTGATGGGCGAGCTCGACATTCCAGATCAACATTCGGTTTCTCTATATAAAAACGAATGTTGATGGGCGAGCTAGAAATTCCAGCTCAACATTCGGTTTCTCTATATAAAAACGAACGTTGATGGGCGAGCTCGACATTCCAGATCAACATTCGATTTCTCTATATAAAAACGAATGTTGATGGGCGAGCTCAACATTCCAGATCAACATTCGATTTCCTTATATAAAAACGAATGTTGATGGGCGAGCTCAACATTCCAGATCAACATTCGATTTCCTAATATAAAAACGAATGTTGATGGGCGAGCTCAACATTCCAGATCAACATTCGGTTTCTCTATATAAAAACGAATGTTCATGGGCGAGCTCAACATTCCAGATCAACATTCGGTTTCCTTATATAAAAACGAATGTTGATGGGCGAGCTCGACATTCCAGATCAACATTCGATTTCCTTATATAAAAACGAATGTTGATGGGCGAGCTCGACATTCCAGATCAACATTCTATTTCCTTATATAAAAACGAATGTTGATGGGCGAGCTCGACATTCCAGCTCAACATTCGATTTCCTTATATAAAAACGAATGTTGATGGGCGAGCTCGACATTCCAGCTCAACATTCCCTATAATTTCAATATATAATAGCGAATGTTGATGGACGAGCTCGCCATTCCAGCACAACATTCGGTTTCTCTATATAAAATCGAATGTTGATGGGCGAGCTCGACATTCCAGATCAACATTCGGTTTCTCTATATAAAAACGAATGTTGATGGGCGAGCTCGAAATTCCAGCTCAACATTCGGTTTCTCTATATAAAAAGGAATGTTGATGGGCGAGCTCGACATTCCAGATCAACATTCGATTTCCTTATATAAAAACGAATGTTGATGGGTGAGCTCGACATTCCAGCTCAACATTCGATTTCCTTATATAAAAACGAATGTTGATGGGCGAGCTCGACATTCCAGCTCAACATTCGATTTCCTTATATAAAAACGAATGTTGATGGGCGAGCTCGAAATTCCAGCTCAACATTCGGTTTCTCTATATAAAAACGAATGTTGATGGGCGAGCTCGACATTCCAGATCAACATTCGATTTCCTTATATAAAAACGAATGTTGATGGGCGAGCTCAACATTCCAGATCAACATTCGATTTCCTAATATAAAAACGAATGTTGATGGGCGAGCTCAACATTCCAGATCAACATTCGGTTTCTCTATATAAAAACGAATGTTGATGGGCGAGCTCAACATTCCAGATCAACATTCGGTTTCCTTATATAAAAACGAATGTTGATGGGTGAGCTCGACATTCCAGATCAACATTCGATTTCCTTATATAAAAACGAATGTTGATGGGCGAGCTCGACATTCCAGATCATCATTCGATTTCCTTATATAAAAACGAATGTTGATGGGCGAGCTCAACATTCCAGCTTAACATTTGATTTTCTTATATAAAAACGAATGTTGATGGGCGAGCTCGACATTCCAGCTCAACATTCGATTTCCTTATATAAAAACGAATGTTGATGGGCGAGCTCAACATTCCAGCTCAACATTCGGTTTCTCTATATAAAAACGAATGTTGATGGGTGAGCTCGACATTCCAGATCAACATTCGGTTTCTCTATATAAAAACGAATGTTGATGGGCGAGCTCGACATTCCAGATCAACATTCGGTTTCTGTATATAAAAACGAATGTTGATGGGCGAGCTCGACATTCCAGATCAACATTCGATTTCCTTATATAAAAACGAATGTTGATGGGCGAGCTCGACATTCCAGATCAACATTCGATTTCCTTATATAAAAACGAATGTTGATGGGCGAGCTCGACATTCCAGATCAACATTCGATTTCCTTATATAAAAACGAATGTTGATGGGCGAGCTCGACATTCCAGATCAACATTCGGTTTCCTTATATAAAAACGAATGTCGATGGGCGAGCTCGACATTCCAGATCAACATTCGATTTCCTTATATAAAAACGAATGTTGATGGGCGAGCTCAACATTCCAGCTCAACATTCGGTTTCTGTATATAAAAACGAATGTTGATGGGCGAGCACGACATTCCAGCTCAACATTCGATTTCCTTATATAAAAACGAATGTTGATGGGCGAGCTCGACATTCCAGATCAACATTCGATTTCCTTATATAAAAGCGAATGTTGATGGGCGAGCTCGACATTCCAGATCAACATTCGGTTTCCTTGTGTAAAAACGAATGTTGATGGGCGAACTCGACATTCCAGCTCAAAATTCATTTTCTCTATATAAAAACGAATGTTGATGGGCGAGCTGGACATTCCAGCTCAACATTCGGTTTCTCTATATAAAAACGAATGTTTATGTGCGAGCTCAACATTCCAGATCAACATTCGATTTCCTAATATAAAAACGAATGTTGATGGACGAGCTCAACATTCCAGATCAACATTCGGTTTCTCTATATAAAAACGAATGTTGATGGGCGAGCTCAACATTCCAGATCAACATTCGGTTTCTCTATATAAAAACGAATGTTGATGGGCGAGCTCGACATTCCAGATCAACATTCGATTTCCCTATATAAAAACGAATGTTGATGGGCGAGCTGGACATTCCAGATCAACATTCGATTTCCTTATATAAAAACGAATGTTGATGGGCGAGCTCGACATTCCAGCTCAACATTCGGTTTCCTTATATAAAAATGAATGTTGATGGGCGAGCTCGACATTCCAGATCAACATTCTATTTCCTTATATAAAAACGAATGTTGATGGACGAGCTCAACATGTCAGCTCAACATTCGGTTTCTCTATATAAAAACGAATGTTGATGGGCGAGCTCGACATTCCAGATCAACATTCGGTTTCCTTATATAAAAACGAATGTTGATGGGCGAGCTCGACATTCCAGATAAACATTCGATTTCCTTATATAAAAACGAATGTTGATGGGCGAGCTCGACATTCCAGCTCAACATTCGATTTCCTTATATAAAAACGAATGTTGATGGGCGAGCTCGAAATTCCAGCTCAACATTCGGTTTCTCTATATATAAACGAATGTTGATGGGCGAGCTCGACATTCCAGATCAACATTCGATTTCCTTATATAAAAACGAATGTTGATGGGCGAGCTCAACATTCCAGATCAACATTCGATTTCCTAATATAAAAACGAATGTTGATGGGCGAGCTCAACATTCCAGATCAACATTCGGTTTCCTTATATAAAAACGAATGTTGATGGGTGAGCTCGACATTCCAGATCAACATTCGATTTCCTTATATAAAAACGAATGTTGATGGGCGAGCTCGACATTCCAGATCAACATTCGATTTCCTTATATAAAAACGAATGTTGATGGGCGAGCTCGACATTCCAGCTCAACATTCGATTTCCTTATATAAAAACGAATGTTGATGGGCGAGCTCGAAATTCCAGCTCAACATTCGGTTTCTCTATATAAAAACGAATGTTGATGGGCGAGCTCGACATTCCAGATCAACATTCGATTTCCTTATATAAAAACGAATGTTGATGGGCGAGCTCAACATTCCAGATCAACATTCGATTTCCTAATATAAAAACGAATGTTGATGGGCGAGCTCAACATTCCAGATCAACATTCGGTTTCTCTATATAAAAACGAATGTTGATGGGCGAGCTCAACATTCCAGATCAACATTCGGTTTCCTTATATAAAAACGAAAGTTGAT
This sequence comes from Azorinus chamasolen, assembly GCA_963576725.1. NCBI lineage: Eukaryota > Metazoa > Mollusca > Bivalvia > Cardiida > Solecurtidae > Azorinus > Azorinus chamasolen. The sequence goes on from OY755248.1 coordinate 54,061,412, forward strand.
GGGTGAGCTCGACATTCCAGATCAACATTCGATTTCCTTATATAAAAACGAATGTTGATGGGCGAGCTCGACATTCCAGATCAACATTCGATTTCCTTATATAAAAACGAATGTTGATGGGCGAGCTCAACATTCCAGCTCAACATTCGATTTTCTTATATAAAAACGAATGTTGATGGGCGAGCTCGACATTCCAGCTCAACATTCGATTTCCTTATATAAAAACGAATGTTGATGGGCGAGCTCAACATTCCAGCTCAACATTCGGTTTCTCTATATAAAAACGAATGTTGATGGGCGAGCTCGACATTCCAGATCAACATTCGGTTTCTCTATATAAAAACGAATGTTGATGGGCGAGCTCGACATTCCAGATCAACATTCGGTTTCTGTATATAAAAACGAATGTTGATGGGTGAGATCGACATTCCAGATCAACATTCGATTTCCTTATATAAAAACGAATGTTGATGGGCGAGCTCGACATTCCAGATCAACATTCGATTTCCTTATATAAAAACGAATGTTGATGGGCGAGCTCGACATTCCAGATCAACATTCGATTTCCTTATATAAAAACGAATGTTGATGGGCGAGCTCGACATTCCAGATCAACATTCGATTTCCTTATATAAAAACGAATGTTGATGGGCGAGCTCAACATTCCAGCTCAACATTCGGTTTCCCTATATAAAAACGAATGTTGATGGGCGAGCTCGACATTCCAGATCAACATTCGGTTTCCTTATATAAAAACGAATGTTGATGGGCGAGCTCGACATTCCAGATCAACATTCGATTTCCTTATATAAAAACGAATGTTGATGGGCGAGCTTGACATTCCAGATCAACATTCGGTTTCTCTATATAAAAACGAATGTTGATGGGCGAGCTCAACATTCCAGATCAACATTCGGTTTCCTTATATAAAAACGATTGTTGATGGGTGAGCTCGACATTCCAGATCAACATTCGATTTCCTTATATAAAAACGAATGTTGATGGGCGAGCTCGACATTCCAGATCAACATTCGATTTCCTTATATAAAAGCGAATGTTGATGGGCGAGCTCAACATTCCAGCTCAACATTCGATATTCTTATGTAAAAACGAATGTTGATGGGCGAGCTCGACATTCCAGCTCAACATTCGATTTCCTTATATAAAAACGAATGTTGATGGGCGAGCTCAACATTCCAGCTCAACATTCGGTTTCTCTATATAAAAACGAATGTTGATGGGTGAGCTCGACATTCCAGATCAACATTCGGTTTCTCTATATAAAAACGAATGTTGATGGGCGAGCTCGACATTCCAGATCAACATTCGGTTTCTGTATATAAAAACGAATGTTGATGGGCGAGCTCGACATTCCAGATCAACATTCGATTTCCTTATATTAAAACGAATGTTGATGGGCGAGCTCGACATTCCAGATCAACATTCGATTTCCTTATATAAAAACGAATGTTGATGGGCGAGCTCGACATTCCAGATCAACATTCGATTTCCTTATATAAAAACGAATGTTGATGGGCGAGCTCGACATTCCAGATCAACATTCGATTTCCTTATATAAAAACGAATGTTGATGGGCGAGCTCAACATTCCAGCTCAACATTCGGTTTCCCTATATAAAAACGAATGTTGATGGGCGAGCTCGACATTCCAGATCAACATTCGGTTTCCTTATATAAAAACGAATGTTGATGGGCGAGCTCAACATTCCAGCTCAACATTCGGTTTCTCTATATAAAAACGAATGTTGATGGTTGATGGTTGATTGTTGAGCCAGCTTCACACACATGTTTATTTCAGAAGCAGACCCTGATCGGAGCTCTCCGTCAGAAACATTCTGATCTTTGTATACTTTGTTTGCAAAGGTGTTGTAGAGAAAGGGTTAATGAGCCTTAACTCATTCTCTCATAGGCTATTTTTAGACCCAACCTCTTTGAATGTATCTACCGAAAAGGAACATTAACCAGAGGAAAGGGGAAAAAATAGAATTTTGTAGTTTGAAACCATTGTGATAAATAGATCATTTGCTCCTATAGGAGCAAATGCTCTATTTATCACAATGGTTTCGTTAGCTTTTTGTAGTACAGACGATACCAACATGACACCATTACACCAGAACGGTGCAATAAGACAACAATGGTTTCATAAAGTGACTTCTATAGATGCGCAAAAATGCGTCACTAGGGGATAATGTGTTAACCCGATGTGAAGAAAAAATTATTAAATTTCTGGTGTAATTTTGAGTACATGAGTGTATCCGAATCAAGCAAGCATTTGAGAAAATATAAACCGGGTGCCAAACAGCGTGGGTCCTGATGAGACGCCGAGTTCAGATAGCTCCTAGAGGAGCCATCTGGATCCGAGCTGTTCGTAAATGCGAGTCAGATCGCGGTAAGCGGGTTAATGGTCAGTAACTGACAACTTACTCGAACACGTATATCGAAATGGACTATCCAAATAACTATTTTCAGCGAACCATTCACTTTGTAGGGAAGATTCTATAAGGTGTTTGCACTGAAATATTAATGAAATAAACATTGCAGTCCCTGATCAGAGGGCTCATTCAGCATGAAAGGTTTATTAAGCTTACAAGGGGATTTCAAACGATAAACAATGCACTCTAATCAAATGGCTCCTCTATCTTCACCGTTAGAATGACAACTCGTGTCCGACATTCAAAGGAATTACATCCATTAGAAGACTGGAAATATGTCTACTGAAGACAGATGCTACTTGATGCAGGTCAAACATTTCGAAAGAGTAATTTTAGAGAAACTCATGTTAGATACCTTAACCATATCAACGCGGAATTTTCAAATGGACTATTCCAAAGTTCAAACAGGTCAATTCAGGGATTTTATAAAGAAATGCATATGACGAAACAGTCCACATCCTGATGAGAGTCTGGGTCAAGTGTTTGCAAAGGACATGTGTGACTCCTTTCCCGAACTGAAAGTGTTCAGAATTTAAACTAAGTGTTCGTGTTTCGGCGACTAAATCAGATTTTTCTAAAAATAATCTCGTCATATATGATCAAGGTGCCCAACAGATTGGATCTCGGCCCGGAGGTTATAAAACGTTTTACTCGAGTCCGAGATCATTCTCAAGCATCTGATTGGACAGATTCTGAGCTTTCTCAGAATCTGACCATTCAGATACTTGAGAGAATTATCTCAGACAAGTTTTATAACCTTGGACCTCGTCTGGATTCAAACTTCTGCAAATGTCACGATTTCATCAATAGAGAGCTAATGATTATGTACTGGTGTTTGCAACTTGGGTAGAAAGACCCAGATCAAACAGCTCTTGAAGCAGCAGTTTGATCAGGATCTACACTATTTGTTTTCCTTTGTAAGTCTAATTTAAAGTTTATATCATAAAGGTGCCGAATTGATTTGGTAAGCTTTACAACCCAAAGAAGTGCGAGTCTGCTGTCCAAATACTTGGGATAATTAGTATGGTTTTAACAGAATTTGGATTGTCAAGAAAACCAGACAGCATATTTGATGTCTAAAATTTATTGAATTCTTACATGTGTAGTAACTGATATTGTACAAAATAAAATGAATGTTCCACTCAATGTATTTGACATTATGATCTTAAATGTACAAGTACAGTTCGGAAATGTGTTACCAAGTTAACAATTTCGTGAGTTTACTAGACTACACAAAATACAAATGTGACATTTTCACCAATATTTTTCCTGAACAGTGAAAGCTCTTTATAACAACCACTCAAAACGTCTTTCAGAAAGACCGGTGATAGCTTATTACAGAATAAAGGTTATGCAGAAAGCTCCCGCAGGAGCTTTCTGCATTGCTTTCATTTTGCATTAAGCAACCACCTGCTCTAGCAGCAAGACTTGTATGTTTAAGTGGTCCCTATAGTGAGGATTTATTGTATTTCAATCCAGGTTATCCGTCTACACACACCTCTTGCTTCGCTACAGTCTGTTCTTACACAACTTGGAACACTTTAGGCAATGCCCAATTTCATGGACAGACCTGCGAAGAAAACCAGGAGTTTTCTATGGCACTCCATAGAATGAAAAAGGGGCACAACACGCGAATAGTTTCAATCAAAGTGCTCGTGTTAGGAAGGAAGAAAAAAAGGTGCATAACACTCAAAAATTTGAATTGTGGTGACTAGAAGAATAAACGCTTTTTAAACACTTTTCCGTCTATGAGAAAGAGAGATAAAAGAAAGTCTCAAAACTTAAACCTCTTCACATTTTCAAATGCATGTTCAAAGAATGGGGGAAAATGTCGCAGAACTAAACGTTTGAAAGGACACAACTTTGATTTTACATCAACTAAATGGACTTGATTTTCGTTAACAACTAGTAATACTGCATGAAGAATTGCTTGTTCTATCTTCGTCGTGGAATGTGAAAGGCAACGATTGCAAGATTTGTCATCAACAAACAAAACATCAAATATGATATGCAACGGTGAACTATAGCTACAGGGATGCATGTTCGAATAAACCTAGAACACAAAATAATGTTGGTGCTTTGATGAGCTCATACTCGTATATCTGCCTCTGGGCTAGCATTCACAAATACATTGTCAGGCTTATCCCTTAGCTCGCTGTGAAAAAATAAATGTCTGCTCAAATTTGGTTTGACGCAAGTATGATTTTATCAAGTATTGACCTAGTGTCAAACAGAATGGATCCTGGCGAGACGCCAACTTACATGACGTCTCATCTTGATCCAACCAGGCCCGAGGTTATAAAACTTTTTGCTCGATTCCGAGATCATTCTCAAGCATCTGATTGGTCAGATTCTGAGCTTGCTCAGAATCTGACCAATCAGATACTTGAGAATAATCCCAGACTCAGAAGTTTTATAACCTTGAGTGAAGTTGCAAAATCCATGGTAAGAATCGAGATTATTGTCAAAAAAGATAAAACAATAAGATTGAGAATATTTTCGAGCGGAGTCTGATCAAGTATTGGTGAATTAAAACCCTTGATGTAAACATAAGCAAACCGACGCAATAACATTTGTGTTAAAAATATTAAGCGATATGGCAAATTAAAACAAATGATAAAACAATGGTAAAAATGAAATGCACCAGAATTCATTAGAATTTATTTGCCCTAAAACTAATTGGTATACACAAGTTTTAACCAATACTCTAATGTCAACACGGGTAATAGAACTTTGCATACAGATCAAGCTCCGGGTCCAAGCATTGTATTTAACAAGTGTTTGGGGTGGGATTTTTTTAATTTGATGCTACTGGATGCCAAATAGTACAGATCCTGATGCTTTGGCTGATCTAGAATCCTGACTCCAAATTTATAAATGCACAAAAACAATGTATTCAAAACCTCTTTTTGGGTAGACATTAAACAAGCATATAATTTTAGTTGTATCAAGTCAAATGTAGAGGGAACGCTTTAGAAGTCCTGGATGAGAGGCTCAACCTGTATGCATAGCTATCAAATCTATGAGGAATGCCAGTCAGATCTATGCTAAATATGTGTGTTCAACATAGTTAACTCTTTGCACAAGCTGTAAATAAGTGGTAAACTATGTAAATTAACCCTTAATCTGCTGAATAATTAAAACTGGCTCCTCTTTTTCTGAATATTAATCAAACAAAAAGTTGTACCAAAATGTATCACTGAAAAAGCATGTATGATAAACAGTGCAAACCCTGATCAAATGGCTCCCTCTGGAACCCTTTAATCTAGGATTAAACTGTTTAGGGCATACATACTTGGGTACAGCACAATAAGGGTTGGACAGTCTGGATACTGATAAGGCACTAAGAAATTCAGCGTCTCTCATCAGGACCCAAACTGTTTGACACAGATTCTTGTGATGATATGGAAAGTAAAATGAATCAGACAATGTTTTGCAAAAGAAATTTGCTTAACATGTTAAAAATATTACATACTCAGTGTGCGAAAAGTTAAACATGTTAGTGAATTACAATGGTATTTTGAGCCAAGTGAATGAAATAACAGAAACAATGTACAAACACTATATAACATTTATTAATATAATCTGGTATAAAAATGATCCCATCTTTAACTAGGTCACATTACACATTTCAGGCACATTTCACAGGCAAAAAATAAGCAAGGAATAGGTAACAACCCCTTTTACCCACTGACTATGCTATATTTGCTACATATGGCTTCTTTGAAGACGATAAATGGCGGAACTATTACAAAGGGTCAGCATTATGAGAAGAAATGCACATTGCAAGCAGTGTTGACCTTGATCAGATGTTGCATTCTTGGTCAATACATTTTGGAATTTCTAACCATTCCATATCCAATAATGCTGCTCTAATGTTTTAGTTCAAGAAGCTGTGAACTCCTTGCAGGCTAACTCCTTGCAGGCTAAGTAATTTTTATTTGCAAAACTGACCCTGAGGTTAAAAAAATTTGCTGGAGCCTGGAGCTTGCTCAAAATCTGACCAATCAGATACTTGAGAATGAACTACAGACTCAAAAAAGTTTTTATAACCTCAGACCCTTGTTTCCTGCAATTTTCAAATCAAATAGCAACTGGTTTAGATCCTGATGAAGTGCTAAGTATCGCAGCATTTCATCTGAATCCAAACTGTTCGCATAGGTACAACAAGCCTATCACTAGCATGCAAAGAGTCAAGGCAATAGTTACAGATCTGTATAGAGATCTTGGCTAGTACAAGCTCAATGGGAACAAAGGCCAACTCATTTCCAACCGTGAAATCTGGGCCTGAACTTACATAACCTATCACAGATGGTATGCATACAAATATATTACAATGTGAGTTCATTATTGGCTGCCAACAAAGCGCTCAGATAAAACAACAAACTTTCATCCTTTCAGGACACATTGGGAATGAATCTCTCCAAGGACGGCTTCCCTGAGATTTGAACGATCAGACTGCCAACAATTTAATTCATCCTTTCGACCGATCCAGATCAATTAAACTGTTAGAAAACAAGCTGATAGATCAATCACCTATCAGGATTTTCTGAGATTCTGTTAACATTTGCTGAAAAATCAAACATTTTGACCATTACCCCAGAGTGTTATGGACGTGACATATTTGGTGTACTATGATGGTAATCGTACACATATTCGTTTGCTGGTGTTACTGCAAACTAATATGGACTCTCGACACTTTGTAAGATGGTAAAAACAAAGACTGGTGATTGATTATGGACATATGGACTCACAGAAATAATCAGGTCACTCAACAACAGTCAAGGGTAAGTGTAAAAATCTCCATCGTTCAAGACTAAACCATTTAAAAATTTTCCTACCATGCTACCGTCACATAAAATTGCACTCTTTTATCCCTTTACACTTAAGTACACAGGACAAAATCTTTGTTACCAAAAAAAAAAGGCATCACATTTAAAATGACACATTCGCTCCATCTTCAAGTACGCCACTAGTCTGTACAAGGTGTGTGACCTTAAATCTAATTCGCATTGCATTTTGTGTGTATTTAAAGCCACAGATCCACAGGTAAAAACATGTACAAAATTAATATAGTTCAGAGGTTGTTTGTGCTTATTTTTAGAATATACAAGGCTGTTGATCAGCTTGTGTTGCTTTCCTGTTTCCTTGATGCTGGTTTTGTTACAGAAGTAAGTAGTGTCTGTCTGAAAACAGCTTTCTTGACCACTTGCAATAGGCTCCAAGGAATATTTCTTGTAGTTGGGTGAATTTCAAACAAACATCACTGCAAATGAAGAAATATACAAACATTTCAATGGAAGGAAAGAAAACCCCTAACAGGTCTGGTGCCTATAAAACTTTTCAAGTCTTCAGGTCCAGATAAGATGTGTAAATTAAAACATTTTAAAGAATAACTTCTTTATTTCTCAACCAATCCCTGTGTTGTGACAACTATTTAGAATCGCTGATTATAGTGGTTGAGTTCGCACATTTATCTGTTGCTCTGAGTCTTTAGTAAGAAATTATGCTCAAGCTCCAGATTGGTCAGATTTTGAGGAAGTCAAAATTTGACCAATCTAATGCATGACTGAGAAAATGCTGGAGAAGACAAAGAAATCAGGCTCAAAAAGTGTTTAGTCAGGCCTGAATACATACTGTATCCTGTAAGGACATAAATGTATAAACTTCTTTTATTCTAATCAAAGCGTAAACTTGCTGTGTACTATACTTTTCAATGCAGACTTTTCAAGAACACAATCAGGTTATGAAACAGGTAGTAGGATTACGATACATCAAGATCTCAACCCTAAATATCTGCAAAGGTTAAAACATAACCTCAGGAGTATACAGTATATGAATAAAATTAGCTGAAATTTTATACTGGCATTATGAACAATAGAATATTTCACCATGGTAGATACTGTAGAATCTCAAGCAAAAAGAGCAGACTTTTCAGATGACTTCTGCAGGAGTAAGCTGTTCTGAGTCTACTCTGTTTTGCAAAGCATGATAAGGAATCTCTATCAGGTAAATGGTTAAAACTGAATGGTTATAATGTACAATGCACTAGATATTGAAGGAAAAATCACAACTTTAATGTCCAATTTAATGTATAGCTCAAAATAATTATTGTACCCAAATATGCCCAGTTATATCAATGAATTATTTCACATTAACTCTTAATTTCATGAATATTTCTGTAAGAAATAAAAAACATCATGACAATTATTAGATGATTTTATAAAATGACATAAGAACGCATGAAAGTGTACCATGGCAGAAACTGTAGAATCAGATCTATATTGTTCCATAAGCAGACAGACAGAGCCAGTCGTGATCAGACGTCTCCTACAGGAGCCGTGTGATCTGTGTATACTCTGTTTGCAAAGGCGTTAATATGTGGAATTATGGTGTAGAGGGTTAAACTGCCATTCATTAGACATAATTAACATGTCCAAACATCGCAATAAATCAAGATATACTGGAGTTTAGTTCTTGTACATGACATACTGATTTACATAAAAAAAGTCCCAATAAAGTCAGATACATGCACAAATGCACATATCCACTGATCAACCAATGTGATGACTGTGGCAGAAAACTGTAGAATCAAATCTATATTATTCCATTATAAACTGAGAAGACCCGAGCAGAAGGCTACTACAGGAGCCGTCTGACCTGGGTCTACTCTGTTTGCAACTAGAAAACTGACTCAGTCAGAAAGGGCCCTGTAATCAAAGGCAGATAACTCTTAGACATAGTGATCCGATTCAATCCAAAAACTATAGGCGCCTTCCTCTGGTGATACTTAGCATATGCCCTTAATATGAACCAATACGTGAAGTACATCAACAGTGTTGATGGACAGACAGACAGAAAATGTGATTCCTATAGGGCTTCTGCATTTTCAATGCAGGGCCCTAATAAGCATGAGTTAAAAACTTCAGCATTTGATTTCCCTACCTAACATATAACCAGCATCAGTAGTAGGTTTCTCTTTCCACAAAGCCCCCTGGTCTGTTTCGGAGGATAAGTTTCCTGCACTCATCATAGATAAATATGGCTAAACTGAATGGGAAGGCTGGGAACCACCAACTTGCTCTGAAATAAAAGATGGTAAATGTTCATTAGATATGTGCAAATACATAGTTGAAAAAGAAAATAGATTTTTACCCGAGTTCAGTACTTCTAGTATGAAATTTTGACCAATCAAAACTTTTGCAACAGACAGTCAAACATGTGAGAAACTATCTGCAAGATTAGCAACAAAGGATGATCAGAAGATGAAGTTTACTATAGAGGTTAAGAAATACACTGGACTGAAAGCAGTTTATTGCAAAATGTGAATACCACCCTATTAGCCCTTCTTTAAATCCTTTGCTGCACAATGCGTCATCTGCTGCAATTTTCTCTCCTTTTCCATCAAATAATATTACCCTAGTAACAAACTCCTATTGAGACACCGACTTATCAGACCACTACTACAGGAGCAATCAGTCCTTGGTCTACTCTGTTTACAAAGGTGCCAAAAGGCGGCTCTATGGAGTACAGGGTTAAAAGCCAATAACCCTGGTTCTTAGGCTCTCCTATTTGTCAACCTCTGACCATATAAAGACTTTACCTGATGAATATTCATATAACAAATAATGACATCATCAATATTAATGGTTTATTATAACGGTATATGAACACTGGAAATTTTGGCTACAGCAGAATCTAAAGAATCAGATTTTATTCCATTAGCAAACTGAGCAGAATGATCAGACAACCCTTATTGGAGCAGTCTGATCTGGGTCTATACTATCTGCAAAGGGTAAAGGGTTAAAATGTAGTGAAGTAATTTTTGCTATTCACTTGCCTAGCAACAATGAAACAAGGGCATGTTGTATTGCTATGCAAGACATGAGTCCCCCACCGGACTGAAAAAAACCTCCACTCTCCCCACCCGACCCACCCATGGTGTGGTTGACCATGGTACACGTATATACATGACCACCTGAATGGTATTAGTACCTACTTTCATACATTGAATCAGTAAATAAAAAGTTATTGTCCCGACAAGAAAATATGAAAAAGGGGAATAACTCCAAAAATATTGATGCTAGAGTTATGGCCCTTGTGTATGATACTACCCCTTATCATGATTGTTCCATATGTGAAGTTTCAAATCAATTGAACCAGTAGATAAAGAGTTATTGTCCGGACAAAAAAATATGTAAAAGGGGAATAACTCCAAAAATATTGATGCTAGAGTTATGACCCTTGTGCATGACACTAGCCCTCATCATGCTTCTTCAATGTGTGAAGTTATAATGAATTTGGTCTAACTTTGTAGGAGATATTGCCCGGACACGAAGTGTGACAGACGGACTGACAAGAAAATATGAAAAAGGGGAATAACTCCAAAAATATTGATGCTAGAGTTATGGCCCTTGTGTATGACACTACACCTTATCATGATTGTTCCATATGTGAAGTTTCAAATCAATTGAACCAGTAGATAAAGAGTTATTGTCCGGACAAAAAAATATGTAAAAGGGGAATAACTCCAAAAATATTGATGCTAGAGTTATGACCCTTGTGCATGACACTAGCCCTCATCATGCTTCTTCAATGTGTGAAGTTATAATGAATTTGGCATAACTTTGTAGGAGATATGGCCCGGACAAGAAGCGTGACAGACTGACGGACGGACAGACGGACGGACAGACGGACAGACAGACGGAATCGAGCAAACCTATAGTCCCCCAACCGGTAACCGGTGGGGGACTAATAACTGACTATACAACTTTATTTTGCGATTTTTCCCTGTATGACTTTAATACTTAAGAGATATATACAACATATTCATACCTGAGATTCTGCATTCTCAAGCCATTCTCCAGACCTGGACAGTATGTGAGGAAGGCAGCAAGCGCTGTTTCAAAGAACAGTCCAAAGGTCATATGATGATTCCTGAAAGGTAAACATTTACAAGTTAGTAAAGTATGACAGCAGTTGCCTCAATACCAGTTTCATAAAGACACAATCTTGAAGCAAACAAAATAAAGAAATGATAAATAGAGTTGTTGGTAACAAATTAAATGCTCAGTATTTCTTCAAGACTTTGCTTTTATGCTCTACAAAAACATCCACTCTGAAAAAGACTATGTGACAAAATGACACAAATATCCAACCTATGTATGATAAAAAGCTATGTTGTGGCCTATGTTTAGGCCTCAACCCTTTTCTCAATACACATTCATTAAGAAATTGTGACATCATGAATATTAGTAACATATAAACACAGGAATTTTCAGCAAAGGCATAAATTTCTATAATTTCACAAACAGAGCTGGCCTCGATCAGACAGCTCCTACAGGTGCAGAAAAGCCTACGTACTGAGTATTTGCATCCAGCCTGTATGTCATATGTCCATGTTAACTTCAAATTACTACTTTTTTTATGCCTACATATACTTACTTCATTCCCTGTTGGAAGAGGGAGAGCTTTCTTGTCTTACAAATGATCAAGTCAGCCCACTGCACAATGACGATGGAGACGAAGAAAGCTGTGTGGCATGTGTACTCTAACTTCTTCCTCTGGGCATATGTCTGTAAAGAAAATTTTGTTTTAAACCTTCTCATGCTGAATATTCAAATATAAATCAAATTGATGAATATTAATTTGGTAAATCATTCTAAAGGTGAATTGAATTATCATTGCCAATAGTGTAGACCCATAAGAGACCTGCTCCTCTAGGAACTCTCTCATATGAATCTACACAATTTGACCCCCCCCCCATCCCCACTCCAAAAAAACCCACAAAAAAACAACAAGAACATTGTTTTGTGTTTTTAAGCCTGAGTAGGTTAAAAAATACTTAAATCATTGTTGAGCTATAAAATCACTGCTGAGCTTCTAGGTCATTTTTTCAATCTGGTCACTTTGAAAGGGTTTTCCATCTCAAAGGATGATACATTTATGCAGTAAACTGGTACTTTTATTTAAACTTCATTATCTTTTATCTGATTAAAGACGACTTTTGTACCTTTGCAAAGTAGAACTAGATCAGGTCTGTTCTTATTCTTTATGTAATATAATAGATCTGATTGCTGTTTCTGTCATGGTTGAAACTTCCCTAGTTAACAATGCCATTATAAAATTCAGCTAATTTATATTCATGATGAAAGGTTAATATGGGTTAGACAAAAAACAAGGGAAAAGATTCTTACCCATTCCTGTCCATAGGAATCCTGGACATCTTGTACAGAGAGGGAGTCCCACTGTTCACGAATACCAATAAGTCTGGATGCCCAGAATCCATTCTCTCCCATGATTACAAAGTACACAAAAAATCCTGCTGAAGCTTGGATCATACCAATCTGTCCATAAGCCATACTGATCAACCTATAACACAAAAAGTACCTTCCTGTCACATGTCTGCATCAACCCACATCTCGTTATTTAAGATTTGACTCCCATATGAAAACAGCTCGGATCCAGTTGAGATACCTTGCAAGTCGGTGTCTCATCAGAATCCAAGCTGTTTGAAGCTTGGTCAATAATTTCTCATTAGCTTGATCAACTCCGAAATAATCATAGCTGGGCAGGGGTAAACAAATTGTAAAACATTCAATGAATACATGTCAAAAGTGATTTGACTAAAATGTTTTACAAGTAAGTCAAAAACACCACAGGATGTCTACACTTCTGTGAATTCACGGAGTCCAGTGAATTTACGGAGTAAACAATTGTTCAAAACAGAAATTTCAAGCTTTGTAAGGAAAACTGGTAATCACAAGCTGTTACATTTTTCCAATTAACTGAACTGAAGAAATTTGGAAACAACTAGGCAATCCAAGTAACAGTTCTGTAATACTTATTTATCTAATCCTGGGTGATGAATACATATTACGTATCAATGTACATGTATTTGGCTATTCCTAAAAATCTCTTACCAAGAGTAATAGATAAAGGTGTGTATTTCAATACTAAATTCGTCATTCCTCCAACAAGCCTTATGTTGTGAATACTCTTTAGAATTGTCCATTTGAGACAATTATAAAGAGTGGTCACAGCATAAAGTTTGGTGGAGAAAACAATGGAATTGATCTTTACAATGTTTTAATTTACTCATCCTATCTGGGCCTCTGCTTACCTTTCATTTACAAGTTTATCATGGAGTGGGTCACGTGGCATACGCTTCATGATGTCGTTTTCAGCTTGTTCGTAAGCCAGAGAGATGGCCGGTACCATGTCAGTTCCCAAGTCAATACACAGAATGGTAATGGTTCCCAGAGGGAGAGGAATGTCCATCAAGATAAATAGCAAGAATGGGGAGATTTCTGGAATGTTGGAAGTTAGGGTGTAGGCAATGGACTTCTTCAAGTTGTCGAAAATCAGACGGCCCTCTTCTACACCAGTGACGATGGAGGCAAAGTTGTCATCAAGCAAGATCATGTCAGCGGCCTGTTTGCTTACGTCACTACCAGCAATACCCATAGCAACACCTGGTGAAAAGAAAGTGTGAAATTATTAAGAAAGCTGTTCAAAAATATTTTAGTCCTTAAGACAGGAATTCTGTAAACAGGGTTCACACACTGATATTAACCCTTCTCTTGCTGAATTTTAAAACACATTTCTCCTTTTTCACCCATGCCCTGTTGTATAATTACATACAGTCGACTCTCGTTATGTTGAATTCGTAGGGACTCATCGAGAGTTCGACTTAAAAATCACATGCCAGTTTTTAAAAAAATCCAGTTTCTTTCATTACGTTCACCTTAAACAAGCTGCCATATTACAAGCATACTAATGTGCGTGTACAGTTTAGTCTTCACACTGTGTAAAAGAATCGCAATCTGTGTATATAAAATTGTACATGTGCGTGTTGATCCATTACTGCGAGAACAAACTTCTGTCTTTCCTACCCTATTAATGACACCATGCCCTAATTTACAAGGCCCTGACCATTTTCAGACCCCTTTTGCCTTTATCATTAAATTAATCGCCGTTTGTTTGGTGATTTTTAAAGCGCATCGTTTGTTTACGCCATTTCTATGGGAAATCCCTTTTCCTCAACGGGCACCGGAAATACGCAATCACACATGAACTAGCTGGTTGCCGATTCGCGTACTTCCGGTACATGTAAGAGAACAGCCTTATTTGGGAAACCAGACGTTTAACAAGAGCACCGCTGTGCAGCAAAATACGCCCGTCGGCAAAGTCAGTGATAAGCCAATTTAATAGGAAATTGAATCTGTTACAATGTGAAACTATCATTGGCAACTGCCTAGTAGAGCTATATATATAATATAGACCTGTTGTAACCAAATTAAATACTTAGCTTCATCACCATACAGGGAAGACAGCTATTGATTTTGTGACAAGTCCAATGACTTTTCCTGCAGTAACCCCCCTTTTCATACATAGATTTTTAAAAGAAAATAGAAAATACACTGAACGTTTCCAGGTGTATCGAACTTGACCAAGTCATTTTGACTATATACATGCTGACTAAGTTTGATGAGGATTGGATTTTATTTGTTTGAGTTAGAGAGCGGACAAAAAACGAATTTTGTTTAAAATTTGTTAAAAAGTTAATAAAAAAGGGGAGATAATTCAGAAGTGTGCAGGGCGATGATGCTGATTATCGAACTTAGCCGAGTCATTTTGGCCATATACATGCTGACCAAGTTTGAAAAGGATCCGATTCAATTTGTTCGAGTTAGAGAGCGGACAAGAGAATTTTGTTAAAAATTTATTAAAAAAGGGGAGATAATTCAGAAGTGTGCAGGGCGATGTTGCTGATTATCGAACTTAGCCGAGTCATTTTGGCCATATACATGCTGACCAAGTTTGAAAAGGATCCGATTCAATTTGTTCGAGTTAGAGAGCGGACAAACAAAAGTTCACGGACGGACGGACGGACGGACAGACAGACAGACAGACAGACGGACGGACGGACGGACGGACAACGCCACGACATAATACGTCCCGTCTGAAGACGGGCGTATAAAAATGTAGTCACCATTTTACATGTTTCGCCGTGAGCTGTTTTCGCTATTACTCAAGTGACAAATTAAATTCAATGTTGAACTGCATGTATTGGTAATAAAATAAGGAACAGGCCTTACTTTTTATCCAATCTCTACAAAATCGTCCGGAAGCGAGGACGCTTGAGAGTTATCTTTCTTACTGCAGTCATGATTGACACATAGGACGAATGAACGGTAATGTGTCATTTTACTAAATAACGTTCACTCAATGTGACATTGTTCCGCAGTTTGAATAATTATCTGACATCAGTGATTGTTTACCCACAAAACACTGTAATTACGTGTGTCGCGATCACCTGGCGATCAAAAGGTCCAATTCACACCTTGAACTCAATCAGACTGAGAGGTGTGACTTCGATACAAACACCGATACTTACATGCAAACAAACACTTTGGGGTCGGAAAATGACTTCGACTTAACGAAAACGTGATCAGTTCGAACTCGTCTTAAAAACTTAAATTTATATAGAATATATAGGAAGAAAAGTTGGGACTTTACAAAAACTTCGTGTCAACGAGAAATTCGTGTCAAGCGAGTTCGCCATAACGAGAGTGGACTGTATATCTTCACTGTGTACAAGTATTGCGCTGTGCAATCACTGCTGTGGAGTGCACTGGTTGCACAATCAACTTATAAATAGTGCAGACCCTGAAATAGTGATACAGGATAACAGACAAACGTATGTCCTCTAATTCTTAAATTGTCACTTCTTCACCAAAAAAAAAGAAAAAAAAAGAAAAAAAGAAGTTATTCTCAAAAATGTTTTAATTTTCGCATCTTATCTGAACCTCTGATGATATAGTTAACCCTTCTCTTGCTGAATTTTAAAATACATTTCCCCTTCTTTACCCATGCCCTGTTGTATAATTACATATATCTTCACTGTGTACAAGTATTTCGCTGCGAAATCACTGCTATGGAGTGCAGTGGTTGCACAATCAACTTGTAAATAGTGCAGACCCTGATGAGACAGCTCCTGTAGGAGCTGTCTCATCTGGGTCTTCACTATTTACAGGTAGGTATATTGACGTGAATAGCAAGCGAAGGGTTAATATGAAAATCAGGCTAAACACCTTTTTCATGATGGTACTTTTCCTTAACCTTATACTTTAACTATTATATCATTGCCATTTTTCCTGTGAACATTTCCTTCTTAGTTACCTTTCCAACATTTGTCAAACTTGCAAATTTTTTGTAAAATCTAGATATGATGCTGAAATTAAAACTTTTTCAAGAAAAGATCTTTATCTCCATCAAGCCGTATATTGTGACCAACTTACCACTCTAGAATTATCCTGAACAGAAGATTAAAGAGTGGTCACAATAAAGGAAATGGTGGAGAAACAACAATTTTAGTATTTAAAAACACACCTTTTTCTATTGCACTAAAACTTACCAATATCAGCCTTTTTCAGGGCAGGGGAATCGTTGACACCATCACCAGTTACAGCCACAATGGCTCCCTGTCTCTGGCAACCTTCCACGATGATCAGTTTCTGTTGGGGTGATGTACGGGCAAACACAATCTCAGAATGGTGATTGAGAATTTCATCAATTTGGAATGGGGTCATGTCTCTGAGGTCACTTCCATGAACAACTGCTGCCTTGGCTTCACTGTATATAAAAATATCACAAAACTTCATATTGCTGAATTTTACTAATCCACAGTTCTTCTTGAATCACCTAGGTATCATTTTTGTCAAGTTTCTTCACAACTATTAATTTAGCTTCCTATGCATAAATCAACCTTTAAACATTGCAAAGGTTGTAAAACAGATCAGATGTCGAGATGACACATTGAAAAACACAGCCTATGATTAGTGTTGACACTATTTGCATCTGCTGTTCAAACAATTACACAAGTGGGCATTAATAGCCGACTTTCATTAGCATTTGTTCTATTTCATCAATCAACTTGTTAGACAAAATAGAGACTATTATCAGACATGAGTCAGAAAGTATCTTTTTTACCATTCTTTATGACCAATCATATTTATAAGCTGAATTTTAATAACCGAGTATGTACACAGGACTGTTTGGTATTGGTAGAAATTGCAGTCAGATCTACTATAATTTCATCAGCAACAGAGCAGACCCTTATTAGATGGCTCCTGTAAGAGCGCAATGGCACGAAAAACATTTACATGAAGGAAAGGGTTAAAAACTGCATGAGAAATTCAGTCTCCAAGGCTACTTACGTAGCATCAACTTCCTCTGGTGGGATTCCTCTTTCAGCAGCAATGTCTTCAACAGTCTTGCTTCCCTCAGAAATGATTCCTACACCTTTAGCAATGGCCTTGGCTGTGATTGGATGATCACCAGTAACCATAATAACCTATAAATATAAAATCATTAATGGTATTTTTTAATCAATACCCTCAAACAGTTGTCTGTTGAGTCAATAATCAAAGTCGTCAACAATTCCAACAATTTACAGATAAGTTTCCAGGCACAGAATAGAACTCGCCGGAAGTGTGTTTGCATTATCTCCCTTGATGAAAATCTGACAGCTGGAATGCTGATACTATGTTGTTGGGTCTGTTGACTTATCTTTAAGAAAACCATAGTCATACATTTATTCATTGGTCGGATTTTTTTGAAAACCCATTTTAATGGAACAATATCTTAAACATCTGGGGCCAATACACTTGCAGTCCGCTGTTATGAGGTATCCAGACACACATTAACTTCGTCAAATTTGTAATATCGTTGAATAATAGTCACAAATCTTCCGATTAACCGGTAGAAAGAATGAACAATTAATCGGTTAGTGAAAAACCTGATTATAGACATCCCTAATATTTATCTTTAATGAAATAAATAAAAAATAAATGGAGCCAAATTGTAAAATCAAAAGCAGCAATATCATAATACATGCATTCAGCTATCTAAAACAACCATATAAAACTTGCCTTAATTCCGGCACTTCTGCATTTTCCTACAGCGTCTGGTACAGCAGCTCTGGGTGGATCAATCATGGACATGAGACCAATGAAGCGAAGTCCAGTCAGTGGGAAGTTGGCATCATCAGCATCGTACTGGTAGCCTGGTGGGTACTGGTCAATGGGCAGAATGTAGTCACAGAATCCTGCGATAGAAATTACTCAATGTCAATGATGAAAAGATATGAAGAATATCTCCTGTAGAAATCTGTTATGTAATCCTTTACTCTATGAATATGCATGTAAGAACCAATGACATCATTAACATTAACTGAATTTTTATACTGGCACTATGATTTGTTTTATGTTGACAGAAACTGTAGAATCATTTATGTTATGTAGTAAGCAAACAGAGCAGACCCTGATCAGAAGACTCCTTCAGGAGCTCTCTGAACTGGGTCTACTCTGTTTGCAAAGGTGTGAAAAGGTATATTTATGAAGTAAAGGGTTAACCATATAATTAACTGTATACATGCAATAATCCACCCATTATGAATTGATTATTCACTGAAAATATATAAGAAAATTCATGTAACAAATTGTAGAGAACCACATTTACGGCAATATGCAAACAGACAGCTTCTATGATGTTTGCAAAGGCTTAATTTGAATGCTGAACTTACAAAAAAATGAGCTCACCAGGTTTGATGAAGACTAGACAAAATATTTTTTAAATATGACACAAAACTGTAATAAAACACAAGGCAATATCCTTGAAAATTCAATAATAATATCAACCTTTCAATCTGTAGACATACTGAATAGTATTATTAAGTATTTTACCCAACACTCTCTCTCCTAGACCTCCCAATTCCATGTAGGCAATATTGAAAGCAGCTCTGAACTGGTCATCCATAGGAAACTCTTTGCCTTCCTTCAAGTAAGTGGAACATCTGTCTAAGATACGCTCTGGGGCTCCCTTCATCACAAGAATGCAGCGAGGATCATTGGGGTCTTCAGTCTCATGAATAGAAACCTGGAACAATGGAAACACAATTCAATTTTTTTGCTGTCTTAACCCTTCATGATATCAAACAGCTTGGATCCTGATGTGAAACTTGATATCCAAGCTGTATGTCAGTCAAGACCCATTTAAAATGATATCCCAGAATTTATTAACCCATTACTCCATATTATATATGCATTCCTCCTGTAGTAGCTTTCTGATCAGGTAGCCAATTTCCCAACATTCATGGAAGTAGACAAGGTAAATTTGGCCAAACCAACCTAATGAATAGGAACTTGCCTGGTATTTGTTGGAGGAGTTGAAAGGAATTTCACAGATCTTCTTGTTTCTTTTCCTAAAGTCTGTCACATGGCCGATGGACAACTCCACACATTTAAGAAGGGCAGATTCGGAGGCATCACCATTGCATTCTCTAGAAAGACAATACAAGCATAAAAAAATATGTTAAAGTGTGTAACAATCAGTCAACAGGCTACTATTTGATCTAACTATCTTGTTGGTATTGATTAGAAATGCCTCACAGATGTTCTCAAATGAGTACCAACAACTTGAGTTTTGTAGAGAATAAGTAATTTACTTAGCACAATCCAATCTGGAAATATGAATGTTGCATGACATTAATACTGTTTGAACAAATAGGCTCCTCTCTGAGTACCAAAATAACCTTCCTGACAGAACATCAATTATTTCAAACCTGATGAAGATGCAATTTCAAGCATTTGTAAACAGATAAGGCCCATACCAAGGTCTGCTCTGTTTGCTTAATCAATTACCTCATAGGCTATTTTTAGACACAACCTATTTGAAGAAATCTACCGAAAAGGAGCATTACGTAGAGAAAAGGAAAATTTTAAGAATTTTGTAGATGGAAACAATTGTGATAAATAGAGCATTTGCTCCTATAGGAGCAAATGCTCTATTTATCACAATGGTTTGAAGAAGTGACTATTACAGAGGCGAAGAAAGGCGTATTTATGGAGGAAAGGGTTAAGGTTTTACATGGATCTGGAACTCTACAGTTTCTTCAATGGCCAAAGAATCGTGTTCATACACCATTATAAAAATATAGCTCATAAATATTCATGATGTCATTATTTCTTACATGAATATATTCTAGGTATAGAGTTAATGAGTCATTCTAAACAAGTTCACCTTATCTTAACCCTTTACCTTATGAATAATCATGTAAGAAATAATGACATCATGAATATTAATAAGATTGCTATAATAGCGTATGGACACGGGAATATTTTGCCATGGCAGAATCTGTAGAATCATATCTACATCATAAGAATACAGAGCAGACCCTGATCAGAGGGTTCCTATAGGAGCAGTCTGAACAGGGTATACTGTTTGCAAAGGCATAGAAAGGCATATTTATAGAGTAAAAAGGGTCAGGAACCCAGAGATATTTATAGATTTTTGTATCTACCTCTTAAGAACTGGCACATCATCCTGGTCAGGTTTGAACTCAGCTCTGTTACACAACATAGAGCATCTGGACAGGGCAAGCCAGCTTGGATCATTTCTGCCATATGTAGAATCTGAAAAAGTAACCGTACAGAATTAACACCCATCAACAAAAGCTTTCTCTTAAAACTACCAAAACTGCTTGCATACTACTATCAAGTCACACAAATCAAGCATTATTTTATATAGAAAGATGCAGCTCAAAGAAATCTTTATGAAACAATAAAACAAGTTTCAAAACAATTCAATGTCAGCAAGATTAGTCTACAACAAATATTACTTTGCAAAACATAAATTAAAAACACTTATTTTACAGCTTTTAACCCTTCGCTTGCTGAATTTTAAAATACATTTCTCCTTCTTTACCCATGTCCTGTTGTATAATTACATATCTATTCACTGTGTACACGTATTTCGCTGTGCAATCACTGCTGTGGAGTGCACTGGTTGCACAATCAACTTGTAAATAGTCAGACCCTGATGAGACAGCTCCTGCAAGAGCTGTCTCATCTGGGTCTTCACTATTTACAGGTAGGTATATTGATGCGAATAGCAAGTGAAGGGTTAAGATGTTTTCACATTTCTTCTCCAAACTTACTACCATTACTACAGTGATTTTATTTTTTTGCATTTTTTAGAGAACTATTTCTCTGAAATCATTTATATCCTATGTATTATATCATTTTAATCTTTTATTTGTCTTTTCCTATTTAACCCTTTCAATGCTGATTATTCAGAGTGGAATAGCCAATCAGTGTTTAACTACTGAGTCTTCTCAGTATGAAAAGCTTAAACTTGCAAGATGATTTTGAATGACAAACAATACAGGCCCTGATCAGAGGGATTCTCTAGGAGCTCTCTAATCTGGGTCTACACTGTCTGCTAATGCCAGTGCATTCAAAGGGTTAAGGTATACTACGAAAGAGTAAATACAAACAAAACAGAAATTCACAAGCAGAAAAAAAAAGAGCTGAATAATTAAGATCTGTATATAAGATTCATGCTGACTTTATTTTACACAATACTATCTAGCAAGAGCTAAATATCCTAAGATTCAGAAATATAACTTAAGATTTCCTAGAAACTACTCTCATCTAAAACACTCATACTTTTGTTTAAACTGAATATTTTTGTCAATCATAATTTATGTGCTGTACCACAGGAAAAGGGTACAATAATGCTTTCCTTCATAAAAACACTTTTTCACACTTTGCAAACGGAGAAGACCAACAATTTTGAATTATAAAAATGATGTTTATGAATGATCATGAAGTGACCAATTCACACAAATTATAACAAGCGAATGCCACACTGGACAAGTTTAGTAAAACCCTCTAAACCAGAAAATTCAAATAAGCATCAATGCTGGGTGAAAGTCATGCAGAAAACTCACAAAGGAGTTTTTATGGGACTTTCATCATGTATTAAACAGCCACCTGCCTAAAAAGATCTAAATTACTCTTTACTAAAATTCGGTTTAGAAGGGTCTTTACCGTGTACAATTTGTATAATACCGTTTTCTGTGGTGCAGTTCATATACATCATTGGAGTGTTTAAGGTACCTACTTAGGCAAACAGTTCAGTCCCAGATTAATGGCTCCTGAAAGAGCACTTTGAGCAGGGTCCATACTATTTGCTTCTATGTCAAGTAACAAGCAGGGAGACAGCAATCATGGGTACCAAATTGAATTATTCAGTTTATCAGCAGGCCGAGAGTAAAGACTGGGTATATAAATACTGTGTTATTAGAGTAGCCTGGGTTTAAGGCGATACAGGAATAGTAAGTGTTAGTACTTTTAAAAATATTAGCAGTAGTACCAAGCAATAGTAAACAGCTGATTCTTAAACACTATCATATATATACATGTATATTACTAGGGGCTTCAGAAACAGACATGAAAACCAAAGTTGTGTAAAGTTTTTGCCACGGTTGACGCCAATGCCTACAACTACACCAACCACCCAGTAATCACAATAGCTCGACGTTTCTTCGAAACAGACTAGCTAAAAATGTTAACTCTGATCAGACAGCTATATGCTTCTGCTGGTCAAAGTCTACAAGATTCAACAGTGCATTAACTTAAAATAATTCCTAGAGCTATAGATAAAGGTGCATATTAAAACTGTAATTTCTCCACCCACCTCTATGCTGTGACTACTCCATAAAATAGTCTTGGAAAGACTCTAAAGAATGGTCACAACACAGGGTTTGGTTGAGGAATAAAGGAAATTTTGAAAATGCTTCATTGTGTACATCTTATCTGAGCCTCTGATTCCTAAAGTTGGAGTCAAATAGTCATACAACATACGGTTTCATACATGTGTGCAATTTATAACAGCATTGTCAAATGATTATTATACAGTGCAACTAGGCTTACAGAGTATTGTACTTGAAATCACCCGCTGATCATTTCTGAATGCAAATTTAACCCTTTACTCCAAGAATATTCATTTAACCCTTTCCCTGTTCTATCATGTTTATTCCAAATTTTGATACCTACTTGATATTCCTGGACAAAAAAGTTACAAAGAAATATGGAAGGTGGAACATTGTAGACATTTTAGAAAGCAAAGAAATAGATTATCAAATTCTATAAGCAAACAGAGCAGACCCTGATCAGACGGCTCCTCTAGGAGCCGTCTGATCTGGGCCTACTCTGTTTGCAAATGCGTGAAAACATGTTTATATGAGGGAAAGGGTTAAGAAATATAATCTTCATAAATATTAATTAGATACATTTTTCAACAGAATATGAACGCATGAATTTTAAGCAATAAAAGAAATTGTAGAATCACACATATATTTCCATAAGCAAACAGCAAGGACCCCTAGGTGCCATCTGATCTGGGTCTACTGTTTTCAAAGGCCTTATATAGATATATCTATGGAGTAAAGAGTTAACACCAGAAATAACTGAAAGTTTGTACTATGTATGCATGTTCCAATAGTATTGTTGCTCATTAACTATGCTTAGATATACTAGTAAGTTTTGCCACCAGAAATAACTGAAAGTTATGCATGTTCCAATAGTGGTGTTGCTCATTAACTATGCTTAGATATACTAATACGTTTTGCTTGAGAATAACTATGTACTTGTAAGTTCTGCTCGTGAATAACTACATAAATTTAATAAGGAAATATTCTTATTCTTTTCATGCATCCTTAGATATCTCTGTTTGCATTTTAGTTTCTGTTCACTATAACTTAATCCTTTCCCTCCTATAAATGCTTTTTCCCCATCTTTGTAAATGGAGTAATCCCAGATCAGACTGCTTCTGTAGGAGTCTTCTGATCAGGCTCTCTTCAGGTTTTGTATGATATTATGATAGATCTGACTTCAACAATGATGTCATTATTTCTTTCATGAATATTCAACAGGTAAAGGGTTAACATCTCTTTATCTAACCCTTATTCTGCTACTTTTTAATATTTACCATATTTGTTGAGTAGTTTTGATTGTTTTTTTTCTTTCAAATCGTGATGTGTGGCATTTAACATGGATTCTTATGAGAGGTCAAATTACTCTGCATCTCATATGGATCTAAGATGTTAACATTTTATGCAAGTCAGGTTACGATTTGCAGGATGGTTAATATACGGCCATCAAGATAGAAGATATCCATGCATGAAAGAATTTAACCAAACAGCGCAGAAATCTGCCAGGAAATATAGTTTTGACTGTTTAACACCTTTTAACGCCTGTGCAAACAGTGTAGACCCAAATCAGACAACTCATATAGGAGCTGTCTGATCAGAGTATGTTGTTTGCATTTGGCATAATATAGATCTGATACAACTACTTTTGCTATGACCAGCACTTCCTGTGTTCATGTGCCATATAAAAATTCATCTAATTGATATTCATGAAGTCATTATTCCTTACACGAGATGAATATTCCAGGAGTAAAGGGTTCAAATAAAAACGTGACTTGTGAGCATTCGAAAATGGATTGTACACAAACCAGTCCAAAGATAACATTTTCAGAAACTAAGTAAAATGAAAACAATAAATTCACGGCAGAAAAGGACAGGTCTGCAAATTTTGCAATAAAGAAATAGAATTTCACTACCAACTTCTTTCATACTTACTGGTTAGTAAGATATGTCATAAATTAACACAGGATTCATACAGCAGTATATATAACGACATTTAATGCTAGACATTTTGTATTGTCGATCAATGTAGATATTGTCAAAAAAATCCCTCAAATTATCAGGCCAATGTCTGCTACATGCTACACATAGAGCGTAGTTAGTAAAAGCTGAAGCACAACTGATCGAAGGAACAGATGTACCATCAAAAACAGAGTGCATAAAACATTTACCAGTACGCTTCCATAAGGGAGTAAATTGTAATGTAATGATGCTATTTGAATCCTGGTTGGGTGAATTAACAGAAAGCTTTTTAACTCCCACAAAATGGGAACATAGGAATAGGAATGTGAAATGGTGCTCTATGCAATAGCTTACCCGACACTATGTACATAATATACAGGAAAAAAAAGGACAAAATTCATCAATAAGTTTTTGAGCTGGCACAGTGGTCATACGAGTTGCCTCACCAGCACTGCATCTACACAAGTTGATACTGCAGTATTTTATAATCACACCTGACAAACAACAAAGATTCATATCAAATGCTGAATCTTTATTTGAAATATCCTGAAGTCTTCTCTGGTGAAGTAACTCGAATGACCTTTATATAAAAAAATATTTTAAAATATAAAAAAAGTTAAATATACAAGAGCATTTAAAGGAATATGTGTGTCACCTACGGACAGAAGTGTGATGAAAAAAGCATGATGGGCAGACAGGCACATGGGCAGATCACTAAGTGATCCCAAGTGTGATCTTGCTAATGTAGGTGACACAATTTTTTTCTGGTGCAACTAACTTTAAAGGCTTTTTCAGCATTTGTAAAGCAGTCCTTAAAGAACGATTAAATTACTCCATTAACGGACTGAAGTTTTAAATTGTCTATTTACTGAAATTTTAAAAGAACTTGCTTAATCAAAGAAATAGGTTTAGTCTAACAATTTACATCTTTATTTCCTTTTAATCTATTCTTACTCAGACAGAAAACCAATTGGAAAAAAGTTCAATTAAGTATATGGAAGCAGGGAAACAAAACTTACTTGATTGATCGTCACTGGTATCTGCTTCAACAATCTTGCCATCAAACCACATGTGAGCAACTGTCATTCTGTTTTGGGTCAGTGTACCAGTCTTATCAGAGCAAATGGTGGAGGTGGACCCCAGGGTCTCAACAGCTTCCAAGTTCTTTACTAGACAGTTCTTACGGGCCATACGCTTGGCAGTCAGGGTAAGACATACCTTTAGAAGG
Source organism: Azorinus chamasolen (assembly GCA_963576725.1). Classification (NCBI taxonomy): domain Eukaryota; kingdom Metazoa; phylum Mollusca; class Bivalvia; order Cardiida; family Solecurtidae; genus Azorinus; species Azorinus chamasolen. The sequence goes on from OY755248.1 coordinate 54,087,611, forward strand.
AAAACATGAACATGTATAAAACCTGTCTGAAAAAGTCCATCACCGCCTATTCTTCATTTTATTTGGCAGTTACACGTTGGTTGAAACCCTCTTTTCTGGATTTTGAAAGACATGCTCACTTTACTATATTTGTACTTGTAGGCAATTACTATTAGAACTACAAGTGTTCTAGACAGTCATAATCTTACATACAGTAAAACCTCTCTATAACGGCCACTAAATTATGTTAATTAGTTGGTATTTAGGACAGGTGGCTGCTTAACCCTTTCCCGTTTATTACGAATTCTAATACCTACTGAATATTCATGGAAAAAATAGTTAAAATGAAACAAGGAAGGTGGAATATTGTAGCCATTTTAGAAAGTAAAGACACAGATCTTTGAAATTCTATAAGCTAACAGAGTAGACCCTGATCAGACGGCTCCTCTAGGAGCCGTCTGATCTGGGTCTACTCTGTTTGCAAATGCGTGAAAACACGTTTATATGAAGGAAAGGGTTAAACCAAGGTGAAGGTAAAACAAAACGCTCCTATAGGAGCGTTCTGTTTTACTTTCACCTTGCTTTAAGCAACCACCTGCCTTTAACACAATATACTTGATGTAATTTAGGGGCCGTTATAGAGAGGTTTTACTGTATATCTAATATAATTCTTCGCTGGTTTGACCCTTTACTCCATGTGTATTCATGTAAGAAATACTGATAATGTGAATATTAATGGTATATGAACACAGAAATGTTTGGCCAATGGCCATGGCAGAAAATGTACAATAAGATATAAATCCGAAAGCAAAAAGAACAGAACCTGATCGGGTCTACCATTTTCAAAGGCGTGAAAAGATATCTATATGAGGTAAATGGTTGAATGAATCTTGAATTATGATAATAAACCTACTGTACACATTTTAAATGGTATCTATACAGTTGTAGACTAAAAGCCAACACATGTTTATGCAGGTTTTGGTAGAAAGACAAAATGAATATGCTTGTTGTAATGCAACCAGTTATCACCAATATCGAATACTTACAGTTACAGTAGCCAGAAGACCTTCAGGGACGTTAGCCACAATGATACCAATCAAGAAGATGACTGCATCCAGCCAGAAGTAGCCCAAAATGAAAGCGATAAGGAAGAAGGAGACTCCAAGGAAAACAGCCACACCGGTGATAAGATGAATGAAATGAGCAATTTCCTTGGCAATGGGGGTATCACCGACTTCCAATCCTGAGGCAAGGTTAGCAATTCTGCCCATGACAGTTTTGTCACCAGTCTTTATAACAATACCACGGCATGTTCCTATGTTTGGAAACAAAAAAGATGTTAGTTAAACTTACAATGAAAAGAAGAGTACGCAGAACACTACACAACATCAATCAAACATTAATCACCCTTTCATCTAAAGAAATATCTATGTATAAACAAGAGGGCCATGATGGCCCTTAATCGCTCACCTGTTCGTAACAGATTAATTATTTCAATGACAGATTGCATAATTTGAAAAATCTTGGTAGAAAACCATCAGATGATGCTACATACTAAATATAAAGAGTATAGACCTTAAAGATTTTTCTATGAAAAACTGTTAAGCCCCAGGGCAAGGTCAATTTTGATCCAGGGTTCATAATTTGAAAATCTTGGTAGAGGACTATTAGATAATGCAACATACCAAATATCTAAGGTCTATGCCTTACAAGTTCAGAGAAGACTTTTAAAGATTTTTAAGAGAAGATTTTTAAAAACTTTCCTATAAAAAACTGATATGCCCCTGGGCGGGGAAGTTTTCAACCCAGGGGACATAATTTGAACAATCTTGGTAGAAAACTATTAGATAGCGCTACATACCAAATATTAAAGGTCTCTGCCTTACAGTTTTGGAGAAGAAGATTCTTAAAGCTTTTCATATGAAAAACTGATAAGCCCAAGGGCGGGGCCATTTTAGACCCAGGGGTAATAATTTGAATAATCTTGGTAGAAAACCATTAGATGATGCTACATACCAAATATCAAGGGCCTAGACCTTACAGTTCTGGAGGAGGAGATTTTTAAAGATTTTCCTATGAAAAACTGATAAGCCCTTGGGCGGGGCCATTTTTGGTCCGGGGGTCATATTTTGATTAATCTTAGTAGAAGACGATTAAATAATGCTACATACCAAATATCAAAGGTCTATACCTTATAATTTTAGAGAAGAATATATTTAAAGATTTTCCTATGAAAAACTGATAAGCCCCAGGGCGGGGCCATATTTGGCCCAGGGGTCATAATTTGAACAATCTTAGTAGAGGTACATTAGATCATGCTACAAACCAAATATCAAAGGTCTATGCCTTACAGTTTCGGAGAAGATGATTTCTTCAAGATTTTCCTATGAAAAACTGATAAGCCTGGGGCCATTTTTGTCCTGGGGGTCATAATTTGAACAATCTTAGTAGAGGACCATTACATGATGCTACATACCAAATACCAAAGGTCTATTCCTTACATTTTCAGAGAAGAAGATTTTTAAAGATTTTCCTATGAAAAACTGATAAGCCCTGGGGTGGGGCCATTTTTGGCCCAGGGGTCATAATTTGAACAATCTTAGTAGAGGATCATTAGATGATGCTACATACCAAATATCAAAGGTCTATGCCTTACAGTTTCAGAGAAGAAGACTTTTAAAGATTTTCCTATGAAAAACTGATAAGCCCTGGGGTTGGGCCATTTTTGTCCTGGGGGTCATAATTTGAACAATCTTAGTAGAGGACCATTAGATGATGCTACATACCAAATACCAAAGGCCTATACCTTACATTTTCAGAGAAGAAGATTTTTAAAGATTTTCCTATGAAAAACTGATAAGCCCGGGCGGGCCATTTTTGGCCCAGGGGTCATAATTTGAACAATCTTAGTAGAGGACCATTAGATGATGCTACATACCAAATATCAAAGGTCTATGCCTTACAGTTTCAGAGAAGATGATTTTTAAAGATTTTCCTATGAAAAACTGATAAGCCCTGGGGCGGGGCCATTTTTGGCCCAGGGGTCATAATTTGAACAATCTTAGTAGAGGATCATTAGATGATGCTACATACCAAATACCAAAGGTCTATGCCTGACAGTTTCAGAGAAGAAGATTTTTAAAGATTTTCCTATGAAAAACTGATAAGCCCCGGGGCGGGGCCATTTTTGACCCAGGGGTCATAATTTGAACAATCTTAGTAGAGGACCATTAGATGATGCTACATACCAAATATCAAAGGTCTATGCCTTACAGTTTTAGAGAAGAAGATTTTTAAAGATTTTCCTATGAAAAACTGATAAGCCCTGGGGCGGGGCCATTTTTGGCCAGGGGGACATAATTTGAACAATCTTTGTAGAGGACCATTACATCATACTACATACCAAATATCAAAGCTCTTGGCTTTGTAGTTCCAGAGAAGAAGATGTTTAAGTAAATTGTTGACGCCCGCACGTACGCACTACGCACATACGCACGACGCCGGACATAGGATCATCCCAATAGCTCACCTTGGCACTTTGTGCCAGGTGAGCTAAAAAGTAGACCTAGATAAGAGGTTTCCTGTAGGAGCTGTCAGATCAGGGTCTACTCAATTTGTGATTTACCTAATCCCTCTCCCCATGTCATCAAAAGATGTATGCATATCTCTAACGGCCATTGCCCATTTTGGACCCACATAAAATTATCGCAGTTTTTTTTTTTTTTTTTTTATGCAAAGCGTGTCATTTGTTCACACAATATTAATTGTCCCCGGGAATACACCATCGGAATCACTGGAAATCCTAAATCATGTGTGAACTACAGGATTCCAGCAGGTTCCCGATCCCCGTAATGGTACATGTCGGCGAACTATTTGGGAATACAATCATGTCAAAAATGGCTATGTTATCTACTTGTGGTATGTGTATTACTCAAACACTTATAGATATGCGACAAAAAAGATTATAAAACGACAACAAGGCACTTAATTGGATCTGGCTTGTGATTATTACAGGCACTTTGGGTGGGTCAGAACCGTCTTTGTAAATATCAGTCAGTATACGCATAATACATGTCCCTATCATTATCACTCAAACGAATGCTTGGTAATCTGCACCTGGTTTAGGCTGTCACCTGCTGTATGTGGCCAAATTGGCTACTTCCCTAGACTGGCTGCTTACAACAGGTTCGACTGTATACCAATCATATCATTTGTCCTGGGTTTTTTTCATTATATTCAATAACAATTTGTAAACACCTGTCTTTAGATGACACAACAACAAGCATTCCTATTTTAGCCAACAGTTTTCACATAAGCAGTCGTTTACCTTCCACAGCATTGGTAGAGAAGAATGCCAAGTTCTTGGTTTCCAGTGGGTTCTCATGAGTAAATTCAGGGGTTCTGCTGCAAGGCTCTGATTCTCCAGTCAGTGAAGAATTGTCTACCTATAACAGACATTTTAAATTCATTCATTTAAAAAGTTACCTATTGTAATTCAACACAATCAGTTATATCAATTCTTGAATTTTTGCTTCTTTGTAATTCAAATGTAATTACAAATGGAGCAATTCAAACCAGATACTATTTCAGACAGTCACATACATGATAAAATCATGGGGGATTTTGGTATCTTTTTTCTTTCTCTCGAAAAATATATGGCATGTATTCATGGGATTTAGACAAAAATTAATTGATCTTACGCTCATACACAGTCCCTAAAATATAAATTGGATCAGCAAAGGAGTTTCATTGCTATAGAGCAAACACAATCAAGATATTAGTAATGGGCACATATATCTGGACCAACAAATTGGATTAAGCCTATAAAAGAACTTGGCTGAAACTGTATGTACACGTAAATCATGTATTTCAGAAATTTTTACTCAGATTGTTTAAGAATTTCCTTTGCTTGTGTATATCACTGAATGTGAATAATCAGACATTCAATATTACTAATAGCTCATCTTGGGCATGTTGTACTCAGTCGAGCTAAACAAAATATCCCACTTACCCAAATATTGTTCTTTATTAAAATTCTGCTTTAGAGGGGTTATACAAAGTGGTCTACCTTAAATCCATGGCCACTGATGAGTCGGATATCAGCTGGAACTCTGTCTCCAAATTTGACCTCTACAATGTCGCCAACAACCATTTCAGATGCTTTTACGTCCCTTTTCTCACCATTTCGGACTACAATACCGTACTACAAAAACAGAAAACCCAAGTCTTATAAATAAATAGCAAATATATGCAAAAGCTGAACAACGACCACAGGCTTTTAGACTTAATTACAAGTGAATTTCGTTGGAAACTTGAACATTTAGGAAAGACTCCACTCATCATAAACAATAATTAATTTCTAGTATGAAAATAAAAGAAATTATTGTCATGGCAAACAGTACAGATTCCAATCTGTAACATAGAAGCCAACAGTAGACAGTTCCTACTGGAGTCTTTCCTGTTGGCAAAGGTGCAATCAGACATTACTCATATCTACAAAACAAAGTGGGCATAGAATTTGTAAATGCTGATACCTGGTGGACACTATAGCATTCTACTCCATATTTATACCAGTAATCCCAATGCAATGATAACCCCATACTCCATTAGTATTCTTGTAAGAAATAATGACAGCATGAATATTTATTAGATGCATTTTTATAACGCTAGGAAATAATAATACAAGAGGGCCATGATGGCCCTTAATCGCTCACCTGGTTATAACAGATTTATGTATACAATGAATTCATGTAACCTGGGGCAGGGCCATTTTTTTTGCCAGGGAGGACTATTAGATGATGCAACATACCAAATATCAAAGGTCTATGCCTTACAATTTCATAGAAGACTTTTAAAGATTTTTAAGAGAAGAAGATTTTTTTAGACTTTCCTATGAAAAACTGATATGCCCCAGGGCGGGGCCATTTTCAACCCTGGGGACATATTTTGAACAATCTTGGTAGAAAACTATTAGATAAAGCTACATACCAAATATTAAAGTTCTCGGCCTTACAGTTTTGGAGAAGAAGATTCTTAAAGATTTTCATATGAAAAACTGATAAGCCCCAGGGCGGGGCCATTTTTGGCCCAGGGGTCATAATTTGAACAATCTTGGTAGAAAACCATTAGATGATGCTACATACTACATATCAAGGGTCTAGACCTTACAGTTTTGGTGGAGAAGATTTTTAAAGATTTTCTTATGAAAAACTGATAAGCCCCAGGGCGGGGCCATTTTTGGTCCGTGGGTTAATATTTGATTAATCTTGGTAGAGGACCTTTAGATAATGCTACATACCAAATATCAACGGTCTATATGGAATAATTTTACATAAGAAGATTTTTAAAGATTTTCCTATGAAAAACTGATAAGCCCCAGGACGGGGCCATTTTTGCCCTGGGGGTCATAATTTGAACAATCTTAGTAGAGGACCATTAGATGATGCTACACACCAAATACCAAAGGTCTATGCCTTACAGTTTCAGAGAAGAAGATTTTAAAGATTTTCCTATGAAAAACTGATAAGCCCCAGGGCGGGGCCATTTTTGGCCCAGGGGACATAATTTGAACAATCTTAGTAGAGGACCATTAGATCATGCTACATACCAAATATCAAAGGTCTATGCCTTATAGTTTCAGAGAAGAAGATTTTTAAAGATTTTCTTATGAAAAACTGATAAGCCCCGGGGCGGGGCCATTTTTGGCCCAGGGGTCATAATTTGAACAATCTTAGTAGAGGACCATTAGATCATGCTACATACCAAATATCAAAGGTCTATGCCTTACAGTTTCAGAGAAGAAGATTTTTAAAGATTTTCCTATGAAAAACTGATAAGCCCCGGGGCGGGGCCATTTTTGGCCCGGGGGACATAATTTGAACACTCTTTGTAGAGGACCATTACATCATGCTACATACCAAATATCAAAGCTCTTGGCTTTGTGGTTCCAGAGAAGATGTTTAAGTAAATTGTTGATGCCCGCACGTACGCACGACGCACGCCGGACACAGGATCATCCCAATAGCTCACCTTGGCACTTTGTGCCAGGTGAGCTAATAAAAATTGTCATTATTTACAGAAATTATAGAATCAAATCTATATTACTCTGTATGCAAACAAAGCCAACCCTGAGCAGACAGTTCCTAAAGGAGTGGTCTTATCTGGGCCTACTCTGTTTGTACGAGTTAAAAGGTATATTTATGGATTAATTGGTTAACAAAGATCCTGTTCGTCTTGTATAAAATGTTTCTTTCATTGGTTCAGAACATACCTGAGGCACCATGTCTTTGAAGGATTCCATAATTTTTGAACTCTTGGCTTCTTGGTAGTAGGAGAAGCACCCAGTGACCATCACTACTGCAGTCAAGACAATACCTAGATATAACTGGAAAAGAAAAAATCAAGCAATACTTAATTAAATGACAATGATTAAATTGACCCATATAATTTATACATCTAAGTGGATTAATTCAACCCTTTCAGTGAGTGAAACGAGACACAAATATCCTTTGCAAACAGTGCAGACAAAGATGAAAGGGCTTCTAGAGAAGCCCTCTCATCTGGGTCTGCACTGTTTGTCACCTTTCTTTAAAGAAACCCTGAATATTCATGGTTAGCTTGACATGTTTGAATTTTGTCAAGTTGAAGAGAGTAAAAATTTGAAAATTCAGAGTTGAAAGGGTACAATGAAATAAAGTATTTTGAGTATTTTCATATGTAGGGTAGATTGTATCAAACAATGTGCAAAATAAAGTGAACCTATTCAGATCCTGATCAGAGAGCTCCTTTTGCGCTGTTTGCCTATTTCCTACAAAGGGACACAAGGCACAAAAGGGTTCTATTTAAGGACTGTTTTTAGTCTTCACATGTATGTATCACCTCAGCACTGAGCAAAAGACTGGCTTTTCAGTAAATATGAATGATATTCACCCTATTAAAATATAATTTTAGTTCATATCTGGTAGTTCTAGAAAATATCTGGTAGTTTATCATATCGAAACATGTTTTAAAATGATTAAAAAAATAATTCTAATTTTCAGTTAGATCTACCAGATCTTTCTTACAAGAATGGTTAAGAATGGAATGGCTGACAAAAACAAATTTGATTGCTTGAATCTAAAGCACAATGTACTTACATTATCCCCAGGGACATTTTCCATCTGAGAAGATTGAATGGAATAGGCAATGAAACAGAGAATGGCACCAATCCATAGAAGCAACGCAAACCCACCAAACAGTTGTTTACAAAACTTCAGCCATTCTGGTGTGGTTTTAGGCGGAGTCAACTCATTTGGTCCATCTCGCTCCAAGACCATTCTAGCTTGTTCATGTGACAGCCCCTGAAATAGTATTCGATCAGCGTGAAGTTTAAAACTGTAGAGTTTGCAGAACTGCTATAACTATAGCATTAATAAGTGTATAGCATAACCATATGTCAGGTGCACATTTGTAACTCTTAACTCTTATACACAGTGAAAACAAGAATGTTTGAATAAATACATGTGTTACCTACTGGTAAAAGTTCAATAACGATGAAAAACATGTTGGAGAAACATGATGCAGTGTTTGAAATTAGCTTTTTTCCCCTGGTGGCAAGTACTTGCCACCTGATCTAAAAGCTGGTGGCAAAAAGCTCTTACCTGGTGGCAAAATATGAAAATAGAAATCAATGTATGGAAATTTTCAACAAGCAAGAAAACCATACGGTGGTCTGTTAATTCTTGAATTATTTTTCTGATTGTTTTGATTTCCACCAAATTATTTCTGGTGGCAAGACTTTGCCACTGACTTTAAGTTCAGGTGGAAAGTTGGACATTTCTGGTGGCAAAACTGCCACTTAACACTGTTAATTTCGAACCCTGCGATGGAGAAGTGATCCCTTAGTAGTATACTGCTAGTACAGCAAGTGACATAAAGAGTGTGACAACCAGACAGATGGTCAACGATAAAATTCCCCCCCCCCCTTATCCCCGCACACAAACACTTCCTTTTTCATAAGTAAATAAGTAAGAAATAATATGGATCTATTTTTAGTTTATGATATGGGTATGCATTAAGAGTCTGCTACAGTTATTTCAGATGCTTACAATGTATGTCTCATTAGGATCCATGTTGCCTGATAATCTGACTTTTTTTTTTCAAAAGAAATTAAACAAGAGGGCCAGAATGGCCCTGACATCGCTCACCAGCCAATCAGAGGAGAAGATGTTCAAAGTTTTCACTATATGTTTCTAGAGAAAACTGGCACCCCTGGGGCGGGGTCAATTTTGAACCCAGGGGCATAATGTATATAACTTTTGTAGAGGACCTGAACATGATGCTATGTGCCAGATATGAAAGCTAAGAACCGTTCAGTTTCAGAGAAGAATATATTCAAAGTTTTACCATATATTTCTATTGAAAACTGGCTACCCCTGGGGCGGGGCCAATTTTGACCCCAGGGGCATAATTTATATAAATTTTGTAGAGGACCTGAACATGATGCTATGTGCCAAATATGAAAGCTTAGAACCTTCCAGTTTCAGAGGAGAAGATTTTCAAAGTTTCACTATATGTTTCTATTGAAAACTGACCACCCCTGGGGCGGGGCCAATTTTGACCCCAGGGGCATATTTTATACAAATTTTGTAGAGGACCTGAACATGATGCTATGTGCCAAATATGAAAGCTGAGAACCCTGTAGATTCAGAAGAATTTTTTTTCAAAGTTGTCACTATGTGTTTCTATTCAAAACTGGCTACCCCTGGGGCGGGGCCAATTTTGACCCCAGGGGCATAATTTATATAACTTTTGTAGAGGACCTGAACATGATGCTATGTGCCAAATATGAAAGCTGAGAACCCTGTAGATTCAGAGGAGAAGATTTTCAAAGTTGTCACTATATGTTTCTAATGAAATCTGGCTACCCCTGGGGCGGGGCCAATTTTGACCCCAGGGCCATAATTTATATAACTTTTGTAGAGGACCTGAACATGATGCTATGTGCCAAATATGAAAGCTGAGAACCCTGTAGATTCAGAGGAGAAGATTTTCAAAGTTGTCACTATATGTTTCTATTCAAAACTGGCTACCCCTGGGGCGGGGCCAATTTTGACCCCAGGGGCATAATTTATATAACTTTTGTAGAGGACCTGAACATGATGCTTTGTGCCAAATATGAAAGCTGAGAACCCTGTAGATTCAGAGGAGAAGATTTTCAAAGTTTTACTATATATTTCAATAGAAAACAAGGCACCCCTGGGGCGGGGCCAATTTTGACCCCAGGGGCAAAATTTATAAAACTTTTGTAGAGGACCTAAAGATGATGCTATGTACCAAAGATGAAAGCTGAGAACCCTGTAGATTCAGAGGAGAAGATTTTTAAAGGTTCAAATTGTTGACGCCCGACGACGGACGACGGACGACGGACGACGACGGACGACGGACATCAAGTGATCACAAAAGCTCACCCTGAGCACAAAAGTGCTCTGGTGAGCTAAAAATGTACTTTGCAAATTACAGTAGACGATTTTTGCAGATGTAAGTCGCTTACCATGTTTGGATCAGTGTTCAGCCTACTGTACAGCTCTGTGATGGGGATTTTGTGCTCATCCATGGTAAGCTCCTGCTTGAGCTCATCCATATCTGCCTTCTTCGCCTTCTTCCCTTTCTTTTTACCCGCTTCATCATCGGGTGTGACTGCATACCTGTAACTGTCTTGTCTTGGTCCCTGAAAAAGAAGCATAAGCAAACAATCAGTATAAGTAATCTAAAAGGAAGCATATTTGAACTCCTATGAAAATGAAATCAGGTTTTCAGCTAAAATATATTTTCTTAATCAACTTGGGTCGGGGGTCAAAATTACTCCCGTCAAAATGATAATTCTGGTATTTTTACTTATGATTTTCAATACAAGACTTGATATTTGTATGCCTTATTCAGGAATAAATTTCAAGGGCTATAAGCACTACCCTATCTTTTTAATAACCTTTGAAAACAGTTTGGATTCAGTTGTTCTCAATTCAGGATTCAAACTTCAATTCTCTAATTGTAGTAATTGTGTTATAATTATACAATGACAATACATATAAATAATTACCGTATTATTCCTAATAAACGCCCCCGGGGGCTTAACATTCTCCAAAAGGGGGGGGGGGATTATTAAGGTAAGCTTTTTCCTAAATCCATTGTGCGGAAGTTTTTGTTAACGTTACATTTAAGTGTTCATTAAAATGATTTTGGCATTGGAAATATGTGCCTGGTGTAACTAAATGACCTATTTCCTTGGCAAAATCATATTTTGACTGATTTGTTTTTATATTGTGTTAGTCCTTTGCTTTGAACTTAACCTTGCAATAGCCATGCATCAAATTGCATGCCTAGTGTTCATAGACATACCAAAGAAGTAAATCATCTAGACACTAATTTGGTCTGTTTCAGCTACATATGCAGTACTGTAATGTATTGAATTTCTGACATACATTATTGAAGAGAAGCACACACACACACTATTTGCTCTAAAAGGCATGTGGACACCAAAACAGTTTCATCTTGCAGTGTATAAAGATTACATCTGCTGAGGAATGGAATGAGGAAATAAGTAATGAAGATAAAGTATTTGTCTGCAATCTGGAGATAGAAGTAATGCTCAACTGAACCCCAGTCAAAACATACATTTAATGAAAAATGGTCAAAGCCAAATCATTGGTTGCCATATGAACAAAGTTAAATATGTATCAAGCCATGCCAGTCTGAAGGGAAAGAAAACCCATTACCCACCGATTGTGTAAACTTCAGGAAAATTTCAATTTTTTTAACCATTTATATCGTAATCATTTATGAGAGAATTAATTATATCAAAGATATTACATGGTAATAGTTGTTGTTCGTTTTTTCTATAATGGCACATTGACCAAATAGATTTTTGACCATGGCAGAACCTGTAGAGTGTAGAATCAAATCTATATCATTTATTAGCAAACAGAGCAGATCCTGGTCAGACAGCTCACTCAAGAGCTATCTGATCTGCATCTACTCGTTTTGCAAAGGTGTTAAAATGCCTATTTATGGAGTGAAGGATTAAGGCCAACTTGACTTTGTTCTACAGCATACTGATCCTCTAGTGACTACATGTATATAGAAAACTCTAAATTACTCTGCATTGTAGGGTAAAAGGTTATTGATTTTCACACAAGGCAGCCATTATTAGACTGGTCTGCAATAGACTTTTCAGTTAAAATCAATAGTCAAGCATGAAAATTGCTCGTCAACAGTAGAAAGTCTATATAATATATATATATTATGTGATACAGTTCTCATTTGTTTGACTCTTTTAGAATGTCAGTCTTACATAAGACTGGGGGGACAATACTGTCAAAAGCTAGAATTTATCCCTGGGGGCAGTTTACCTGTCCAGATGTTATCAACATGTTACATAATCTTACATGGAGTTCTATAACCTTACATAGCATTTGTTCAGGCTAAGCTATTTACACAAAGGTGCGTAAACAGCAGGACTGTCTAGCCAATAGTGGTGTTTATAACAGCTGAGGTCAAGTGCATTGTAAATTTAGTACAGGAACATTTTTCCTCCAACAATTTACACTAACAAACCTACATCAATGTTACCCTTTCAATCATATCAATGCACTTTCACACATTTGCAAATTTCAGAGCCAGATCAGCAGGCTCCTGTAGATCAATGTCTGCTCTGCTTATTCTGTCAGTCAAATTCCTTTGTTAATAATGCTTTGAAATAGGTCTGCCCATTAATATTCATGTTGGCATTATTTCTTTCATGAATATTAAATAGGGGAAGGGTTAAAGCATTTTTAAAATGGCTGGGCCATTTAACACTCTTAACCCTTGCCCTCACGTAAATGACTTTTCAAGCACTTGCAAACACAGTAGACCCAGATCAAATGGCTCCAATAGGACCCATCTGATCAGGGTAATATGTTCGCTTCTGACATGAAAAAGATCTGATTTTACAGATTTATTCTGAGCAAAAAGTTCCCTTGAAATTTTAACGAAAATTCAGCTAATAAATATTCATGATGTCATTATTTCTTACATTAATATTGAACAGGTAAAGGGTTAATGGTATGGGACCAGGCTGAAAATCTAGCTCAAACTAGAAATGTGTCCATAGGTCACTGATGCCCCCACTTCAGACATTTTGTCACAGAAAAGGCCATTTTAAAGTCATTTTTTTGCAAATAAAGGGCTGCAACTCCTAAACGACTGACGCGATTTCCATGGCTATTGATCTTGACCAAGATATAATAGCCACAAACATGTGTGTAAAGTTTGGTGTGGATTGGACAAATACTTTCCAAAAAGAAGTCGGGACAAATTATTCTAGATGTGCGGGCGGAAGTACGTACAGACAAGGGCAACCATATATGCCACCACTATGTGGGGGCATAAAAATATATTCTACACCCTACCTACGACTTGTGAAGTTATAATTTGTGTAAAACAAATCCAACTGGGTCTGTTTTCTTCTGAGTTGAAAACAGCATCCCTCTGAAGTCAGCTCAAGACAGTTTTAATAAAAAAAATCCTTTCCACACTATGTAACCTTTGTCAGGAAAAAGTGCAGTAAACTCTGATACAAGTATTTTTTTTATTTAAAATAATATTAAAAAAAAGATCAAACAATTAGGATTCTGGTGAGTGATGAGATTTGTGCATTATTTCATGTCTCCTTTTGCCATGATGCATTATTTCATGTCTCCTCTGGATCCAAAGTATTGTCAGAGCCATTGAAAACTTATCTAGAGTATTTATATAAAAAGGAAATTCCTTTAAATTTATACAAATTCTGTAAAGGTTACAGTGTAAGTTCGGACATATATAATTTTTATCACATCCTTGCTATGAAAACCATTTTACCATGACTGATACTATCGTAAATGACATTGTTGATATTTAATAATCAATTAACACTTTCCCTGTTTTATAAATGTTGATTTCACAGGGCTTTTTTCCCTTCTATAGTAGGGGCCGTTTAAAGGCCCCTTCCCCTCAGAAAATTTCTTTAAAATCATGCACTTTTCCCCAAACAATGACTTTACATTGGAAATTTGTTTCCCCTATATCAAAATATTGTACAATTTTTTCCCCAAAAGTAGAGGCCAAGCCCTTTCCCCACTTGATGAAAAAAAGCCCTGTTTCAAATTTCAATACCTACTGAATATTAATGAACAAAATAGTTATAATGAGATATGGAAGATGGAACATTGTAGCCAATCTGGAAACTAAAGAAACAGATCTATCAAATTCCAAAAGCAAATAGAGCAGACCCTGATCAGATGGCTCCTATAGGAACTGTCTGATCTGGGTCTCACTCACTTACTCGATGTCGAGACGTCCTCGGGTCGACATGGATCTCAACACATCCCTGTTACTCATGCAGGTGGCTAATCCTTCAGCACTGCACTGATCTTGGTCTACTCCGTTTGTAAATGTGTGAAAATGCATTTATTTGAGGGAAAGGGTTATTTCAAGGTTCAAAGCATGTTCAGTTCCATATGACTTGGTACGCAGAGGTTTGGTAAGCAAAACTTTTTTAAAGAGCAGACAGATCAGACGACTTCCACAGGAACCATCTGATCCGAGCCTACTCAGTTTGCAAAGAAATGAAAAGGCATTTATATGAGGGAAATATTGTATTGATTCACATTAATCATGGTTCATAGTAACATGTCTGAAAGCTTGCTAATGGTTTTGTTGCTGTAATTTCTATCAATCGGTGTTCAACTAAAAAGGGCTTTAACATTGTAACGCTTTCCTCCATATAGAGTTATATGTATGCCTTTATAAACAGAGTTGATCCAGGTCTGCTCCTGTAGCTATGGTCAAATTGAGACACTGATAAGATCAAAAGGGATCAATATTTGGGTGGACAAGTGCAAGTTCAGCTTATTGGGTATTTTCAATGGAAAGACATATAGATAAAGTAAACCATCACCTGCACAATAAAATGTATGGCTAGCTAGGTCAAGTCCCACAATTTCAATCAACTTTGAATTAAAAGAGTAGGATACCCTGCCAGTTTAAACAAACGCTCTCCTGCTTCACCATTCAGAAATATACAAGTCGGGCAAACCATCATTTCATCAATTCTGGTGAACGATATAAACTGACATACAAGTAGACGTAAATCTTAAAACACACCGGAGACCGAGTTTGGTTGTAGGGTTAACATCACAGCAAGCATTCGACCTTTCAATGTCACTCTTCAACATGAATATTCAATATCCGCCTATGCAGGGATGCCGGTAAATCGTAAACGGCAGAGGTTGTAAAGATGAAAATTCAGAAACATATTCACATGCAACATGATAAAACATATGTAGGATATTTCGTTGAATAACTGTTGGACGACCAAGGTTATTCCGGTACCGGAGTATCGGAAAATTTTATGCATGCGTTCTCAAGGGCAGCCATTTTTGATCGCGTTACTGATCTTAAGATTAGGTTTTAGGCGAGAAACATATTACGAATGTCGACTCTGGTAGAATAGAAGTATGCGAATTTAACTTTTGCAATAATAAATAGCGTTTTCACTATGTTAAAAGCTGAAATAATTTTAGAAACCTTACCTGTTGGGATTTCACTTTGCTGGACGCCATGTTCCACTCCAGCAATCAACGGAAAGAGGCCGTGACGTAGGTTTTATGGCTTCTGTCAATCACGTGATGTCACGCGCACCTTGCAGAGGATTAAAACCTTAACTTGTATGCACTTCAGACTGCAAAGATGATGATATTTGTATGTTTTAACTATCCGTTTACAGAATATTTTCACAGCAATGCTTAAAACCCTTTTCGTTATAATCCAAACATGATTGCAGAGCCGATGCTTAGTCCAATACCACGTGACATCGACACGAACGACAACTCCGCCCCTACCTGCCCAGCCGATTTCGTAATAACCTTTGCTAAGGCCGGGCCTAGAAAAGAAGGAAATTTCGCAATGCTATGCCTTTTATCCTAGGATATAATGACGTCAATGACGCGTTTTGAAATGTTAATGCACAGGGGGCAATGCATGTCGCAAGTTTTATTAATTGTATAATAGCCGGCACAGTTGTCTCAATGTATTTGCCTATATTAGATATGTGATTGAAGTAGATTTAGACTTTAAGTTATATGTTCACTATGTAAATTGCGAAAGTAATGAGAAAATTATCTTGAATGCAAATATGCATATTGGATATAGATCTATATAAAACTACGTTTGAATTAAGATCCATGGAAAAAAGCTCCAGATTGTTATAGTATATGAATTTAAGACAACATTAAATGAATGATAAAGTTTCAAAATCTAATAACAAAACTTGAATCGAAAAACTTCGAACATTTAATTTAATTATTAAAACCCTTCACCTGATGAATATTTATATAGACTTTACTCCTTGAATATTCATATAAGCAATAATGATATCATGGTTATTAATTAGATTAGTTGTTATAATAGCACATAGACAAATCTGGGTCTACTCTGTTTGCAAGGCGTAGCACTTGGCTTATTTATGGTAATTTGAGGGTTAATTTAATATGCCAACATACTAAAACTGACCCTAACTTTCTAAATATTAATTACACAAAACATATATCAAAATTTATCACTGAAGAAAAAACATTTTTTTGACAAATAGTGCAGACCCTGAACAAACGGCTCCGCCAGGATCCCTTTCATCTGGTTCTACTGTTTTCAAATGTCCCCGCACAATTTAAGAGTTAGTTACATAGTATACCACTTTACGTTAAATACGCATTTTGAGAAATATGCCTTGCTCCACTGTAAGAATAAGTTTTATATCAGTTTGAATTCGAGGCAATATGTAGATCTACATTTACACTGAGTCTGAAGACCAGACACCTTTATCGTGAATGAACCTTTAGCATGTCGAGTAATTGTTGTTTGTGCATTATTTCATTCACCTCATTTTCAAACAGCGAGGTAGGTTCAGTTTCTCTATAAAATTGCGTCCAGAGTGTCAGTCAGTTAAATTTTTGACGAGATACAGACGAAAGCAGCGAGTCATATGGCTCCAAACTGTTTCTTAACCCTTCGCTTGCTAATCGCGTCAATATACCTACCTGTAAATAGTGAAGACCCAGATGAGACAGCTCCTGCAGCTCCTGCAGGAGCTGTCTCATCAGGGTCTGCACTATTTACAAATTGATTGTGCAACCAGTGCACTCCACAGCAGTGATTGCACAGCGAAATACGTGTACACAGTGAAGATATATGTAATTATATAACAAGGCATGGGTAAAGAAGGAGAAATGTATTTTAAAATTCAGCAAGCGAAGGGTTACTAAGATGTGATCACATACGCGCCCATCAGAGCTACAATGCCAAGCAAACGATAGGAATGTTTAACATACATGTCAATTTCAAAGCTAACATGTACGACAACGTGTGAGGATGAGTGTTTGCTATGGCGTCCAAGACTCTAACAGGTTAAATTAAAGGTTAACCATTTCCCTCAGTACGAATGCTTTTTCGATCACGCCTATCACTGGGGGCCAACTACGTATTATTATCAAATGTTTTGCTACGAGAATTTATATAGGTATTATAATAGATTTGTTTTTCTACGAAGGCAACTTTGTTTTCGTAGGAAAACATTTCCTAATATATACACTGGCTTCGTAGGAAAACAATTGGTCTAAAATACCCATATAAATTGTCGTAGCAAAACTTTTGATGATAATACGTAGTTGGCCCCCAGTGCATATGCCAACAGAAGACGCAGATCAAATGGTTCCTCTTAGAGACGTCTGATCATTGTCTGCTCAGTTTGCTTATGGAATTATAATAAACTCGACTCTACAGTTTCTACCAATACCATAAAACTTGTGCCTATATATGCCATTATATATATAAAAAAACTAATAAATATTCACGATGCCACTATTTCTTTAATGAATATTCAACAGGGAAAATGTAAAACGGTGTAGACCTTATCAGCTAGATCGCTTTGAAAATACAGGGCCGACTAGAGTCTTTACTGTGTTGCTCTCAATAAAATCTTATTATCTCAATGTACAAGTAGAGCTGGGTCCATGCTTATAAAGCTTTTAGTTGAGTCTGAGTTTCGTTCTCAGGCTTTTGATTGGTCAGATTTGAGTTCTCAAGCTTTTGATTGGTCAGATTTGAGCCAAAGGCTCAAATCTGACCAATCAAAAGCTTGAGAACGATCTCAGACTCAACTAAAAGCTTTATAAGCATGGACCCAGATCCTGACGCGTTTCCATAACCACAGTTAGTTGGGTCTGGGTCTACACTACTTGCACGAGTTCACATGTTCCGAGACGAAGCTCATTAACATAGAAATGAATACAACTTCCACTGCCCGCGGGCCCTGTCATGCTAACCCTGCCCAGCCGTCTAAAATTATGTCTGCTCAAACTCTGACCAAGAATAATTTTTACTTATTTTCCAAGTTATTCAAGCTTTTGAGATAGTACTGACCGTCCGTCAAACAGCTTGGATCCTGATGAGACGCCGAGTTACTCGGCGTCTCATCTGATTCCAAGCTGTTTGCAAATGATAGTTATGTCGGGATCGGCAGGATAAGGGTTAAAACAATGACCCTGATGGATGACGGCCTGGTAATAAACATTTTTAAGTTATTTATGGTCGTCTCGGTCTGTATCGCCGTGGCTAATGAAAATGCGACGACTTTCCCTGTCATTTGAAGGGCATTGTATGTATAGGGTGCACTTCAGGTGTTGAACACGTCCTCTCTCGGTGCGACTGTTGGTATGAACGCACTTTAATGTATTCGGATGCGAAAGGACAAAGTGACAATAGCCTGAAGCGTCATAGAAAGTGTTGGTGTATTGAGAGAGAGAGAGAGAGAGAGAGAGAGAGAGAGAGAGAGAGAGAGGAGAGAGAGAGAGAGAGAGAGAGAGAGAGAGAATAACCATGTTCAGATGGGCTCGTCCCAAATCTTTTTGGGAGAGCAAATAAAGGACGCGAAGATTGGTGATGAGGATGGCGAGTTGACGAATCACAATTATCAAGAGTCTATAAGACAATAACAATGGTTTACAGAATGAGAGATTCTGTTCAAGATAAGAATGAACAACATCCTGTGACGGGTTTGCCAAACAAACCAACTTAACGCCAGCATCGCTACATATCTTCTATGACTGGAGCAAAGTTGGTTACTGTCAAGCTTTGATTTATATGTAAAACATATCCAAGTCTAACCACGGTCTAAAAATAAAACATACGCGAGTTTAATTAAGCCTTTCCATCGTACAGACGTTGTTTTTCACCTTTGCAAACAGAATAAACCCAGATCAGACGGAGACGTGTGATAAGGGTCTACTCTGCTGGCTCATGGAATAATATGGATCTGAGTCAATAGCTTATGTCATGGTAAAATATCCCTTATTCATAATGCCATTATAAAAAATAAGCTAATTAACTCTTTCCTCCATAAATACGCCTTTCTACGCCCCTGTAAAAAATCACCTATTGAAACCATTGTGATAAATAGAGCAAATGTTCTATTTATCACAATGGTTTCAAACTACAAAATTCTAAAATTGTCCTTTTCTGTAGTTAATGCTCCTTTTCGGTACATTTATTCAAAGAGGTTGGATCTAAAAATAGCCTATGAGGTAATCCATTAAGGCAATATTTCTTACACGAATATTCAATAAGGAAAGGGTTAACCCTTTCAGCACAAATTATTAACATTCGTCTGGAAAAGAATTCGTTTACATCAATCCTCAAAAAAACATTTTTCTCAATTTCCTTTCGGCGTCTCATCAGTATCCACACACTTTGCCAAGGATTACACAAATCTGATCACGAACTATAACCAAAGGTGACATTTGGTTATTGATACAGCATTCATATTATATGTCTAACATCAGGTTAACGGGGATCTACCCATTTACATATACTGTAGACCCAGATTAATGGCTGTGGAGGAAAGCAGTAGGTGTTCTGGACGTGTAGGCCTACTCTTTCACACGTATCTCGTTGGCATGCATGATCGGAGGGTGTGGATACCATTACGAAACAAGTTTTTAATTAATAGATATGTGTGCAGGTAACTGCATAATGCATAATGAACATACTGCAGAAAGCTCCTACCGGAGCATTCTGCATAAGTTTTGTCCCTCGTTAACGGTTTCCGGTCTTTTTGAACATGCATTTGCATTTACAGAGTGGACCCAGACCAGACGGCTACTTTAGGAGCCATCTGATCAGGGTCTGCTCTGTTCGCTTATTGTATAATATAGATATGATTCTACAGTTTTTGCTTGAGCCAAAATATCCTGCGTGCATATGCTATTATAAAAATCAGCTAATAAATATGCATGAAGTCATTAATTCTTACATGAATATTAAACTGGGAAAGGGCTATAAGTGTAGAGTGCGTATGGTTGAGAATCTGACCCTATCTTTCACACGCTAACAGTTCCCGGGGTGGATTGGGGGAGGGGGGGGGGGGGGGAGGATTATCATTCACTTAGCTTGTTAACCTTTGATAAAAATTCGACAATAATATGTTATCCGTTTATCTATAAGAGCTGTAGTTGCTTAGCGACGATTGTAATAAGGGGATGAGATGGCCCTTGACAAAGGAATAAAGAGGAGTGGATAATTGTAGCTCAGATATGAATAACTTGGTAGAATTTGCATCGTGGAATTCCTTTATATGCATTGTCCGTAGACGCTGCGTGGCCTATATATAGTGTCGCAGTGCGCTAATCCAAATTACCCAACTTAGTGTCGCACTGCCCCAGCCCCAGCCCAACCGGTACAGTATTTTTCATTAAGGCATTTTTTGACGTTATGTTCTACCTTACTTTTGTTTAAGTTATGGCGTCAAATCTTGTCTTTGTTCTTTCGATTGTTTTGATTGTTTGACGGCGCTGCGACAAGTTATGTTGATGTGACGCCAGTGTGTTTTCGATGATTGGAAGACAAGACACAGTTGTGTGAATGTTGTGTGTGTGTGTGTGTGTGTGTGGGGGGGGGGGGGGGGGGGGTTGAGGGTAGGGGTGCATTTATGTTTCTAGGGCTGCTGTGGACTTTCGTATGGCATCCCCTGTTTACAAAGCCCTTATGTGTCAAACATTTTGAATCCTGATGAGACACCGTGTTGCTCGGCGTCTCATCTGGACCCAAGTTGTTCCAGCTAGGTCGCGGACAGCGGGATAAAGGTGAACATATTATTTTAGACATAATAAAAGCTCAAAATAGCTAGTTTGAAGAATGAAACAACGTGGAGAAAATGATTGATTGAAGAGCAGCAATATTGGTTTTATTCGTGCTTATGGTACAAAAATCGAGGTAAATGATCATCGTGGATATTTGAATGGTTTAATGATCTATACTTGGGTGTCTGGCTGATTTAATGCTCTAGCTGGATATTTGATTGGTTCAAAGATCTACTTGGATATTTGACAGGTTTAGTCAACAACTGGGTCCATGCTTATAAAGCTTTTTAGCTGAGTCTGTGTTCGTTCTCAAGTTTTTGATTGGTCAGATTTGAATATGGCTCAAATCTGACCAATCAAAAGCTTGAGAACTCAAATCTGACCAATCAAAAGCTTGAGAACGAACTCTGACTCAACTAAAAAGCTTTATAAGCATGGACCCTGGTCACCTCATGAATATTCATTTACTTTTATAAGATGAAAATTGTTGGCTCATACAAAAACTGTTGGATCATATCTATAATTTCATATGCAAATAGAACAGACCCTGATCAAGACGAGAAATGGCATTTATATTAACCCTTTCGCTGCCAATGCCGGATCTGTGATTACCTATGCAAACAGTTTGGATCCAGATGAGACGCCGAGTAACTCGGCGTCTCATCAGGATCCAAACTGTTTGTTACTGTTACTATTTTTTTGAAAAAAAAAATGAAGAAAATAAAAAAAATGAAAATTTGTAGAAGACGACAGTTAGCAGACGACAGAGTTTGACTGCGAAAGGGTTAAGAAAATATAAAGCTACAGAAGTTTCATATTTAACTACAAGTTTTATCACTGAACCATTAAACACGATATGACTGGCATTTGCAAACACTGTTGATTTCAGACGAATCTCTTTAGTTTATCAAAATCTTGATCGAATCAAAGTTATCAATATTGAAACCAGTTCTAAAGTTAAGCCGACCTCTTTTTTGACACCGAGGCAAGGGTTATTAAAACTATTGCATTTTCATATTTATCATTTTATGACAACGTATATGGCCCACTTGAGGGGCGAAAGTAATTTGGCCTTGACACGTGACCTGACTTCTTTTTGCAACGCTCTAGGATCCGGATAAGACGACAAGGAATTCGACGTTCTTAACCCTTACTGTGCGGGACACGAGTCACTAATGTCCCTTGCAAACAGTGTAAACCTACATGAGAGGGATCCCAGAGGAGCCCTCTCATCAGGGTCTGCACTGAAAAATCCCTAAATATTCACAGTAAGCTTGACCTGAACTTTGGAATGGTCCATTTGAAAAGGAGTTAAGGAGCCAAGCTGTTAGACAAAAGCTTGAACGAATTATGTAAAACTACAACAGCTCGGAGATTAACCCATTTGCGTCCAGTGGATTCTTCCATGTTTATATATTGGATTAGTCCATTTGTTATGTAATGGGTGCCTGGCCTAAAATTTTAATTTCGTTTTGTTTTATATTGAAATTCATATCAGCAAACAGTGTAGACTGATCAGACGCCGCATTATCCGGCGTCTGATCAGAGTCTACACTGTTTGCCTACGTCCCATATATGGGATCGTGGGAGTAAATGGGTTAAGCAGGCATTGTGTTTTCTTCAGCATCGTATGGACTAACCCTTTCAACTCTGATGTTTAAAAGTGGATTAGCCCATCATTTGACAACATAGTCCACAAAATATGAGGGGCTTAACCCATTCCCTCATATTGATGCCTTTTGACGCCTCTGTAAAAATCACTATTTGAAATCATTGTGATAATTAGAGCATTTGCTCCATGGGAGCAAATGCTCTATTTATCACAATGGTTTCAGAACTACACAATTCTAAAATTTTCCTTTTCCCTAGTTAATGCTCCTTTTGGGTAGGTTTATTCAAAGCGGCTGGATCTAAAATAGCCTATAAGGTAATGGGTTAAGCTTGCTAGAGTATTTCGGAATGAGTAACAGTGGAGATCCTGAGGGACCATCTGATTTGGATCTACACTGT
The DNA here is from genome assembly GCA_963576725.1 of Azorinus chamasolen. Classification (NCBI taxonomy): domain Eukaryota; kingdom Metazoa; phylum Mollusca; class Bivalvia; order Cardiida; family Solecurtidae; genus Azorinus; species Azorinus chamasolen. The sequence goes on from OY755248.1 coordinate 54,110,785, forward strand.
TTGCAAATACCAGCGAATGTGTGCCCCGCAATCAAAGTGGTAAATTATTGTCGTTCCATTTTTTATGCGATTCTAATTCATATTCTTGTTGTTGTACGGAAAGTCGTGGGTTCAATCCCCGGCCGCGACAGACCAAAATTCGTTAAAAGTTGGTACTAGTAGCTCCCTTGTCTACACTCGACATTAAAGGGATAGTTCTAGGACTGGTCAGCCCGGTGTCAGGATAATGTGACTGGGTGGGGTGCCCTTGCCATGTATCTGCGGCAGGGGTATTCCAGTGAGTCGGCACTATAGCTCGTCTCATGCGGGTGCCGCCTGCAAATAACTGAAATACTGTTGGTCGGACGTAAAACCTAACTCACTCACTCACTCACTCATTCACCTGCTGCAGGCGTGCCGTAATTACTCCATAAATGCATATTCAGAAAGACAAATTTAGGCCAATAGTGCAGACGCAAATCAAACTGCCATTTAAGGGAGATGTTTGATCAGCGCCTACACTACATGTATTTGCAGCTTTTTCAGTCTAATGTAAAGTTTGCAAACGTGTGCCCAATTGATTTATCCAGTTTTTCAATGCGGTATAGAGGACTATCTGAATATGTAGGACACTTTTGGTATAAAGCTGATTTCCGCTAAATTTATGGCTTATTTCTAAATATGGATTTTTGTTACCTTAAATAAATTTACTCAGTGTGTCGATTATACATTAGGTCATGTCACGAGAAAAGGACAAGTTCGCCACTTTACTCAATGAACAATCATTTTTGAACGAACTACTTAACTCTGTCCCTCATGAATATTCAAGTGAGACATTATGAATATATGGATAGGATTAGCTGATTTTTTATAATAATTCCATGAACCATATACATGTAATGTTGACCATGGCAGAAACTGTAGAAGCAGATGTATATTATATCATAAGCAAACACAGCTGACCATGATCAGACCCACACAGGAGTCGTCTTATCTGGTTCTACTCTGTTTGCAACGGAGTTTTAAAGCGTCTTTAACAGGGAAAGAGTCAACCTTATACTATATAAATGTGCCTTTTTACGCCTTTGCAAACAGAGTAGACCAAGATCAGACGGCTCCTATAGGAGCCGTCTGATCAGGGTTTGCTCTGTTTGCTTATGAAATAATATGATTATTCAGTTTCTACCATGGCTAAAAATTCCTGTGTCTATGTGCTATTATAACAAATTAAACTTATTAACATTCATGACGTCATAATTTCTAACATGAATATTCATGGAGTAACACGTTAACTGAATTTTTATAGTGCCATATACACATAGGAGATCATGAATATTTATCAAACGAATCTTCATTATAGTGTATGAATACAATATTGTTTCGTCATTGCAGAAACTGTTGAATCAAATCTACATGTGTATTATTTGATTTCATAAACTAACAGAGCAGACCTTGATAAGTTCCTACATGAGCCGTGTGTCCTTGGCCTGCTCTGTGTGCAAATGGGGTCTTAACAAGAGTATACATGAGGTAAATTGTTAAAGGACATGGGTATAAATTTATGACTTATTTCTATATATGGATATTTGTTACCGTAAATAGATATACCCAGTGTATCGATAGAACAATAAGACTTTGTCAAGAGAAAATAGCACGTTAATCACCTTACAAACAGCGTAGACCCAGACCTAACGCCTTGTCACCTATAGGATTGAGTTTACATTATTTGACATTCAGCAGTATATATATCTGTAATCCTTGTAATGCTGAGTGCAACCAAGCTGTTTGACACTCGGTCAATCGTTTCTTGAAGCTTGAACGGATCGGAAGTAAGAAAAGATAGCAACAAGTCGGAGTTCAAAAAAGATATAGAGGTCCAGATAAAATACGTAAATTTAAACATTTTCAAGAATAGGTAAGACTCTTTTATTTCCCCACAAACCCTACACTATGACCACTTTTTAGAATCGTCTCGAAGAGACGATTCTAAAGAATGGTCACGTTATAGGGTTTGTGGAGAAATGACGAGTTTAGTATTGGGGTATGCATCTTTATCTGTACATAGCTCTGAAGACATAATTCATTTTTAAAGAAAGAATGTTAAGGGTTAAATAATTGACATACAGTGTCCGTAGATCATGATCAGATATTTTCTAGGTCCACACTGCTTGAAAGGCGTGGGTACATCATTTTGACATGACGTGAGATTTGTCTTGTTGTTGTGAAATCTATCACGCGTTACAGTCGAACATGAAAACGGTAAAATTGATACAGATAATTTGGTAGATATAAATCTAGTTAGATTAATTTTATTGAGATAAATTTGAGATAAAATTTATTGACATAAATACCGTCTGATCTGTGTCAGCAATGTTTAAAAATGTCAGTTTCGACATTTTCTGCATTCAAAGGGAACACAGATTTAATCAAAGTATGCTAAATTCATTAACAGGACTTGTATCAAAGCTTTTGGCATACTTTTGTACTAGGTTACACTCCCTACAGCAATTCAGCGACAAAAAACAACAACAATGTTTATCAATTATATATGCATTTATCTATTTTGGGTTGTAGCTTTTTTTCTCCAGGCTGAGCAAAAGATCCTATTAAGTATTAACCCTTATAAAACCGCGACATGACCCACATTTGCAAAGAGCTTGGCTCCAGATGAGACACCGAATAACTCGGCGTCTTATCTGGATCCAAACTATTTGACAATCGGTCAATCGTTTCTCAAAACGGAAGTTATCAACATTGAACTATAGATCCAAACTTAATGCGACATTATTTATTTTCACTGAGGGTTATGTTATACATGCAGTTTTAACCATTTCCCTGTTGTATATTTATTCAAAAGTTCAATACCTACTGAATATTCATGCAGTTTCTGACAGGGGCAAACTAATCCCTTGTTTACATGCCACTATAACATTCCAGTTAATTAATGTTGATGGTGTCATTGTTTCATGAGGTACAGAGTTAAAATACAGTTCCTTTCGTATTTTCAAAACAAAATCTTAACCCATTCCCTCGTAGGATTTTTATAGACCCAACCTCTTTGAATACATCTATCGAAAAGGAGCATTAACTAGAGAAAAGGAACATTTCAGAATTTTGTAGTTGTGAAACCATTGTGATAAATAGAGCATTTGCTCCTAAGGAGCAAATGCTCTATTTATCACAATGGTTTCAAAAAGTGACTTTTACAGATGCGTAGAAAGGCGTATTTATGGAAGAAAGGGTTTATCAAGGTGTCAGGCAGTTGGGATTCTGATGAAAGTTACCCAATCACCTAATACATAGACCCTAATTGTCTACAGACTGTGTTCACTCATAGCGTAAAATCAACTAATTACGCTAATGCAATGCCATAAATAATGAATAGCTCTTGACTACAGAGGTCTCTGTCAGCAACTTGCGAACAGTGAACCATAAGCTGGTTCCCTAGGCTAATTATATCCTCCAAGTTATAGGATACTATACATTGTATTGTATTTAGTATTTTTCTATACACCATGGTCAAATGTGCAACTGAACCATGGATATACTGTGACAGCTGTTGTACTAGTAGATCTGTTCTCTGTACATGTAGTGTTTTGTTATACATGTACATGTATACATGAATGTACATGTAGTGTTTTGTGACGCTTAATTGTATACAAGTAAACACTAATATTTCGAAAGTTTAGTTACGAAGGCATTGAGAATGTTTCTGTAGGTGACTGCTTAATGCAGGGTGCAGGTCATGCAGAAAGCTCCTAGAACAGCTTTCTGAAAGACCTGCACCCAGCATGATCGTGCCTGCGTAATGCAGGATGAAAGTCTTCCTGCATTAGCCTGCCTCTTTTCATAAAGACCTATAATGATGAATGTATTGTTTTAGTGTTCGAACTCTTTTCAATGAAGTATGTTCTGTTCTTTGTTTATGTATTCATAAAGGTTGTTTTTAATTCTAAATCATTATCTCATGAATTTTCGTATATGAAATGATGAAATCATAAATATTAATTAGATGTGATTTTTCATAAGGTCATATGAACCCATGATGTTTTGGCTTTTGAAGAAATTATAGAATCAGATCTATCAGAATACATGTATTTCAACAAGTTTAAATATTTTCTCTCTGTAAATCTCTTTGTAAATCTGAATAAGTCAAGTTAGCACTATTTCCATAACTTTGAATTAGACTGACATAACAAATAGTGTATATCCTGATTAAAATGTTCCTTCTGGAACAGTTTGGTCTCGGTCTGCACTATTTACCTAAGCGTTTCTTTCCGAAATCTTAGGGTAATTGGAATAATTAGGGTAATGCTTAGGGTAATTGTGATTATTAGGAAGTCTTAGTGTAAATATAGTAAAATGCCTTATAATGCGAATGAAATAGGGTTGTTTTGTACACAGTTTGTGCATAATATATCTTTACGTTGTAAAACACCTTTATTTCCCTTAAGCTTTAAAAGTGCACCTGCTTTGATCCGGTCTAATCCGGATGTATAAACACAAGCTTCTATATATGACAAACCAAAAGCACATTTGAGATAAAGAGGGTCCTGTTTACAGAATGATAAATTAATTGATAAAACTTCACAACTGACTTTAATACAATCTTTTACTGAACACATTAAACTCACAGTGCAATACCAATCTGAATAACTCGCAATTCATGTCTTAACAGCTTTGACCCTGATCAGACACCCGGTCAGAAGGTAATGGGTCCTATCGGTGCTCAAAATGTAAGTTCGGTAGTCGCCGTATTGATGACTATGTTTGACAGGGTCGGATGACAGTGTGATATAAGGGGTATTTGCTTGTTTTTAGATAAGAGTAGAAGATAAATGGTGTCATTTGTTTATACAATCCTTAGGTACAAACGCCAACAACTATGTTACACACACCGATAAACTATGTTAACCATTTCAGCGCGGAAAATGAATGTACTGGCGTTTACATACATTATAGACCCATGTCAGAGGGATACTATAAGAACCCTCTGATCAGGGTCTGCACTGCTTGTCATTCGAAATCCTCTAGCACGTTTGAGCCTTTCGTACTTAATGAGCTATGCCACTGTACACTGTTGAGTCATTTCACTTTGAATATTCGGCATTAAAAGGATTAAATAATGCGCAGTATTTCTCAGAGACACACAACCTCGTCATTCTGTCTTGCATTCTCATTTGTATGCTTATCAACATCATCATCGTCATCTTAATGTCTTCTTTATTCATTTTCTACGTTTTGTTATCGTCTCTTTATTTCCACCTCAATCTTCTCCCACCGTACTTCTACTACAGATTCATACTTTATTTTCCGTAATATTGACTACTTTTTGACGACTCTGTAGAAGTCACTTTGTGAAACCATTTTGATAAATAGAGCATTTGCTCCTATAGGAGCAAATGCTCTATTTATCAAAATGGTTTCAAACTACAAAATTCTAAAAATAAATCCTTTTCTCTAGTTAATGCTCCTTTTCGGTAGTAGATAGCAGTTAATAGAACCATGTCTTATTTCCTTCAATCTCAATACCTTTATAATATATTTATACCGTATTTACTTCTCCCTCCATACCTCTATGATATATTCATACTTCATTTTCTTCTCCCTCCATACTTCTATTACAGAACCATGCTTTCTTTGCTTCTCCCCCGATTAGTCTATACATGCAATATATTATTAAATTTTAACCTCCCCCTTCATACTTTTATAATAGACATATAATATTTTATTTCCTTCATGATCCTATAACTCATAGACACATACTGTATTTACTTCTTCTTCTACGCATCTTTTATAGACTCATGCTGATTTTACTTCTTCTTCTACACGTCTTTTATAGACTCATACTGTATTTACTTCTTCTTCTACACGTCTTTTATAGACTCATACTGTATTTACTTCTTCTTCTACACGTCTTTTATAGACTCATACTGTATTTACTTCTTCTTCTACACGTCTTTTATAGACTCATACTGTATTTCTGTATTTACTTCTTCCTCTACACATCTTTTATAGACTAATACTGTATTTACTTCTTCTTCTACACGTCTTTTATAGACTCATACTGTATTTACTTCTTCTTCTACACGTCTTTTATAGACTCATACTGTATTTACTTCTCCCTCCATATACAGTTACTATAGACATTATACATGTACATTATTAACATCTCCTTCCGTACTTCTATACTTATATTTCATACTTTATTACCTCTCAATTACAAAAACATGTACATGTATGTAAAGCAACATGATTATTTAAATCAGAGGCATTCATATCAGCCATACGAAAACCAATCTGTGGACGACGTAAACAGTGTAGAGCCAGGCTAGTCAACGCGTTTAATCCCTTTCCTGTTCTATATTTAGTCCAAATTTCAATACCTGCTGAATATTCATTAACAAAATAGTTATAAAGAAATATGGAAGGTGGAATATTGTAGACATTTTAGACAGCAAAGAAACAGATATTTCAAATTCTATTAGCAAACAGAGCAGACCCTGATCAGACGGCTCCTCTAGGAGCCGTCTGATCTGGGTCTACTCTGTTGGCAGATGTGTGAATAGACGTTTATGTTAGGGATAGGGATAAAACGCGCGGTGTCTGATCAGGCTCTGCACTACCTGTCTCACAAGTCAGCAAACCAGAATAGGCTAGGTAGCAAGCAATGCAGAAGCAGGTCAGATGTAGGGCTCGTATACATAACTGGTGCACACCATACATATACAGCTTGTCGTGTTGCATAAAAATCACATCCTTTCATGTTACCTTAAACATCAGTAACCATTATCCCACTATCAGCGACCACGATGTCTCTTGCAAACAGCTTGGATCCAGATGAGACGCCGAGTAACTCGGCGTCTCATCTGGACCCAAGCTGTTTGATACGCGGTCAATAGTTTCTGAAATATTTATTCGATTACGAAGTATTCAAAATTGCAGAGGATACAAATTTGACCAGACAATAATTTTTCCACAGCTAGATAAGTGTTGACCTTAACAAAACTTGTCTTTTCTCCATTACCGAATTAAATGAATTAAATGCTGAATAAGCGTGTTTTTTTTTTCAGTCTGCTTTAGTAATGAGAAACCTTCATTACGCTGACAGAGCAAACGGTAGTTTGCTACAGACTTGTCATCTGCTTCGATTTTCAAACATGTATAAAACAAAAACCGTGTTTAAACATATCTCTCATCCAGGCGTTTTTCACAGCATTTGCAAACCGAGTTGCAGCTGCCTGATCAGGGTCTGATGTGTGTTGCTTATGGTCTAATGAAGATTAATTAACCTTCAGCCTGCTATGGACGGATGATTGCATACCTATGTAAACAGTTTGGATCCAGATGAGACGCCGAGTAACTCGGCGTCTCATCAGGATTCAAACTGTTTGATACCCTGACTGGATTTTGATAGACAAACTGATTATAACTTGAAATTTGAAAATGCAGTAGGTGAAATATTCTGTAAAAATAATTTGCTCAGCAGGTTAAAGGTTAAGATAAAAATATACATACATACTTTTCTAAATCTATCCGAAATGGAGCTCTCTCCCATTGGCTAACAAAGTAGGGCAAACGGTAAGTTCTGTTAAAAACGTTTTGACATGTTTGCAAACCCTGTAAGAGCCGTCTGACCGGAGTCTGCTCTGTTTGCGCAAGAAAAAAAATATATAGATCTGATTTCACAGCTTCTGTCATTAAAAACGCCCCTTGTCCGTGATCCCATGATAAAATTCAGCTAATTAATATTCATTCACTCATTATTTCTCACATGAATAGTTGTGAGGGAAAGGGTTAAGGCAGAGCAGCAAATACGAACATCTGAGTTAAAAAACGTTTAGATAATACGATATATTTCAATACATGTAGTTTATTTTACCGCTCAACCGAAACCCACCATTTAACCCATTTATGCCGTGTGTCCCTAACGGACATAGACAACCCAAAGGGCACTGTTTGCTTCACATTTCCCCCCAAGGGTCGATTGGCAACAGAAGAGTTAGAAAGAAAATTGAACTCATCTGAAATATAAATTTGAACGAGCACTTGAAGAAATAATATCAACCCTTTCCCTCATATATACACACATTTTCAAGCATTTGCAAACATACGAGCCGTCTGATCAGGATCTGCTATTTTTGCTTTTGACAGATTTTACTGTTTTTATCAAAGCACAAAATCATCCTTGAAACGATTATATTATAAACAATTCAGATAATAAACTCACGATTTCATTACTTCTTACATGACTATTGAACAGGGAAAGAGTTAACAATTATTGTCTCGCTGCAAAAACGTTATACATGCTCAAACTCTGATATAGAGCATTGTACTTACCTGTAACTTGATCAGGGTCCATGCTTATCTAACTTTTAGTTGAATCTGGGTTCGTTCTCAAGTTTTTGATTGGTCAGATTTGACCAACCAAAAGCTTGAGAACAAACTCAGACTCAACTAAAAAGTTTTATAAGAATGGAGCCAAATGTTTGAGAAACTATTACCGAGTGTCAAGCAGCAACTTTTATCTAATGTAGAGATTCTCATCTGCATTCAACTTATACTTGTCAAATCGCTGTAACATATCAAGGATTGATGAGCTGGGTTAACTGAAGTGTGTACACAAAAATAGTTAATGGACTACAGCGAACCCTCTCAAATGCGAACTCCAAAATGAGGTCAAGGTTTGGGCCTTACCGCAATATGGTAGCTAAATACAGGACGAAAGTAATGCAGAAAGCTCCTTCAGGAGCTTTCTGCATTAATATCGTCCTACATTAAAATACCATCCGCCTTTATAATTGTACGTTCAATCACCTGTACGCCTTTCAACGACCAACATTTCTAATATGACAGCAGCGAATGAAGAACTCTAAGCGTTTACTTGATGAATAGCTATGCAAGACTCTTACAGTTATGAATATTTAATTTTTTATCAAATAAATTTTCTTATTAAATATATAACATTTAGGCATTTGTTGCAAAACGATAGAGAATCAGATTTATTTGTAACATGTACAGAAAATGTAAATGATGATCATATCGCGAATAGCGGCATAAGGGTTAATAGTGGTTCTGCAAATTTGATGACATTGCATTTTGTTCTATTGTTGGCCTCTGATATGTTTGTCTCAAGGTTATCTTTTGATGTTATGAGTGGTTTTGTTCCTTTGTTTTATTCATTTATCCATTAGTTAACCCTTCACTTGATAACAATTGGGTGTTTAAGTTAACCCAATTCCCTTGGTGCTAAAGTTAACCTAATTCATGTGATGGGTTAACTAGCAGCTTGGATCCAGATGAGACGCCGAGTAAATCGGCGTCTCATCTGGACCCAAGCTGCTTGCATGGCACTCGGGAAATAATTTCTTGAACGAATCGGATTAAAAAACAACAACTGGTCAGTGTTAAAGCAGATACCGGTACCATTTTCACAGCGGGATAAAGTTAACGTTTGTCATGTGTGTTAACATGTTCAATAGTCATATACGTACAGTAAAACCTCTCTATAACGGCCACTAAATTACATCAAATAGTTTGTGTTAAAGGCAGATGGCTGCTTAAAGCAATGTGAAAGTAAAACAGAATGCTCCTATAGGAGCATTCTGTTTTACTTTCACCTTGATTTAAGCAGCCGCCTGCCCTAAATACCAACTAGTTAACTCATTTTTGTGGTCGTTGTAGAGAGGTTTTACTGTAATACAAATGGCACTATGACTATCATTTTGGCTGAATTTGTATGCAGGAGGTTTTGGTTTTGGTAGAAACTGTAGATCGATTATAATGCCTGAAACAAACAGACGGAACCGTATGATCCGGGTCTACCCTGTTTATAAACGTTTTTGGATTCTAGAGAGAAGTAGATTTCCTTGTCATGAACAAGACTGTATCTATCCATGGCGCAATCATTTTCTGCTAAAATTCTCAAATTTAATTTTTCTTCATTGCTCAACAGTACCACAATGGTGACAAATTCGGTTTCTCATCTGCATACAATTTGTCTACATAGGCTATTGCGAAATCACCGCTATCTATCTCAATGAGGTTACCAGGTACTTGTACGTGCAAATACATATGAATTAACCAATTACCTCATGCATATTCATGTAAGAAATACGTACTGACATCATACATTTTAATCAGATGCATTTAAATAAAGGCAATAGCATATGATGACAGGACAGAAACTTTAGAATCATATAAGTCCATAAGCAAACAGTGCAGGCCCTGATCAGACTTCCCTATCTGGATAGTCTGAACTGAGTCTACTCTGGTTGCAAAGGTGTGCCATAAATTGGCCTGTTTATTATGTCATTTTTAACCCATTCCCTCATATTGACGACTTTTGATGACTCTGTAAAAGTCAATTTGTGAAACCATTGTGATAAAAAGAGCATTTGCTCCTATAGGAGCAAATGCTCTATTTATCACAATGGTTTCAAACTACAAAATTCTAAAGTTTTCTTTTTCTCTAGTAAATTCACCTTTTCGTTAGATTTATTCAAAGAAGTTGAATCTAAAAATGGCCTATGATGTAATGGGTTAAAATTCAGCTCATTAAAAGTCATGGTCATTATTTCTTTCATGAATTGTCACCAGGAGGTAAACGGTTAACCCCAAGCCCAGTATCCAAGACTTGACTCGCATTTGTAAACAACTAGACCTAGGTGAGTTATTCCTTTACTCCATGAATATTCATGCAAAACATAATGACGTCATGAATATTAATTAGATTATTTGTTTGTGATGGTATACAAGGAGACAGGAAGTTTGGGCCTTGGCAGAAATTGTAGTGTCAGATGTATAAAGTATATTATAAGCAAACAAAGTAGACCCTGATCAGACGGCTCCGTCTGATCTGGGTATACACTATTTGCAAAGGCGTAGAAGGGCGTATTTATGGAGTAAAGGGTTAAATCAGGACCCAAGCTATTTGACACTCGGTCAACTGTACTCAAAAAGCTCGATCGAATAAACAAGATTTCACAAGATTAAAATCTGAGCAGACATTATATTTTTTCACAGCGGGGTTAAGGATAAGAGGGTAGTAAGCCTTGTATCCAGGTGACAATTCTCGGTCCACAGGTACAGTGTGTGAAATGTGTGCGTGTACAAATTATTTATGTGGACGATTTATTTGCCGTCTACTCCAAAAAATGTCGCCTGCTTAGTTCAGAGACCCACTCTCACACACACATTATACATATAAGGGGTTTGGTGAAACCTGATAAATGTCCAAGAAATTATGCACAGCTGATCAGAGACTTAATATTATATTCATGATCATGATCCAATCTGTTTTAATTCTTAGCCAGGTATGAAAATGAAGTCTGCTTAAACACAGATTATGTTGCAGTTTTCAGGTGCTAAGTAATTGTCGTCTGCTGTGTTTCTCAGTTATTTATTCGTCTGTTTTTCTTCAGCTGTACGGGAAGGGTAGTCTGATTAGACGCGGAGATACTCGGCGTTTCAGCCGAATCTAGATCATTTTCGAATAGTTTGTCACGAATGCAAGTAGTCTACAGGTTAAAGAATAGTCATGAAAAATGTCGGGTCATGCGTGAAAGAAACAGGGACAAGAAGGTCACCAAAGGACACGGCTGTCATTATGTATGCAAGAGGCTATAATACGTCATGATAAATTAACTTATGTCGAGCCATGCAGGGGGCATTCTGACATATGACAAATAAGTAAACCTAGACTGGCTTGATCAGGATCTATACTGTTTGTCATGCGTCAGAGTTGACTCTTGTTTTCCGAAATAATTTCAAACCCGATCAGGGACCTCCTACAGAAACCCTATAGGGAGTTTGAAGACAGAGGTATCCTACAGAAACTCTATAGTGGATCTGCAAACAGAGGTCTCCTACAAAAACCCCATGATGGGTCTGCAAACAGGCGGTCTCCTACAGAAACTCTATGGTGGGTCTGCAAACAGAGGTCTCCTATAGATACCCTATGATGGTTCTGCAAACAGAGGACTCCTACAGAAACTCTATGGTTGGTCTGCAAACAGTGGTCTCCTATACAGAAACCCTATAGTGGGTCTGCAAACAGAGGTCTCCTAAACATATTCTATAATGGGTCTGCAAACAGTGGTCTCCTACAGATACGCTATGGTGGGTCTGCACACAGTGGTCTCCTACAGAAACTCTATGGTGGGTCTGCAAACAGTGGTCTCCTACAGAAACTCTATAGTGGGTCTGCAAACAGTGGTCTCCTACAGAAACTCTATAGTGGGTCTGCACACAGTGGTCTCCTACAGAAACTCTATAGTGGGTCTGCAAACAGTGGTCTCCTATACAGAAACTCTATGGTGGGTCTGCAAACAGTGGTATCCTACAGAAACTCTATAGTGGGTCTGCAAACAGTGGTCTCCTACAGAAACTCTATAGTGGGTCTGCAAACAGTGGTCTCCTATACAGAAACTCTATGGTGGGTCTGAAAACAGTGGTCTCCTACAGAAACTCTATAGTGGGTCTGCAAACAGTGGTCTCCTATACAGAAACTCTATGGTGGGTCTGCAAACAGTGGTCTCCTACAGAAACTCTATGGTGGGTCTGCAAACAGTGGTCTCCTATACAGAAACTCTATGGTGGGTCTGCAAACAGTGGACTCCTATACAGAAACTCTATGGGGGTTTGCAAACAGAGGTCTCCTACAGAAACTCTATGGTGGGTCTGCAAACAGAGGACTCCTACACAAACTCTATAGTTGGTCTGCAACCAGAGGTCTCCTATACATAAACCCTGTAGTGGGTCTGCAAACAGAGGACTCCTACAGAAACTCTACAGTTGGTCTGCAAACAGAGGTCTTCTATAGATATCCTATGGTAGGTCTGCAAACAGACGTCTCCTACACAAACTCTATAATGGGTCTGCAAACAGAGTTCTCCTACACAAACCCGATAGTGTGTGTCTGCAGTGTTTGTATGCGTCCCTTTATATAATAGAATAGCACAGAACGGAATTGTATGAAACGGAACAAAGCAGAACAGAGTGGAATAGAATATTGACTTAAAATATATATACTTTATAGACATTCATACACACTATTACAAAAGATCCCATAAAATCTCTGGCGAGTTTCTAAGTCCAAATTGGTTACCTCTTCTATAGGTACAGTAACAGGTTTAGTCATTTGCCTGGTGAATATTCATTTATTATCACATTAGTTATCTTTCATTTTGGCATTATCAACCAAAAATGTTTGCCAACGGCAGAAACTGTAGAGTCGAACCTATATTAATCCATGAGCAAACAGAGCAGACTCTAATCAGACAGCTCCTACAGGGATCGTCTGATCTGTTTCTGCCATGTGTGCAAATGGGTTAAAACGTATTTATGAGGTGAATTACAAAAGGACAGTGGTATAAATTTGTTATTTATTCCTAAATATGGATATTTCGTATCGCAAATAAATGTACTCAGTGCACATACAGGAACCCATTGATCTGGGTCTACGCTGTTTGCAGAGAAGTTAATAGGCGTTTATATGAAGGGAACAGTCAATAAAGGCATTTTACCGATGCGATTACCGTTGATGAAGATGTCTTGATCTTTTCAAACGCCCTCTAACCCTTCGCTTGCTATTCAGGTCAATATACCTACATGTACCTGAAAATAGTGAAGACCCAGATGAGTCAGCTCCTGCAGGAGCTTTCTCATCAGGGTCTGTACTATTTACAAGTTTATTGTGCAACCAGAACACTCCACAGCAGTGACTGCACAGCGATATATTTGTACACAGTGAAGATATATGTGTTTAAACAACATGGCATGGGTAAAGAAATGTATTTTAAAATTCAGCAAGAGAAGAGTTAACTACCGAGATTAGATTCTAGTAATTTGTCATTCATTATTTACTGCTGCCCTGTTGACCCCTCTAAACCCCCTCAAAACCGGAATTTTAGAAGGGGAGAATTTGGATACTTTTAGGCAGGTGGCTAGAGGAGCTTTCTGCATGTCTTTCACCCTGCTTTAAGCTACCACCTGTCTCCAAGACCGACATTTATACTAAATTGAACGCCAAGTTTAGTGAGTTTTACTCTACTCGCATATTCCGTCTCACCTTTCACTTAATCCCAACAATGTTTACACACATTAGGAAGTAGATCAAAATCAGCAAACCAGTAAATCACTAAAAAGCGACAACTTAAAGTGGCATAATTGAGACGGTAGTAAAGATAAATGGTAGATTAAATCCATTCACTCATACGCTATTGTTAGACACAACCAATGACTAGGGAAAAGGTAAAATTTAGAAATGTGTAGATTTGAAAGATTTGTGATAAATATCACAATGGTTTTAAAAAAGGCATTTTACACGGGGTGTCAATAGGCGTCTATATGAGAATATGAATTCATGTAGTGCGACCATTATGCAGCAAGCTCCTACATAAGCCTTCTGCATTACTTTAGTCCTGCCTTAAGCAACCATATTCTTTTAAAGTCACCAGTTTATATACATAAGGTGGTCGCTTTTGAGGTAGTGTACTGTTCAGTAAATACCTTTCTCAGACAAACTCTTTAAAGAAAACTATGGGGTCCTACTGACTGAGACGGTAGCTTGTGCAGGACGAAAGTAAGGCAGAAAGCTTTCTGCGTTGTTGTCGTTTTGCATAAAACATTTACTCCGTAGATATGCCTCTTAACACCTTTCTAAACAGTGTAGACCTAGATCAAACGGTTCATGCAGGTGTCCTCAGACCAGCAACAGTTATGTTTTTGCATACAATAGAACCTGTGTTAAGCGGCCATTCTTTTATTGAACACAGGAGTCTTAAAAAGCTGATGGATGTTAAATGTAGGACAGACGTAAGGCAGAAAGCTCCTATAGGAGCTATATATCACCTGCCTTACAGATCCATTATCAGACCTCTTTTTGATTGCCGCTTATATACAACAGGTTCTGCTGTAGATCTCATTCTACAATTCCTGTGTGTGTTTGCCATTCTTACAGGAATATTCATGAAAACAATGGTTAAGCAGCCACGTGCTAATAACTCATTCCCTTATATAAACGCATTTTAACGCATTTGCAAACAGAGTAGACCCAGATCAGACGGCTACTATAGGAGTCGTCTGATCAGGGTCTGCTCTGTTTGCTGGTGGGATTTGATAGATATGTTTCTTTAGTTTCTAAGATATACAATGTTTCACCATCCATATTTCATTGTAGTTTGTCCGTGAATATTCAATAGGTATTGAAATTTGGCATGAATACAAATGTATAGAACAGGGAAAAAACAACTAACTTATCGCTATAGAGACATTCAGCTGTATTCATGCCCCAATAATGCTTCATGACATATGATACCCAACTAAGCTTGTTGTTTTGGTGGGCATGTATACAGTCGTTGGTTGAGAATGTCGCCAGGAATATTCATGAGAACAAGGGTATTGACCCGATCCCTCAAACAAACGCTTTTGTACGCATTTGCAAACAGAGTAGACCCAGATCAGACGGCTCCTAGAGGAGCCGTCTGATCAGGTTCTGCTCTGTTTGCTGATGGAATTTTATAGATCTGTTTCTTTAGTTTCTAAAATAGCTACAATGTTCCTCCATCCATATTTCATTATAACTACATGTAGTTTGTCCCATTAATATTCAGTAGGTATTGAAATTTGGACTAAATACAAATGTACAGAACAGGGAAAAGGGTAAACAACTAACTGATCGCTATAGACTCCATATAGAGACATTCGGCTGTATTCATGCCTCAGTAAGACTTCATGAGATATGATATACCCGACTTAGTTTGTTGGTTTGATGGGTATACAGTCGTTGGTCACCAGTTTCACAACATATTCTCTGCTATACTTGTAATGTTTAGGCTGCTTTTCGCGCCCTGACCTTTAACCTTTAGTCCATAAATATTTTATGTAACATACCATGACACCATGAATATTAATTCGCTGATTATTTATTGTGAGACTTTTAAGACACATGAACATAAGGTTTTGGCCATGGCAGAAACTGTAGATTCAGATCTACGTTATTTCTCTAACAATCAGGGTCCATGCTTATAAAGCTTTTAGTTGAGTCTGAGTTTCGTTCTCAGGCTTTTGATTGGTCAGATTTGAGTTCTCAAGCTTTTGATTGGTCAGATTTGAGCCAAAGGCTCAAATCTGACCAATCAAAAGCTTGAGAACGATCTCAGACTCAACTAAAAGTTTTATAAGCATGGACCCAGGGCATAGCTATCCTGATCAGAAGGCTCTTCTAAGAGCCGTCTGATCTTTGTCTGTTCTCTTTGCAAAGGCATGAAAATCTGTACTTATGGAGTACAGAGTTAACCAAGGTCCATGTTGTATTCTGAATCTAGCTATGCATTCTATTTTTGCAACCATACTATCTGAGTCTCAAACAGTATGGATCTTGGTGAGACGCCGAATAAATTTATCTTAACCCTTTCGCTGCCAAACTCTGTCGTCTGCTAACTTTGTCGTCTGCTACACATTTTCATTTTTTTATTTTCTTCATTTTTGTTTCAAAAACATAGTAACAGTACAAACAGTTTGGATCCTGATGAGACGCCGAGTTACTCGGCGTTTCATCTGGATCCAAACTGTTTGCATAGGTAATCACATATCCGGCATTTGGCAGCGAAAGGGTTAAAAAAACCACAAAAAACACGGCATCGATGTATTTTACATGACTTCATTAGAACTATGTAAATAATATTTCTGCACCATTCTTCTTTGTCGTCTTCTGTTCCACTGTACTCGTTTATCTTCTTCTGTTTCCTCTCATCTTCTTTTCTCTTATTTTTATTTTCCCTTTTCGTCTGTATTTCCACCTGTTTCTTCCTCTTCTTTTCACCTTCTTGCGTTCCCCATCACATTCCTTACAATTAATATTTGTTCCCCTCTTCCCCCTTTCTTTTGTTTATCCTTCTTTTATCTTTTTTCTGTTTTCCTCTTATATTCTTTATGTTCTTTTGTTTCTCCTCTTTCTGCTTTATAGTCTTCTGTTTCCTTCTTCTCTGCTGTCTTCTTTTGGTCCTCCCTCATCTTTATCCTATTTTCTTCTCCCTCGTCTTGAATGTCTTCCTCCACCTCTTTGACCTTTTCTCCCCCGCCCTTCTGTATATGTTTCTGTTTCTCCCGCTTGTTTTCTGTTCATCTGTTTCTCCCTATTCTTTTTCTTGCCAATACTTTGCGCTTATTAAACTATTCATATGAAACCTGTTTCAGTTACTGCATATTGTAAACTACTTCTAACTATTTCGCTGTCACATATTGTGCGCTACAATTTTCATTGTCTAAATTTCTTTCCCTTTTCCTGCAAAAAAAATTATCACAGTGACAGTTACTCGGCGTTTCATCTGGATACAAACTGTTTGCATAGGTCATCACAGATTCGCCCTTGGCTGCGAAAGAATAAATCAAAAGGTTAAACGGAAAATGATTTAAATGACGCAGTAACAAAAACCTACTTGTGTCACACACCGTTTTTTGCCCATACATGGAATTCTTATACATGCTATACTTGAATCTGTACTGACTTCTTACAAACAGAGTGTATCCTAGCTGAGAAGTTGAGTAAGTTTTCAACATCTTATCAGAGTTAATTTTTTTGGCACTGTTATTTTTTATAAAGTAAATGACAAAACCTCTACTTTTGAGAATTGCAGCAAATAATGAATTTCACAAGGAACTAAATTTCTCAGTGAGTTAAAGGTACATTTAATACAGTATTACAACTTGATAAATGGCATAAGAAAACCACAAGGAAAATGATTTACACATAGGAGGTTAAGGAGGCCAAGAGGGGAGTAGAACTTAACCCTTCGCTTGCTATTCACGTCAATATACCTATCTGTAAATAGTGAAGACCCAGATGAGAAAGCTCCTGCAGGAGCTGTCTCATTTTGGTCTGCACTATTTACAAATTGATTGTGCAACCAGTGCACTCCACAGCAGTGATTGCACAGCGAAATACGTGTACACAGTGAAGATATCTGTAATTATACAACAGGGCATGGGTAAAGAAGGAGAAATGTATTTTAAAATTCAGCAAGCGAAGGGTTAACCTGCAAAGCGCGGCCTAATTCGCATTAGCAAACAACTTAGATCCAGGTGAGACGCCGAGTAACTCGACGTATCATCAGGGTCTAATCTGTTTGCCAGTCGGTCAGTTGTTTCTCAAAATTTGAATTGAATCGGAAATGTGATAGAAATGAAACACCCCGGAGTTAAGCTGGCATGCTTATGACATTGGGAAACGGTTGAAGTATTTGTAGAGGTGCCCATGTCAGGGAAAGAGGGGCATTACGACACTGTATCACGTGAAAACCAAGACCAGAAACAATACATGTACTAAATTGCAGTCTTGAGTCTTAATCTTACATTTAGACCATATTGATAGTGAGTACGACCCCCTCCCCCTTGGTTAAACATTACAATAAAACCTCTGTATTTAAAGCGACCCCCCAACCCCCCCCCCCCCCCCCCCCCCCCCAAAAAAAAAAAAACAACAACAAAACAACAACAACAACAACAAAACAACAACAAGAACAAACAAACAAACAACAATAACAAAAAACAACAAAAAAACCCAACAACAAACAAACAAAAAAACTAATTCTAGGTCTAAAAAGGCAGGTGGTAGCTTAATGCAGGACGAAAAATATGCTCCCACATGAGCTTTCTGCATAAATTTCGTCCTGCATTAACCCGTTTGCTCCCAGTGGATTCTTCCATGCTTATGTATTGGATTAGTCTATCTTTTATCTACGGGATGTCTGGTCTAAATGTTCATTTTTGTTTTGTTTTATATTGAATTTTCTATCAGCAAACAGTGTAGACTCTGATCAGACGCCGCATTATGCGGCGTCTGATCAGAGTCTACACTGTTTGCCTATGTCCCATATATGGGATCGTGGGAGCAAATGGGTTAAGTACTCGCCTGCTTTTAAAAACATCTGTGACAGTGTGCATTCATAATGTGAACGCTTTACAGGGGTTTAATGTATTTCCAGTGTGACAGATTGATGGACACTTCAAATATCCTGGTCAGCCTCTAATGTCTAACAACATGTCAGGGTGGCATTTTGCCAAATGACGACAGCCAATTAAGATTGACGTAGTCGCACCTGTGCAAGTCCTACGTATTAGCCAATTTAACCCTTTCCTTCATATAAAAGTGTTTTTCACGCATTTGCAAACAGAGTAGACCAAGATCAGACGGCTCCTATGGGAGCCGCGTCTGATCAGGGTCTGCTCTGTTTGCTAATGAAATTTTAAAGAACTGTATGGTCCATACTTTCTTAGATGGCTACAATGTTCCACCTTCCATATTTCATTATAATGATTTTGTCCTCGAATATTCAGCCTGTATTGAAATTAGTAATAAACACAGAACAGGGAAATTTAAGGGAACTATTTGTATTGATATATATATATAATCGTTACCTGGTTTGCACATTTTTCAGTGACGCTTTCCACATATTCTACCTTGATGGCCCACCCAGCCATGCTGGTAGATCTGTAACATGATTATCCAAATTCTATGTACCTTTTTAAAGTGAAATATACCTTTATACATACTTGCTATCTGCTAAGAGTAGTGTTCGACGGTGATTTGTCTTTGCAGGTGCGGATTTAGATTTAATTGCCCGAACAAACATTTTTGAGTAATTGTATTAGATTTAGAACTAATAAAAATCAATAACACAGCGATTTTATCTGAGTTTTGCAAACTTTGCAAGATCTGCAACTGCCTAACAGTCAATTACGCTCTTTCTCAACATGCATTACAATGACACTAGTGATGTCATCCAACTTTTAAAAGTCTAAGCTCCCCCCCCCCCCCTCCCCCTTCCCCACTAATCTAAAATCCTAGATCCGCACCTGGTTTGGATACTAATGAGACGCATGGGTCGAAACTGTTTGGAAAAGCCATAAAGTGCAAGAGGTCACTGCCAAATATATTACCTGTTCCAGGTTTCTTCAATTTCTTTACAAAATATGGGAGCGTCAAAAATCTTGAATCCTGGTGTGACGCCGAGCTACTCGGTGTCTCAGCTAGATCCAATCTATTTACGTGACAGCGAAAGTATTGATCGAAATCTTGCGTGATGAGGTGTTTTTTGTGTGGTTGCTTTGTGGTAATTCTATTTGTGGTAAATAGATTCATACAAATTTCAAATGTGTATCCACAGTAAACCCCCCTTAAGCGACTACCGAAATAAAGTCTAACTATTGGCCTTTAAAGCAGGTGCTAACGATGCAGAACGAAAGCATGCATTAAGCAACAAAACGCTTTTACAGACATATATTTATCACATAATCTACTATGTGGGAGTGCCGTAACAGAGTGCCGTATTTCGCAGAATTGCACTAGTGCATCTTTTATGCAAATTAGCAAGTTAGCCAATCGTAGCACTCATTTAAAAAGCGTTAGCCAATCATAGCACTCCATGCGCGACGTCCGTTGTATTACTACGCTGTTTGTAAAGCAATGGCAGAAACAGCCGCCAGCTAGTCTGTTTTATTTTCTATGGCATTTTAAGGATTATGTGATAAAAAGAATCTTACATTCGTGTGCATTATACATTGTTTTTATGAAACTTGTTTACTGTAATGAATATGACACTCGCTAAAGCTCGTATCATATTATTATAGTAAACTCGTTTCATAAAAACAATGTGCAATGAACACTCATGTAAGATCCTCTATTTATTAACCCATTATTTTCTACTGACACCTTTTGCGCCTCTGTAAAATTCTTTGAAACCATTGTGATAAATAGAGCATTTGCTCCTATGGAGCAAATGCTCTTTTTATCACAATGGTTTAAAAAACTACGCAATTCAAAAATTCTCATTTTCTATAGTTAATGCTCCTTTTCGGTATATATTAATTCAAAGCGGCTGGGTCTAAAATAGTCTATGCGGGAATGAGTTAATAAAGTGGCCGCTTTAGGCGCGTATTACTGTATTGGACATGATAAAGCACTGGAAGTGGTAATATCTCGTCCACTCAGCTAATTATTTGCTGTATTTTTAAAACATATCTAAATCCGTCATTCGCTGTCAATTCATGCATACATTTTGAATGCCAAATAGTACAGACCAAGGCGAGACGTCGTGGCTGTCTTCACCTGATTTCGTGACCTGTATTCACCTACTCTAGATCTAATAATAATTATCATTCGGTCGTAGCGATCCAGTAGTTCAAAAGGAGATTCAAAGGTGGACACTTTTTCTATTTATTTGATTGAATTGGTCGTTCGGTATATGTTAGCCGTATATTAAAGTTGAATCATATGGAATGAATAGTTTCAAAGCGAATTAAATGATGTGCAAAATATGTTCATAAAGGTTTAAAAAAGATCACCTCTTTGCAGATTAAACGCCGTCTTCAGCTACAGTAAAGCCATTCTAAAGCGAACACAGAGATGTCCAATTCCGGATCTTAAAGGCAGGTGGTAACTTAATGCAGGACGAAAGTTATACAGAAAGCTCCTTTCAGGAGCTTTCTGCATTACTTTCGTCCTGCATTAAGCAACCGGCCATTTTTAACGCTTTCAGTCCCACATTATCTTCAATCTGTTTGTCCAAATCAGAATGTTTAACCTATTCAGTTGTCATAATGAGGGGGTGGGGACATCGTAAACAAAGAACATATTGGTATTAACCGTTGATATCCATTGGTTCAGCTAACTGGCTTGACCCTGATTGTAGGACTCAACCAGGAGCCCACAGATCTTGGTCTATAGTGTTTGCATACGTCCCATTTATGGGACCGCGGGAGTTTAAGGGTTAAAGACATCTATATTTATTTATGAAGTGGTCACTATAGAGGGTTTCCACTGTATATATAAATAAACTACTACTTGCACTTCTACCACTACAACAGTAATAGCAGACGTCAGGTACTAGGCGTGTAAATGGTTGATATCACAACTTACATTTTACCAGTCCACAACCAAGTTAGATATGGATGGTTAGAGATACTTACACTACAGTAAACACTCCCTGAACCGAACTTTTAATACCAACTGAGAATCTTTTAGACAGGTGGCCACTTAATGAAGGATGAAAGTCACGGAGAAAGCTCCTAGAGGAGCTTTATCCATGACTTTCAGTCTGCATTAAGCTGCCACCTGTCTTAAATACCGAAACGATACTTGCTTGAGTATTCTTACTGCAGTGTAACCTAGATCTCCCACCAAGGCCATTTACAGTTTTATAAATATAGTATATCTTTAATGTACCCGAATTCAACCGAGTAGGCCTACGTGTATAATAATCTACATTTTCCCTGCGAAGTTTAGTTTGCAATTAGCCCTTATCTCGCTAACAGCAAACTAACTCACATTTGAAAAACAGCTTGGAGTAAATCGACATCTCATCCTGCATTAAGCTAACATCTGTCTTAAAATTCTTAACTCTATTAATATTCATGTAAAAAAAATAATATTTAGTTAAACATGTAATAGATCTAGCACACGAACATGGGATAGTTTGGCCGTGGCAGAAACTGTAGAATCATATCTATATTATATTATAAGCAATCAGAGCAGACCCTGATCAGACGGCTCCCACAAGAACCGCCTGGTCTTGGTCTACTCTGTTTGCAAAAATGTAGAAAGGCGTATTTATGGAGTAATGATCGATTATTTAAGTGCTTGGACTAGTGAGATTTTACTGAAGGCGAAGATAGAAATCGTCTTCATTGGTTATATATGTACAGTAAAACTCTTGTAAACCGGGCATGAAGATTACTATTAATTCCTGTCTATCAGACAGGCGGTAGCGTAATGCAGGGTAAAAACATGCACGATTGAGCTTTATGCATGAGTTTCGACCTGCATTAAGCAGTCACCTGCCTAAAAAGAGCTAGATTCTTCTTTACTTAAATTCTGGTTTGGAGAGGTCTACTGTATTCACCCCGTCGCACCGAGCATGTTATAGGCCTACTGTCTTATATTACGTATAAGATGACAGAGAGTCATGTACATGTACTACTGGTGTCATAACATTTATTTGGTCACGGCATACATGTGAATACAGTCAATTCCCTGTATAGCGATCACCAAAAAATGTCTTATTTTGGGTCATTGCCCTTTATTCCGTGAATATTATTCTTAGAAATGATGACGTCAAAAATATCAATTACATGTAGGTTCATTTTTAAAATGGCTTAGTGACATATGATTTTTTTTTACCAAGGCAGAACCCGTAGAATCTGATCTATATTAATCCGTAAGCAAACAGAGTAGACCCTGATCAGACGGCTCTTATAAGAGCCGTCTGATCTGGGTCTACTCTGTTTGTAAAGACATAGAAAGGGGCATTTATGGAGTAAGGAGTTAACTTTCTGCACTATGAGAAGTGGTCGTCTGCAAATATTGTCGTCTGCTTCTGCCATTTCTTTTTCAATAAACAGTATCCATATGTCGAGCAGTTTGGATCTTGATGAGATGCCTAGTTACTCGCCGTCTCATCTGGATCTACACTGTTTGCAAAGGCTATCACAAAATCGCCAGTAGAGTGTTGAATGATGAAGGTAGATAGTAGCCTAACGCAGGACGAACGTTACATATGAAGAAAACTCCTACAGGAGCTTTAACCCTTTCCCTGTTTATTGTTTATTCCAAATGTCAATACCTACAGAAAGATCAGGTATAATGAGGTACGGATAATGAGGTATGGAAGGAGGAACATTAAGCTATTTTAGAAATTAAAGAAACAGGTTTAACAAAGTCCACTAGTAAAGAGAGCAGACTCTGATCAGATGGCTCCTATAGGTCTACTCTGTTTGCAGATGCGCAAAAACACGTTAATATGAAGGAAAGGCCTATTAAAGACACATACACATATATATCCATTCATAAAATGCCCTTTTATACCGGTTTTACTGACGCTAGACAACAATTCAGTTTTGACCCTTTCTGTTTCAGGCTTTATGAAAACAATGTTAGTATGGTGCAAAGGGTTAACCCTTTCTTCTATGAATAATTATATGAGACATAATGCCATAATGAATATTTACTAGTTTTATAATTGCATATGATCACAGGGTGTTTTGGCTACCGCATAAACTGTAGGATCAGGTCTAAATAAATAAGGAACCAGAACAGATCCTGATTAGGCGGTTTTACAGGAGTTTGATCTGGGTCTACTCGATTTGCAAAGGTGTAAAATACGTTCCAATAAGGTAAAGACAAGTTTTCGTAATTAATTATTTCATAAAACTTTGACAGATCTCGCCAAAGCTGGGAGTAATCAGAGACATATACAAATGTACATACATGTATATGTATGTATATGTCTCTGGAGTAATACAGCATATAAGTGTCCTGAACTTTGTAAACTTTGACAAACGTAGTTGATGCATAACACCCGAAACCCATAAAAATAGATGTATACTATCATTACTATGGTAAAAATTCAGTACACATATTCATCCTTTAGATGTGTACGACGATTCGCAGGCTATTGTGGCGATTTCGTGATCACCTTTATATGCAAACAGCTTGAAACCATATGAAACACCGGGTAACTCTACGTCTCGTCGGGACTCCAGCAGTTTGACACTGTATTTGAAGAGAAATAGAAAGAATATAAATGCATAACAGACACCATACGTAGGGTGCAAACAAATAAAATTAACTATCCGCCTGCTAAACATTCCCTTATATAAATGCTTTTTAATAACGCTTTTGCATAGAGTGGTCTCCTAGATCAGGAGCCGTCTGATCAGGGTCTGCCCTGTTTGCTTATGCAATTATTATAGACCTGACTACAGTTTCTGACAATATACCAAAGCATCCTTGGTAAATATGCCTTTACAAAGATTCAGCTAATTAATATTCATGATGTCATCATTTCTTACATGAATATTCATAATTGAAAGGGTTAAACTCATTTGCATACAGTTTGAATCTAGATGAGACGCCAGGTAATAGTGTCGTCTCATTAGGACCCAAGCTGTTTGATACCCGATCAATAGTTTCTCTTAACCCTTTCCCTCATATAAACAGAGACATTATACATACATGTATGTATATGTCTCTGATTTTAATGCCTTTCACGTATTTGCAAACAGAGTAGGCCCAGATCAGACGGCTCCTATAGGATCAGAGTCTGCTCTGTTTGCTGATGGAATTTGATAGATCTGATTCTTTAGTTTCTAAAATGGCTACAATGTTCCCCCGTCCATATTTCATTATCATGAGTATAATCAGTAGGTATTGAACATTGGTGAAAAAAATAGAACGGGGGAAAGTGTTAAGGAACATATCACAAGGTGCATTACGTATTCTCAAATGTATTCTGATAAAGGAAACACGTCATGCAAGCAGTCAACGATTCACGCCATGTCAGCATGTTGCATTATTTAATCCTTAACCTGCTACAAAAATGATATCTGTTTAAACGTCCCACCTGGTACAGTTTTCACTTACTTCAGATTCGTTCAAGTTATTTAGAAACTATTGTCTATGTGTGAAACAGCTTGGCTTCTGATGAGATGCCGAGTAACTCGGTGTCGCATCTGGATCCAATCAGCTTGCAAATGCCCATTAGGTCGCGGCTTAGCAGACGGAGGGTGGCATATAACATACGTTTGCAGGCTGAACGATGGTATTGTTGTCTGCTTCAAAATTGTCGCCTGATCCAGATTTTATACATATGTATATATATGTCTCTGTCTGATCCAACTTAATGGGAAACATGTAACATACTTTTGGAGGCTGAATATAGTAATATTTCGTCTGCTTCAAATTTGTCGCCTGATCCAACTTTTAGGGATACATGTAACATATGTTTGCAGGCTGATTAATAATATTGTCGTCTGCTTCAAATATGTGGTCTGATCCAACTTTTAGGGAAACCAATAACATATGTTTGCAGGCTGTATAATTATATTGTCGTCTGCCTCAAATGTGTCGCCTTCCAACCTTAATGTTAAACTTCATGGTTTTATATATAACCAAATAGTGCTTTCTATTGTTTGCTAATTGCAGACCATTACGTTGAGTCGTTTGAAATATGTGCATATGAAGATATTTGACGCAGACGACAGGATAACAAGCAGCAGACACGTTTTCACACCTGTCGCCTTGGGCATCGAGGAGAAATGTGACAAATTTTGCATTTGGACATAAATGGACACACTCCAGCCTATCATGACAGATCTTTAGAAATATATGACATTTGACAAAGTGTTTTCTATTGTCTGCCGAAGAACATGCAATTTATTGTTGCCCGGCGAATAGAATAGCGCATATGGTCATTGATTATGCACTTATTCCATGAATATTCATGTAAGAAATATTATGACGCAGTGAATACTAATTAGATGAATTTTAACACAGGGCATGTTGGTCATAGAAATTGTAGACTCAGATATACAGTAAAGCCTCTCTATAACGACCACTAAACCCCTCTATAAAGACCACTAAACTTCTCTATAAGGACCACTAAACCTCTCTATAACGACCACTAAATTGTGTTAATTAGTTGGTATTTTGGGCAGGTGGTTGCTTAAAGCAAGGTGAAAGTAAAACGGAACGCTCCTATAGGAGCGTTCCGTTTTACTTTCACCTTACTTTAAGCATCCACCTGCATTTAACACAAAATACTTGATGTGATTTAGTGGTCGTTATAGAGAGGTTTCACTGTATATCGTTCGATAAGCAAACAGAGCAAGACCCTGATCAAACGTCTCCCACAAGATTTGTTTGAGCTGGGTCTACCCTGTTTTGCAAAAGGCGTTGAAAGGCGTATATATGGGGTAAATGGTCCTACAGTAAAATACTCTGATAAAGAAGAATTTAGATTAGTTTAAGCAGGTGACTGCTTAATAGGGTTTGAAAGTCACACAAAAAGCTACCTAACGAGCTTTCTGTACGACTTTTACCCCACATTAAGATGGCATTGGTAATTAATTATACGCCATTGCAAACAGAGAAGACGCAGACCAGATAGCTTCTGTAAGAGCCGTCTGATCAGCATCTGCTCTGTTTGCTTATGAAACACTGAATATAGATCTAATCCTGCAGTTTCCGCAATTGTCAGCCATCCCTGCAGTCATCGTTTGTACTATAAAACTTCAATTAATTAATATATTGATGATGTCATTGTTCCTTACATGAATATTCATGAAGTAAATGGTTAAAGACCGATATCGATATTAATTTGAAAATCCAGTTTAGAGGATGTTTTACTGTAAATTAATAATATGTACTCGAATAAAGACTAAATGCCATATATTCTTGCAACACACAATGTATACGCAATTAACATGTATATACATTTCCGTTTAAACTCTTCATGAGATAATTATTAATGTGAGAAATATTAACACCATGAATATTATTTAGATGAATTGTTTTCATTTGGCACATGGACACATTCAATTTTTCACCATCGCATAAACTGTGGAATCAGGCCTATATTATATCAGAAACAACTAGGCCCTGACAGAAAATCCTTGCTGGAACTGTCTGATCTGGGTCAACTCCGTTTGCAAATGCGTAAAAAGGCGTCTCTATCAGGTTAAGGGTTAAATAATCAACCCTTCACATATATCAATCAGGAAGATCTTAACTCTTCGCATACTAAACACATGTAGACTCGCATTTACAAACAGCTTGGATCCAGATGAGACACCGAGTAACTCGGTGTCTCATTCAGGCTCCACGCTGTTTGACATTTGGTCAATAGTTTTCTCAACATGTTAAGCCAAATGTATAGTTTTTAAAACTGACTGCAATAGAATTTTCAGCTGACATAATATTTGATTGCATGGGAAAGGATAAACAATGAGGATATTAGGAAATGCAGATTGCAAACGTATTTCGCAATACTACGGTGACGAATGAAACCATCAGCACGGTGGAGGCATGTCATGTACACGTGACTGATAAAGGTATACCCTCTGATCTAGGTCAACACTGTTTGCAGATGACAGTGCACCCGTGTCCCGCTTTCAAAGACTGACACGAGCACTAGAAAGAACTGTATGAGAGATGTTAGTTAATTGTAGCTAAGAGGGTTTCTAAAAAACGCTGTCACGAAGTGATCGCTTAACTTATTACCTCCTAGGCTATTTTTAGACACAATCCTCTGAATGTATCTACCGGAAAGAAGCATTAACTAGAAGAAAAGAAAAAACAAAAAATTTTGTAGTTTGAAACCAATGTGATAAATAGAGCATTTGCTCCTATAGGAGCAAATGCTCTATTTATCACAATGGTTTCATAAAGTGACTTTTATAGATTCGCAAAAATGCGTCACTAGGGGATAATGTGTTAACCCATTTGTCATATAAATGTGTTTTCACACATTGGCAAACAGAGTAGACGCAGATCAGACGAATCCTAGAGGAGCCGTTTGATCTGGCTCTTCTCTGTTTGCTACTGGATTTTGAAAAATCTGTTTCTTTTCTTTCTGAAACGGCTAAAATGTTCCATCTTCCATATTTCATTATAACTATTTTGTCCATGAATACTCAGTTCGTATTGAAATTCGGAATAGTAATAGACCAGAGAAAGGATTAAAACGGGTTTTACAAACCACTAAAAACCTGAAATCGGACACCGCAGAAAGTTTTGCAATACCTGTTGTTGTTTTGGTATTTCATTGTATACTAAAATAAAAAATCCATATAGCAGCTCATTAAATGTGTACAATATAAAGTCGCGCTAAGGCGGCCACATAATTCATTAACACAGGAGTCTATAAAAGCAGGTGGTTGCTTAAGGCAGCAAAAAAAGTAATACAGAAATCTCCTATAGGAGCTTTCTGCATAATGTTTTTTCCTGCATTAAGCTACCACCGATTTTAAAATCCCAGAATTAGACTTCTTTTGAGAGATCATATTAGCGAGAGTACTGTAAACGGTTCATCAAGACATAACCCTTTACTCCATAAAAGGTTTTTCTACACGTCTTTGCAAACAGAGTAGATCAAGATCAGACGGCTCCTATAGGAGCCGTCTGATCAGGATCTGCTCTGCTTGCTTGCTTATGGTATGGTACAGATACTATTCTAACGTTTTTGCCATGGCCAAAAATTCCTGTGTCCTTGTCCTATTACCGGTATATCAAATTAATCTAATTAAGAAATGAATGACGTGCTTCCGGTGTTCATGAGGTTATGCAACGCATAGCTTTACGAGCAAAGTTAGTGAAGCCCGAAGGGCTTCACATGAATCTTTGCTCGTAAAGCTATGCGTTGCATAACCCATGAACACCGGGAGCACGTCATTTATTTCTTATATTTATATTCCATTGTATTTCTTATATTTAAG
The DNA here is from genome assembly GCA_963576725.1 of Azorinus chamasolen. Classification (NCBI taxonomy): domain Eukaryota; kingdom Metazoa; phylum Mollusca; class Bivalvia; order Cardiida; family Solecurtidae; genus Azorinus; species Azorinus chamasolen. Next base: position 54,140,035 of record OY755248.1, read on the forward strand.
AAATGAATGACGTGCTTCCGGTGTTCATGAGGTTATGCAACTTTCTTTTTAGAATAAGGTTATATAAGGACGTTGCAGGGCGAATGTAAATATTTAATATTGATGACGTCATTATTTCTTACACGGATATTCATGGAATAAAGCGTTAAGTATGTATCATATGTAGTATAGCTGCATTATAACATATTTAAATATAGCTGTCATCACTATGAATGGAATGCTGTGGACGAATAAAACTAAAACATTGCAAAAAAGCAGACAGGTGATAATAGGTATAAACAAATGTATATGTTTCTATCATAAAGTATAAACAAAACAATAATATGCATGGTTTAACCCTCTACCTGATAGATATGGTTTTTGAAGCCTTTGCAAACAGAGCAGACCCAGGTCAGAGTTACTCGGTGTCTAATCTGGATCCAAGCTGTTTTACAAGTGCGAGTCAGGTCGCGGATATCGGCATAAGGTTAATCCATTCCTCCATAGGCTATTTTTAGACCCAATCCTTTTGAATGGATCTACCCAAAAGGAGCATTTAATAGAGAAAAGTAAAATTTTAGAATTCTGGAGTTTGAAACCATTGTGATAAATACAGCATTTGCTCCTATAGGAGCAAATGCTCTATTTATCACAATGGTTTCAAGAAGTAGTTATTACAGAGGCGTAGAAAGGCGTATTTATGGAGGAAATGGTTAATTCTTTAATACACTTCTTTATGAGCCATCTGATCTGGGTCTACACTGCTTGAAAATGCCAGTGCACTCAATTCCCGTATTCAAAGTGTTTGGATTCTTGCAGTTCAAGTGACCACGATCTCGTGCCACGTCGCTATTCATGGTCTATATTGCTTGCACAGTATATACTAGAATAGTAACCTTGACTGTTTAACCCTTCACTTCATGAACATTAATGTAACAAAAATGATATCATGAGTATTAATAGAATATTTCTTTATAAATGGCATGCGAACACAGGATGATTTGGCCATGGAAGAAACTGTAAGAATCAGTATTTTTCACCAGCAAATAGAGCAGTCCCTGGTCAGACAGCTCCTGATTTTGGTCTTCTCTGTTTGCAACGGCATTAAGGGCGTATCTATGGAGAAAAGGATTAAGTGGTGGATTTAACCGTTTATTTCATGAATATTCATGAAAGAAATTGACTTTTTGAATATTAATCAACTGTTTTTATAGTGACAAATGAAAAAGGTAATGTGTGATTTTGGCATACTCGGACCAATCAGTTCTAAGCTGTTTTTAAGCAAACAGAGCATACTCACCATGAGCAGACAGCTCCTACAGGGGTTGTCTGATCTAGGTCAAATCTGTTTGCAAAGGCAAACATTAATATTGATGAAGTAAAACTTGAAATAGATGTTTAGAGCTAGTGACTTCATGAGTATTCATTAACTTTTATAATGTAAAATATTCAAGGGAACCTTTTACTTTGACAATAAAAGTAGGACCTAGTTCGATATAATTCCATAACCAAACAGAGCAGTCCCTGAACAGAATGCTCATAAAATTATAGTTGCTGTCTGATCTGGGTCTACTTTGTTCGCATAGGCGTTAAAAGGCGTGTCTATGGACTAAAACGATTAACAGGTTCAAATTAGACTTCTTTTAGGGGTCACTTAAGAGAGACTTAAGTCTAATTTAAATCAGCTCGTATATGCACCGTTGATCTTGTGGTATTGACAGGAGGGAAGCGCATAGAGTAAAACAACATTGCAAAGTAAATATTCGCGGTATTCAAATATTGACGAAAACACAAAATATTTATTTAACCAGTTGAATGCTCGAAACAAGACAACCTGGCAAACACGAGGTTGACTTGCAAATAGTTTAGACATAGATCAAAGTTATTTGACCAGGATCTGCATAGTGTCATTTAAAATACTTTTGTATAGTTAAGTCTTTCATACTGTATTGACTCTAATATTAATCAATGTAGACCATGTCCACTTTGAAAAGTCAACATCCAAAGGTTAAGGTCTAACCTTTCATTGTTGTCTGGGAAAGTAAGGCTGCGTGTTTGACCTTATAAAAGGTTCCCATTGGTATTCCAAAACTAAGGTCAGGATGTACATTAACTCTTTGCATGATTAAGTAATTGGCGTCTGTAAAAATGGTCGTCTACTGAAATTATTATTATTTTTTTACAAAAGGCAGCCACTGTGTCAAACAGTGTGTTCCTGGTGAGCTGTCGAATTACTCGATCTTTTGTTTGGATCCAGATTGTTCGCAAAGGAAGTCTCAAATTTACCGCTGGCGTGCAAAAAGTTCAGTACAATGTACAAACTTAAATAAAAAGGAATCACAGGGGAAGCGTCTGAGCAGGGCTAGAAAAAGCTGAATGAGAATCCCTTTCGGTGCCAAATTACTAATTGTCGTCTGCAATCCAAGTTTGTTAAATCATTCAGTAAAATAAGGAAATGAGATAAATAAATGCAAATTTCAAAGGAATATACATATATAGAAAAAGAGATTGAGACAAATAGTGAAGTCCCTGATCAAACGCCGCCTTTTAAAGGTCTGATTTGGGACTTCACTATTTGTCGTGGTGCATTTATGCGACTGCGGCGGTGAAAGGGTTAATAGTTTACCTAATGACTATTCATGCAAGAAATTTTTTCTTTATAAATATTAGTTAGATACATTGTTATAAATTTCTATAATTCAATTTATCATGACAACAACACTATAATGAAGTCTATATTATTCTATACGCAAACAACAGATTCTGATCTGACTGTTCCTACAGGAACAGTCTGATCTGGGTCTACGCTGTTTGCAAATTGACGTTAGAAACGGGGCTAAACCATTAATGCACGGCGAAGTGGAGCGCAGTAGTCCAGATTCTTGTGTTATTCAGGTACGCCCTATTCACATCCATACATAGTCCTACAGTGCAAAAAACCCCAACAACAACCCCCCCCCCCCCCAAAAAAAAAAAAAACCCAAAACAAAATAGCTGAAATTTGGACCTGATGCAATTTTGACTACTTCCAATTCGAGCATGCTATTGAGAAACTATTTATGATAGTCTGAGTACCAAACAACTTGAATCCTGATGAAACGCCGAGTTACTCGGCATCTTACCTGGAATCAAGCTGTTTGTAAATGTGATTCAGTTCGCCGATAGCGAGAATACTCGCATGGATTGAAAAGTTCTACTGTGCATGGGAGGTAACTCAACATTGTTAGTTTAGACCAATATGACATTCTTGGTAACTGCATTGATTTCATTGGGATTCAAACTCTAATAAAGTTTTTTTTAATAAATAAAAGAACAAATGTACTATGAGAATCGAAGCAAACGACACTTCACGAAAGTCAGTGGGTGTTATCGTTAATATCTGATAGAGAGGTCCTTTCATGCACTGGCAAACAAACTAGTCACATATCAGACGGCTCTGATGAGGATCTGCTGCGTTTGTTCATGGAATCATATAGATCTGATTCTACATTTCAAACCAAACTATCTATGTTCATATACTATAATAAAATTTCGGCTGATTTATATTAAAAAAATTATATTCATTATGTCACCATTTCTTACACGAGTATTCATGAGTTAAACGGGTCGATTATACCCCGGCATCTTTACCCCTACCATTCTAACACGGCCTGATTGGCGTTTGCTAAAATACTTTCAATAACTGAGGTCAGACACATAGGCCTAATAACGCGACGTCTTTTCAGGATCCTGGTTTTTGAAAAAAAGAAAAGAAAGTAACAATAAGAATGTGAGCAAACATGTTTTAACCCTTTCCTTATATGAACGCTTTTCACGCATTTGCCAACAGAGTAGAACCAGATCAGACGGCTCTTTGTAGGAGCCGTCTGATCAGGGTATGCTATATTAATTTACATTATTATATTATATCTACATTATTAAATTATAACAGATCAGACTCTATAGTTTCTACCAATACCAGAAGTTCTTTAGTACATATCTGGGTACATTATAAAATTTCAGCTGATAAATATTCATGATTTTATTATTTGCTACACGAATATTTAAAACGGAGAAAAGTTGTTTTTGTTTTTTAAAAAGTTAGTAGTTCTACCATCAACTGTTCTGGGTTAAACATAGTTTAAGTTATCACATAATGCTGAATAAACTTGAATTACTTACAAAATAAATAAATATAATAACCATTTATATCCAGAAATTTCAAATATTCAGAATATTCATGTAAGAAATAATGACACATTGAATAAGTTGGTTTTTTTCGGAATTTATAATGGTATATTGTTTTGGCTATTACAGAAACTGAAAAACCATGCAGATGTATATAATAAATCTGTAATTCAATAAGCAAACGGGATATACCTTGCTCAGAATTAAGGCTCTTATCTTGGTCTGTTCTGTTTGCAAAGTGATTAGAAGGCGTCTCTGTCAGGTAAAGGGTTAAATGTCATTTGTGCTGAGATTTTGAATGGCAAACAGTGCAAACCTGCTACATGTAACGCTTCTGTGGGAGATATCTGCACAAATTTCGCTCTAAATAAAGCAGCATCTTGCATTTACCTGTTCAATGCTCATGTAGGAAATGATGACCTCGTGTATTAGCTGATATTTTATAACGTAAAAGTTTACTGTACAAAAGTTGTAAAATCAGATCTATATCATGTCATAAGCAAACAGAGCAGACCCTGATCACACGACTCGTGAATATAGGAACTCCTATACATGTACTCTTAATGCAAAGGCGTGTTCAGCGTTTTATGAGAGCATTTTATGGTTAACTATATGTTAGGTATTGTACATTAAAATACAAAAAAGGAAAGAAAGAATGAAGTTAATTGCAATGTCAAACAACATAGATTCTTCCAAATATATGCAAAAAGAGCAGATCTTCAGACTAAGACTTGCTCAGAAGGCTCTTGCAGGATTCATCGGGCATGATATCTGACTATTCAGGTTGCAAATTAAGGCGTCACAATGCGCTGGTAGATTAGGTAAATTGTTAACCCTCTGAATGCAAGGAAATCATGCGGTAAACATTTGCCAACAGTCACGCTTTTATACGTGTAATAATAAATGTTACAAAAACAAACGAGGAAAGTAAAAACTAATTAAAACAAGAGACTTAAATAAAATATAGGTTAAGTTTCTGATGAAACAAAAAAGTAAATTTTTATAATGTGAGTTGATTTGTAGAAATTCATATGGAGATCTAGAATCTACAATTTCTGACGCGATATTTTTTTTGCGGTCAATATGTTTTGTATTTCAACCCCCACCCCCTTTATTCAAATATATCTTCTAATCTAATAATATAATAAGTATTGAAATGGTTCATGGTCACGAGATATATAGTGTAATTTTTACGTTTCAGTAAAATTTACGTTGGATCATCACCCGCCTGAGACAGATGAATCCAGCAGGAACATTAAGGAAATTCAACTGACAGGCGTGGTTTGAAATAAGCGAACTAAATATGGGGGTGATTTTTTCATATTTCAGAGTAAGTTCAGAAGTCAGACGACAAAAAAGTCCATTCATTCGCTGCTAAATATGCCAAGGGTGTGATCATTTCGGACCTTTGCATTTCGTACCCGGTTGACTTCAATACTTTGGCCGATCTGAAACTTAACATTTAACTCTTTTATTCCTTGAATATTCATCGAAGATTCCACCAATGGAGCGCATTAGTTAACTACTAAATTTGTATTGTTGTATTAAACAAGTAAATTCACATGTCAGATGGTATAAAATCAAATTGATAAAACCTCAGTACCTTTTTTCCTTCCTTCACTCAGGGTCCCGGTCAACTCGGCCTCGGGTAAACTCGGCCCCTGAGTCAAGTCGGCCTCGGGTCAAGTCGGCCGGGTCAACTCGGCCTGTGTCAAGTCGGCCCGCAAATATTATTTCAGAATTACATTTTTATGGTATATTTTTTATTTTGAATTACTGTAATATTTTGTTTCCTAGAGATACCCGATAAGCCTACTACAGGTACCAATGAACATATAAGGAAAAAACTTCTGAGTAACAGATAAGGATGCGTACCATGTACCAGTTCCATCCACTTCATTCTCAGGACTAAGCAATATTATTAAACAACAATAATCAGAAAAAGGAAGCACTTTATAGATGCACGATACAAATACAATGCCAAAAACTATACCCAAATATGGTGATATCTTTGCAAACAGTTTGGATCCCGATGAAATTCCTAGTAACTCGGTCTCACAAGTGGATCCAAAATAACATTTTATTACATTCATCCACTCCCATAAATTGTTCTTAATTACAGACAATCAATGAAACAGATAAACCATCAAATTATACTTTATTTCACTTAGAAATACTGATGCCGCTCATTTTCACACCTATTTGTTTTGACTTATCAGTTTGATCTAATTAATCTGATTACTAAATGTCAACTGTTTTATTCGTTAATCTCATGCAACATACTTATCACCTTTGTTCTCGTCCGCTAAATTTAATGGGTTATTACTGTCAAAAAGATGTGCAAACTTTGTCTGAATTCTTCAAGGAGCCCACCGATCAGGATCTTCAATTCTTGCTGCAGTTTATAACTTTAATTGACGGTCGGGAAAGGGCCGAGTTGACCCGACTGAGGCGGGCCGAGTTGACCCACCCCAAAACAGGCCGAGTTGACCCGGCCGACTTGACCCAGGCCGACTTGACCCGAGGCCGACTTGACCCTGATTCTTCACTCAGTAAAACCAGCCGCTGTTCTTAACTTTCCTCCATAGGCTATTTTTAGATCAAACCTCTTTGAATGATACTACCAAAAAGGAGCATTTACTCTAGAGAAAATAGGAGCAAATGCTCTATTTATCACAATGGTTTCAAGAAGTGACTATTAGTATTAAGGAGGTGTAGAAAGGCATATTTATGGAGGAAAGGGTTAATTAAGCTTCGCCCTACCTAACATTATCTATTGCCAGGTTTCTTAAACTCTCATTTTTCTTTACTAATACTCCAACGTGCACTTTCTTGACTGTAACACTTGAAAGAGGGGACAGGTAGTCAGTAATTGCAGATAGATAAAAGGAAAACGACCAGACCATGATCAGGAGGCTCCTACCAGCTTCTTCCCTTAATATTGATATTTGGCCCCGGAGTCAAAATTAAAAACAAACACTGTAACATGGTGAAAAAGTTGTAACTTGACTGGGACTCAAACCCAGGGCCTCTGGCTTACCATGCCAACACTACTGACTATAGCTAACAAGCCACACTGTCTAAGCCTATCAACTGTTTCACAACAATCGACACCCGACTACACACACCACCTAGCTCTACACAAGAATTCGTCCCGAATTCTTACTTAAAGAACACTCCACGAGTTTCTTATTTATACATTTTTTTTATCACATAAATCGCACTGTGGGTTATTTACATTGGGCACCAAATGTAACATGGTGAAAAAGTTGTGACTTGACTGGGACTTGAACCCAGGGCCTCTGGCTTACCATTCCAACACTCTACCGACTGAGCTACCAAGCCACACAGTCTAAGCCTATCAACTGTTTCACCACAATCTCTACCCAGCTACAATACAGACAATTTAATAAGTGAAATGAATACACAATGTTTTGACTGTCTTAAGTCTTAAATGTTTCTGTCATTGTTAGAAAGGATATGTTTGAGACTAAAGATCAGTATGATCAGATTGATCAATGTTATGCTTCTTATCATATTGATCACTAGCAGTATGCTTCCATTACATATATGGGCATGATTACCTAATAGTTTGCATAAGAAGTGCCCTTCTTTATTCACTTTATGACTGCCAACGTGGGAGAATACTTTCATTCATATTATGGTCACATGATTTCACCTAGTGACTGATATCGATGATATGTTATAATGTATGTATTTGTGCGCTCTGCTTTTAACACTTAAAAATACACATCAATAAATGGAACTGTTTTTTGGGTCCACAAGGCCTTAGGGTTGCCAGGATCAACCCGTGAAATTGACTCCATTGTATTATTCAAAGTGTATAAAGAGTTACTGGTAATTTAAAAAAGACATTGAAGGCACAGTTACTAAAATCATCATTAATTTCTACAACAAACTCTATATTGGGACCACTCTTTGGACTCGCCTGTTGACACAATTTTAAAATCTCTTAAGAATCATCTATTTGAGATATGATTCTAAAGCGTGGTCATAACATAGGGTTTGGTGGATATCATAAATAAATGACTTATTCATAAAAACTGTGAAACACTTTCCCTCTTTCAAATGGGTTTCATGCCATTGCAAACAGAGTAGACCAAGACCAGATAGCTTCTGAAGGAGTTGCCTGATAATGTCTTGTATGCTAATGAAATAATAATAGATCTGACCACAATTTCAACCAATACTAAAAACTCCTGTCATTAATATGAATATTCATGATGTGTAATTATTTTTTCCATGAATATGCAAGGGTGAAAGGGTTAACACATTTATCTACATCCCTGATCTCTTTTTATACAGATGATGTTTTTCTCTATTTGCAGAAAAAGAAGTCCACGATTGAACTTCTGGAAAAATTAGATCAGGTAAAGCTTACGTAATTTCATACTAGGTTGTTTTCTCAAGCTTTATGTCTGTAGACCTGTGTGAGCTTTATTCATTAATAGGGAGAACCTAATTTCCGCTGCATATATACCCCAGTTTTGAGCATTGCAGTGAGTAAACTTGGCAATCTCTTGATATTTTACAAAGTTTTAGACGAGTACTGATCTATAAAAAATCTTATTTTTCAGTCAAACTCTATCTTGTTGCAGCTCATTAGAATTGCCCCAGAGAGTATTTCATTTAGATTTGCTAAATACACTTATTATAGTTATATGGTTCTGGTTCATGTAAAAATCAATTCTGATTAGACTCCAAGTTACTCCATGTTTCATTTATCTTAAGTGTTTGCAAATGCAAGTCAGTCAGTTATTAATAGGATAAGAATTCAAACTACATGTACTGTTATTTGCCTTGATTTTGTAATTCATGTTCCATAGTGAAATACATGTATTATGCTCATCTGTCACAATATTTTTCTTAACAGTAACTCTCTTCTTATTGGTTTTTAGTTTGTTTTTTATCGGGGTTTACATCATTTTAACAGTATTTCAGTCATATCACGACATCCAGCTAATTACAGGTGGAGAGAGACGCCAGAGGTTCTTCCGTGCATGGAACAAACTGCATTGTTTCGTGCACAGAAGAACATCCAAGTAGAACCACCAACCTACCGCAAGCCATCTGGAAGGCTTATTCACATGAAAAATCCAAATACCCAGACCGGGATTCAAACCAAAAGCGGTGAGGGGCTAAGCGATTGTCAGTCGAAGACCATAATCACTCAGCCACGGAGGCCCCTCTTTTCTTATTGTGAATCCAGTTGAGATGTCAGGTAACTTAGATGTCAGGTACCTCAGTATTTCTCAATGATTCAATCGGTTTAACAATGAATATAACCCTGTACCTGATAAAGTCACCATTGCAAATAGAGTGGACCCAGATCAGTCAGCTCCAGTAGGATCCATCTGATCAGGGTCTACTACATTTGCTTTTGAAATAATGAATTATTCTACAATCTATGCCGTGTTAAAAAAATCCCTTGTTCATAATGCCATTATAAAAATTAGTCTAATTTAAATTAATATTTGTGTTGCGAATAGTCATTATGTTTCATTTAAACCGCAGTTTTCGAAAATTCTGTGGCGTTGGTCAATCAGAGTTGGTTATTCAGTTTTTCCTTTTTCGTGAAGACTGGATTATTGCCGCCAAAATGAAACTGCGGTTTAAATTGGTTAGACTGATGATGATAAGTCTTCATGAAATAGACTGGCTTCGCTTACGCTGTGCACAGTCTATTTCTTGAAGACTTGTCATAATGCAGTCTAACTTATATACAAATAATCATCCAGTAAATGGTACTGGAAGGAAGCTAAATCTGAGACATCCTGATAACAATTATTATTACTTACATAGTGCTGAGTTATTGCCACCGTGTACTTTTTTTCTTCTTACAGGATATAAAGAAATTGGAACAATTTCGCCGCAAGAATCAGGAGCGTGAAAAAAAGTTCATTACCAAGCTGATTTTGTACTCTATCATCCTCTATATAGTTGCGGCCCTGTTGTTCTACTTTTACTACTTCCCAGATAAATGGAAGGACCGCCTTCTGTATTCAGTCCCACTGCTCTTGTTTCCTTTAGTGTGAGTATGAATATTGTAGTAGATACAATGGTTGAATAAGCTGTATAAAAAATATTTCCTGTAACAAATGCCCACTTATAATAGTTATGTTTATAGAGACTTTTTAACACATATGCAAATAGAGTAGAGCCAGATCAGAGCTATCTAATCAAGGTCTGCTCTGTTTGCTAATAGTATTCGATGGGTAACTTTCTATAGTTCCTTCTTTGGCCAAAAACGAATCTCCTGTTCATGTTTCATTACAAAGTTCTGTCAATGATTATTCATAAGATCATGAAATCTTTAACACATTCCCTCATAGGCTATTTTTAGATCCATCCTCTCTGAACAAATCTACCAAAAAGGAGCTTTAAGTTTAACTAGAGAAAAGGAAAATTTTAGAATTTTGTTCTTCTGAAACCATTGTGATAAATAGAGCATTTGCTCCTTAGGAGCAAATGCTCTATTTATCACAATGGTTTAAAAAAAAAGTGACTTTTACAGAGAGTTAGAAAGGCGTATTTATGGAGGAAAGGGTTAATACTCATGAAATGGGAAAGAGATAACTTTTAGCTGAGATACTTTTCCTCCATAGATAATGTCTTCTTTATCTGTTTAAGATTTCAAATCAGACATTTTCCTTTACTTTTCAAGGATGTAACACTTTACCTCATGAATATTAATACAAGAATTCATTACTTGATGAAAATTCATTAACCCTTTCCCTGTTCTATGTTTATTACGAATTTCAATACCTACTGAATAATTATGGACAAAATAGTTAAAATGAAATATGCAAGGTGGAACATTGTAGACATTTTAGTAAGTAACAACACAGATCTATTAAATTCTATTAGCAAACAGAGTAGACCCTGATCAGATGGCTCCTCTAGGAGCAATCTGATCTGGGTCTACTCTGTTTGCAAATGCGTGAAAACACGTTTATATGAGGGAAAGGGTTAACTGGACTTTTGTAATGGCCAATGAACAAAGGAAATTTTGATCACAGCTGATGTCTGAGTTTGAGACATTTAGTGAAAGCGGGGCAAGATCTTTCATAAGCTAGATTCAGGTCTTTATTATTTCATACACAAGCAGAACAGACTGATCGTATGGCTTCTACAGTAGTCGTCTTACCTAGGTCTACCAGTACTCTGTTTGCAAAGGGATGAAAAGGCATTTCTATTAGGTAAAGGATTAATCAAAGTGACATGCAGTTTGGATCCTGATGAAATTAAAATTACCCGGCATCATTAAATGTTTGCCACGGTAATCAGAGATTTTTTGTTAGCATGCTAAAAGTATGTGAGCTGTGTGGTCCAGACCAGCTGCCACATTGAAGTGTAGAATAACAGCTTATCTTTATTGACTCTTAACCTGATGAATAATGACACCATGAATATTAACTAACTGAAATTTTGTATAATGACATATGAACACAGGTGTTTTTTTTTGTACTGGTAGAAGCTGTAGTCGGATATATTAATTTCATAAGCAAACAGAGGAAACCCTGATGCGACATGTCCTATGGGAGCTGTGTGATCTAGGTCTGCTCTGTTTGCAAATGTGTTGAAAGGCATCTTTATCAGGTAAAGGGTTAATCAGTATCTAACTTTGGATCTATAAGACAGGTGGTAGCTTAACCCTTACAAATGGGAACCAAGTATATAAGACTTTGAAAAAAGTGTATACCCAGATCAAAAAGTTCTTGAAGGAATCCTTTGATCAAGATCTTCACAATTTAGTTATGAAATAAAGTAAAAGGTTAATACAATCAATCATCACAATTATCAACTGTCGAAATGGTGATACAGTCATAAGCTCTTGTGTGATGGTACTAGCAGAATGTTTAGCCTCATTGAGCTTTTGAAACAAGTTGGAGTCTTTTATTTATATAACTAAAGCATTACTTTGTTTTGCTTCAGTTTCACCCAAGCAATAACATTTCAGACAGATACAACCTGCATATGAAAGGGTCCGATCTATCTGATGTAATTTGGTTGTAGCTAAGATACTGATCTATATCTGATTTACTGTTGCAATGTTGGGTATAAAAGAATCAGCTATTGCAATTCATTGTCATAAAATAAAGGCTTTTTATCCCTTTCCTCCATAGGCTATTTTTAGATCCAACCACTTTGAATAATTCTACCGAAAAGGAGCATTAACTAGAGAAAAGGAAACATTTAGAATTTCTGTAAAAAAGGTCACCTTTTGAAACCATTGTAATAAATAGAGCATTTGCTCCTATAGGACCAAATGCTCTATTTATCACAATGGTTTCAAGAAGTGACTATTACAGAGGCGTAGAAAGGCATATTTATGGAGGAAAGGGCTAAATTTTAATGCAGATTATCCAGTTAGTTTTTCAGTGTGAATAGTGTAGACTAAAACCAGCCACCATGTAACAGATTCTGCACATGATCAGAGTATGCACTGCTTGTCAAGTCGGATTTTAACCCTTTACTCCATGAATATTCATGTAAAAATTAATGATATCATGAAATATTACTTAGATTAATCCTTATAATGGCACATTGACATGGGAATGTTTAGCCATAACAGAAGCTGTAGTTTCATACATGTATCTATATTATTTCATAAGCAAACAGAGCAGACCCTGATCAGACAGCTCCTACAGGAGCCATCTGGTCTGGGTCTGCTCTATTTGCAAAGGCATAGAAAGGCATATTTATGGAGTAAAGGGTTAATATCTAACTTCAAGCTGCAGACCCTGGTCAGACACTGTTTCCGTGATGTGATGGTTAGATGATCTCTATACTGTTTGTAAAGCCCCCAAAGGACCATTGTACATACCGGTAACCTCACTCAATTTTCTGTTGCAGGATATGGCTGGTGAAGAAATTTCTCCACTGGTACTTTGTAAAGCGTATAACAGAAAATGGTAAGTATGGGCTCAGTAGAACATGTCTGCAGAAACCACTTAAAATAAGGTGAATTCTTGTTATTTAACCATTTACTCAATGAACATTCATGCAAGAAATAATGATTTCTTGAATGTTAATGTGTCTTAGAATTGCTTTATAAACACAGGCATTTTTGGCCATTGCAGGAACTTAAGTATCGGATCTGTATTATAGTATAAGCAAACAGTGCAGAGTCAGACCCTGATCAGATGGCGCCAACAGGAGCTGTATGATCTTGATCTACTCTGTTTGCAAATTTATGGAGTAAAGTTTTAAGATAGAAGATAGCTTAATGCAGGATGAAAGTTATTCAGAAAGCATTATTTTCATCCTGCATTAAGCGACTTCATCCTCTTGTGTATCCCAATGTTTATTTTATGGTCACAATAGGCTAGTCCTACTGTACACGTTTTCAGTTATTGCAGAATAAATGTGCTTGTTTTTGTTAACATTTTAAAATGGATATATGAGCCACGTTATGCTAAAAAGGAAAAGCAGGTATCTGCAAAACATGTAGACCCAGATCAGCTGAAGTTATAGAGTTTAGACTTTGATCAGGTTCTACAAAGTTTTACACTCATCAGCATCTGCAGGATTTTCTTCTCCGGCTTAATAGTGCAGAACTTAGTCAGACTTGTTTGTCGCAAATGCAGAAGAAACCTGTTCTAGTTATTAGCAAGACAATCTGAAATACCTATCTAACTCCCGACAAGCTGATGATAACACGGAGGAATCTCGAGGATGCATACTGGAGAATTTTTATCATTTTGTTCTCCAGAATGATACACCAATAAATAGATCTGACAGAAAATAAGAGCGCTTAAAAGTGGCCTAATCTTAGATGATTTTATTTACATTAGACATTTTGGCCAGATTAGCATATAGGAAGTAGTGAATCCATCTCACTGAGTGGTGACATGAACAACTTTACAAATCGCCACATTGTCATCATTATTACGGGGTGTCCATATTTTTAGCTCCACTTTTTCAAAAAGTGGAGCTATTGTCATGACCCTCTCGTCGGCGTCGGCGTTGGTTAACCTTTTTGTTCAGGACCTTTTCTTAGAAACTGTCAAAGATATTTGGTTCATATTTGGTATGTATGTTAACTATCACAAGGGGAACCCATTTCACAAGGTAGGTAACTCTAAAATTAATTTTGCCATAGTTATGCCCCTTTTTCGACTTTTTCATTGTTGGTTAAGTTTTATGTTCAGGTCCATGTCTCAGAAACTGTCCAAGATATTTGGTTCAACTTTGGTATACATGTTAACTATTACAAGGGGTACCCATTTCATAAGGGCAGGTAACCCTAAAATTAATTTTGCAATAGTTATCTCCCCTTTCTGACTACACTATCCAGCACTAAAGAAAGTGGAGCGCGCTGTCTGCGGACAGCTCTTGTTTTAATGGGGTTCTATAAATATGGGGTTTATAGGACAGTCATTAACCTTTCATCTGACAGAGATCCCTTTTAATGACTTTGCCAATGGAGTAGACCCAGATAAGACAGCTACTGTAGGAGCTGTTGCATTAGAGTCTGCTCTGTTTGCTTATTAACTCTTTGCAGGCTATTAAGTAATTTTTCGTCTGCAACATTTGTCGTGTGCTTCAATTCTTAAAATAAACTTTCTCTTTTTTTTTGCAAAAATATGGTCAAGATGACAAACAGTTTTGATCCTGATAAGATGCCGCATTATGGATCCAAACTTTTTTCATAGGTAATAGGTTTGCACAGTTTTGCCGCTAGCGTGCAAAGAGTTATGATCCTATTGTTTCTGCCATTGTTAAAAATTCATATGCTAATTCTAGGCTACCGGTAAGTAAATGAATATCCATCAGGTAAAGAGTTAAATAATTATGTATTCAATTGGTCTTTTTCATGTCAGCTTGAGTTGCATTCATTTGCATGTCTGAAAAAAAATGGTATTATTTCATTAAAAATCTTAACTTTCAGACTAATAATCTTAAGAATGTTCACAGAAATACTGTTGATAATTGTAAATTTCTCAACAGATCTGGAGTTACAAGATCTCAGGGAAAAGAGGAAACAGATTGTAAGTATCTTTATGTAATTTTTTATTGATTTTTGCAACATGTTTCATTTTACAGATAAGACTTTCAACTATTTAACCCTTTCCTTCATATAAACCGGCCGCGTGGCTCAGTGGTAGAGCGTCCGCCTGCGGTACGGAAGGTCGTGGGTTCGATCCCCGGCCGCGACAGACCAAAAGTCATTAAAAGTTGGTACTAGTCTACGCTCGACAATAAAGGTGTAGTTCTAGGACTGGTCGGCCCTGTGTCAGAATAATGTGACTGGGTGGAGTGCCCTTGCCATGTACCTGCGGCAGGAGTATTCCAGTGAGGCAGCACTATAACTTGACTCATGCGGGTGCCGTCTGCAAATAACTGAAATACTGTTGGTCGGACGTAAAACCCAACTCACTCACTCACTCCTTCATATAAACATTTTCATGCACCTGCAAACAGAGTAGACCCTATGAGAGCCGTCTGATCAGGATCTGCTCTGTTTGCTAATTGAATCTGAAAGATTTGTTTCTTTACTTTCTAAAATGGCTACAACGTTCCACCTTCTATATTTCATTGTAACTACTTTGTCCATGAATATTCAGTAGGTATTGAAATTTGGAATAAACATAGAACAGGGAAAGGGTTAAATTAGCTTATATAAACTCTTTCCCTGTTCAATATGTATGCAAGAATTAATGACACCATGAATATCATTAGTTGATTATTTTAATGTCAAGGAACTTTTTTGCTTGACAAAAACAGTAGAATCAAATCTTTGTCATGTCATATACAAACAGAGCAGACTCTGATTAGATGGCTCCTACAGGAGCCGTCTGATCTGGGTCTACTCTGTTTGCAAATACATGAAAAGGCATTTATATGAGGGAAAGTGTTAACTGAATCATTAGATTTTAACTCCTTTGATGCCAGGAACTTTTCTGCATGATATATTGTCATCGGCGTCTAGTTTTAGAGTGGACATTTCCAACTTCTTTACAAAAATAGATATAGACCAGTGTCAAACAGTTCAGAGTTACTTGGTGTCTCATCTGGATCCAAACTTTTGGCATATGATATGACAGACCTGTATATGATATGGCAGACCTGTATATGATATAACAGACCCGGCTTCATAGCAGGGAAGGGGTTTAGCATGGGACATAGAAAACATTGAAAATAAAAGAAAAAAACTCACTTAGAATGCTCCTTATACACCTTTAAACACCTTTGCAAACCCAGATCAGGAGCCATTTGATCAGGGGCTGCTCTGATTTCTTATACAGTTTCTGTCATGGCCATGTGTTCATAAGGTGATTTAACCCTTTCCTCCATAAAAAGCCTTTCTACGCCTCTGTAATAGTCACTTTTTGAAACCATTGTGATATGCTCTAGCTTGTGATAAGCAAATGCTCTGCTTATCACAATGGTTTCAAAGGTACAAAATTCTAAAGCTTTCCCTTTTTAGCTCGTCTGTTTTGAAGAAATCACTAGCTATTTTCATAACTCTGGCATCCGCGTCGTTGTCGTCGTCGTTGTCCGAAATCTTAACATTGACCATAACTTCTTCAATTTTTCATTTACAACCTTAATTTTTGATATGCATGTTCATCTTGACAATGATGATAGACTAGCGTTGGCACCCGCTTGCGGTGCTCTTGCTTCTTTTCGGTAGATTTATTCAAAGAGGTAGGATCTAAAAATAGCCTATGAGGGAATCAGTTAATTGATATTCATATCATTTTTTCTTACATATATCCTTAACCCTTTACTCCATAAATACGCCTTTCTATGCCTTTGCAAACAGAGTAGACCCAGATCAGACAGCTCCTATAGGAGCCGTCTGATCAGGGTCTGCTCTGTTTGCTTATGACATAATATAGATATGATTCTATAGTTTCTGTCATGGCCAAAAATGTCCGTGTGCTGTTTGAGCAAATTAATCTAATTAATATTCATGGCATCATTATATCTTAGATGAATATTCATGGAGGAAAAGGTTAAGGACTACAGGATTAACCCTTTCCTCCATGAATATAATGTAAGATTTAATTACAGCAGGAATATTCTGTATTGCATTTTTATGATAAAAAATAATAAGGAAATAAAATATTTGTACTTTCCAAGTACCACTTTGTCTCCTTGTAGTTTCTTAATATGTTTTCATTATATTCATTTTCAGCTGGAGGAGGTGATGGAGAAGGAGACGTACAAGAAGGCAAAAGAGATTTTAGAAAAATTTGATCCTGCAAGGTTTAAAGAGTTAGAGGTTGGTTGCTCTTAAACTGTTCTAGAGTGTCCTAAATGTTTACTCCATAAATATACATTTTAGCACCATTTCAATCAGAGTAGACCAAGATAAACCATCTGATCAGAGTCTGCTCTGTTTGCTCATTGTTTGTATAGATCTGATTCTGCAGTTTCTGCAATGGCTGTAAGATATTTTTTAGAAGAGTATGGTCCTGCAAGGTTTAACCTTTTCCTTCATATAAACACATTCACTTCTTTGTAAACAGAGTAGACCTAGAACACACAACTCCTGCCATCTAAACAGGATTTGCTCTGTTTGCTTATGAAATTATAATAGATCTGTTCCTACCATTTTTGTCGCTGCAAAAACTTCCCTTGAAAATGTTACACTATAAAAAATTAAGTAAAGTAATTTTGCAGTAAAGCATCTCTTCCATGACCACCAAAGGAACGTCATTTCAGGATATTTAACCCTTTCCCTCATATCAACGTGTTTTCACGCATTTCCAAACAGAGTAGACCCAGATCAGATGGCTCCTAGAGGAGCCGTCTGATCAGGGTCTACTCTGTTTACTAATAGTATTTGATAGATCTGTTTCTTTACTTTCTAAAATGTCTACAATGTTCCACCTTCCATATTTCTTTATAACTATTTTGTTACTAAAATATTCAGTAGGTACTGAAAATTGGCCGAAATACAGAACAGAGAAAGGGTTAAAGCTGCTAGCACTTGGTAGCTTAACTCTTTCCCTCATAGAGACACCTTTTGGCACCTTTGCGAACAGATAAGACACAGATCAGTAGACTCCTATAGGAGCCATCTGATTAGAGCCTGCTCTGTTTGCTTATGAAATATAGATCTGATTCTACAACTTCCATCATATTAACTCTTTCCCTGTTCTATGTTTATTTCAAATTTCAATACAGTAACCTACTGAATATTCATGGACAAAATAGTTATAATGAAATATATAAGGTGGTAAATTGTAGCAATTTTAGAAAGTAAAGAAACTGATCTTTCAAATTCCACTAGCAAACAGAGCAGACCCTGATCAGATGGCTCCTCTAGGAGCCGTCTGATATGGGTCTACTCTGTTTGCAAATGCGTGAAAACACGTTTATATGAGGGAAAGGGTTAAGAAGTCGCCTTGTCCATCATGCCAATGTTATAAATTTCAGCTTTCAGTATATATTACTGTCGTCCTGCTTAGAACAGCCACATGCTCTTATAAACCCCCATGTTTATTCAGTTAGTGAGTGCTATATAGAGGTTTCAAGGTAGATGATTTAGTTGAGTATTGGGTCTATAGCCCATGTGTTTTATGTTTCAGGCACCAAAGTCTCCAGTGAAGGCTACCCCTGGCACAGGTAAGATATTCCAGAGGCAGTCGCTAGTACCATGAAAGACAACAGTAAAACATGTTCAACCCTTTCTCTCTTACAAATACTTTTTTCTCACATTTGCAAACAGAATAGACCGATCTGTGTCTGCTCTGTTTGCTTATGAAATATATAATATATTTGACTACAGTTTCTTTCAAGACCAAAACGTCCAGTGTACATTATAAATTTTCAGCTAGTAAATATTCATGATTTCATTATTTCTGACGAAAGGGTTAAGCAAACACCAACAGATTAAACAGTTTTATAAAGCAGGGGTTGCTTCATGTAGGGCAAAGTTAATTCAGAAAGCTCACTTTTTGATGTATTTTAAGTTTCAAATAATAGTGTGTAAATAACTAAGCTACAACACGTGTTGTCAGTATATTTTATTCTGTTACGTCAACATGTTTCAGCTTAAAAAGCCTTCATCAGGAAGTGATATTTTTTAAGTTTCAAATAACACATCCGTGTCTATAAAATCATGTAACTACTTAATGCAGAGTGAAAGTGATTCAGGAAGCTCTTAGTGGAGTTTTCTACATAACTGTTGTACTGCTTTAAACCTTTCCTCCATTAATACGCCTTTCTACGCCTCTGTAGAAGTCGCTTTTTGAAACCCTTGTGATAAGTAGAGCATTTGCTCCTTAGGAGCAAATGCTCTACTTATCACAATGGTTTCAGAACTATAAAATTAAAAAAAATATCCTTTTCTGTAGTTAATGCTCCTTTACGGCAGATTTATTCAAAGAGGTTGGATCTAAAAATAGCCTAAGGAGGAAGGGGTTAAGCTACCATCTGCCTTAAAGACCTAGAGTTAAGTCTTTTTAATGGTCTCTTAACCCTTTTATCCGTGAATATTCATGTAAGAAATAATGACACCATGAGTGTTAATCAGATTAATTTTGGTAATGGCACATGGACAAGGTAATTTTGGCCATAGCAGAAACTGTTGAATCATATCTATATTATTTCATATAAAGCAAACAGCAGACCCTATTAATACGGCTCCTACAAGAGCTGTCTGATCTGAGTCTACTCTGTTTGCAAAGGCGTATTTATGGAGTAAAGGGTTAAAGCAGATTTTACATATTTCCTTCACTAATGTTTGAGCATGCAGATATTTGCAACAAAAGCTTTGGCATGCTGTATTTTACCAGCATTGCTTCGTTTGAATCAGACTTGAACTAAACACTGTAGTCACTGAAGACTGACAGACATAGAGCTTGCAGGTGCAGACCGTGCAGTGTCTGATATTACTGGAGTTTGTTGGTGAATCTTGTGATGTGTTTTAACCCTTTCCCTCATATAAACGTGTTTTCACGCATTTGCAAACAGAGTAGACCCAGATCAGACGGCTCCTCTAGGAGCTGTCTGATCAGGGTCTGCTCTGTTTGCTAAAAGAATTTGATAGATATGTTCCTTTACTTTCTAAAATGTCTACAATATTCCACCTTCCATATTTCTTTATAACTATTTTGTTCATGAATATTCAGTAGATATTGAAATTTGGCCTAAATACAGACCAGGGAAAGGGTTAACCCTTTGTCTGATAGAAGTTTTTGAACCCCTTTGCAAACACAGTAGATCCATATCAGATTATCTCTTTGAGGAGCTATCTATTCAGGGCCTGCTCCATTTGCGTATGAAGTAATATAGTTTTGATTCTGTAATTTCTGCCATGGTAAAAACTTCCCCCCTGTTCTTGATGCCTATGTAAACAAGAGTGTTCAAAGGAACACATGTCTCACCTGCTGGGAGAAGTGTTAAATTAAAACACAGACAGACTGACAGACGACGGAAAATGGATCACATGACACACTGCCTCTCGGCATGTGAGACAGAAATCATTTAATTAATATCCATGATGTCTTTACTTATTCCATAAATGAGGTAAACCATGCTATTGGCAGTTTGGAAAAGGAGCTAGTTGCACAAGTAGGGTAATCTATTTTTAAATGACAAAATAAATTTGCTATTAAGAAATGCAATATTGAGTATCGACGAAGTGATTTGATAATACAGTTGAAGTTCGATATCTCTAACTCAGATAACTCGAACCTCAAGATAACTTCAACTTAAAGTTCAGTCCTGCCAAAACTTACAATACAGAATTGCTCTAACATATCTAGAAACACATGTGATAGCTTAATGCAGGTCAAAAGTAATGCTGAAAGCCCCTACTTTTGACCTGCATTAAACTTAAGACATTGTCCAGATCAGAATCTGATAACTCGAACTTCTGTTATCTCGAACTAATTTGTATGGTCTCTTGAAGTTCAAAATATTGAAGTTCAACTGTATATGTTACAGAGCTACGACAGAGACAGGTCATGCAGAGGTCACCACCGGGGTCACATATCAGACCCACACCAAGGGTCATGATGGCTACCCCAATGAGAGGTCAACAGGGCAGCGGTTTCGGTCCAGGAATGACTCCGTATGGTCCAAGGGGCTCAGGACCAGGCATACAGCCCAGAAATATACTTACATCAAATATAAATGGTGAGTTTGCGGAAAACCGGTACTATAGAAACATGTGTCTTTTGCAGTGATGTCAATTGATTATGGATGATTCCAGTAGTTTTGTTTTTTCCATTCATGGATTTTCTGAAATGTGCTTCAGTTGTAGATTACAGTAAAACCGCTCAATAGCGACCACTAAATTACATCAAGTATTTTGTGTTAAAGGCAGGTGGATGCTTAAAGCAAGGTGAAAGTAAAACAGAACGCTCCTATAGGAGCGTTCTTTTTTACTTTCACATTGCTCTAAGCAACCACCTGCCCAAAATACCAACTAATTAACACAGTTTAATGGTCGTTATAGAGAGGTTTTACTGTATAACCACTGAATGCAAAATACTTGATGAAAGATGTAAATGACTATCAGCAAGGTTTGTTATCTATATTTCCAAACGGTAATGACGCTCAACAGTTGCTGATCCTCTTTTCGATTTCTCATTATGGGCTGCATTGTTTATAAGACTTTAACCCTTTACTCTGTAAATACGCATTTCTGCGCCTTTGCAAACAGAGTATACCCAAATCAAATGACTCTTTTAGTAGCTTCTGATCAGGGTCTGCTCTGTTTGTTTAGATATGATTCTACAGTTTCTGCCATGGCCAAAACTTCTAGTGTCAATGTGCTATTATAACGCTTATAATTATAAAGTCATTTTCTCACGTGAATATTCATGAAACAAAGGGCTAAAAGCACCTGTTTTACATAATGTGGAATATGTAATGTGTGGTGATTATAAATGCAGTAGCTAGTATGACTGACTTTGCTTTATAGGCACTCCACAGGGCCCACCATTGCCAAGACCAATACTACCGCGGGAGAGAGGAGCCATGGACAGGGTACTGGAGTATCTGGTAGGGGACGGCCCCCAAAATAGATATGCTCTGATATGCCGTGTTTGTCATTCCCATAATGGAATGGCACTGAAAGAGGAGTTTGAGTATATAGGTGAGAAATGGAATGAATATGTTTAGTATCCTATTCTTTCATTATTTGTAAAACATTATAAACTGTCATGTACTTGAATCTTCAAAGTAAATGTTTCTTTCATTTCTTCCCATATTCTGATGAGTCTGCAATTTTCTGGATGAAGACTGTTTCTATAGATACATTTACATGTATCATGAAATTCCCTATAGAGATTTTAAAGGTTAAACTTTCTATTATCCCATTCCTTTGAATTGACACCTTTTTTTTGCCTCTGTAAGTCACTTTTTGAAACCATTCATAATTCTCTGTTTACAAAAGCATAGAAAGGTGTATTTATGGAATAAGGGTTAAATAATAAAAGTAATAAAAGCCTTATTTTGCATATTTTGATAGTAATAAAACTGTGTATTATTTCTGATATGATCTGTCCCCCCTTCTTAAGCTATGCCTTTTATTTGTCACACTTCAACAGGCATTTGACATACATGTTCTTTTAAATTCTCTTGCTTTTCAGATTTCCGATGCTGTTATTGCTTTTCGGTAAATCCAGCCAGACGAAAGCGGCCATTTGCACCAAGGATTGAGCTACCAGTGCCAGTTCCAAGACAGCAGACAGATAGTCAAGGTAGGCATTAAACCTTTACTTTATTAATATTCATACAATACCCCACCTTAAGAAAATTAATTTAATTCATTTATCAAAAATATAAAAAAAAGAAATTTATTGCAATTGCAAACAGTTGAAAATCAGATCAGTAAGATATAAGCAAACAGAATAGACCCTGATCATATACGGTCTACTACAAGAACACTTTTATTCTACGCTGTTTGCCAAAGTCTAAAAAGACAGGATTATTAGGTAGAGATTTAATTAACCCTTTCCCACATGAATATGTAAGGATGTATCACTTTGTAAATATTCAAAACTTAGATTTTGTAGTGTAACATTAACGAGGGAATTTTTCGCCATGGTAGAAACTTTTAAATCAATTCTATAAAAATCCATAAGCAAACAGACCAGATGCAGATCGGACAGTTCCTGCAGGACTCATCTGATCTGAGTCTATTCTTTTTGTAAACATGATCAAAGGTATTTCTATGAGAGTTAAAGGGTTAAGTTAAAAAGATAATGTTAGCAAAAACTGAAGTATGTATTGAGTAACTAATATTGCATACTGTTAGAAAAGATATGCAGTATCATAAGGGTAGCCAAGAAAAGCATCAAAACTACCAAAGGAATGCATACCATAGCCAAGATATGCGTAATGTTTGCCAAGCAAAGTAAATGTTTGAATAACTAGAGCTGAGTGCAACTACAATCTATGGGGCAAGTTTCTAATGAGCGTTGCAAACAGTTGGGATCCGGATGAGTTGCGGAGTATGTCAGTATTTCGTCACGATCCAAACTGGTTGACAACTTCTGCAGGAGCCATCAGGGTCTTCTCTGTTTGCTTATGAAATAATACTGATCTGATTCTGCAGTTTCTGCCATGTCTAAAAAATGTCAGATGCCATTCTAAAAATAAAGCTACTGTGTGTTTCACCCAGCTCTGTCAATCGATTTCAATCGAGATTTTTTTTTATTCCGCTACACATTGAAATTAAATATATATCATTCGATCGCATCATTTTTTATGAACTCTCACCTTGAATTTCCCACTAATCTATGCTATAACAAGGAAGAAAACAATAAAAATACATTTTCTACATGCTAATTCGATCAGCTGTTTCTTTGCAAATGGCCGCCGAATGACGTTGTGCGCATGTACGTAAATAACCATGGAGCGTACCATTTTCCAACAGGGGCGACAGGTAATAATTAATTGAAAACGTGATCAATGTAAAAGATCTTGGTAGTTTTTAATACTTTGTGGTGTATATAATGTCACATTGCAGTCATATTATCTTTTATTCAGTACCTAAGAGAAAATAAAAGCCAAATGAATACAACTTTACAGTGTTCATAGCAGTTTGAAATGACCAAATGACTGCAATATGACGTCAAAAGGGGAATATTAAAACGCACCTGCGCGGCTATTTTCAAATTTTCGATTATCGTTCTCTCGGATCTAACACTATTTTTTTTTTATATCTTATACAATTCAGCAAAAAAAAGAATGCCGCCTTCAAAAGATAAAAATAGAATAACACCTGAAGTAATAAAATGTGTATTAAATTTATCAAAATGTTTTCAACAGGAGCTGAAGCAGGGCCGGAACACCAGTTTATATGCCTGTGATTTTGAAGAGTTTCAAATGCTAATTTACACTTGAATTTGCAGACAGTGTATCGCATTTTGAGAGAGAGAGAGAGAGAGAGGGAGAGAGAGAGAGAGAGAGAGAGATTGGGAATATTCATCGTAGTTTATTATGTTTTGTTTTGTTTCATATGCTTATTGTTTATATTTACTGCAAACTCTCTCTATATATATATATTTATAAAATGCTCGCTTACAAAGAATGAGAATGAACCATCTGAGTATAAAAAATCATATTCATGATCTATTTGAATTAGCAAGCATTTGTATTTTCGTTTGTTTCCATTACAACCCTTTTACCCATAATTATATGGATTGATTACGTTCATTACCAGTTATAATATACAGTTATAGTCGTATATGTCCCGAGTTAGGTACAATCAATCTGTATATCGAAACACTTTCGCTATTAATATGTTTGGTGTGCTAGATTCAATTTCGAATTGGAGGGATCTAGATCTACTATCTAGTATCCCCGTATTACGTTTCAAATGGCGTTGATCCTGTGACATATCAAGTTACTCTGTATCGCATCGTGATCCAAACTGTCTGCAAATGTTATCATGGACTGAAATACCCAAACAGATTAATGGACTTACTAGGAAAACATGACGTAAAATTTACCGTCATTATTGGGTGTAAAATTACGTCATGCTGAAATTTTAGTTGAAAAATGCTGAAGGGTTTATCGATTATCATGTTAAAGCATTCTTCCACATTTTATTTATTTATTTCAATAAAACAGAATAAAATTTAATGCACCGTGTATAGAATGCATTGACAGTGTTTGAAAGTTTTAAGCAATATACCCACTACTAGGCCACTAGCCTAAACCAATTACTTGTTTGAACACTAGATATCCCTACATTATTTACACATGGACTATTCCAGAAAAATTACGTCGATCGGCGGCCATTTTAACTGTCAAAATGACTAATGCTACAAGGTGAAAAATGATTTTTTGCTGATTGTCACGTCAGATTAGCAGGGATCAAACTTTTATTCAGGATCTGACTACATAAAAAATAAATACATTGATTGAGGTAAGTTTAAAAACAGAAAAATATGGAATAAAAAAAATCTCGATTGAAATCGATTGACAGAGCTGGGTGAAACACACAGTAATTAATGTTCATGATATAGTTATTTTTTACACGCATATTCATAGAGTTTATTGTTAAGCTCTTGATGTCCCATTGTATTGCTTAACCCTTTCCCTTTCCCTGTTCTATGTTTATTTCAAATTTTAATACCTACTGAATATTCATTAACAAAATAGTATAATATACAGAAATATTGAAGGTGGGACATTGTACACATTTTAGAAAGCAAAGAAACAGATCAATCAAATTCTATTACCAAACAGAGCAGACCCTGATCAGACGTCTGATCTGGGTCTACTCTGTTTGCAAATGTGTGAAAACACGTTTATATGAGGGAAAGGTTTAAAGACAGCAATAGAGGACTGTATTAAGTCAGCAAAGATATACATAAAGTTTACATAAATTTAAAAGGTATCATCAAAGGTATACATAAAGTTAGCAAATATATACTTAAAGTTTACAAAAGTAAATTGAAGTAAGCAAAGGAATGCACTTAAAGTTAGCAAAGATGTACATAGCCACGTCATGCAAACTCCACTATATTACTTCATGGAAACTCTTATGTTAATCACAGATGATGGCGAGGATGAAAGTGGTGATGACGATGATGAAGAGGATGAAGAGGATGAGGAAGGTGATGAGGTGGATGACCTGATATCAGAGGATGAAGGTACTGAGGGCACAGAGGCCCAGTCAGGGGTAACAGTTGGGGCAGTTGAAAATCAGGAAGAAGAAATGGAGGTGGAGACAGAGGATAGGAGTGAAGACTGCCCAGATGAGGGATCGGTGGCGGATAGACAGATACCAAGAAGAGGCAGCAAGACTTAGGGAATAGATTGGAGGGTTAAGGTCTCATAGACTGGTAGATATTAGTAGAATACACTGATGCACTCTAATTTAAGACAATGTACTCTACATATATTGGACACAGTGCCTCAGTCATGCCCGTTGTTTTTCAATACACTTGGAAGAAAAAAGTCACTTAGACATTGTCTGAACAGTTTTGATCTAGACCAGAAGCTACATTCTCAAACCATTGAAAGAAAAAGAAGCAAGTAGATATTGCATAAAATAGCAATTAACCATTTGTCTCAAAGACACCTCTTTGTCTTTGCAAACAGAGTAGACTCAGATCTAGTGGCCTCTGTAAAAGTTGTCTGATAAGGGTCTGCTATGTTTACTTGACTTACATTTATTAACCTTTTCCTCCATGAATATTCATGTAAAAAATAATGATGTCATGAATATTAATTAGTTAGTTTAAACATATTTTATTCGAAAAAGTATACATTAATCATACTATCCATAGAGTATCACTATAGGATTAGAACGAAAGCTAAAAGTCGAATATTAATTAGATTGATTTGTTATAATTGCACTTTGACACAGAATGTTTTGACCATGGCAGAAACTATAGAATCATATCTATATCAAAAGAAAACAGAGCAGACCCTGATCAAACGGCTCCTATAGGAGCCGTCTGATCTGGGTCTACTCTGTTTGCAAATGCGTAGAAAGGCATATTTATGGAGTAAAGGGTTATTTCTTACATGAATATTCATTAGGTAAAGCCATAGTCGAATAAGGGTAAGTGTGTGCGCAGTAAGTTACTAGCAGATATTTTGTATGTTGATCAGAGATAACAGTTGCTTCTCAGTTGACAGCGACCATTACAGTTTTATGCAACTGTTTGCAAATGTTGCGGTTACGGCAGTAATCACATGACGTCAGTCTGAAAATTTGCGAATAGTTGCATAAAACTGTAAAAGTTACTGTTAAAAAAAAATGCAGGGCTGATCTAGTTCTTCATTGTTTACAAAGTCTGAGTGACCGTTTTCTTTTAATACTGCTTATACACACTTGCAAATTTGATTGTGCTTATCAGGTGCTCAGGATACATTGTAAAGTTATCGTTGGCAGTCTATATTTTGAAAAATACTCTGCATGATTAAAGTTTCAGAGAAAAAGCTTTTGTATTCACATGAAACATTATCAGATTATAGCGCGTAATAATATTTTGCTTTTCACTTATGAAGCTACTAGGTAATCATTCAGAAATTAAAGTGATTTACTGCCGGAAATGACCTACTCCTCACAAGCTGAAGCAGTTTAACCCTTTACTCCACAGAAATGGCTTTCAACCCTTTCCCTCATATAAACGTATTTTCACGCATTTGCAAACAGAGAAGACCCAGGTCAGACGGCTCCTATAGGAGCCGTCTGATTAGGGTCTGCTTTGTTTGCTAAGGGAATTTCATAGATCTGTTTCTTTACTTTCTAAAATGATTATAATGTTCCACCTTCCATATTTCATTATAACTATTTTGTCCAAGAAAATTCAGAAGGTATCGAAATTTGGAATAAACATAGAACAGGGAAAGGGTTAAACCTTTGTAAATAGAGTAGACCCAAGGCATATGGGTACAAAGTTTCTGCCACAGCTGAAATTTCTCTCGTTCATGTCGTTATAAAATTAAGCTTATAGATATTCATATTTTTTACATGAATATTCATGGAGTCAAGGGTTAAAATTTGCAACAAGAAATGTTTAAGGTAAACCATAAATATCTTAATTACCCTTTACCCCATGAATATTCATGTAAGAAATAATGGCATCATGAATATTAATTAGATCAATGACACAGGAACTTTTGGTGGTGGCAGAAACTGTAGAATTATATCAATATTTCATAAGCAAAGAGGACAGACCCTGATCAGATGGCTCCTGAATACTCATGTAGATCCAGATTAGTTGGTTCCTTGTAGGAGCTGTCTGATCAGGGTTTACTCCATTTGCTCATGAAGGTATGATAGATCTGACTCTATACTTTCTACCAATACCAAGTGTACGTATGCCATTATATAAAATCAACTAATAAATATTCATGATGTTATTGTCTCTTACATGAATATTAAACAGGGAGAAGGTTAATTCATTTTGACATGATACTATAAATAACCATGACATTTAGTGCCATAGAGAAACACTAATGCTGCATACTGCACACTCACTTACTGTTAGAAGCTGTTTTGTTTACACACTATGCTCTGTGCTGTACATGTACATTTATGCTGATACCTGTGTTTATTATTAACCCTTCTCATGCTGAAAACATAATGTCTGCTCAATTTCTGATCTGCAAAATTTTTCATTGACTTCCAATTTTGTTCAGTCCTTTGAGAAACTGTTGATTAAATGTCAGACAGTTTGGATCCTGATGAGACGCTGAATGACTTGGCATCTCATCTTTAGCCAAGTAGTCTGCAAATGTCAGTCAATATCCGCCTAGCATGAGATCGGTTAAATGTATAAAATTGTTAAATAGGAAAATAATCTTGAAGAATATATATCCAGAGCTACAGATAAATGAGAGTACACAAATGCTAAAATTGTCATTTCTCCACCAAACCCTATACTGTGACCACACTTTAGAATCGTCTCAAAGAGACGATTCTAAAGAGTGGTCACAGCATTGGGTTTAGTGGAGAAATAAAGAAGCTATTTTTAAAAATGTTTAAATTTACGCATCTTATCTGGACCTCAGTATATTTCGTACATGTCGATGGCTTTATCAGTGTTTGCAGAATCCATCTTGATCTTACCTTTTACCTGCTAGAGATTCCTTTTAAAACTTTGCAAACAGAGTAAACCTTGATCAGATTGCTCACGTAACAGTTGTCTGATCAGAGTCTGCTCTGTATGCTTAAGGAATAGTATAATTATATATGAATGTACATTTTCTGCATTGGCCAAACATTCCCTTGTTTATAATGCCATTATAAAAACTTCATCTACTTAACCCTTGCTTTTATATAAACATGTTTTCACGCATTGGCAAACAGTAGACCCAGATCAGATGGCTCCTATAAGGTTTTTAAAGGCATCTCTATGAGATAATCGTGCAAGCTCATATTAGACAAATGGCATTGAAAAAATAATCATTGCTCATTGACTGAGGTAGGACAGATTCATTCACATTGTACTGTTACTAGTTAAAAGCATAATACCTGTACCTCATACACAATAAAGAGATATACATAATATTTATAAGCATGTCTGGAAAGAGGATTTTTAGACATGTGCTATAGAATCCTATAGCCAGGCATTGGAGCATGTTCTACTCTGTTTGTCATCTTTCTGCTCACTGTTGATAAATGCACATGTTCAGTGAATTATTGTTATAATGACACCAGATATAACAGAATATTCCTTTATACTGAATTGAATATTGGAAATAAAACTATTTGAACATACATATATATAACCTAACCCTCAATGTGTGGGAACCGAGTATATAAGACTTGCAAACAATGTAGACCCAGGTTAATGGGCCCTGAGGGAGCCATTTGATCAGAGTTCTGCACTATTTGTCATAAAAAATCCAATAATCCTCAGTGATAATTATTTTAAATATACAATTTTTTGTTGGAACTAATATTCAGAAAGAGAGAAGCAGGTTTCAATTATTCAGCATATTGTGGGTTATTATTCATTATAATGGCATTTTCAATACAACAACATTTTGCGTGAGAATGAACATGGTCATTGTATGAGAGTTGACTGTAATTTTAACCTTGATGGGTGAACATTCCAAAATTATGATTTATGTGGTCTGTGCAGCACTGTTTGTAGTGTCCATGTACATGTACTCCCTTTTTAACCCCTTCCTTGTTGAATATTCATGTAAGAAATAGTGACTTGAGTCCAGGGTATTATAATTTCTTAAACAAACAGAGCAACCCCTTATCAGATGGCTCCTACAGGATCTGAGTCTCCTTTGTTTGCAAAGGCATGAAAAGGCATTTGTATTAACCCTTTCCCTCATATAAACGTGTTTTCACGCATTTGCAAACAGAGTAGACCCAGATCAGATGGCTCCTAGAGGAGCCATCTGATCAGGGTCTGCTCTGTTTGCTAATAGAATTTGAAAGATCTATTTCTTTGCTTTCTAAGATGTCTACAATGTTTCGCCTTCCATATTTCTTTATAACTATTTTGTTAATGAATATTCAGTAGGTATTGAAATTTAGGCTAAATATACAACAGGGAAAGGGATAAATTATGGAAAGGATGAACTCCAGAGACACACCTTCTAATGCATTTGCAATGGGAATAGTCCTAGGGCAGGTGGTTCCTCAGAACTCAAGATAAGATGCATAAATTAAAATATTTTCAAGTATAGCTTCTTTATTTCTCCACCAGACCCTTTGTTGTGACCGCTCTTTAGAATTGTCTCGAAGAGACGGTTCTAGAGAGTGGTCACATAATAGAATTTGGTGGAGAAATGACAGTTTTAAGTATTTGAGTACGCACCTTTATCTGAACCTCTGGTTCCTATAGGAGCTGTCTGACCAAGGTCTTTTCTCTTCGCTTATAATGTGATTTAAATCTGATTCTACAGTTGCTGCTTTAGTTAAAAAAATTCGCTAATTAATACAATCTATTAACAAAGAATATTCATAAAGCAATTCATTCAGTACCTGTAATCAGTTTTTAAACTCATGGAATTAAGTGTATAATCAAAAACATGTATTATGAAACTAGTCAATTTCTTTTAGCATTTTTGGCCATGGCAGAAAAAAGGTTTTTTTATTCCATGAGCAAACAAGGCAGATCCTGATACAGTAGGATTTGAAAAGGTGTTAACCCTTCTCTTGCTGAATTTTAAAATACATTTCTCCTTCTTTACCCATGCCCTGTTGTATAATTACATGTATCTTCACTGTGTACAAGTATTTCGCTGTGCAATCACTGCTGTGGAGTGCACTGGTTGCACAATTAAATTGTAAATAGTGCAGACCCTGATGAGACAGCTCCTGCAGGAGCTGTCTCATCTGGGTCTTCACTATTTAAAGGCTTATCTATAGAGTAAGGAGTTTAACCCTTTCCTCCATAAATACGCCTTTCTACGCCTCTGTAAAAGTTACTTCTACAAAATTAAAAAAAAATCCTTTTCTCTAGTTATTTCTCCTTTTTGGTAGATTTATTCAAAGAGGTTGGATCTTAAAATAGCCAATGAGGGAATGGGTTAAGAAAGTGTAGACTAGAACATTTGATTGAATGGAACATAGTATCTGATTAGACTGCACTATTTGTAGCTGTTGTAGTCAAAGCATTTATGCATTTATAAGCGCCTTGTATCCATTAATAGGGACATAGGCTAACAGTGGAGACCCAGGCCAGATGGTTCATGTAGGAGTTCTCTGATCTGGGTCTGCATTATTTCCTTGATATTTTCAACTCATAAACCTTTTTTGTAGAATCTTCCATACTAATAATGCTCAAAATACTCATTTGGGCAAGATCATTTAGATATACATTCATTGTATATATATAACTATCAACCTTTTAGACACACCTCTGCAAACAGAGCAGACCTGAAACAGATGATTCTGGTAGGAGTCATAATTATGATAATGGTGTGCTCTGTTTGCTTATGGGATATTATAGATCTAATTCTTCAGTTTCTGCCATGGTCAAAAAAGGTTAATACATGTATGCCATTATATAATTTCAGTCAATTTATATTCATAAAGTCGCTATTATTTTA
Source organism: Azorinus chamasolen (assembly GCA_963576725.1). NCBI lineage: Eukaryota > Metazoa > Mollusca > Bivalvia > Cardiida > Solecurtidae > Azorinus > Azorinus chamasolen. The sequence continues at coordinate 54,172,159 of OY755248.1, forward strand.
CCTGAATATTCATTAGATAAAGGGATAACCAACCAATATATGATAAACAATACACAGTACTGACTCAGATCTGGTGCCAGGTCTACGTTACAGTGAAACCTCTCTATAACGACCACTAAACCTCTATAACGACCTCTAAACCTCTCTATAATGACCACTAAATTGTGTTAATTAGTTGGTATTTAGAGCAGGTGGCTGCTTAAAGCAAGGTGAAAGTTAAACAGAATGCTGCTATAGGAGCGTTCTGTTTTACTGTCACCTTGACTTAAGCAACCACCTGCCTTTAACACAAAATAATTGATGTAATTTAGTGGTCGTTATAGAGAGGTTTTACTGTATTAGCCACTTTGTATAGCAAAACGAAAAAAAAAAGATGAAACCTAGTGAGATGTTGTTTTGTTTTCCTTTTTCAACTACGCATGTTTTAGTTTAATTTTTCAACTGGGCAGCTGATCTTGATCTTGATTACCTCTGTATGTACCTCTTGTGATATAGCTCGTACATACCCTCATTACCCTAAGTATTCAGACACCCTCTCCAATAGTTTGTAAAGCTGAATGATTATTTCCCCGCAAACAAAGTTTGAGGGAGTATTCTGTAATCATCCTGAGTGCTGGTTGGCCGGTCGGTCGGGTGGTCAGTCAATCGGGTTGTCGCTTCACATTTAAACATGGGTAGTTAGTGTCGTAAACTCCTCCTTAAATTTGAAAGTTATTGAATTTATATTTGGCATACATAATAGCCACAAGTAGATGTGCAAGACATGTTTAGCACCAGACATCGCAGAATTATTTTCCCTTAGTTTGTGTTGCCAATGCCAAAGTTGTCAGTCCATGGATTTACAATCAAGGCTTCCATGCAGGGATATTCATCGCCTTGGTGATAGTTCTTGTTCAAGGGAAAAGTTAACAGTATTTCAGTCATTTTGTGACATCCAGCCAAATTACTGGTGGAGGAAGATCCCAGAGATTCGTCAGTGCATAGAATAAATTGGATAGAGAAGCCATTTGATCTGGGTCTGCAGTATTTGCCCAAGTTTATTTGTCTGAATATTTTGGATAATTAGGATATTGCTTCATGAAAGCTGCAATTATGTATAGTACAGCAGATGTGTTAATCAAAACATTTTAAAGAATAACTTCTTTATTTCTCCAGCAAACCCTATGTTGTGACCACTCTTTAAAATTGTCTCTTCAAGAAAATTCTAAAGAATGGTCACAACATAGGGTTTGGTGGAGAAATCACAATTTTAGTACTTGTGTGCGCATGATTATCCGTTGCCTTGGTACAAAAATTAGTGATGCAGTTGATAACCATTTTGTTTGCTGAACCTTTTGGTGATTTGTTGATAGTAAATTTTCATAGATTGCTTTATTTAATGTACAAATATTTATTATGTCAATGTGTATTAGGGATTTGCCATATCATTGAGATTTTGAGTTTATTTATGATAACCATTATCCACTAATAACCACTGTTATCTTGTCTACAATTCACACCATTTTGTCTACTTCTTCTGTTGTATTTGTACATTTATTGTGATTTTGTCAGTTACTACAGATATAATATTTGTTATAATCTAAACCCTTTACCTTAACCCTTTACTCCATGAATATACATCCAAGAAATAATGACATATGAATATTAATTAACTGATATTTTATAATGACACTATAATCAAAAGAGTGTTTTAGCTTGACAGAAATTGTAGAATTAGATCTACAGTAAAACCCCGCTAATGTGACCACTTAATGAATAAACATGGATGGCTTTATAAGCAGGTGGTTGCTTAATGCAGGACAAAAGTAATGCAGAAAGCTCCTCTAGGAGCTTTCTGCATTACTTTTGTCCTGCATTAAGCTACCACCTGCATCTAGCACCCAGAATTATACCTCTTTTAGGTGGTCGCATTAGCGGAACTTTACTGTATATTATATAATAAGAAAATGCAGATCCTGGTTAGACGGCTCCTATAGGAGCCATTAAAATGCATATTTATGGAGTAAAGGGTTATAATTATGCCTTTAAAGCTTGGCAACCAAGTAGACCCAAATCACACATCACCTGTAGGAGTCATCTGACCAGGGTCTGCTCTATTTGCACATGAAATATTATAGACCTGCTTCTACAGCTTCTGCTACAATCAAACATTCCCTTGTTCATAATACCAATATAAAAAAACCAGCTAATTAATATTCATGTCATTATTTCTTGCCTGATTATTCATTAGACAAAGGGTTAAGCCAGTCTAAACTGTATTTTGTTACATTCTTATTTTATGTATTGTAACTGCATGCAATAGTCCTTTATGGAATTTGATTTTGTTTGTCATCCCATCTGCTATTTCACTGTTATTTGGCCCAATAAATATTTTGTGTTTGTGTGTGTAACTCTCTATAGTATTTAAAACAGTATTCTGTTATACCCTAATTACATCATATATTCTGACAGACATACTTAGACAAATACAGTAAAACTTTGATTATTCGAGCACTAAATTACGTATCATCATCGATCTTTAAGACAGGTGGCAGCTTAATGCATGGTGAAAGTCATGCAGAAAGCTCCTCCAGGAGCTTTCTGCATGACTTTCACCATGCATTAAGCAGCCACCTGCCTAAAAGGATCTAAATTCTTCTATACAGAAAATTCGAATAATCGAGATTTTGGTATAGTATAGACCCAGATCAAACTGCTCCTGAAGCAGCTGTTTGACCTGGCTCTATGCTATTTGCTACTACGATAGTCTAATCTAAAGTTGTCAACCCTGTCAACTCAAGGGTCAAGTTTATTGTGAACATTCAAGGATTTTTATAAGAAAGGTGTAACATTAAAAAACAGTGCAGACCCTGATGAGAGGTCTTCTCTATGAGTCCTCTCAACTGGGTCTGCACTGTTTGCAAATGACATTAGTGACTCGTTTCCTACACAGAAAGCGTCAGGATGGTGCCAAATTGACTTATACAAACCCATAGATAGTATTAATTTCTAACTACAGACAGTAGTCGGAAAGCTACAAATGTTGAGATTGTTGTACCTGTACCTATGTTACACAACTTATTGCGGAAACAGGGACTCTTAGACAGAACTGTAGATAGGAGAAGTACTGATCCATGTAAATATTTCTCAGCCAAGACCTATCTTCTTGATGCTAATGAGCACCAACAAGATAGGATTTGAGAAATATTTACATTTCCTAAATACTCCTATTTTCTACAGTCCTATTCTTGGACATCTAAAAACAGTAGTGACCTAGATTAGGCAATTAGATAAATGCAATATTAGATCAGGGTCTTCAATGTTAGTCAGTAGTCAGTCATCCAAATCAAAATATGTTGACCTTTAACTCACTCCCTCATATTGACACCTTTTATGCCTCTGTAAAGGTCACTTTTTGAAATGATTGTGATGAATAGAGCATTTGCTCCATAGGAGCAAATGCTCTATTTATCTCTGACAATCGTTTCAAAACTACACATTTCTAAAATTTACCTTTTTATAATAGCGAATAAATACATTTTTTGGTAGATTTATTCAAAGAGGTTGAGTGTAAAAATAACCTGTGAGGAAATGGGTTAAAGCTGTAAAATACTGTGTCCATGCTTATAAAGCTTTTAGTTGAGGCTGAGTTTCGTTCTCAGGCTTTTGATTGGTCAGATTTGAGTTCTCAAGCTTTTTATTCGTCAGATTTGAGCCAAAGGCTCAAATCTGACCAATCAAAAGCTTGAGAACGATCTCAGACTCAACTAAAAGCTTTATAAGCATGGACCCAGATCTGTATCTACACAGTTAACTATGCTCATGAGCCTTCTTCCCTTTGATGCAGGTCATATCAATCTTGGATGTTTTACAACCATGCAGTGTTGAGAAATACGTAGTTGGTATTGTGAAATTACAGTGTCTTTTTTTTCTCATTTCCAAATTAATTTCTTGTAGTTTCTTGTAGCACAAGAATTAAAATTGATTCAGTCTGCAAACAGGGATTTTGTAAGTTGTAATCTATTAAAAGCTTTGAGACATCAAAGGGGAACTTAGCAGTTAAGCGTTATAAAAGCTCCAATCAATCAATTAGCTTTAACCCATTCCCTCATAGGCTATTTTTAGATCCAACCTCTTTCAATAAATCTACCGAAAAGGAGCATTTACTAGAGAAAAGGAAAATTTTAGAATTGAGTAGTGTTGAAACTATTGTGACAAATACGAGCATTTGATCCTATGGAGTGAATGCTCTATTTATCACAATGGTTTCAAAAAGTGACCTTTACAGAGGCGTCAAAAGGTGTCAATATGAGGAAATGGGTTAACATACGTTTTACATTCAGCTTAAAATCATTGTAAATTGAAATGCAATTCTTTATTTGAAGTACTGCATGTATTTGGTAATTACCCTAAGTATTTGGACACCCTATTTCTGGCACTGTTTTGATAACTTCAACCCTTTACTCTATGAATATTCATGAAAGACATGATGACATTAATTATTATCATTAATATATATTAATTTTTAAAATTGCACATGAACACATGCATTGTTTTGTCAAAGCAGGAGCTATAGAATCAGATCTTCATTATTCCATAAGCAAACAGCAGACCCTGATCAGATGGCTCCTATAGGAGGAGCCGTCTGATCTAGATCTTCTCTGTTTGCAAAGGCATTGAAAGGTGTATTTATGGAGTAAAGGGTTAAATTACATTGACATAGTAGTATATACTTAAGACCCTAATAAAACAGCTCCTCACGGAGTCGTTTGATCAGGATCTGCTTTATTTGCCTGTGCTTATCTGTCCGAATACTTAGTTAATTATAATATTTATGGAAAAAAGTCATGACATAATTTTGAACATTTAACCTTTTGTGTGTGTATAGTACATTTGTATTTGTTAAGTCCACTGCTTTGTACTTTTTTGGTGTGAGTGTGGAAGTGTTTGAAATGCATGGTACAGTTAAACCTTTCTGAAGTGACCACCTAGAGAAGTTTAATTCTGGGTCTTAAAGATATCTTAATGCAGGGTGACAGCTATGCAGAACGCTCACATAGGATCTTTCTGCATCCCTTTTGTCTTGCAATAAGTTTTTAAAGAAACCCATGCTTATTCAATAACCGTTTCCTTCATGTAAATGCCTTTTCATGCCTTTTCAAATGGAGTAGACCAAGATCAGATGACCATTGTAGGAGTCATCTGATCAGGGTCTACTCTGTTTGCTTATGAAATTATGTAAATCGAGGGTTTGGTGCAAAACTATACACTTTGTGAAGGAGTTACAATATTTTGCACCAAGCCCTCGAAATATGATCTTGCAGTTTTTGACCAAGTCAATAATTAACCTTGAAATGTTAACTTTAAAAATTATTTTAATGAAATTGGTGAAGTGATTAATCCATGCAAATGTTCACTAAGGAAAGGTGTCAATTGGTGGCTTTAGAGATTATCTACTGTATTTGTCCCAAATGATGATAAGAGAGTCTTGAACTCTTCAGGGCTATGGCAGCAGTGTAGACTCAGAAGAGTTGCTGCATTGGAGCTCATTTTCTGATGGCTGTTAGGTTTGATAATACAGTTAAATATACAATAGAACTTCTGGGTCTGTAGAAGCTATCTGATCAGGGTCTGTTGTGTTTGCTCGTGGAATAATATAGATTTGATTCTACAAATCTACTATGGCCAAACTTTCCTTTGTTCATGTGTCATCATTAAAACCCATCTACTAAGTATTGATGAGGTCATTATTTCTTACATGAATGCATGTATTTGTGAAGTAAGGGGCTAAATACTGCTAAACGTGATCTGGGTCCATGCTTATAAAGCTTTTTAGTTGAGTCTGAGTTCGTTCTCAAGCTTTTGATTGGTCAGATTTGAGTTTTCAAGCTTTTGATTGGTCCAGATTTGAGTTCTCAAGCTTTTGATTGGTCAGATTTAGGCTCAAATCTGACCAATCAAAAACTTGAGCACGAACTCAGACTCGGCTAAAAGTTTTATAAGCATGAACCCAAATGCTGCATCAAACACACAGTCACTGGTCTGTGGCTGCACTTCACCAAACACAGTCACTGGCTGCACTTCACCAAACACAGTCACTGGCTGCACTTCACCAAACACAGTCACTGGTCTGTGGCTACACTGCATCAAACACAGTTACTGGTCTGTGGCTACACTGCATCAAACACACAGTAACTGGTCTGTGGCTACCTGCATCAAACACACAGTAACTGGTCTGTGGCTACACTGCATCAAACACACAGTCACTAGTCTGTGGCTACACTGCATCAAACACACAGTAACTGGTCTGTGGCTACACTGCATCAAACACACAGTAACTGATCTGTGGCTACATTGCATCAAACACACAGTAACTGGTCTGTGACTACACTGCATCAAACACACAGTAACTGATCTGTGGCTACACTGCATCAAACACACAGTAACTGGTCTGTGGCTACACTGCATCAAACACAGTCACTAGTATGTGGCTACACTGCATCAAACACACAGTCACTGGTCTGTGGCTACAAAGCATCAAACACACAGTAACTGATCTGTGGCTACACTGCATCAAACACACAGTAACTGGTCTGTGGCTACACTGCATCAAACACACAGTAACTGGTCTGTGGCTACACTGCATCAAACACACAGTCACTGGTCTGTGGCTACACTGCATCAAACACACAGTCGCTGGTCTGTGGCTACACTGCATCAAATCCACAGTAACTGATCTGTGACTACACTGCATTTGATGTGGCTACACTGCTTTTGATTGCTCAGATTTGAGTTCTCAAGCTTTTGATTGGTCACATTTGAGCCTAAGGCTCAACTCTGACCAATCAAAAACTTGAGAACGAACTCAGACTCAACTAAAAGTTTTTTATAAGCATGGACCCAAATGCTGCATCAAACACAATAACTGGTCTGTGGCTACACTGCATCAAACACAGTAACGGGTCTGTGGCTACACTGCATCACACACACAGTAACTGGTCTGTGGCTATAAAGCATAAAACACACAGTAACTGGTCTGTGGCTATAAAGCATCAAACACACAGTAACTGGTCTGTGGCTATAAAGCATCAAACACACAGTCACTGGTCTGTGGCTACACTGCATCAATCACAGTTACTGGTCTGTGGCTACACTGCATCAAACACACAGTAACTGGTCTGTGGCTACACTGCATTTGATGTGGCTACACTGCATCAAACACACAGTAACTGGTCTGTGGCTATAAAGCATCAAACAAACAGTCACTGGTCTGTGGCCACAAAGCATCAAACACACAGTAACTGGTCTGTGGCTACACTGCATAAAAACACACAGTAACTGATCTGTGGCTACACTGCATCAAACACACAGTCACTGGTCTGTGGCTGCACTTCACCAAAAACAGTCACTGGCTGCACTTTATAAAAAATACAGCCGCTTGTATGTTGTTGCACTGCATACAAATACAGTTGCTGGTCTTTGGCTGCAGTGCATCAAAAAATACAGTCAGTAATTTGTAGTCTTACAGTTGCTGGTCTGTGGCTGCACTGTATCAAAAATACAAGTCACAGGTAAGTTGCTGCATTGCATCAAAGATATAGTCGCTGTTTTGTGGCTACACTGCATCAAACTCACAGACACAGGTCTGTGGCTGGACTGTTTGCAACATCCTGGAGACTTCTTCTTTCATGCTGTTGCTTAATATTGGCAATGATTATAAGGTATAGGTTTGGAGCTAGTCTCGTTAATTCTTTGCCTACTGGAGGTGAATGTGATTGCCTATGCAAACATGTTTGATCTAGATGCTCCCGAGTAGCTTGGCATCTCATCAGGATCCAAACTGTTTGACAGTTCAAATATGTTTTGAAGAGCACTAAATATTAACAGATTAAATTGTAGTAGAGGACAATAATTGCAGGTGATAATTATTTAATTACTTATCATAATGATAGTTGAATATAGAATACTCACTGACAGAGGAGAGTAAGCCACCGCTTGCAGTACCGGTATCTGATTAGAATGTCTGTAAAACCTCGCTAATCTGAACTCTTAACTAAGTACCATCATCATTGTTTCACTATGACAGGCGGCAGCTTAACCCCTTCTGTGCCACAATGACGGGTTTATGATATCACATGCAAACAGTTTGGATCCAGATGAGACGCCGAGTAAATCAGCATCTCATCAGGATCCAAATTGTTTGACACTCTGTTTACTGTTTTATAAAGAAAATGGAAGAAAAGGACACACTTACACTAAAAATAAACTAAACTATGCCCAGCAGACGACAATGCTGGCATCGAAAGGGTTAATGAAGGACATGCAGAAAGCTCTGCATGTCTTTCAACCCGCACTAAACAACCACCTGTCTAAAACTTTCTTTTTCATTCTTCTTTGCTAATAGTTTGGATTAATGAGGTTTTACTGTACCTATTCTTTACTCAGTTTGTAAGATTATTTAATTTAGTACGATTAGATTATTGCAGAGTTTAATTAAAGTTGTAGATTAGGATTTTTACTTTTGATAACTGATCTGTATTTGGACCAATTTGATTCAGCATTATTTGTGGGCATTTGAAGGAATATGAATGTTTGAAAGCACTGTAAACCCTCTCTAAATTGACCACAGTATAAATAATATAGATGTCTTAGGAAAAGGTTTCTTAATGCAGAATGAAAGTTATACAAAACGCTCCTTGCTTTGTCCTGCATTAAACTTTGTCCTGCATTAAGGTACCACCTGTCTTAACCCTTCGCTTGCTATTTGCGTCAATATACTTACCTGTAAATAGTGAAGACCCAGATGAGACAGCTCCTGCAGGAGCTGTCTCATCAGGGTATGCACTATTTACAAGTTAATTGTGCAACAAATGCACTCCAGAGCAGTGATTGCACAGCGATATACTTGTACACAGTGAAGATATATGTAATTATACAACAGGGCATGGGTAAAGAAGGAGAAATGTATTTTAAAATTCAGCAAGCGAAGGGTTAAGACCACCTTTTGATTGTGGCATTAGTGGGGTTTTACTCTACAGGATACTATTGACCAGTCTTTTGCATCAGAACATCTTGATCTTGGACGTTCAAATTAGTATTGATTCCAGTATTTGACCCTTAACCCCAGTTCATCCAACATTAAGCAGATACCTGCTTAAGAACATGTTTAAGGTCTTCTTTACTAATATTTCAGTTTAGAGGACTTTTTACTGTACTTCTCGTGGCAGCAAATCAGTCATATGAAATCGAAATTTGTATTCAATTATTATTGTGTTATTTAAATGGGATTCATTTTGCTCATTGTTTCCATGTCACAGTAATTGACCGTAACCCTGTACTCCATAGAAACACCTTTTAATGCATTCGCAAACAGAGTAGATCCAGATCAGACAGCTCATGTAGGATCCATCTGGTCAGGGACTGCTCTGTTTGCTTTTGGAATAATACAGGTCCAATTCTACAGTTTCTTACATGGCAAGTCTTTCCTCTTTTCGATGCGGTTTTGAAAATTGATCTAATTAGTACGCTTGATGTCATTACTTCTTACATGAATATTCATGGAATAAAGGGTTAAGCACGCTGAAAGAATTGTCATCAAATAAGAGTTGTGTCAGCTGCAGTTTTCAAAATAAGGGCTATATTGTCTATGCTCAATGAAATACAATCAGAACGTCAACTAGTCTGGATCCAGATGAGGCACCAAGTTACTGAGCATCTCATCTGGATTCAAACTGATCAGGTTAATCTTGGCAGGATAAGGGCAAATACAGGACGTAAATGATGCTTAAAGCTCCTGTGAATGCATAAACAATGCAGACCCTGATTAGAGGGCTCCTCTAGACTAGGAGCTTTCTGATCTGGGTCCCCTTTGCTTGCAAATGCTAGTATACCAGTTTCCTGCATGTAAAACCTGACTTAAACACCTGAAACTAGACCAATGAAATTATGGTCGATATGGAAATGTTTCACTGTACTTAGACTGTGACCCCTTGCTTTTTGTTGTTTAAGTTTCGAGGTACAAAGAAAGATTCAGATAAAAGCGCGTACCCAAATACTAAAACTGTCACTTCACTACCAAACCCTGTAATGTGACCACTCTTTAGAATCGTCTCGAAGAGACGATTCTAAAGAGTGGTCACAGTATAGGGTTTAGTGGAGAAATAAAGGCGTTGTAGTTTTTAAATGTTTAAATTTACGCATCTTATCTGGAGCTGACAAATGAGAACTTTCATTTATTTAATAGTAAATATGAATACATGTACAGTAAAACCTGTCTACAGTAAGCATTAAAATTAGCTCTTATTTTGGGGATTGAAGACAGATGGAAGCTTAATGCAAGATGAAAGGTAATCAAAAAGCTCCTTTAGGAGCTGTCTGCATTATTTCATAATGCACTAAGCAACCACATGCTCTTATCGACCTTGATGTCTGTTTATTATATGGTCGCTGTAGGGATATTCTACTGTTTGTATGTTATTATTATTGACTAATATTTGTACTGAATGGAACATTAATTTGCCGTTTATAAGCTGAGTTTGTTATCATTACTCTTGCCAACAACCTCTGGTCCACTCCTCGTCATCTGATGGCTCTAATAGCAAAAATAATACATCTGAAAGAGACAAGTTGATCGCTGCACAACGATCATCTGCATAAGCCAGAACCATAGTTAAATATTTGCACGCTCGCACCGAAACTGTGATTACCTATGCAAACAGTTTGGATCCAGATGAGACGCCGCATAATGCGGCGTCTCATCAGGATCCAAACTGTTTGTCACCTTGACCATATTTTTGCAAAGAAGTGAGAAAAAGTTTATTTTAAGAATTGAAGCAGACGACAATTGTTGCAGACGAAAAATTACTTAGCATGCAAAAAGTTAAATGCTGTGCTGAAAAAACAACAACAGGTCTGCCAAAACTCTGATCTGTTGCATGTTTTACTTCTGATTCGTACAGACGCTTGAGAAACTGTTGATCGGGTGTCAAACAGCTTAGATCCTGATGAGATGCATCTCATCTGGATCCAAGCTCTTTGCAAATGCGAGTCAGGTCTCACTTAGCATAAGAGTAAGCCCGTTACTCTATGGATATTTTTGTAAAAAATAATGCCATCATGAATGTTGACTAGCAAACGGAGCAGAGCAGATTCTGACCAGACGGCTGCTTCAGGAACTTTCTGGATCTGGATCTACTGTGTTTGCAAACGTGTAGAAAGCAGTATTTATGAAGTAAAGAGAACCCATTTAGCCTTGGAATTATTTAATCATTGAACTATTATTTTTTCTTTTCCTACGTAAGAGAGCAGCCGTTTTGCACCGTTGCAAACAGACTAGACCGAGATCAGAATGTTGAAGCCGTCAGATCAGGATACGCCCTGTTTGCTAGCGAAGTGATATACGTGTAGTAGATCTGATTTCACAATTGTCATGGCAAAAAATCCGTGTTCATATGCCATTCAGATAACACATTCCCCCCTAGTGACGCATTTTGTCGCCTCTGTAAAAGTCACTTTCTGAATCCATTGTGATAAATAGAGCATTTGCTCCATAGGAGCAAATGCTCTATTTATCACAATGGTTTCAAAACTACATAATTCTAAAATTCTCATTTTTTATAGTTAATGCTCCTTTTCGGTAGATTAATTCAAAGAGGTTGGGTCTAAAATTAGCGTAGGGGAGAATGAGTTAATTAATATTTATGATTTTACTCTTTCGCACATGAATATTTATGAGGGAAATGATTAATTAGGAGTGTTGGACTGTTGGTGTATACATGTAGCCAAAATGTTATAAATGTCAGTCATCTGTAATAAATATAGAGGTTGACCAGAAAATGCTAGTTTCAAGGAAGTTTCAAAAGTTCATTAAAGTTTATTTTCATGGCGATCGAATTCTGTCCTGCGCCCTGGGCCATAAAGTATATAGACCGTCGGTCACTGACGGCGTAGAAAACGCAGTATCACAGTTGCTAAATATGGCTGTTTATTTATTTGCTTTAATATGCGGGACTCGAGTATATAAGCCTTTTGCAAGCAGTGTAGAACCATATCAAAGTGATTTCATAGTGATCATTTTACCATGTTTGTCATACAATTCATTTTCTTCAGTGATAAATTTTGATACAACTTTTTGTTTAATTAATATTCAGAACGGGAGGAACAAGTTTTAACCCTTCTCTTGCTGAATTTTAAAATACGTTTCTCCTTCTTTACCCATGCCCTGTTGTATAATTACATATATCTTCACTGTATACAAGTATTTCGCTGTGCAATCACTGCTGTGGAATGCACTGGTTGCACAATTAACTTGTAAATAGTGCAGACCCTGATGTGACAGCTCCTGCAGGAGCCGTCTCATCTGGGTATTCACTATTTACAGGTATGTATATTGACGTGAATAGCAGGCGAAGGGTTAATTATTCAGCAAATTAAAGGTTAACCATTATTCTGCTGTGGTCTAAGTTGATGTCTGCTCAAAACTCTGATGTTGGGCATTTAAACCTTTACTCTGTTAATACGCTTTTCTACGCCTTTGCAAACCGTAAACTCGGATCAGACGTCTCCTATAGGAGCCGTCTGATCAGGGTCTGCTCTGTTTGCTTATGATATAATGTAGATATGTTTCTACACTTTGTACTATGGCCAATCACTTGCCGTGTCCTTGTGCTATTATTATAAGTCTAATTAATATTCATGACATCATTAATTCTTACATAAATATTCATGGAGGAAAGGTTAATTTTGCGATCCGTTACGACCTTAGAGCATTATTTACCGTGTCTGATGGATTGCATCCCGATGAGACCGAGTACAACTGAATCTGTCGTAGGCAACCATTATATATTGGTCAAACTATGGGTCTTTAAAACAGGCGGATAGCTTAATACGGTCGAAAGTAAGGTAGAGTACTCCTATTGGAGCTTTCTGCTTTACTTTCGTGATGCATTAAGCAGCAACCTGTATTTAATGTTTGCTTGAGACATGTTCCAATGCAATTCCAGATCAGAGTTTGAGGAGATACAGTAAAAACTCGATACTACGAAATTTACAGTAAAAACTCGATACTACGAAATTTTGGTAATGAAGAATTTATGTCTTTGAAGGCAGGTGGCTGCTTAATGCAGGGTGAATATCATGCAGACAGCTCATAGAGGAGCTTTCTGTATGACTTTCAACCTGCATTAAGCTGCCACCTGTGTTAAAGATCACTAATGGTACGTATTTGAGTGTTCGTAGTATCGAGTGTTCGTAGTATCGAGTTTTTACTGTATAAAGTTTTAGCTCAAGGTTTAAGGGATCGAATAAAGTTCTACTTTATTTTATATGAACCAAAATGGCACAGATCCAGGCTGAAGTAAGATTAGGCCTTTAACTGGTGAATATTCATGTCAGAAGTAATTAATGAATAATTGCACAATGAACTGAGGATTTTTCTAAACATGACAGAAACCAGAATCAAACCCATATAACGCTATAAGGAAACAAAGAAGATCCTTACCAGACATCTCTTAAAGGAGCGGTCTGGCCTAGGTCTACTCTGTTGGCAAAGGTGACACTAGGTGTCTCTATCAGTTGATGTGTCGAGCATACTTCTGTCCTGTATTACAATTACATGCATACACTAATGCGTGCATCTAATTATAAATCATGGAATGCGATGAAGGACAGGATCACAACAAAACACAGAACCCAGTACTCGAAACAAATGACATTTAATATGACTATAAAAACAACTAACATTGTTGCATACAAAATCCATCGCTTGTCCTGTAGAAAAGGCAATGCTATCTGAAACAAAAAGAAGCATACATGTAATGTTTGGCGTCGTTCGTGTAATATTCCTCCACAATGGCCAACGAAATACTAGACATAGACACGACTTCTACCCCCTTTGTAAACAGACTAGACCCAGATCAGACGGCTCCTTAAGGGAGCCGTCTGGTCAGGGCCTATTCTAATTTGCGTATGTAATTCTACACTTTTAACAAGGCCCCATCTTTTCTTTGTTAATATGTCATTATAAATATTTATACATATATAATTTCAAACGTGAATATCCATTTCTAATATGAATATTCAGGGTAAAGGCAGGTGGTAGCTTAATGCAGGACGAACGTAATACAGAAAACTCTTGAATTACTTTCGTAACGCATTAACCCTTTCCTTCATATAAACGCACTTTCACGCATTTGTAAACAGAGCAGACCCATATCAGGAGCTGTCTGATCTGGGTCTGCTCTATATAATTAGCCGTCTGATCTGGGTCTACTCTGTTTGCATAGGCGTGAAATGACGTTTATATACCAGATACATGTACACGAAGCTTTATTTAGAGTCGGTTATGTAAAACCTAATAACATTAGCTTTATAGCTATTTCCCGACAAACAGAGCAAGTAACAATTAATCAGTAAATAAAAGAAAAACAAATATGTCACGTGCTGAACATTTGAAGAATATTGACAGCATGATTTTAAGATTTAAAGTAGAATGTGGAGGAAAGGGTTAAGTCAGTTATATAAATCATACAAATTTATGTAATTTTATAAGTCCATAAGCGAACTGACCAGTCCCTGATCAAATGGTTCCTCTAGGAGCCGTTTGATATGAGACTTTTTTGTTTGCAAAGATGTCAAATGGCGTCTCCATCAGGTAATCTAGAGCGTAGTGGAGTCCAAATGTGTATGCACTACACACCGTGGCTATAGGGGTCCGAGGGCATGCTTCCCCGGGAAAATTTAGAAAACTATTGTGATAAATAGAGCATTTGCTCCTATAGGAGCAAATGCTCTATTTATCAAAATGGTTTGAAAAGGTGACTTTTACAGAGACTTTAAAGCTAACATGACAAGACATATCGTCTATCAAAGTCTACTCCCCTTAGCCTTCGATTGTTGTTCCATTTTAGACATGATAATGTTTTCAACGTTCAGACTGACGTTACGCACGTGCGTAAGTGTGTCTTGCTAGCTACGCCCCTGGTAATGGATACCACAGCCGTAAGATGCAGTATACATGTAGTTCGATTTCGAGTGCTTAGTCGTGACTGCACTTTTATATTTATAGAAGTTGCAACCATTCTAATTTATGGGTAAGTGGACAATGGTTGTCACAAGAAGCTCGTAGTAATCGTGCAGTATTAGTATATGCACAGTAAAACCTCTCCATAACGTCCACTAAATTACATCAAGTAGTTTGTGTTAAAGGCAGGTGGCTGCTTAAGGCAAGGTGAAAGTAAAACAGAACGCTTCTATAGGAGCGTTCTGTTTTACTTTCACCTTGCTTTAAGCAGCCACCTGCCATAAATTCCAACTAATTAACACAACTTAGTGGCCGTTATAGAGAGGTTTTACTGTAAATGATTATTACTTGTCTATATTACCACAGGTAACTCAGGAACAATTACATTGTTTGTGACGCGTTTTACCTCTACGGGTGGACTGGTCCTAAAGGTCACAGCTCACGGGTCAAAATCGAACTATAGTTTAAGTAAACAACGAGCAGTGAGCCATAAAAATCAGCGCAGTCCACGTTTTGGGGGAATCAGCATAAAGACCTGCACGAAAAAATCATGATTGACTGTCGCATGTACAGTACATAATTATCTTAGATGGACTGCAGCAATGCCGACACCCCTAAATCGTGGGACGTACCAAAATGTAAAGTACAGTCACGGCTCACCGCTCGTTGTTTACCTAAATTGGCAAACTCACCGTCTATCCAGTAGCCGTCGATGTGTTTACAAGGACGACATTACTTCCTCCGGAATTGGAACCAAACAGGATGAGGATAATGACGATTAAACCGATCAGGGCAAAAACTGTGAAAATAAATTATTGCTGTGTACGCGGTAGCAGAGAATCCACGATAGCCTATGCATACAGTTTGGATCCAGATGAGCCGCCGGATAACACGGTGTCTTATCGGGGTCCAAATTAATTGAATTGCTTAGGAACATTCATACACAATAGTGTGACTGGCTACAGCATTTGCAGACGACAATAACTTAGTGTGCAACATGATATTTGCGAGCAGTTTGGATCCAGATCTGACGAAGTGTCACATTAAACTGATTTTGTAATGTATATATACAGGTCGAAGGTCGTTCCGGATCCATTCGATCAAAAATACTTTTAGCTGATTTTTTTTAAAAATGCCATTCGAACAAAATAATTTATTTCGACATAGAATATACTCTATAATCAGATCTATATTATTCAATTAACCCATTCTCTCCTATTGACGCCTTATTGCGCCTATGTAAAAGCCACTTCTTGAAACCATTTTGATAAATAGAGCATTTGCTCCATATGAGCAAATGCACTATTTATCACAATGGTTTCAAACTACAAAATTCTAAAATTTTCCTTTTCTCTAGTTAATGCTCCTTTTTGGTAGATTAATTAAAAAAGGTTGGGTCTAAAATAGCCTGAGAGAAAATGAGTTAAGCAAAAGAATCGGATATTAAGCACAGATAATAGTTTAAGTGACCGTCAAAACAAGTTATAATTATGGGTCTATAAGGCAGATGGTAGCTTAATGCAGGTCAAAAGTAATGCAGAAAGCTCCTATAGGAGCTTTCTGTATTACTGTTGCACTGCAATAAGCAATCCCATGCGTTTTAAAGCTCATGTGTTCAATAAATGAATGGTCGGTAAAGACAGGTTGTACTGTTACGTAGTAGCAAAGTAAGGTTTTAGAGTGCCGTCATCACGTCGAGAGGTAACATAATTGAACATAAATGAACTCTGCAAACTGTGTACATGTATACCCAGATATGACGCACAGTGTTGACACTGGTCAGCCGCGTTGTAACGGGTAGATGACCTGGGTCTTAATTGTGTGCAAATATCCCAGTGTCCTGCTTTCCTCACAAAAGCGAGGACTGCATTCCATGGCAACATATCATTTATAATTATAATATTTGAATGTATTTTTCGATATCTTTCTGTAATCAGATACAAAGGAAATGCATAATTTGTATCATTGGTTCTGTCTCGAAATATACAAGTTCAGTAGAAACTATATCTAACTCTGGGTCTTTAAGACAGGCGGTAGCTTAATGCAGGTCCTATTGGTACTTTCTACTTTACTTTTGTCCTGCATTAAATAGCTACCTGCTTTTAAATAGCTACCTGCTTTTTAAGATCCCTGTTCAATAAATGAATGGTCGTTTAACCCTTTCGCACATATAAACGTATTTTCACGCATTTGCAAGCAGAGAAGACCCAGGTCAGACGGCTCCTGTAGGAGCCGTCTGATCAGGGTATACTCTGTTTGCTAATGAATCTGATAGATCGGTTACTTTCGTTTCTAAAATGTCTACAATGTTCTGTCCTCCATATCTCATTATAATCATTTTGTCCAAGAATATTCAATATGTATTGAACGTTTGACTAAATATAGAATTGGAAAAGGTTGTTCAATTTCAAATGTTATAATTTATGCTGTATACTTATAAAAAACATACGCACACATGATGATGTGTGATTAACGAAGTTAGTAGAACCTGTCCTAAGCGGTCATTCATTTATTGAACACAGGAGTCTTAAAATCAAAGTGTTGCTTGATGCAGGACAAAGGTAAGGCAGAAAGCTCCTATTTTTGACATGCATAAAGCTACCACGTGCCTCACAGACTCATAATTAGACCGCTTGTTGATGGCCGCTTAATCCTTCCCTCCATGAATATTCATGTAAGAAATGATGACGTCGTGAATATCAATATTATCTAGAATGTATCATTAGCAAACAGAGGAGACCCTGATCAGACGGCTCCTATAGGAGCCGTATGATATTGGTCTTCTCTGTTTGTAAAGACATATAAAGGCGCACTTGTGGAGGAAATGGTTGAAATAGGTTCTACTGTAGACCTTGTATAAGTTAAAATAAATTTCTATTCAGTTGTATTGATTATACTCACATCCACCGCCAGATCCCCCTGATCCCCTGTTGTAGTACGGGTAATATGGGTAGTACGAATACGACATAGCTCCGTGCAGCCCAACCAGGCACATCAGAGCGAGAACACAAAGCGCGCTGTACTTCATCTTGTCTAAGTTCCCTTGGAGAAAAAATGTTATAACAATCAGATGAATTATTATTATACATTTGTAATTGTGTACGAACAAATGATGATTTTGTCATGACAACATTTGTAGAATCAAATCTATATAGTTTTCGTAAGCAAAACTTTAGATTTTAGACAATATCCTGATAGTATATACAAAGAAAGTTAAGTTTAATTTCGTTAAAGCAGTAGTAAATTTTGTTAACTGAAATTAAAAAACAAACAATACAAACAAGAACATCAACAGCAAAACTTAAAAAGGTCGACAAATTATCAAACAGTTTTGATCCTGATGAGACGCCGACGCTCGACGTCTCATCTGGATCCAAGCTGTTTGCAAAATCTAGTCAGGATTCACATATCATGAAAAGGATTAGAACCAATATTAATTAAAGAAAGTTGTTTTCCTCAGATGGTATCCAAAGATAAATATTGTGCTTACCTGTTGGTGTATCCAAAATGACCTGCCTTCCACAAGTAAAGCGTGCTTACATGTTTCGGATATTTTATGTGATATTTTGCGGAAGTTGGTGCTAGTAATAACTAGATAATTAACGTCAAGGCAACGGTCGCCCGAAAAGCCGAACCCGGGTTTTTCAAAAGCCACAGGTTCAAACGGTCAACATTTTATACATATGTATCAATAAAATCATTTATAACTTACAATTCCGGTAAATCGACCGCATTGATTAGTAATTTCATACATACATGTACATAAATAAAATGCGCACTTGTACATGTATATGTGCACATGCTTGTATATAATGCTTTGCACTCTAGCGGCGAAATTGTGAAAATCTTTTCAAAGAGTTTGGATCCACATAAGACGCCGTTTAACCCTTTCCCTGATGAATATTCATGGAAGACAAAAATGACAACATGAATATGTATTAGCTCAATTGTTATAATGTAAACTTTCCAAGGGAAATTGTGCATTGACAAAAACTATAGAATCAGATCTAAATCATGTCAAAAGCAAACGGAGCAGACACTGATGTGTCGACTCCTATAGGAGCTGTCTGATCTGGGTCTATTATGTTTGAAAATGCGTGAAAAAGCGTTTGTAAATACAGTGCTCCCTCTCTACAACGACACCCTTTGGGACATGAAAATTGTAGGTGTTGATCAGAGGGAGTTGTTATAGGGAGGGACAATCAAACATTATTAGCTTGTTTGCAGATCCCCAGATAATGTGTATTTCGATAACTAAACCGTTATGCCTCGATCAAACCCGATGTTGTGACCACTCTTTAGAATCGTCACAAAGTGACGATTCTAAAGAGTGGTCACAACATCGGGTTTGACGGAGGCATAAAGAAAATACGATGGAAAAAGTTGTTTCTGGAGCCTTGTTGTTTCGGAAACAGTGACATGCGTTGTAAGGAAGTAATCGTTATTGAGAGGGCCGTTGTAGGGAGGGAGCACTGTATGAACTTAAGGGTTAACTTAGTACCGCATCAGGATCCATACTGTTTGGTATAATCTAACTGCAGATTTAAAGAGAAGCAGAAGAAAATCAAACTTTAAGAATTGCAGCAGACGACAATATTTGCAGACGACAAATACAGAGATAATACTTGCATAAGAAAATCAAACTTTAAGAATTGCAGCAGACGACAATATTTGCAGACGACAAATACAGAGATAATACTTGCATAAGAAAATCAAACTTTAAGAATTGCAGCAGACGACAATATTTGCAGACGACAAATACTTGCATACATCAGAGGTCCAGAAAAGATGCGTCAATTTAAACATTTTCAAGAATAGATCCTTTATTTCTCCACCAAACCCTATACTGTGACCACTCTTTAGAATCGCCTCGAAGAGACGATTCTAAAGAGTGGTCACAATATAGGGTTTGGTGGAGAAATGGCGATTTTAGTATTTGGGTACGCACTTTTATCTGTTGCCCTGATACATTCTTGTGCTGAAAACATGAAGTCCGCTAAAACCCCGATCAGGTACATTTTTGTTTTACTTCAATCCGATTCGTTCAATCTTTAAACCCTTTCGGTTTCAAATTTTAATTGTCGTCTGCAAACCAATTTTATTCAATTCGGTAAAATAAGGAAATGAGATAAATAAATGCAAATTTCAAAGGAATAAAGCACATAGTTACATTGTATATAGAAATAGAGTTTGGGACAAAAAGTGAAGTCCCTGATCAGACGCCGCCTTGAAAAGGCCTTGAAAAATGTAAACTCGGATAAGGACACTTCATTAGAAATGGGGCATGATATTATGGTGAACTATACAATTATACAGATTTTAATTTTTAATTTCGGTGTATTATAGGAATTTATTACATTGGGAGAGCAACAAATGATGACGTTTTTACGTTCACAAGAGAAATAAATTGCATATTACAGTTGAACCTGTCTTAACCCATTACCTCATATGCTATTTTTAGATCCAACCACTTTGAATAAATCTACCGAAAAGGAGCATTAACTTGGGAAAAGGAAAATTTTAGAAGTTCGTAATATGAAACCATTGTGATAAATAGAGCATTTGCTCCTATAGGAGCAAATGCTCTATTTATCACAATGGTTTCACAAAGTGACTTCTTCAGAGTCGTCAAAAGTCGTCAATATCAGGGAATGGGTTAAGCGACCTTATATTGACTGAACACATGCATCTTAACTCTTTCGGTGCCAAAGTCGCCTGTTGGCACCATTGAAATTAGTGCAGTCCCAGGCCAGATGCCGCCTTTTCAAGTTTTTAAAAACAAATGTTTTACTAATATACCTTTATTATTTAGTTTAGAATTATATTTAATATGAAATTATTATTGCAGACGACACTTTTAAATTTGGTGTCAAAAGAGTTAAAAGGTAGGTAGTTGCTTAATATAGGGCAAAAGTAAAGCAAAAACGCCTAAAGGAGCTTTCTGTATTACTTTTGACCTGTATTAAGCTACCACCTGCCTTACAGTCCCATAATTAGACCATTTTTGATGGTCACTTAAGACAGGTTCTTCTGTACATGCTTTCGGGTAGTTCACAGTAGTTTAACCCATTACCTCATAGGCTATTTTAAGTATTTTTAGATCCAACCACTTTGAATAAATCTACCGAAATTGAGCATTAACTAGAGAAAAGGAGAATTTTAGAATTTTATAGTTTGAAACCATTGTGATAAATAGAGCATTTGCTCCTATAGGATCAACTGCTCTATTTATTACAATGGTTTCAACAGGTGATTTTTACAGATGCATAGAAAGGCGTATTAATGGAGGAAAGGGTTAAAACCTCTACCTGACGTCACGCCTTGTATGTTTTATATAGGATATCATGAATATTTATCAGCAGAATTATTACAGTGGTGTATGAATACACGATTGCTTGGTATTGGCAGAAACTGCAGTATCATGAGTATTTCAGCTATATATTTCCATAAGCAAACAGAGCAAACCCCGGGTCTTCTCTGTTTACAAAGGTCTGAAAATGAGTATGTATGAGGGAAAGGGTTCACCATTCACTCCATGAATAATTATGTAAAAGATAATGATATCATGCATATTAACCCATTCCCTCATAGGCTATATTTAGATCCAACCTCTACCGAAAAGGAGCATTAACTAGAGAAAAGGAAAAAAATTGAATTTTGTAGTTTGAAACCATTGTGACAAATAGAGCATTTGCTCCTATAGGAGCAAATGCTCTATTTATCACAATGGTTTCACAAAGTGACTTACAGAGTCGTATGAGTATGTATGAGGGAAAGGGTTCACCATTCACTCCATGAATAATTATGTAAAAGATAATGATATCATGCATATTAGCCCATTCCCTCATAGGCTATATTTAGATCCAACCTCTACCGAAAAGGAGCATTAACTAGAGAAAAGGAAAAAAATTGAATTTTGTAGTTTGAAACCATTGTGACAAATAGAGCATTTGCTCCTATAGGAGCAAATGCTCTATTTATCACAATGGTTTCACAAAGTGACTTACAGAGTCGCCAAAAGTCGTCAATATCAGGGAATGGGTTAATTAACTGGAATTTTATAATATGATCATGGATAAAGGAGTTTTATATGAGGAATTTTACAGGACATTCTTCTTGTTGAAGTCGTCTGATCAGGGTCATTTTTGTTTGCAAAGTTGTGAAAAGGCTCTTATATGGCGGAATAGGTTAACGCATAAATTTTGCAAACAGGGCACACTTCAAGTAGAATTGTTTGATCAGGGTTATCTCTGTTTGCCTTTAAAATAATGTAGACCTATAATGTAACAGTTTCTGCTATGACAAGCCATTCCGGTGTTATGAAATTACAGTAAAACCTCTATAAAACGACCACTAATTACATCAAGTATTTTGTGTTAAAGGCAGGTGGATGCTTAAAGCAAGGTGAAAGTAAAACAGATCACTCCTATAGTGGCCGTTATAGATAGGTTTTACTGTATTATGAAAATTTATAAAATTCAGCAAATTAACATTCACGATGTCATTATTTCATACAGAATATTCCAAACACCTATGATAACACATCATAGTGTTAGCATAGGTCTTTGAATATTCATGAGATAATGAGTTAATGATAACGGATTGTCTATTTATCAGTGAATGTATCAAATTTATGTAAGAAATTTAAACAGCTGACACATGAACACATAATTTGTTTTGCAATGGCAGAAATTGTAGAATCATGATCTATATTATTTCATAGGCAAATAGAGCAGAGCCTGATATGTCGTCTCTTACGGGATCTACCTAATCTGGGCCTACTCTGCTTGAAAGGGCCTTAAAGCGCGTATATAAGGAGCAAATGAATAATTGATTGAATATAATATATTCGTGAAGTAAGAAGACCTCGATGATTTAAATCAAAATAAGACGAAATTACAGATGATGAACAAACAAACAAACAAAAAGAACTGACTAAAGTATTGAACACTACCACAAGTGTTATCATTTTAACAAACGTGAGCTCTTAGTGGTAAAGTAATGACAGGCACATGCCTCCATAGCAGTGATACATTGACGATTTATCTAATCCTTCAATACTCCAAAAATACAATTTTCACGCCTATGCAAACAGGGTAGACCCAGATCAGACGGTTCCTGTAGGAACCGTCTGATCAGGGTCTGTTATGTTTGCTTATATAAGGTCTAGATTTTGTACTATTTTGGCATTGCTGTGTCCAATTGTTCACTTGGAGTAAAGGGTTGAATGTACGGTACTCTGCAACCAAACTCTCAAATAATCAAACTAACCCACCTCCAAAGTTGTCACCTCCGATTCGTTTAGGAAAACATGCATTCTTTTATTTGTGTGTCGTTAAGTCTATTTTCCATAAATACGCCTTTAAACGCCTTTCGAGATCAGAGTAGACCTAGTAGATCAGACGGTTCCTGTAGAAGCTGACTGATCAGGGTTGGCTCTGTGTGCTCATGAAATAATATAAATCTGATTCTACAGTTTACGTCATCGCTTAAATGTCTTATGTTAATATGTTATATTTATTCAATATTCATAACAGACATTATTTCTTACATGATTATTCATAGAGTAAAGGGTTAAACGTGTCCACTATGTACATTTCTTCTGGTATGAGAGAAATTAAACACAGCATACAAAGGAATACTCTATTAGGACAATTCACGGAGTAAAGGGTAAGACATGTGTCAGCTTAATGCAGGGTGAAAGCCATATTGAAAACTCCTTAAACTCGGAACTTTAGTATGACTTTTACCTCGCAATTAGCAATCACTTGCTTATAACGTCCCAAAGTCTTCTTTACCTAAGCTTCGAATAAGCATCGAGGGCTTGGTGCAAAACCATTGTAACTCCTTCACTTTGTGATATCATGTTCTACTATTAGACACACAGATAGATCTATCAATGCGTTCTCCATTCTGATAAAGTTTCGGTCTGTTCTTTTATTTTTTCAGTCCTGTAATTAATCTACAAGTTTATCATATTTTCAACTACAATCCAATTAAGATCCATTTGACTCAATGTTATAAGCCGATTTCTGGTTTGCAATCTCTGTGTACCTACCGGTATTATAGATCTATGTTCAGTAAAACCTCGCAAATCCCAACACTCTATTAAGTGTCACTATCGGTCTGTAACTTTTTAGTCTTTACTGCATAAATACGCCTTTCTGCGCCCTGCAAACAGAGTAATCCCTGTTTGTGTGCTCATGACTTGTGCTATTTTAACCCTTTTCTCCATGAATATTGGTGTAAGAAAGTATGACGTTATAAATATTAATCAGATTAATATTTAACCCTTTCCTTCATGAATACGCCTTTCTACGCCTCTGTAAAAGTCACTTTTTGAAACCATTGTGATAAATAGAGCATTTGCTCCATAGGAGCAAATGCTCTATTTATCACAATGGTTTCAATACTACAAAATTCTTAACTTTTCCTTTTCTTTAGTAAATGCTCCTTTTCAGTAGATTTATTCAAAGAGGTTGAATCTAAAAATAGCCTATGATGTAATGGGTTAATAATGGCACATGAACACAGGAATGTGTGGTCATTACAGAAACTATAGAATCATATAGTCTATATCATTTCATAAGCAAACAGAACATACCCTGATCTAGGTCTACTCTGACTGCAAAGTTGCAGAAATGCGTACTTATGGAGAAAAGGTTTAAAAATACAGCTAATGACATATATTATGTCTTACATGAATATTCATGGAGTAAATGTTTAAGACATGCCGCAGCTTAATGCAGGATGAACGTCATATTGAAAGCACCTTAAAGGACTTTAGTATGACTTTAACCTCGCAATTAGCAATCACTTGCCTAAAATCATAATCCCAAAGTCTTCTTTACCTAAGCTTCGAATAAGCATGTTCTACTGTTAGACACATAGATAGATCTATCAATGCGTTCTCCATTCTGATAAAGTTTCGGTCTTTTCTTTTTCTTGTATTTTTCAGTCCTGTAATTAATCTACAAGTTTATCATATTTTCAACTACAATCCAACCGAGGTCCATTTGACTCAATGTTATAAGCTGATTTCTGGTTTGCAAGAAAATTGGAAGTGTTATATCTGCTCCATTCTCAAGAATTTGATGAAACATATGATCTAGCTGTGACTGTAACTTGGCGATAGCTTTGACAAGACAACCAGTCCTCTGGACATCCTGGAATTTTCCTTGGAACAGGTTCCTCTCCGGAATCATGTAGTTCGGAAGTTTCTTTTTCTCAACACTTGTTTTTAACAGTTCTAGTGCTCCATCGAGTCTATCTAACAAGAGTTCGCCTGTAAATAAACTCGAATGGTTACGCTCGAAGTACCACAATGCGACATTCTTGATGATGTAAGACGTGACATCATCACACACTGGTCTCAGAACATTTTTGGCAATTATTCGTAGAAGGATGTACACTTTCATTTGTGTGTCGTTAAAAGATCCCGTTAAGTACATTTCCGCAGGCGTGAAAGAAATTCTCCACTGGTAGTCATAGAGGTAACTTCCTTTGAGTCCAACATTGACAACATAGGCGGGTAGCGAGGCTACTTCATCCACAACTGCTTGACTGGGCCAGTCATATTCCCGTGGCCTATTACACCAGGCACTTAGAAGACCTGGAAAGCTGCACCGAAATCCATGTACAAAATCATATTTAGCCAAAGGCACATCTCCAGCAAAGCTGGGAATTGCTCCGATAGCTGAAAACGAGGGCCCTTGTCTTCCTGTCGTTTGATAATGGAGAGGCCCAACCTGAAAATTTGTATCAGTTCTTGCGAAGTTATTCTTGAATGTCAACAGAGCTGAGTGTAAGCTTTGGGGGTTCCTTTTTACCAAAAAGACGTACCCTGGGTTAGACGTCATCACCTCTCCTATGGTATGAAAATCTCTCGAGTCAACGTAAAGTACATCATAATCACTTTCAAGGGACGGTGTTATACCTTCACCGTTGCTGCCTGCGACCACTATCGTATCAAACTGAATACGGGTGTTGTTTATTTCACCTCTCCATAGATGGGTTCCCCTCGTTGATTGTTTAGCAATATTCCGCCTAGCATTGATTCTATCACCGCTGTAACCAATTGCATCTAAAAACAAACTGACCTCCGATGACAGCAGCTTTCTTCGTTTTTCTCTTTGTACAAATGCCAGTGTCTTTGAAATCACGAAGTTAATGACAAGACGTAATTTGCTGCCGAATTTCCACATTACTTGTAACATACCTATGGATAAAACGCCTACAAATAAGACGTCTTTGAAATATTCCCAACACATGTTAGATCTTTATTCAATATTCCCAACAGATAGGCCTACCAGATTTTTATTCAATATTCCTAACACATATTAATTAGATCTTTATGTAATGTCCTCAACTTCAAAACATCGAAGTCCTATAATTCACAAGTTCAGACAATAGATCCCTATAAGAAAGTATATCAATATTCCCCAAGACTGTGTGTAAAACAGAAGTAGACAGCGAATACATAAGGTGGATTGAGACTTGAACACATACGCATGTTATTGGAAAATCTATTTTTAGACATTGGGACAACCCGGTCACGGCTGGATTAGCAGAAGCAGATATTTATACATGTACAGTAAACACTGAACTTTAAAGTGACCAAGAAAACAGGGTCTTTAATGGCTGTAACTTAATGCAGGTCAAAAGAGATACAGAAAACTACTATAGTAGCATTCAGAAATCACTTGCTTTTCAGACTCCTCTCGATGTTGAGTCAATACATGATCGCTTTTAAAAGACATGTGCTACTGTAGGGTACTTGTGTTGCTTATGTCAAGTATTGATCATTTGAAATTCGATTCACAGGTAGGGCCTAGCGATTTGTGGAAAACCCTATTGTACTACGTGAACCGAAATCTTTCATATAGGGCGATATTGAAAACCCGCCCGATTTACAGTATCATATAATCGAAAGGGATTGAATAATATTTAATGTTCGTGTTTTACTGATTAAGCCTCTCTTTCACATATAAACTTCTCTTCACGCATTTGCAAACAGAGCAGGTTCAGACCAGACTGTCGTCTTAAGCGTCTTTCCTGTTTGTTTGGAAGATAGTATAGATCTGAGTCTACAGTTTCTGCAGTGGCCAAACCCAAGATAAAATACAACAAAACCCCCTATAAAACAGCATCAATTTAAAGCATTGTAAGGCACATATTTAAATTGCATGTCGCAGTGTTTTTTTTAGCCTTTTACTCTATGGATAGGGCGTGTTTTAGTTTAACTCTTTAGAAACGCCTTTGCAGACAAAATAGATCCAGATCGGTCTGATCAGGGTCCGCTCCGTTTGCTTATGGGATATTATTGATCTGATTCTACAATTTATGCCATGGCTAAACGGTTTCTATTTCATAAAACCTATATAGAATTCACCTAATTAATATTCATGACCTACAATTTATGTCAAAATTCGTAATGCCTTTATAAAGAATAACCTAAAATATTTACGATGTCATTATTTCGAGGGCTTGGTGCAAAACTATTGTAACTCCTTCACTTTGTGATGGAGTTACAATAGTTTTGCACCAAACCCTCGATTCCTTACATGAACATACATGATGTAAAGGTTTGCCATGTGTTTGACCACCCAGGGCTAATTAATGCCCTAGCGAGAGGAACACATAATTATTCTTTTTGGGTTCCCATATTTTTAACATGTCCTGTGTAAAGACCTGACTTGGGTTTAACCCATTACCTCATAGGCTATTTTTAGACACAATTTCTATGAATGTTGTAGTTTGAAACCATTGTGATAAATAGAGCATTTGCTCCTATAGGAGCAAATGCTCTATTTATCACAATGGTTTCACAAAGTGACTTTTACAGAGTCGTCAAAAGTCGTCAATATGAGGGAATGGGTTAACCCATGCCCGGTCACATTATCGTGGCATCGGGTCAACCAGTTCTAGAACTACTATACTATATTAATCATTAAGCAAGAGAGTCAATAACAGCATTTTAAAGTTTTTGGTATGAGCTGATCGGTAATCGAAAATATACACCAGCCTATCAGCCTCGGAAAGCGGACCGTCTGCCGGCTGAGCTTTCGAAGAGCACAATATTGAATATGATCTTACATCACCAAACCCTTTATGGCATAAATATTCATTAAGAAATAGTAAATGTATGAATATTATGTAGAAGAAGTTTTATGATTGGTATCAAGAACAATTATTTTTAGCATGGCAGAACTGTACAAATTTCTTCATCAAACAGAGCAGATCCTTATCAAACAGCTCCTACACGAGCAATCAGTCAGATATAGTGGGTCTATCCTGTTTTTAATCCGTTAAAATGCGTATCTACATGTAATACTATTTATGGAATAAAGTGGTAAATGAGTGCAAGTTTGACCAAGTCCGATTAAATCAAGCGTTTGATTAACTGTTGACCGAGTGTCAAACAGCTAGGATTCAGATGAGACGCCGAGTTACTCGATATCTCATTTAGATCCAATCTGTTTACAAATGCAATATACGTCGTGAATACCTGGATACGTTTAAGACAGAGTATTTAACCATTTCCTCCATAAATACGCCTTTCTATGCCTCTGTAATAATCAATTCTTGAAACCACTGTGATAAATAGAGCATTTGCTCCTATTTATCACAGTGGTTTCAAACTACAAAATTCTAAAATGTTACTTTTCTCTAGTTTAAACTTAAACTTTAAAGATGTATTATGCGCATTTTTCGTATTAATCAATCAACACCAGAAGCTGTACACATATACATACAGTGAAAACCATTTTCCGACAGGATATATTTGTTCAGCTAAATTCTTTAAAAGGAGCCTCCTTTTTAGAAACGGGGATTTTGTACGGAAATCAGCGGACATCTTCGGCCAGGTTCTGAATGACTCCGATTCTATTTCGGAACAACGCTTTGAATATCATTTAGGTTGTTACCACATTTACAATGGCTGACACTGGTTGTTGGCCTACATAATATGTTTTATTCAGGAATATATGGCAATATGCCCATCTTACCACATATAATTTACATGCAAATAAGCTTAATATACCGTTCAATGGTGTCAATCAAATATAACGGTCAAAGGGAGCTAACTCATACAGGTACATTGAATGATTATTTCCGGTATGTAAAAAATTGAATCTTACGACAGATTCCGACCAATGGCGAAGGCTGTTCCGTTGGTTTCCGTAGCAATCTATTTTTCTATTTTTTTTCGATACAAACAACCATTTACTGACCGTGCTGTTTAGCGTTAAATAAGTGTTAAGGTACATAGATTCCAATTCTGAAGTCAGTTCGAAACGCAAAATTTGCGGAAATTTGCGCAGCATACAGATTTAATTAATTGAAATTTTATAATGGCACCGTGAACAAAGGAGATTTATATGAAGAATTTGCATACAGCATACTTCTTGTTGAAGTCATCTGATCAGGGTCATTGTCATGGTAGAGCTTGTAGAATCAAGATCTATATTATTTCATATAAGCAAACAGAGCAATACCTGATCAGTCGGCTCCTACATGAGCCATCTGATCTGGGTCTACTTTGCTTGAAAAGGCATTGAAGGGTTATATAAGGAACAAATGATTAAAGGGGATATCCTACACTCGACGCGTTTCAAAAATACCTAAAATATACAAAACTCATTTGTTTATAAGCTGAAAAGAAGTATACCACAAGAAAACCTATCGAATAAACGTTGAAAATGACAAAACATCCATGTGTTTGATATCGACGACCCGACTCCGATGTTTCAGTCTTATTCGGGTTGGGATTTAGTTTCGTATCTGTTCGCGCTATTCGCGTCTCTCCGACCACCTCCGAGACAAGCTGTTATGTAAACAATGGAGTGATCGGGTGATCATCGGTAAACTGCGGAAAATTTGAACGGAAAGGGCGGATAATATTTTGTTGTAGAACAAAAATTATACGTATTAATTAAAATCGATTTATTTTGTATCACAGGGGCATTTATCGATATATGTTCAAAATGACAATCTTCATAATAATGATTGGCCATAACAAATACCAAGTTTTATGATATTATTGAAAATATGCGTTCATTGTAGGGACTTATTCTTTAATTGATTGGATATAATATATTCGTGAAGTAAGAATACCGCGATGATTTAAATCAAAATAAGACGGAACAAGAGATGTTTGGAAAACATGTATACCCCCAGACCCCCTGACCTTTGATCTAGTGACCTTTGAACTATAGAGGTCATCTAGTAGTCATGAATAATCAGCACAGCAACTTTGAAGATCCTAAGCCAAACCACTGATTATTTATTGATCTGAAAACATTTCACAAGTTAAGGTAATGATGACATTGACCTTTGACCTAGAGACCTCAACAACTATAGGGGTCATCTAGTGGTCATGACTAACTACCACAGCAAGTTGAAGATTCCTAACCAAACCATTGAGCAGTTATTAATCCGAAACCATTTCATCAGTTAAGGTCATGGTGACCTTGGCCTTTGACCTAGTGACCTAAAAACAATAGGGGTCATCTAGTTATCATGACCAACCACCACAACAAGTTTGAAGATCCTAAGCCAAACCCATGAGCAGTTATTGATTGGAAACCATTTCACCGTTTAAGGTCATGGTGACCTTGACCTTTGACCTAGTGACATCAAAAACAATAGGGGCCATCTAGTGGTCCTGACTAACCACCACAGCAAGTTTGAAGATCCTAAGCAAAACCCTTGAGCAGTTATTGATCTGAAACCATTTCACCAGTTAAGTTCATGGTGACCTTGACCTTTGACCTAGTGACCTAAAAACAACAGGGGTCATTTAGTTGTCATGACCAACAACCTAAGCAAGTTCGAAGATCCTAAGCCAAACCCTTGAGCAGTTATTGATCAGAAACCATCTTACCAGTTAAGGTCATGGTGACCTTGACCTTTGACCTAGTGACTTCAAAAACTATAGCGGTCATCCAGTTTTCATGACCAACCACCACAGCAAGTTTGAAGATTCTAAGCCAAACCCTTGAGCAGTTATTGATCAGAAACCATCTTACCAGTTAAGGTCATGGTGACCTTGACCTTTGACCTAGTGACTTCAAAAACTATAGCGGTCATCCAGTTTTCATGACCAACCACCACAGCAAGTTTGAAGATTCTAAGCCAAACCCTTGAGCAGTTATTGATCGGAAACCATTTAACCAGTTAAGGTCATGGTCACCTTGACCTTTGACCTAGTGACCTAAAAACAATAGGGGTCATCTAGTGGTCATGACAAACCACCACAGCAAGTTTGAAGATCCCAAGCCATAATCCATGAGCAGTTAATGATCTGAAACTATTTCACCATTTAAGATCATTGTGACCTTGACCTTTGATCTAGTGACCTAAAAATAACAGGGGTCATCTAGTTGTTATGACCAACCACCACAACAATTTTGAAGATTCTATGCCAAGTTGTTTATTAGATATCATTCGGAAACCATCGATCTACCGACAGGCCGACCTACCGACCGACATGTGCAAAGCAATATACAGGGTGTCCAAAAAGAAAGTTTACAGTTTCAGTGCCTATGTATAATAACATAGTATAATGTATAATAATGTGCTGTTATAACAATGAAAATGTGCATATTTATAGACAATAGATACAAGTTTTAGCTGGTATCATTTTAAAGATTGACACACATATATCTTTCAGAAAAATGACAATTTACTAAATTTTCCTTATTTTGTCTAAGACGTCAATTTAGTAGTTTTTGTACCCCCATTTTTTCAAAAGAGGGTTATAATAACAGAAGATGATCAAACACACAAAACAAAACAAAACTCACTAAAGTAATGAACATTATCACATGTATTATCATTTTAACAAACGTGAGCTCTTAGTGGTAAAGTAATGGCAGGCACATGCCTCCATAGCAGTGATGCATTGACGATTTACCTTACCCTTCACTACTCCAAAAACACAATTTTCACGAATTTGCAAACAGGGTAGACCCAGATAAGACGGCTCCTGTAGGAGCCGTCTGATCAAGGTCTGTTATGTTTTCTTATATAAGGTCTAGATTTTGTACTATTTTGGCATTGCTGTGTCCAACTGTTCACCTGGAGTAAAGGGTTAAATGTACGATACGCTGCAACCCTGACGCAAACCTCCTATTCGTTTAAGAAAACCTGCATTTTTTCATGTGCGTGTCGTTAAGCCTTTTTTCTCCATAAATACGCCTTTCCAGACCAGAGTAGACATAGACCAGACGGTTCCTGTAGAAGCCGACTGATAACGGTCTGCTCTGTGTGCTCATGAAATAATATAGATCTGATTCTACAGTTTACGTCACAGCTTAAATTTCTTGTGTTAATATGTTATTTATTTAATAGTCATAATAAATATTATTTCTTACATGATTATTCATAGAGTAAAGGGTTAAACGTATCCACTATGTACATTTCGTCTGGTATGAGAGAAATTAAACATCTCAAGCATAAAAAGGAATACATGCACTCTCTGTGTACGTATTATAGATCTATGTTCAGTAAAACCTCGCAAATCCCAACACTCTATTAAGTGTCATTATCGGTCTGTAAGTGTTTTACACCATAAATACTCCTTTCTATGCCTTTGCAAACAGAGTAGACCCTGTAGCAGCCGCCTGTTCAGGGTCTGGTCTGTTTGCTTACGAAATAATATAAGTCCATTTATACACCTTCTGACTTGGATAAATATATGTGTGTTCATGACTTATGTTATTCCCCTTTTCTCCGTGAATATTGGAGTAAGAAAGTATGACATCATAATGTTAATCAGACTAATATTTAATTATGGTACATGAACACAGGGTTTTCAGGTCATTACAGAAACTACCGAATCATATCTATATTATACCATGAGCAAACTGGGTCCATGCTTATAAAACTTTTAGTTGAGTCTGAGTTCGTTCTCAAGTTTTTGATTGGTCAGATTTGAGCCTTTGGCTCAAATCTGACCAATCAAAAGCTTGAGAACTCAAATCTGACAAATCAAAAGCTCGAGAACGAACTCAGACTCAACCAAAATGTTTTATAAGCATGGACCCAGAGCAGACCATGGTCAGACGGCTTCTACAGGAGCCGTCTGGTCTGGTTCTATTCTGTTCGCAATGGCGTATATACATGTACGCGTATTTATGGAGTAAAGATTTAAAAATACAGCTAGTTGAGATACATTATGGCATTTCGTCTAACATGAATATTCATGGAGTAAAGGGTTAAGGCAAGATACAGCTTAACGCAGGATGAAAGTCACACAGAAAGCTCATCTAAGAGCTTTTTTATGCCCCCCAGATCAAATCTGGGGGGCATATTGTTTTTGCCCTGTCTGTTTGTTTGTCTGTTTGTCTGTTTGTTTGTCAGCAACTTTAACATTGGCCATAACTTTTGAGCCAGTACAGATAGAGACTTGATATTTGGTAAGCATATGTATCTCATAAAGCCGCACGTTTTGAGGGGTGACATGTCAAGGTCAATGCCATCATTCAAGGTCAGAGGTCAAATATATGGGTCAAATCACCGACTTTAACATTGGCCATAACTTTTGGACAAGTAGAGATAGAGACTTGATATTTGGCATGCTTGTGTATCTCATGAAGCTGCACATTTTGAGGGGTAACATGTCAAGGTCAAGGTCATCCTTCAGGGTCAACGGTCAAATTATCTTTTTTTGGCTATAACTTTAACGCAACTTTAACATTGGTCATAACTTTTGACTTAGTACAGATAGAGACATGTCAAGGTCAAGGTCATTCTTCAAGGTCAGAGGTCAAATATATGGGTCAAATCACCGACTTTAACATTGGCCATAACTTTTGGACCAGAAAAGATAGAGACTTGATATTTGGCATGCTTGTGTATTTCATGAAGCTATACGTTTTGATGGGTGACATGTCAAGGTCAATGTCATCCTTCAGGGTCAAAGGTCAAAATGTCTGTTTCTTTGTCTGTAACTTTAACATTGGTCATAACTTTTGAACCAGTACAGATAGAAATTTGATATTTGACATGCATATGTATCTCATAAAGCCGCACATTTTGAGGTGTGACATGTCAAGGTCAAGGTCACCCTTAAAGGTCAGAGGTCAAACATATGGGTCAAATCACCGACTTTAACATTGGCCATAACTTTTGAACCAGTACAGATAGAGACTTGATATTTGGCATACTTGTGTATCTCATGAAGCTGCACAGTTTGAGGGGTGACATGTCAAGGTCATCCTTCAGGGTCAAAGGTCACCAACTTCAAATTGGCCATAACTTTTGAACCAATAGAGATAGAGTCTTGATATTTGGTATGCATGTGTATCTCATGAAGCTGCACATTTTGTGGGGGACATGTCAAGGTCAAGGTCATCTTTCAGGGTCAAAGGTCACAGACTTTAACATTGGCCATAACTTTTGAACCAGTAGAGATACAGACTTGATAGTTTGTATATATGTGTTTCTCATTTGGCTGCACAGTTTCAGGGGTGACATGTCAAGGTCAAGGTCATCTTTGAAGGTCAAATGGCATTAACGTTGGCCATAACGTTTGAACCAGTAGATATACAGACTTGATACTGGTATGCATGTGTATCTCATGAATCCGCACAGTTTGATGGGTGACATGTCAAGGTCAAGGTCATCCTTCATGGTCAAAGGTCACCAACTTTTAACATTGGCCATAACTTTTAGACCATTAGAGATACAGACTTGATATTTGGTATGCATGTGTACCCCATGAAGCTGCACAGTTTGAGGAGTGACATGTCAAGATCAAGGTCATCCTTCAGGGTCAAATATCATATTGAGGGGGCATAGTGTTTCACAAACACATCTTGTTATGACATTATCTTTACTCATTCTTTACTTAAAGTTCTAATAAGTCTGGTTCCACTGTTTATTCGAACACATATTCAAAAGTATACGTAGATAGATCTATTCATGCGTTCTCCATTCTGATAAAGTTTCGGTCTTTTCTTTTTCTTTTCTTTTTCAGTCCTATAAGTAATCTACGAGTTTATCATATTTTCAATTACAAGCCAAAAAATGTCCATTTGACTCAATGTTATAAGCTGATTTCTGGTTTGCAAGAAAATTGGAAGTGTTATATCTGCTCCATTCTCAAGAATTTGATGAAACATATGATCTAGCTGTGACTGTAACTTGGCGATAGCTTTGATAAGACAACCAGTCATCTGGACATCCTGGAGTTTTCCTTGGAACAGGTTCCTCTCCGGAATCATGTAGTTTGGAAGTTTCTTTTTCTCAACACTTGTTTTTAACAGTTCTAGTGCTGCATCGAGTCTATCTAACAAGAGTTCGTCCGTAAATAAACTCGAATGGTTACGCTCGAAGTACCACAATGCAACATTCTTGATGATGTAAGACGTGACATCATCGCACTCTGGTCTCAGAACATTTTTGGCAATTATTCGTAGAAGGATGTACACTTTCATTTGTGTGTCGTTTAAAGATCCCGTTAAGTGCATTTCCGCAGGCGTGAAAGAAATTCTCCACTGGTAGTCATAGAGGTAGCTTCCTTTGAGCCCAACATTGACAACGTAGACGGGTAGTGAGGCTATTTCATCCACAACTGATCGACTGGGCCAGTCATAGTCCCGCGGCCTGTTACACCAAGCACTTAGAAGACCTGGAAAGTTGCACCGAAATCCATGTACCAGATCATATTTACCAAAAGGCACATCTCCGGCAAAGCTGGGAATTGTTCCGATAGCTGACAATGCAGGTCCTTGTCTTCCTGTCGTTTGATAAAGGAGAGACCCGACCTGAACAGTTTTATCAGTTCTTGCCTTCTTGAATGTCAACAGAGCTGAATGTAAGCTTTGAGGTTGCCTTTTTACCAAAAAGACGTACCCTGGATTAGACGTCATTACCTCTCCTATGGTATGAAAATCTCTCGAGTCAACGTAAAGTACATCATAATCACTTTCAAGGGACGGTGTTATACCTTCACCGTTGCTGCCTGCGACCACCATCGTATCAAACTGAACACGGGTGTTGTTTATTTCACCTCTCCATAGATGGGTTCCCCTCGCTGATTGTTTAGCAATATTCCGCCTAGCATTGATTCTATCGCCGCTGTAACCAATTGCATCTAAAAACAAACTGACCTCCGATGACAGCAGCTTTCCTCGTTTTTCTCTTTGTACAAATGCCAGTGTCTTTGAAATCACGAAGTTAATGACAAGATGCAATTTGCTGCCAAATTTCCACATTACTTGTAACATACCTATCGACAAAACGCCTACAAATAAGACGTCTTTGAAATATTCCCAACACATATTAGATCTTTATTCAATATTCCCAACAGATATTAGATTTTTATTCAATATTCTTAACACATATTCATTAGATCTTTATGTAATGTCCTCAGCTTCAACACATCTTTAGTCCTATAATTCAACAGTTTAGACAATAGATCACTACATAAGAAAGTATATCACTATTCTCCATTACTGTGTGTAAAACAGAAGTAGACGGCGTATACATAAGGTGGATTAAGTTTTGAACACATACGCATATATAAATGTATATGTATTACTGGAAAATCTATTTTTAGACATTGGGACAACCCGGTCACAGCTGGATTAGCAGAGGCAGATATTTATACAGTAAACACTGACTATAAGCGACCAATAAACTAGGACGCTTTAAAGATGGAGGATGGAAGCTTAATGCAGATCAGAAGTGATACAGAAAGCTCCTAAAGTAGTATTAAGCAATCGGTTGCTTTTCAGAATTCTATGTTGATGCTAAGACAGGTTTTACTGTACTTGTGTTGCTTATATTTCAACTTTTCAAATGTGGATCATTTGAAATTCGATCCACGGGTAGCAGTTTGTGATGTACAGTACAACATGTCTTAAGCAACCAATTATTTATTGAACATAGGAGTTTTAAAAAGCAGGTGGTTACTTAACCCTTTCCCTCATATTGACGACTTTTGACGACTCTGTAAAAGTCACTTTGTGAAACCATTGTGATAAATAGAGCATTTGCTCCTATAGGAGCAAATGCTCTATTTATCACAATGGTTTCAAACTACAAAATTCTAAACTTTTCCCTTTCTCTAGTTAATGCTCCTTTTCGGTAGATTTATTCAAAGAGGTTGTATCTAAAAATAGCCTATGAGGTAACGGGTTAATGCCGGACAATAGTAATGCAGAAAGCTCCTATAGGAGCTTTCAGGATTACTTTACATCTGCATTAAGCTGTCGCGTGTGTTTCTAGATATGCCTAGTAATACATTTTAGAGCAATTCTGTATTGTAAGTTTTGGAAGGACTGAACTTTTAGTTCGAGTTATCTCGAAGTTCGAGTTATCCGAGTTTGAGATATCGACGTTAAACTGTATATGCTCATTGGTTAATTTATTTATACATCACAGTTTGTATTTAGATAATAAAAACGATTTGTAAGCTTTAGTTTTGAAAATAACGTAATGGTGTATCGAACATGGACTATGCACAGGGCGTAACTTTCATTCACGCTTTCCTTCATATAAATTTCTGTAGGAGTTGATTATTAGGTTTTGTTATGTTTGCTTAGGAAATTACAAAAGATCTGGCCCTACAGGATCTACCAGTATCAACACACATAGTATCCATATAGTATTATAGAAAATTTAGCTATTGGATATTCATGATGTCATTGTTTCTGACATGAATATTCAACAGGGAAAGGGCTAAAAATAGGCATTATATATGTGGAAACCACTCCCTGTGTAGCGTGATCTACTAACAATCATTGCCATTAAATCTTTGTCTGGTGAATATTCATGTAAGAAATAATGACACCATACGAATTTATTAGCTGTATTTTTAGAATATAGAACTCATTTGATTGGTCGGTTTTTCTTTCGATTCTGAAATAAATCTTATACCAGCTGACTCTTACAGTGTGGGGCACGAGCCACTAATCTTCTTTGCAAAAACAGTGTAGACCCAGATGAGAGGGCTCCTAGAGGAGCCCTCTCATCAGGGTCTGTACTGTGTGTCATGTACACGTTTCTTTAGAAAAAATAGAATTCCTAAATATTCACCACGAGCTTGACCTGCTTGAATTTTGGAATAGTCCATTTGAAAAGTCAGCGTTGTAATGGTTAATCTTATCCATAGTGACCAGTTCGAATTGTGAAATATAGAATTGACGATTACTCCATGGACGCCAATAAATTGTCGTCTGCAACATCTGTCATCTGCTTCAACTCTGAGAGTTGGTTTGTCCTTCCTTCTTTCTGATGCCTGATAAATGGAATTGCGACAAATTACAGAAATGATCTATGATAACCCCTGTTTTAACCCTTTACCTGGTATATATACGTCTTTTAATGTATTTGCAAACAGAGTAGACACCGATTAGACGACTCCTGTATGAGCCGTCTGAGCTGGGTCTACTCTGTTTCTACCGTTGCAACATAGTAAATATATTGAAAACTCGATCATTCTATCACTCAAATACATATCATTATTGATCTTTAACGCAGGTAGTGCAGCTTAATGCAGGTTGAAAGTCATGCAGAAAGCTCCTAGTTGGAGCTTTCTGAATGACTTTCATCCTGCATAAAGTAACTACCTGCCTACAAAGACATACTAACATTTCGTAGTATCGAGTTTTACTGTATATTAAAATTAACAAATACATGAACACGAACGTCTAGAAAAACTACTCTGAATCTCTGAACCAGATTGTGCATTTATTTATCATAATGATCGTTTTCTTACACATGGTTTCTCTCTCACGAAGCATGTTTTGATACAACATGTACATGTATCATATTGATATAACAAATTGTGCAGCCCTGGATTATTTGCAACATATATTATATATGACGCGTCGACTGGCCTTGATTTTCAAAAACAGTCAAGCAATTTAAACATGTTCAAATATGGTATTTTCCACTGTCTTTTTTTTGTAATTTGTATTCATTTTTTACTCGTGGACTAAGTTGCGTCATGTTTGGACTGGCGGAGTTCCGCAAAGTACTGAAACAACTAAAACAATCCTATTGCTGTTTTAAGGTCTCCAATCGTTACCAGTTTAACACCGCCCTTACAAACGACTTTTGGCACATTTGCAAAACAGAGTAGACCCAGACCAGACAGTCCCTATTTGAATAAATATACTGAAAAGGAGCACTTACTGAAGAAAAAAAGAATTTGTAGAATTGTGCAATTTTGAAACCCAATGTGATTAATAGAGCATTTGCTCATATGAAGCAAATG
Source organism: Azorinus chamasolen (assembly GCA_963576725.1). Lineage (NCBI taxonomy): Eukaryota > Metazoa > Mollusca > Bivalvia > Cardiida > Solecurtidae > Azorinus > Azorinus chamasolen. The sequence goes on from OY755248.1 coordinate 54,211,386, forward strand.
CTCTAGTTATCACAATGGTTTCATAAAACGAGGTTTACAGAGGTGTCAGAAGGCGTCAGAAGGCGTCAAGTAGGAGGAATGGGTTAAAACAAAACCTATAGTTTCCTTATCTTCCGTTGTACAATCTGAGTGTTAGCCAGTTTGGATATTGAGGAGACCTCGAGTTACCAATAGTCATTGATGTGGCAACAATAACATAATTATCATTATTATTAGTAGTAGTAGTATCAGGTTCGGATCCAGGATTTCAGATTTAGAGGGGGGGGGGGGGGGGGCGTAGATTTTTTTTTGAAGTGGGTGGGGGCGTAGATTTGTTTGATGACATAAATAAATAGTGTGTTTGTAATACATGTTGAAAAAGAGCTTAACTGGGTGAGGGAAATAAAACACTCCTACTGAATCATTGTTTTATTGCTTTTTAGTAGATACAACAACCACTAAATTACATAAATTATTTTTTGTTAAAGGCAGGTGGCTGCTTAAAGCAAGGTAAAAGTAAAACAGAACGCTCCTAGCTATGGGAGCGTTCTGTTTTACTTTCACCTTGCTTTAAGCAGCCACCTGCTCTAAATACCAAATAATTAACACAACATAGTGGTCGTTATAGAGAGGTTTTACTGTTTATAGATCTAAAATAAAACTAAAAAATTGTTTTGGCAATTTTAAGAATTTTAAAAGAGAGAGAGAGAGAGAGAGGGGGGGGGGGGTAGGCCGGCTCCGTCCCCTCTAAATACGCGCCTGTCTTTGTGTCTCGCTTCTTTTCGTTAAATTGTTAAATCTACAAATCATATACATATGTGCCCTCAGTTGAGTCTATATGATAATATTAATAAGCTCGTACTGACTATACAAAACTGAAATAAAATGGAAATCTTACTTCAGTCATTCGAACATGTTCGTGTTTTATTAAGTAGTTCTTATGCTCGTTTCTGGTATCTAAATATGTATATAGAACCTGTCTTAAGCAGCCATAAAAATGTCTACTTTTGGGTTTGCTAGGCAGATGGTAGCTAAATGCAGGTCAAATGTTACAGAAGCTTTCTGCATTATATTTGCCATGCAGTAATCAACCACCTTCTTTTTAATACTCCTATGTTTAATAAATGAACGGTCACTTAGGACAGCTTCTACTGTAATCATAGAAGTAAAGACATTGAGAATACACATGTACATACAAAAATAAAAATACACGGTAAAATCGAAACTTTATGTTGCATCAAGCGAGACAACTAGAACAAGAACAATGGGAGGCTACTCGTTCCGGATGAAATTCTGCGAAAAAAGTTTTCCGATAGAACAATAGCATGGAAGGTAAGATTTTTCCACGGATGAGTGATTAATAACAAAAGCAAGGGAGATAATAGTTTATATTGTAGTCACGTTAGGTAATCTACCACTGTCGGTGTAATTTCAGCACGGACAGGGGCATTAGCCCTGTACCTGATAGAAGCACATTGTAAACAGAGCAGACTCCAGGTGCGGATCCAGGATTTCAGATTAGAAGTGGGGGGGGGGGGGGGGGGGGGTGGAAGGGGGAGGGGCGTAGATTTTATGTTTGATGACATAAATTTTAGGGGAGGGGGCGTGCGCCGGCTCCGCGTCCACACCCTCTTAATCCGCACCTGGACCCAGATCAGACGGAACCTGTAGGAACTCACTGATCTCGGTCTGCTCTGTTTGCTTATGAAATAACATAGAACTGATTATACAGTTTCTGCATTCATGTGTCATTATAACGTTGTTCTAATATTCATGATGCCATGAATTCTTGTACACATAGTTATGAGGTTTGAATGAATTTTAGTATGATTTTGTGGACATTTTAAATGCTGAAATCTAGAACAAACATTTTAAATTGTCAGTTTTCGTTTTCTTTGGTGCTAGAATGCACAGCATATATGGTAGTGATACATGTATACGGTCTTGGAGAGAGCTAATTAATATATCTAAATGCAGACAGATCCAAATAATTGGCGGCTTACCAGGATCCAAGGTTATAAAAAGATATTGTGTCTGAGATCATTCTCAAGTATCTGATTGGTAAGATTCTGAGCAAAACTCAGAATCTTACCAATCAGATGCTTTAGAATAATCTCAGCCTCAAACAAAAGGTTTTATAACTTCCGGACCATGGACAATTTTCAGTGACACGTTGGTTGTATCTGTGAAAAAAGGACAATCAAACCGACATTTTCTATTTGCGATAAAATTAAATATGCCTTCCCTTTAGGCGATAAAAGAATGTAAAAAACACTTGTTGTTTAACACGACTATTTTTGTTTCTTAATAGACAATAATTGTTACAGTATGCGTTTTAAAATCTATATTCCTTTATCTGATAGAAACCCCTTTGCTGACAAAGTATGACCAGATCAGACGGTCCCTGCAGATGCCGTCTTATCAGGGTCTGCTCTGTTTGCTTATGGGGTATCAGGGCGTCCTGGCGAGAGTACTCTTTTGCTCCCAGAAATTGCTACATGTCATGCGTGAAGAACTGGCCTGGGTTTAACCAAGCCCAGTCACATTATTATGATACCGGATCAACCAGTTCAAGAACTACCATAATATATTGATCGCTAAACAAGAGAGCCACTAGTGCCCTTTTTAAAGTATTTGTTATGAGTCGATCGGGAATCAAACCACATACCTCCAGCCTCGGAAAACGGCAGATCTATCGACTGAGCTTTCGATGAGTAAACTATTGAATACTATCTTTATGCCATGGTAGAAATTAATAAATAGTGAATGTATGAATATTATGCACCTGGATCTTTATAATGGCATCTTTGTCGCCCTAGCTTTTATATCTGTCCCGCGCCTTTGTTCTTGTACTTTTGCGTGTGTGCGTGCTCGTGCGTGTGCGTGCGTACATGCGCACGCCCGCGCGTGTGTGTGGTGTGCGCCTTGTACACACGCGGTTGTGTATGTGTGTCTCACTTATTTTTTATCGATGTTTTGGTAATGGTAGCGTCTTGTGTTTTACTTTTCCTGCTCGACTACTTTTTTCATCCAGAACAATGGATGTTTGTATCATGACAGAACTGCATCATTAAAATAGAACAAACCTGATCAGCCCCTACACGAGCAGACATATTTGGGTATACTTTGTTTTGAAATGTGTTATAAGGTGTAAAGGATAAAGGATATCCCCCAAAACAGTTGTATTGGATTAAAATAACGAATACGTGTAAACATGTAGGTTATGGTCAAAGGGAGCGTATCTTACATTGTTAAACGAAACATAATGTAAGAGTTACTTCCCTTACACCATAAAACGGATAAATGCTTATACAAACGCCTATAAATCCTTGTAATAGATTATACTGCACAAATTTACGGTATAATGTTATTGTTTTATAGTGCTTGGTTTGAATCCCTTGTTTAAAAGAGTAAATAGGTAATTTATTTTGCATTGTTAATTAGGCTCGTTTATATTCAGAATAGGGTTAATGGTATAAGGGAGAGTATTCGTACTTTACTAAATTAAAAATCTGTAAGAGTTGCTTCCCTTAGACCATAAAAATAGAGCATTCGACCAGGGGAGAAACCGTTAAAGTTATCCTCAATTGTTTTCTCATCGTGTCGGATAAAGGTGTATCTAGAATACTGTCATATTATTTGATTTCTTCCGTCATTCGCATTTAAACATGACAATTTTAATCATTTTTTAATTGAATATTGCTAGAATATATTGCATTAATCAAAATAACGAACGCTCCCTCACCTGGTTGTCGCGACAGAAAACAGTTCTGTAAACAGTTCTGTAAAACAGAACGGAATTACGTAAAAAATAAGTGCATTTGAATCGGGAATGTGGCCGTTTTATGTTTTATGTTTTCAAATTATGATATGTAATGTAACAAGTTTTCGTGACGTGTTTTTGTATTCAGACAATTGTATTTAGAGTAAAAGCCTGATACTTCAAACACTAAAATAAGTACAATTATCGGTCTTGAAGGCAGGTGGCAGCTTAATCCATTACCTCATAGGCTATTTTTAGATACAACCTCTTTGAACAACTCTACCGAAAAGGAGCATTAACTAGAGAAAAGGAAATGTTTAGAACTTCGTAGTTTGAAACCATTGTGATAAATAGAGCATTTGCTCCTATAGGAGCAAATGCTCTATTTATCAAAATGGTTCATAAAGTGACTTTAACAGAGTCGTCAAAATCGTCAATATGAGAGAATGGGTTAATGCAGTGTGAAAGTCATCCAGAAAGCCACCTGCTTAAATAGGCATCAGTTCTTCAATACTAAAATTTCCCTCCTATAAACGTGTTTTCACTCATTTGCAAACAGAGTAGACCCAGATCAGAATGTTCCTATAGGAGCCTTCTGATCAGGATCTGCTGTGTCTGCTAGTAGAATTTGAAAGATGTTTATTCACTTTCGAAAATGTATACAATGTCCCGCCTTCCATATTTCATTATAACTATTTTGTCCATGAATATTCAGTAGGTATTGAAATTTGGAATAAATATAGAACAGAGAAATGGTTAACTGTATTAGCTCTGCGTACTAAAAGTTAAGTTATATATGTCAGTTAGCTCGAGGTAAATTGGCTAAATATGTTCTCCAATCTAAAGCGACCACTTTTAAAGTTACTATTGATGTCTTTTGGAGCAGATGGCTGCTACTACTGGCAGTATGGAAGTAATGCAGAAAGCTCCTCTGGGAGTCTTCTGCACACATTTATGTTTCATTTAGCTACCTCCTATCATATGGTACCAAAATTCTTCTTTCCACTTACCGTTGTAGAGGTTTTACTGTACTAGAGTATGTCATTGACTAGACAGTGATACAGCGTCATTGTGGCATGGAAGGGGTTAATATATGATCTGGATCTGCACTATTTGCATAAGGCTCAGCGTGACAACACTAAAAGGATGCACGAGTAAAGAAAATTAAATTATACCATTTACCTGGTGGATATTCATGTAAGAAACCGAGAGATCATGAATAGTTGATAGACTGATAGTGGTACTTGAACACGGGATTATACTGTAGGATCAGATCTATATAATCCCATAAGGAGACAGCATACCCTGATATAATGGCATATGAGCATATGGGTTTTCGGCAGACACTTTAGGAGCAGTCTTATCCCAGGATGTATTGTCTTTGCAAAGGCGTATCTATGGAGTAAAGGGTTAACTCATTCTCTCCTACTGACGCTGTATTGTGTCTATGTAAAAGTCACTTCTTGAAACCATTGTGATAAATAGAGCATTTGCTCCATTGGAGCAAATGCTCTATTTATCACAATGGTCTCAACACTACACAATTCTAAAATGTTCCTTTTCTGTAATAAATGCTCCTTTTCGGTAGATTTATTCAAATAGGTACGGTCTAAAAATAGCCTAAGGGAGAATGAGTTAAATCATACATTTATTAACAGATTAACACTGCCACATCACCAAGACGACCCTTTCAAATTTAGACACTTAGTAATCTTCTAAATTTTATATAGTTAATATATAAGCTTACACCTTTTTTTTTTTTATAATTTTGTGCAGAATTTGAGTATTTCTGTTGCTCTAACTACATGATTGTACATTTTGTAGTTTTTATTTTGTACTCCTTTATCAACTTTTCTCTCTTCTTGTTTTCTTATTATTATTTCCTGAAATTTTTGCTGTTTTCAAATGGCACTGTAAATAGAGAGCTCTGATGGCCCTATATCACTCACCTGTACATTGTAGTACTAGGTAGAGAAAACTCTAACAAGGTCAAATATGTTTGTGAAACATGTATACCCCCTGACCTTTGACCTAGTGACATAGAAAACAATAGGGGCCATCTAGTTGTCATGACTAATCATCACATCAAGTTTGAAGATTCTAAGTCAAACCCTTGAGCAGTTATTAATTGGAAACCATTTCACAAGTTAATGTCATGGTGACTTTGACCTTTGACCTCAAAACCAAAAGGGGTCATCTAGTGGTCATGACTAATCACCACACCAAGTTTGAAGATCCTAAGCCAAACCCTTGAGCAGCTATCGATCCAAAACCATTTCACCAGTTAAGGTCATGGTGACCTTGACATTTGACCTAGTGATCTCAAAACAATAGGGGCCATCTAGTGGACATGACTAATCACCACAGCAAGTTTGAAGATCCTAAGCCAAACCCTTGAGCAGTTATTGGTCAGAAACCATTTCACCAGTTAAGGTAATGGTGACCCTGACCATTGACCTAGTGAAATGAAAAACAATAGGGGTCATCTAGTGGTCATGGTCAACCACCACAGCAAGTTTGAAGATCCTACACTAAGCCGTTTATCAGTTATTGATGGGAAACCGTTTGATCTACCGACCGACCGACATTTGCAAAGCAATACACCCCCACTTTTTTCAAAGGGTGTGTGTGTGTGTGTGTGTGTGTGTGTGTGTGTGTGTGTGTGGGGGGGGGTTATAAAACTCTTTAAAGTTGAAAATGATTGAATTGAATGATATTTGATAAGAATAGTCTCGCTGTGACCCTTTTCAAAAAATCTTAAAATTATTTCTTTATCTAAACAAGTGTGTTTGTGAAACACTTATGCACCCGACCTTTGTTCCTGAAAGATGACCTTGACCTTTGACCCATGGAGTTGAAGGAGACACATCATCAGCCGTTGGAGGCATAAAAACATGGCCGCTAGGGGCGGGTTTAAAATTTCTTTATATAAGTATAAAGAAAACCTTTAAAAAATCTTCTCCAAAACCGATGGTCCAATTTGGATGGCATTTTGTAGGAATAGTCGCCTGGTAATGAATGAATGTTTTACGGCCCAGCCACACTGATGGTCATTTACAGCCTGGTGACCATGTATCAAAATTGTTAAAATCATGTTGATATCTGAAAAAGCATGGCCACCAAGGGTGTGGCTAGATTTCCTTATATAATTAAATAGAAACCTTAAAAATCTTCTACCCCAAACCGGTGACCCAACCTGAAAGGTATTCCGTAGGAATAGTGGACTGGTCACTCTTTATCAACATTGTCAAAATCATGGTCAAATCTAAAAAAAACATGGCCGGCTGGCGCGGCTAGATTTCCTTATATTACTATACAGAAAACCTTTAAAAATCTTCTCCTCTAAAACCGGTGGTCCAATTTGAGTAGCATTTAGTAGGAATAATTACCTGGTGACCTTTTATCAAAATGTTAAAACCATGTTGATATATCCAAACCATGGCCGACAGGGGTGGGGCTATATTCATTATAAAACTACATAGAAACCTTAGAAAAATAAACTACTATGGCCCTCTTATCTTCATTTTCCTGAGATGGTTGTGACTAGTTAATCTCTATCAAGTGCAACAATTAACAGGTGATCGCTACCATTGTCCTCTTGTCAAAGAATAAAATAGACATGAAAACTCTTACACTTTATGCATTCAAAATCACATATCTGAATACCAAAGGTGAATTGCCTAGCATCCGTGAATCAGAAGCTATAGCAAAATGTTAGAGTTGTTAAAAACAGTCAAGTTTTCAAAATAGTGACCTTGACCCAATTTCATGTATCACTGTATCAACTGAAAGGCCTTCGCCAAAGCTATCTCCATATGAATTGTCTAGCATATGTGGTTCAGAAGTTTAGACAAAATGTTGAAGTTTTTCAATGATGGAAAACTTGTCAAAATAGTGACCTTGACCTAATTTCAAATATCTTTATATCAACTGAAAGGCCTTTACCAAAGTCATTTGTATACCAAAGACGAATTGCCTAGCATTTGTAGTTCAGAAGTTATAAGCAATGTTAAAGTTTGTTAAAAATGGCAAAGTTTTCAAAATAGTGACCTTGACCTCATTTCATGTATCCTTGTATCAATTGAAAGCCCTTTACCCAAGCTATCTGTATACCAAAGATTGAGTGAAAGATGTATTGCCTAGCATTTGTAGTTCAGAAGTTATAGCAATGTTAAAGTTTGTTAAAAACGACAAAGTTTTCGAAATAGTGACCTTGACCTTGATCTGATTTCATGTACCCTTGTATCAAGTGAAAGGCCTTAACCCAAGCTATCTGCATACTACATATGAATGGTCTGGCTGAAGTAATTTAGAAGTTATAAGCAATGTTAAAGTTTTGTTAAAGACGGCAAAGTTGTTTAAATAGTGACCTTGACCTGATTTTATGTATCCTTGTAGAAAGTGAAAGGCCTTCACCAAAGCTATCTGTATACCAAAGATTAATTGCCTAGCATTTGTATTTCAGAAGTTATAGCAATGTTAAAAGATTTTTAAAAACCGTTAAACGGCAAAGTTTTTGAAATAGTGACCTTGACCTGATTTCATGTATCCTTGTATCAAGTGAAATGCCTTACCCAAGCTATCTGCATACCAAATAAAATGATCTAGCGTAAGTAATCCAGAAGTTATAAGCAATGTTAAAAGTTTTGGAAATAGTGACCGTGACCTGATTACTTGTATCAAGTAAAAGGCTTTCGCCCAAGCTATCTATATACCAAAGATGAATTGCCTAGCATTTGTAATTTAGAAGTTACAGCAATGTTAAAGTTTATTAGAATGGCAATTATTTTAAAATAGTGACCGTGACCTGATTTCATGTATCCTTGTATCAAGTGAAAGGCCTCTACCAAAGCTATCTGCATACCAAATATGAATGGTCTAGCTTAAGTAATTCAGAAGTTATAAGCAATGTTAAAGTTTTGTTAACGACGGCACGCTGCCCACAAGCCCGCCCGCCCGTCCAGTTTTCCCAAAACTATAAGCTGAGATTTTTCTTGGAAAATCCAGGTAAAAAAGGAAAACATTTTCTTGAAAAGTTTGCATTATGTATTAATGTTGTCATTATTTCTTACATGAATACAGAACAGGGAAAGAGTTAACCTTTTACCTCATGATTAGTCATACATAAGAAATAATGACATCATTAGTATCTATTTTTGGAAATACCATCAAATATGATCACATGATATTTATAGCCATACATATATAAGATCTTAATCAATTCATAAGCAATCAGAGCAGATCGTGATCAAACAGCTCCAACAGGAGCTGTCTGATCTGCGTCTACTCTGATGGCAAAGGTGTCAAAATGCATCTCTATCTGGTAAATGGTTAATATGAAAGCAAAGATAGCCATCTTCAAAGATTGGATATTAACCCATTACCTCATAGGCTATTTTTAGATACAACCTTTTTAATTAAATCTACCGAAAAGGAGCATTAACTAGAGAAAAGGAAAATTTCAGAATTTTGCAGTTTGAAAGCATTGTGATAAATAGAGCATTTGCTCCTATAAGAGCAATACCAATAACACATGGGATAAGGCATTATCCTACAGGATAGGAGCAAATGCTCTATTTATTACAATGGTTTCACCAAGTGACTTTTACAGACCGAGTCATCAAAATTCGTCTATATGAGGGAATGGGTTAAAACAATAACAGCGTGGTTCGTCTAAATTTATATTTATTCGTAAGTTCAAATCTTAAAACCAATCCCTTTCTTCACTTTTACACAAGAAGAAAGTGAGGAAGTCGCAAAAACATATGTTGGTCAATAAAGCAGTGTGTCTGTATAATAAACAATTGATATATGAGGAAATATTCTTTTTCAGATCCAAAGAAACCCTTTACCTGATGAATATTCATGTAAGAAATAATGAAATCATGGATATAAATTACCTAGATTAAGTTTTATAACGGCATACCAACACGAGAAATTTGGCCAGAAACTAGAATCAGAACTATATTATTCCATAAGCAAGCAGAGCAGATTGTAAAATCAAACAGCTCCTAAAAGGCCTTGCAAATACAGTAGATCTACATGGAGCCACCTGATCAGAGTCTGCTCTGTTTACTGGTGAAATTATACAGATTTGATTCTACAGTTTCTGCCATAATAAAACAATCATTGTTCCTATGCCATTAAAACTTGATCTCATTATTATTGATGGCGTCATTATTTCCTTCATGAATATTCTTGGAGTAAAGGGTTAACTTACTGGTCACTGTAACTGCCTGTTCATATTATTAAGCACGTTATACAGAAATGTTATACAGCAAACCCCATCTAAACCGTGATTCGTGGAAAAGAAAAATGTAGATCTTTTTGGGCAGGGGACTGCAAAACAGGATGGACATACTGAAAGACAGGCATTAACCCTTCTCTTGCTGAATTTTAAAAAATTATTTCTCCTTCTTTACCCATGCCCTGTTGTTTAATTACATATATCTTCACTGTGTACAAGTATTTCGCTGTGCAATCACTGCTGTGGAGTGCACTGGTTGCACAATCAACTTGTAAATATTGCAGACCCTGATGAGACAGCTCCTGCAGGAGCTGTCTCATCTGGGTCTTCACTATTTACAGGTAGGTATATTGATGTGAATAGCAAGCGAAGGGTTAAGATAGATTTGAACATATGGTTTACAGGGATTTTACTGTAGACCAAACATGTGCCAGGTCCTGAAAAGCAGTGCATCGGAAACAATGTAGAACTGGGTACCATTTCATAAATATTTCTATGAACTTCATAAAGCTTGAGAAAAACTTCATCTTTTATTTAACTCATTCTCCCCATGACTATTTTTAGACTCAGCCTCTTTGAATAAATCTACCGAAAAGGAGCATTAAATAAAGAAAGGGGGAAGATGTAGAATTTTGTAGTTTGAAACCATTGTAATAAATAGAGCATGCTCTAAATGCACTATTTATCACAATGGTTTCACAAAATAAAGTTTACATAGGCGCAATAAGGCGTCAGTAGGAGAGAATGAGTTAATTTTTATTCATGTAAAAAATGACTATGAATATCAATCAGCTGATTTTTTTTATAATGACATTATGAACATGAACATTTTGACAATGGCAGAAAATGCAGCCCAATCTATATCATTCCAAATGCAAGCAGCTGACTCTGATCAAATGGTTCCTATAGGAGGCATCTGATCTGGGTCTTCTCTGTTTGCAAAGGCATAAAATATGCATACTCTCAGACTCATGCAAAAAGTGGAACCAAGTTTCCTCTGAATCAAAACTGTTTAACACTTTGACTGTATTACTGAAGAGAAGAAGAAAAACTAGAGGTTTTTGTCACAAAAACGGATGTCTCCCCTCTAATAAAAACAATATGTAAAGGGAAATCACTAAAAATGTTATGGTCTTGATGAATGATACTTCCCCTCATTATGCGTTTTCCACACTGTAACATTTTTCAAGAAGAAAATGATAACAGCTAATAACTCCAAAAATACTGATACCAGATTTATGGCCCTTGTGCATGACACTTACTTTCATCATGCTATTTCCAAAAATAAAATGTCATTCCAATAGCATCAGTCGAACAGGAGTTATTGATCGGCCAAAAGATGTAACAAAGGGCAATAACTCAAAAAGTATTGAAGCCAGAATTATGGCCCTTGTTCATGACACTTTCTCTCATCATGCTCTTTCCATGTATGAAGTTTCAATACGATGGCAAGAGCCATATAGGAGTTATCGTCCGGACAAGAAAGAATTAAACAAATGTACAAGTGGCAATAACTCTAAATTTATTGAAGCTCGAGTTAAGAATCTTATGCATGACACTTTCTCTTATCATGATCGTTCCATGTATGAAGTTTCACTCCAATGGCATGTGTCACATAGGAGTAATCATCCGGACAAAAAATTGTGATTTTTTTTTTACAAAGGGCAATAACTCCAATATTAGTGAAGCCAGAGTTATGGACCTTGTGCATGACACTTCCTCTCGTTATGATCTTTTCATATATGAAGTTTCAATCTAATGGCATCAGGCATATAAAAGTTATCGTCCGGACAAAAAAGTGTGATTTTTTTACAAAGGGCAATAACTCCTATATTAGTGAAGCCAGAGTTATGTACCTTCTGCATGACACTTCCTCTCATTATGCTCTTTCCATATATGAAGTTTCAATCAACTGGCATCAGGCATATTGCAGTTATTGTCCGGACAAAACATTATGATATTTTTACAAAGGGAAATAACTCCAATATTAGTGAAGCCAGAGTTATGGACCTTGTGCATGACACTTCCTCTCGTCATGATCTTTCCATATATGAAGTTTCAATCCAATGGCATGAGCCATATAGGAGTTATTGTCCGGACAAAAAAGTGTGATTTTTTTACAAAGGACAATAACTCCAATATTAGTGAAGCTAGAGTTATGTACCTTGTGCATGACACTTCCTCTCATTATGCTCTTTCCATATATGAAGTTTCAATCAACTGGCATCAGGCATATTGAAGTTATCGTCTGGACAAAAAGTGTGACGGACAGACAGACAGACAGACAGACAGACAACTCTCACGAAAACAATATGTCTCCCCCATATAAATATGGGGGGAGACATAAATATCATTTTTGAGAACTGTAGCAGACAATTTTTGATTACTGAGCATATATAGAGTTAACCCTTTCCTCCATATAAACATGTTTTCACACATTTGCAAAAAGAGTAGACCCAGATCAGATGACTCCTATATGAGCTGTCTAATCAGGGTCTGCTCTGTTTACTAGTGGAAATTGAACAATCCGTTTCTTTACTTTCTTAAATGGCTAATGTTCCATAACTATTTTGTCCACAAATATTCAGTAGGTATTGAAGTTTAGGACAAACATATAACAGGGAAAGGGTTAATGCTTTCCTTGATTATAGCACCTTGATAACCTATACAGAGTAGACCAAGATTAGATAGCTCCCTGTTGGAGCTGTTTGACCTGGGTTTACTCGATTTGCTTAAACCTTTCATCCATTGATATTCATGTAAGATATAATGATGTCATGTATATTAATTAGATTAAGCCTTCGCTTGCTGAATTTTAAAATACATTTCTCCTTCTTTACCCATGCCCTGTTGTATAATTATATATATCTTCACTGTGTACACATATTTTGCTGTGTAATCACTGCTGTGGAGGGCACTGGTTGCACAATCAACTTGTAAATAGTACAGACCCTGATGAGACAGCTCCTCCTGCAGGAGCTGTCTCATCTGGGTCTTCACTATTTACAGGTAGGTATATCGACGTGAATAGCAAGCGAAGGGTTAATTTGCTGTAATAGCAAATGGACAGAGGAAACTGTAGGATCATATCTATGTTATATAATAAGCAACACAGCAGACTCTTGACAGATGACTCCTAACCTATAGGAGCCGTTAGATAAGAGTCTGCACTGTTGTTTATGATCTGGGTCTGGAAATGCGTGAACATGTGTTTGTATGAAGGTCTGGGTCTACACTGTTTGCAAAGAACATTAGTGACTCGGGTCCCGCACTGTAAGGGTTAAAGTAATCAAATAATCAGATCCTAAGGCTAATCAACAACTTGATATATTTGAATAACAGATCAAATAAGAAAATGACTACATAATAAAGCAAATGACGAAATTTGGAGAAAACCCCAACAACATGACACCGGATCTCAATCTGGGTTGGACCAGATTCAAAGAAGCTCAAATATGAACACAAAAACAAAGTCCTTTATTAACATCTTGAAAATGATCTGAAAATCTCAATATGGCATAATACCCAGGTTACTCAAAGTATGCAGACACCCAATCTGCCCTCTCCAAGGGATTATACAGCTGAAATAGCCAATTTGGCACCATTGCGATAACACTGAACAAGATTACCATAGTAGCAAATAGGGTAGGCATTGATCAAACTGCTCCTTCAAGGAGAAGTTTTTTGAAGGAGCAGTTTGATCTGGGTCCGCACTATTTTCCTTAATAGTTTGTCTGAATATTTACAGTAATGAGGGCATGCATACAGTAAAACCTCTCTATAACGGTCACTGAATTACATCAAGTATGTTGTGCTAAAGGCAGGTGGTTGCTTAAAGCAAGGTGAAAGTAAAACAGAACGCTCCTATAGGAGCGTTCTGTTTTACTTTCACCTTGCTTTAAGCAGCCACCTGCCCTAAATACCAACTAATTAAACAATTTAGTGGCCATTATAGAGAGGTTCTACTGTAGTTTCAGTCATACAGTTATTTAATACTAGACTACAGAGATATCATCAACAAAATAAAAAATAAACATAACATTAGTCTATCAGCAATCAGTCACGATAATATGATTGTTAATAAGCATAAAATTTAACTAATATTGCAAGTTATTGTTCTCCGCTAACAATTCTGAAATACATTTTCCCATCAGATTCTCTTAACTCTTTCCCTATGAATATTCATGTAACTTGAGAAATAATAACTCTATGAATATTAATGAGCTGAATTTTATAAAATGGCATCATGATTCTACAGTTTCTGCCATTGCCAAAAATTCATGTCTCCATGTTCTATTATAAGAAATTAATCGTATTAATATTCATGACGTCATTATTTCTTACATGAATATTCATGGAGGAAAGGGTTAATTAAGACATGTATGCGTATTTAGTGGTAGCTACTGTTAATTTCTGTCTGTACATGACCTTATCAAGAGCTAAATGGTTAGTAGACATAATTACCACAGAAAAATCTCCAAATCTGATTGGTTGGCTTAGTGGTTGTCTGACACCATATTACCCTTTGGAGACCATATTAGTGACATTACCCTTCAGAGACAAGCAATTTGAACCAAGCCAAGTCACATGATTTTATCACACTTGATCTCTAAGATCTTAAAATACAACAAATGGAAATAAATTGTTCCTCAATATATATGGAATCCAAAGTGGTTGTACCAACCCGTAAACCTAAAAGAGGTTGTACCAGCCAGTAAACCTTCTAAAAGAGGTTGTACCAGCCCGTAAACCTTCAAAAATGGTTGTACCAGCATGTAAACCTTACAAACGTCCTTGTAATTAACTCATTCCCTCCTAGACTATTTTTAAGACCCAACCTCCATGAATTAATCAACAGAAAAGGAGCATTTTAGAATTACATGTGCATAGTTTTGAAACCTTTTTGACAAACAGAGCATTTGGTCCTATGGAGCAAATGCTCTATTTGTCACAATGATTTCAAAATGTGACTTTTACAGAGGTGCCAAAATGTGTCACTAGGAGGGAATGTGTTAGCCCATTCTCATATTGATGCCTTTTGACACCTCTGTAAATGCTACTTTTTGACCATTGTGATAAAATAGAGCATTTGCTCCGTAACAGCAATTCTAAAATTTTCCTTTTCTATAGTAATTGCTCCTTTAAGGTTGGGTCTAAAAATAGGCTATGAGGGAGTAAGTTAATAATACAGACCCTGCATCCAATACTAGTCACCTGATCAGGGTCTTCTTTAGCTGATACTTATCAGCAGGTACAATATTTTGTAATAAAACCTGACAAACAGAGTAGACTCTGATGGACAGATATGGCGATACCTAATGAGTATTATGTACATTATTTACCCTTTACTTCATGAATATTTATGTTAGAAATAATGACTTCATACATGTATGCTATTGAAAATATTAACCCATTCCCACTTAGACTATTTTTAGACCTAACCTCTTTGAAAAAGCCTTCCCAAAAGGAGCATTTACTAGAGAAAAGAAAATATTTAGAATTGTGTAGTCTTGAAACCATTGTGATAAATAGAGCATTTGCTCCTATGGAGCAAATGCTCTATTTATCACAATGGTTTCAAACAGTGACTTTTACAGAGGCGTCAAATGGCGTCAATATTAATGGGTTAATCTAATTAATATAACTATTAATTAGATTAAAATTTTCGATAGCATATGAACACAGAAAGATTTAGCCATAGCATAAAGTGTAGAATCATATCTACAAAAGAGTGGACTGTGATCAGATGGCTCCTTAACCCTTTCCTCCATAAGTATGCCTTTGTATGTCCATGCAAATGCAAACAGAGTAGACCAAGATCAGACAGCTCCTATAGGAGCTGTCTGATCAGGGTCTGTTCTGTTTGCTTATGATATAATATAGGTATGATTCTACAGTTTCTGACATCACCAAAAATCCCTGTGTCCACTTGTTATTATAACATATCAATATAATTAATATTCAAGACATCATTATTTCTTACATAATAACATTTGTTGTTCTTACATTTCTTGTACATGAATATTCATGGTGGAAAGGGTAAAGGAGCCATCTGATCTGGGTCTTCTTTGTTTGTAAACAAGAGGGCCAGAATGGCACTGACATCGCTCACCAGACAATCAGAGGAGAAGATTTTCAAAGTTTTCACTATATGTTTCTATTGAAAACTTAACACCCCAAGGGCGGTGCCAATTTTGACCCCAGGGACACAATTTATATAACTTTTGTAGAGGACCTGAACATGATGCTGAAAGAATGTAGTGAAAGAATGGATAGAGCATAGACCACTGGAACTTGTATTAATTCTTTGGATGCTAGAGGCGGATTCTCCCACCACTAATTACCTATGCAAACAGTTTGGATCCAGATCAGGCCCCACATAATGTGGGGCCTGATCTAATATCCAAATTGTTTGTAAATGAGACTGAACTTCTGAGAAACTTAGAAAGAATGTGTGTAGTGGAATTCTCCCACCACTAATGACCTATGCAAACAGTTTGGATCCAGATCAAACCAATCTAATGTGGGGCCTGATCTGATATCCAAACTGTTTGTCAATGAGACTGAACTTCTGAAAAAACTTAGAAAGAAAGTGAGTAGTTAGGATAACTTATGAATTTGCTGCAGACAACAATTTAGCAGATGACAAAATTACCCAGCATGCAAAGAGTTAAGCTGAAATTCACAAAGATATGCTCTATATTGATATCTGGTAGCTTAATGCAGGGCATAGGTATGAAAAAAATCTTTAAGAGTGTTCTGCATAATGAGAACTATCCACAAATTTCTCAATCTTAAATAAGTGTGTGTTATTTGTCTAAACACAATTTCTACTCTACTGATCAGGCTAAGGGTGATTATATAAGAACTCACACTGACTGGTCTGAGCTCCGCAGGCTGATATATTAAGGAGAAACCTTTAGACTGTCGTTTCTGCCGTGAAGACTGTACACACAGGGCAGGGCCAATTTAAACCCAAGAACTATGATACTTAATAAACCCATAAAGTTATGCTAAGTAAATCTATACACCAAATATCTAAGCTCTGGGACATGTAGTTTCTGACAAGAATATTTTTAAAGTTTTTCCTATGCATAACTAGTGATCCCATGGGCTGTTTAAGCAGTCAGCTACCAAAAACTGGCAATCCCTGGGGTTGGACCAATTTTGACCCTAGGGGCATAATTTATATAACTTTTGTAGAAGCTCTGAAGTTGAAGCTATGTGCCAAATATGAAAGCTGAGGACCTTCTAGTTTTAGAGGAGATGATGTTCAAAGTTTTCACTATATGTTTCTATTGAAAACTGAAAACCCCTGGGGCAGGGCCAATTTTGACCCCAGGGGTATAATTTATATAACTTTTGTAGAGGACCTACAGATGATGCTATGTGCCAAAGATGAAAGCTGAGAACCTTGTAGATTCAGAGGAGAAGATTTTTAAAGGTTCAAATTGTTGACGACTGTTGACCGACGACAGACAACGCACCCCGACGGACGACGGACATCAGGCAATCACAAAAGCTCACCCTGAGCACTTTGTGCTCTGGTGAGCTAAAAAGAAGTCATCGTACATAGTTAATCAGTACAGTAGAACCTGTCTTCAGTAATGCACAAAGATCCTATAGCTGCGTTCTGCATTATTTTTTACCTGCATTAAATAATCACCTGCCTTACAAACCCATAACTAGATCTTTTTTTGATGGTAGCTTAACCCTTGGCTTGCTGTTCACATCAATATACCTATCTGTAAATAGTGAACACCCAGATGAGACAGCTCCTGCAGGAGCTGTCTCATCAGGGTCTGCACTATTTACAAGTTGATTGTGCAACCAGTGCACTCCACAGCGGTGATTTCACAGCGAAATACTTGTACACAGTGAAGATATACGTAAATATACAACAGGGCATGGGTAAAGAAGGAGAAATATATTTTAAAATTCAGCAAGAGAAGGATTAAGACAGGTTCTCCTGCAAACTGAATTTACAATCCTAATTTTGCTATTAATAACAATGTGATTTGCATTTACAAACACATTCAATCAATCACGAAACTCATGTAGACCTGGATAAGCTGCTTTTGATACAGGTTTTAGTCAGAGTTTTCATCGCACAAAACTTCTTTTTACATGTACAGTAAAACCTCTCTATAATGGCCACTAAATTATGTTAACTGATTGGTATTTAGGGCAGGTGTCTGCTTAAAGCAAGGTGAAAGTAAAACAGAACGCTCCTGTAGGAGCGTTCTGTTTTACTTTCACCTTGCTTTATGCAGATACCTGCCTTTAGCGTGAAATAGTTGATGTAATTTAGTGGCCGTTATAGAGAGGTTTTACTGTAGCACTAAATTCACCCTTTTCCCTGCTGAGTATTCATGTAAGAAATAACGACATCATGATTTTTTACTGGCTGAAGTTCTATATTGGCACATATTGGTTCTATACACATAAATGTTGAAACTGTAGTCAGATCTATAACTTTTTTTTTAAGCAAACAGAGCGGGAGTCATCTGATCTGAATTTACTACAGTTGAACTTCGATATCTCGAACTCCGATTTCGGGATAACTCGAACAAAAGGTTCAGTCCTTCCAAAACTTACCATACAGAATTGCTCTAAATGTATCGCTACAGATATCTAGAAACACACATGACAGCTTAAATTTAATACAGGTATAAAGTAATGCTGAAAGCTCCTTTAGGAGCTTTCAGCATTATTTTATACCTGTATTAAGCTGTGACCTTGAGAAATTGCTCAGATTAAAAATTGGATGACTCGAACTACTGTTATCTCGAACTAACTTGCATGGTCCTTTGAAGTTTGAGTTATCGAAGTTCAATTGTATTTGCAAAGACATGAAAAAGAGTTCGTATAAAGGAAAGGGTTAGCAAGTGCAGTTGACTGGCATTTGCAAACCTATTGCATTCATATCGTATGAGATGCTGAAAAACTCATGATCCAAGCTGTCTGACACTCGGTCAAAAGTTTATCAAAGCTTGAATGAACTTGTAAGTAAAATTTGATCAAGATCAAAGTCTGAGCTAACCTGAACTTCAACAGCAGGATTAGGCTCAACCTTTTACTACATAAATACGCATCTCTACGCCTTTGCAAACAGAGTAGAGCAAGATCTGGCGGCTCCTGTCTGATCAGTCTCTGCTCTGTTTGCTTGTGGTAGATATGATTCTACACTTTCTGCCATGACCAAACATTCCAGTGATCATCGAACTACTACAGCAATTAATCTACAGTAAAACCTCTCTATAACGACCACTTAATTGTGTTAATTAGTTGGTATTTGGAGCAGGTGGCTGCTTAAAGCAAGGTGAAAGTAATACAGAATGCTCCTATAGGAGCGTTCTGTTTTACTTTCTACTTGCTTTAAGCAGACACCTGCCTTTAATGCAAAATACTTGATGTAATTTGGTTGTCGTTATAGAGAGGTTTCACTGTAATTAATATTCATGGTGTCATTATTTCTTATATACAAAGTGTAAAGGGTTAACCCTTTTCTTCATATAAGAAAATAAATACATCTGCAAACATAGCAGACCCAGATCAGACGGCTCCTAAAGGAGTCGTCTGATCAGGGTCTACTCTGTTTGCTAATGGAATTTGACAGATGTTTTTCTATACTTTCTAAAATTACTACGATGTTCCACCTTCAATATTTCATTATAACTAATCTGTCCATGCTTATTCAGTAGGTAATGAAATATGTAATAAACATAGAACAGGGAAAGGGTTAATTCTTTGACCACCAAAGTCTCCAGAAAGTGACTCGCAGAGTTTGCTGCAGTGTTCTATCTGTGATGACCGTTCCAAACAGTGTGTATCCAGATGAGATGTCAAGTAACTCAGTCTCTCATCTGGATCCAAACTGTTTGACACACCATTTATGTTTTAGTAAGGAAACTGGTGAAAAATTGACTCCGAAACTTAATCCTTTACCTATACAATATTCATGCAAGAATTAATAACATCATGGATATTTATTAACGCTTTATTCCATAAATATGCTTTTCTACACCTTTGCAAACAGAGTAGACCCAGATCAGACGGCTCCTATAGGAGCCGTCTGATCAGGGTCTGCTCTGTTTGCTTACGGTATAATATAGATTTGATTAAACAGTTTCTGCCTAAGTCAAAATATCTTGGATTCATATACCAGAGTAAAAAAATAAACTAATTTATTACATGAATATGTATACATGGAGGAAAGGTTTTACAGAATTCTTATAATGGAACATGAACACAGCATTGTCTGGCCTTGACAGAAACTATAAAATCAAATCTGTTCAATTCCATATTAAGCAAACAGCAGAGCCTTATCAGACAGATCCTACAGGAGCCACTTGATCTGGGTCTACTCTGTTTGCAATGGTATGAAAAGGTGTACATAAAAGAAAACGGGTTTAAAGCAGATGACATTATTTGCTGACTATTAAACATAATTTGGTGCCAAAAGAGTTAACCCTTTCCTTCATATAATAAACATTTTCGCACCTTTACAAAATAAATCTGATCAGGATCTGCTCTGTTTTTGAAATTATTTAGATCAATCTTACAGTTTTGATCTAGGTCTAAAGATTCTTGTAAAAAAATGCCTTATAAAAATTTATAGATTAATGAATATTTAGGAAGTAATCAATTCATGCATATATGTTCATTAGGGAAAGGGTTAATCTTGTCCTCCAGAAATATGCCTTTCTACGCCTCTGTAAAAGTCAAATGAAACCATTGTGATAAATAGAGCATTTGCTCCATTAGGAGCAAATGCTCTATTTATCACAATGGTTTCAAATTACAAAATTCAAAAAATCCCTTTCTCCATTTAAAGCTCCTTTTCGGTAGATTTATTCAAAGAGGTTGGATCTAAAAATAGCCTATGAGGGAAAGAGTTAATACATTTGTCCTTCAAATTCTTTCACTGTTTCTAACCCTTCGTCTTTCATTGTTACAACTTGTAAGCCAATTTCGACTAACTCTCCAATTTCCACTCTTTGGTAGTAGAACTCTCGTTTCTTTTCAGTCAAGGTTATCAATCTTTTCCTCCTGGCTTTGTCTTCAGCAATATCATGCACTTCTAACATGTGCTTCAGAAACAATACATCATTATGGAAGCTCTCCTTACACTTGATACAGCTGTAGGTAAACAACAGTCCACGAATTCTCCTCAGATTCTTGTTCAAATTCATAGCTTCCTTAGATTCTATCTTGTGATCTTTTTTCATGTGTTCTGCATAACCTATTGAACTGGGAAACACTTTTCTACACACAGTGCAGGAAAACCGGAAGTCTCCAGTATGGTTTCCCTCATGAATTGAATTTGCAAGTCCGTTGTGTAATGTAAGTCCACAGTACACACATTGGTGTCTAGATGTGTGTATTCTCTTATGCAGTAAATACAAGCTGTAGTTGAATAATACTTTACCACATATTTCACAAACTGTCTCCTGTTTACCACTCCTTTCCTTCTTCTTTCTTGGTAATACAGTCTTCATCTCATGCTTAAACCTAATATGATTTTCAAGGTGAAGTAACATATTATACTTTCTGTCACAAATCTTACATTTATATATAATTTTAGACTTCTGATGCACCTTTGCATTATGCACACTGAATGCTGCTTTAGAATGCGTTTCAAATGTACACATATTACATATGATATGTTGCTTGCTTTCACATGTCTTTTTATGCTCTATCAACTGACTCTTATTCATCAAACTCTGGTGACAGAAGGGGCATGGCCATCTGGCTTTGAATCTTACCTGATAGTCATACAACGACATGTCAAATTTGTTAAATTCATACTTGGTAGCCAACTGACACTTTGATGCATGCTCCTGAAACCTGGACAAGATAGTACTGAAGTTACCGCAGCCACAACAAACAAAGTGCAAGCAATTGTCTAAATAGTAATCAACTACCTCTTTGTGAGTATGATTGTCTTTCACATGTTGTCCCCATTGTTCCTCAGTCTCAATAACTTCTTCACAAAGTTTACATTGCACAGTTTCTTTCTTTACTTCACTGACTGCTTCTTTCTCCTCCTGTCTCACATTAGTACCCTCTTTGTTTGAATTCACATCATCAGCAAAACTATCATCAGTCTCAGTTTTTATAGCTTTTTTCTTCTCCTCTTTACTTTTATAGTTGAAAATATTCATTACTTTTTCAACCCTTGGCATCTTTGGGGTTCCACCAAGATTCAAGAAACATTGCTCTGATGTAGAAAAGTTACAATCAATAACCCCATCTGAGTTCACACCTTTTACGTGTCCTGCCATCTTTTCCTTCCCTTTATCTGTTTTCCCATCATTCTTTTCCATCATGTTAGTGCCAAAATTCACCAGTGGGTTATATATTAGACCTGAACCAGTGTTTAACAACTGTGAAGCAGTTGCTTGTTGGGATTGCATTGTTAGTGGCATGTTTCCAACTGTTTGCATCACTGTTGACATAGGGACTGTTGGCTGAAATGAAGGTATGACAAACTGAGGAGCATTGGCTGTGACGAGATTTTGTTGAGGTATGTATGAAAATGCATTCTGTTGAACAAGGGTATTTTGATTGAGAAATGGAAGTACATTTTGCTGTGTTGGGAACTGCATCATAGGCTGGAAAGGTGACATGATCTGTTGTTGCATAGGTATTATTGGCTGCTGAAGATTAACTAGCTGGTTGCCAAAAGGAATGAAGATATTATTGTTTCCAATCAACTGTGGTACTGATTGGGTTGACGTTGTTGGAGTACTCTCGATACCTGAAGTATTTCCAATCGAACTTGCAGCTTTTTTGTCTGCTGTGCTATGAGTAATTGTAGTATTCACAACTGAGCTTGCAACTTTTCCGTCTTGTGTGATCTGAGAAACTGTAGCATTCGCAACTGAACTTGCAGCTTTTTCGTCTTGTGTGCTCTGGGTAACTGAAGTATTTACAACTGAACTTGCAGCTTTTTCGTCTTGTGTGCCCTGGGTAAATGAAATATTTACAATAGAACTTGCAGCTTTTTTGTCTTGTGTGCCCTGGGTAACTGAAGTATTTACAACTGAACTTGGAACTACTTTAATGTTGTTGGCAACATTTACTTGTGATGCTGATTGTGTTGCCAATGTGGGAATACTCTGTGTAAGTGCAGGATGTATAAGCACATCTGTAAGTGTTATGATGTTCGCACTTTTTACTTGTGACACTGATCGTCTGGTCATTACTGGTGTACTCTGGGTAACTGTAGTGTTTACAACCAAACTTGGTACTACTTTGCTTTTATTTTCACTCTGTTGAGCAATGGCATAGTCATGGTCACTTTGCACTGTTAGACAAACTTGCTCATCATGTGCATTCTCTTTAATTACCTTTCCGCATTCACCAGTCTTGCTTTCCACAAATAACTCTTCCTTATCAGTTGCCTCAGAGGTACTTCCTTTTGTCTTGGTTTTCATTCTGAACAATTTCACACTGCATGACCTTAATTTCATGCCCATCTTTCCTTTGTTTTCATATTTTCGGTTTCCTTGGCCAAGTTCATGTGTCCTGCCTTCAGTTTCATGAACAATTACTACTTCTTTCCCAGATGGCTTTGCAACTTTAATCTCTTTCTCGGTTTTTGTTACATTCAAAGAAGCACTGTTTTGCCTTTGTTTTACTTTTCCCTTCGCTTCCTGTTTATTATCATTGCTAAGGCTTGTTTCTATTTTTGACTCTTCAGACTTTTCATCAATTTGTTCCACTTCTGCCTTCTCAACTGGTCCATCATTCTTTTTTGTTGTGTCTTCATTCACATCTGACATGACACGGTCTGCTGGGTTTGACATTTGTGATTTCCGTTCAGCTCTTGTTCTTTTTTTCAACATATGCATTATTTTAGATGTTCTTTCTGGGCGTAGGTTATATTTAGGCTGAGCTTCAACACCACTGTTACACAAAACCACATCTTTCACTCTGCCCTTTGCTTTTATGTCAGTTTTCTTCAAAATCCCTCTTTGTTTAATCACATTTTCAGTATCAAGCTCTATTTCATTGCTCTGCAAACCTCTAGTTGCTAGATCTTGAACATCCAATTTCTCCTCTGAAATTGTAGAAATGTCATCACTTACATTTGTCCCATCCTCTTTTTCTATCATTTTTCCTGATATCTCCCCTGACACTGTGCAGTATTTTTCACTCTCATTTATTTCCTCATGAGCTTTCCCAGTCTCTGTTTCAGAAGAATTCTTTCCAACATCTATGCTGTTATGAGTGACCATCTTTTGATTTTCAGTTTGATTAGATTCCTTTGCACTGGCTTGATTTTGCTCAACACTCGTGTTATTTATGGTCTGAACTAATGGAACTTGATACACAAGATTCGGTGTAGGTTGTGGAACATAAACAAATTGGTTATTCATGAAAGTTTGATATGGATTGAAAGAGAACAGGGGGTAATTAACCACATTGGCAGGTGGTGCAATGTTTATTAAGCACTGTCCAACATTGTTCACCATCACATCTGTAGGAGGATTTGAATTCTGTTTGATCTCAGTTTCTTGTAAGCCTTTCTTAACATCTTTGACTGGGCCTCCTTTAACCCCATTTACATCTGGTATCTTTTGTACCTTGCTTACTTCTATATCATTTGCAGTTGAACACTCCTTCACTCCCTTTATTTTCAATTCCTTTGCATCTGCAGCTGAACTCAATATAACATCATCTGAGTCTGTTGGATTCTCTACTGTTACACAAAGTTTGACCTCATGGGCCACTTTCTGAACTTCTGTAGTTGAGCCAATTGAGTCTTCACTAAATCCTTTAGGACCATCTACAGTAATACTTAGTTTGACCTCGTTTAACTCTGTTTGACCATCTGTAGTTGCAGTTCCTTTGACCTCCTTTAACTCTGTTTGACAATCTGCAGTTGAAGTTACTTTGTCTGTGTTTAACTTTGTCTGACCATCTGCAGTTGAAGTTACTTTGACCATGCTTAACTCTGTTTGTCCATCTGCGGTTGAAGTTACTTCAAATGTGTTTAACTTTGTTTGACCATCTGAAGTTGATCTCTGCTTCTCCCTATTTTGTCCTAACAATTCAGATTCATTGACATCTGAGCTCTGGTTAATCTTATTCACTTCTAAACTTTCATTTCCCCTTATCACCATGTCAGAAACAGGAGAATTTTCATTCAATTCTTTCTTGTTTACATTTTCAAGGGATGTGGTCTCCATTTCTACATCATTCTTGTCAGAATCAAATGGCATTTCTGTTATTTCAAGTGTTATGGTCTCCATTTCTATTTCATTCTTGGCAGAATCAAAAGGTATTTCTTCTACGGTAACTACAGTCTTCTCATTATCCAAATTAACAGCATCATCATGAAGCATATCTGAAGCACCTTTAAATTCAAAATGTGTTTCTAATGGTTCTGTCTGTTCCAGTTCCATATCTGACAAAGGCTCATCTTTGACTTCAAATTCATATATTTTGTTTGAATTGTTTGAATTAAATATGTCCTTTAACCCTTGTTCAACAATTTCAGTGCCTACATCCTTTCTAACTGTATCCTTTTCAAGGTCTTGTAATACCCATGTATAAATACTAAAATCTTCAATCACTGTTATGTCAGCAAAATACATTTCCAAACTTGTTGACTCTTCACATAAATTCTTCATATCTTTTTTCAATTCACTCTCAATCAAGATAGAGATATTTTCTTCTGTCCACAAACAAGCTTTACATGATTTTCGCATAAAGTGTCTTCCTGTACTTTTTCTACCAAATACCGTCTTTGAGATTTCAATAACTGCTTTCTTTCCCTTCTTTTTTCTCTTCTTTTTCTTCTGTGATGTTTCACTTTGCTGAAGTGTCTTACTGGGTGAGCTCATCACGCCAGTGATGGAATCTACCGCATTCTGCAATTCATTTGGCCTCAGAGGTACAGCGGTAAACTCTGTATCATCATTGTCAGAGATGTCCTGATCTAAATCAGTTTCATCTGCTTCATCATTGGAAAAATCAAGTGCTTTCTTTAATCCTTTGATGAATTTTCCGTCTGAATCTCTTTCAAGCAATGATTGTTTGCATTTGGGTGAAAATGAATCAACTATTACAGAGCAATGGTACGTTCCTAATTCTTTTCCCTCAAAAACATATGGAATATCTATCTTTGTAATAGTTTCTCCCACTGTAAGGGCTTGTCCTTCGGTTGTTATACTGCTGTCTAATGCAGCTGTTTGTGAGTGTGTTTTTGCAACTGTTTTGTTTGTTTTGTCCTTTTTGCTTTTCTTTTTAGTATCTTTTGGTTTAACAAATGATCTAGGGGTGTCATCTGTCATCGTGTCTTTATGTTTAGACTGATATGGTCGTGCAGCAAAGTAGGCTGGTCCTTGATCTGGTGATGGCATATAATCCATAATCATAGACAATCTATCTGAGTTCATGTAGTTTTCAATGTCTGAATCTGACCTCTGACCTCTGTCATACAGGGGAGTGTCTGACTGTGGTACAGAAGTACACATAGATGACCTTGGTGATGTAACACAGATCTTCGCTTTGTTCGGTGGACTGGCCACAGGCAGTTTGCGCTTCTGTCCAAGTTGTGATGTGCTGCTGGTATTCTCAAAAACAGGTATGATCGTCTTTGTTTCTTGGTTGAACTGATAGTTGGTGCATACAGATACATGACTCTGTAAGTGTTCATGTATATTGTCTGCCCACATTTTCATGTCACACACACCACATGTAAACAAGTCTGCGAAGGAGCCATGGTTATAAGTGGATTCCTCCACCAGCTCCTGAAAACGTTTGGAATCCATGGATACTCCCAGGAGATTGTCTTGGACAAATGAGCTGTTGCTAAGCCATTTCAGTCATTTCTGACCATGTTCAGCCAATGGTAAGGAGAGGCAGCCTGAAGAAAAAGCACACATTACATTACAGATCAGGAAGAAAAAATAAGTTTTACAGAATGATGATCTACATACTGTGAAGACATAAAAGGGCCATGACTTATAAAACCTAGAAAAACCCTGCCCACAACCCTTCCCCATATAGAGAGTTAGAGATACCTTTTGACACCATTGCAAACAGAGATGACCCAAATGTAGAATATCAGAGCAACAGATTAACATGCGTACTCAAGTACCAAAATCGTCATTTCTCCACCAAACCCTATATTGTGACCACTCTTTAGAATCGTCTTAAGAGTGGTCACAATATAGGGTTTGGTGGAGAAATAAAGAAATTATACTCGAAAATATTTTAATTTACGCATCTTATCTGGACCCCTGAATATATACATTATTTCCTACATTAACGTTTACCAGGTAAAAGGGTTAAACCTTTATTCCATAAATATTCATGTAAGAAATAATGATATCATTGAATTATTTTTTTTATATATAATAACATTAATAAAGGCAGAGCTCCAGATAAGATACATAACTAAAACATTTTCAAGTATAATTTCTTTATTTCTCCATCAAACCCTATGTTCTGACTACTCTTTAGAATCGTCTCTTCGAGATGATTCTAAAGAGTGGTCACAACATAGGGTTTGGTGGAGAAATGACGATTTTAGAATTTGAGTACGCACCGTTGTCTGTAGCTCTGTAAAGGAATGTTTGGCATGGCAGGCCTCTAGAATGCCGCGACCTGACTAACCCTAATAAGGCTTTATTCCATAAATATTCATGTAAGAAAAACAACAACATCATAAACATTAATTAGATTGATTTTTAATCAGGCACAGGAAATTTTGATCTTTGAAAAAACTAAAGAACCTGACCTATTATATATAATATAATTCCAAAAAGCAAACAGCAGACGCTAATCAAATGGCTACAAGAGGAGCCATCTGATCTGGGTCAACTCTGTTTGCAAAGGCTTTATGAAACCATTGTGATAAATAGAGCATTTGCTCCATAGGAGCAAATGCTCTATTTATCACAATGGTTTCAAAACTACACAATTCTAAAAGTTTCCTTTTCTCTAGTAAATGATCCTTTTCTGTAGATTTATTCAAAGATGTAAAATTAAAAAAAAGCATATGAGGTAATGGGTTAAAAAAG
Organism: Azorinus chamasolen; assembly: GCA_963576725.1. Taxonomy (NCBI): domain Eukaryota; kingdom Metazoa; phylum Mollusca; class Bivalvia; order Cardiida; family Solecurtidae; genus Azorinus; species Azorinus chamasolen. The sequence continues at coordinate 54,239,416 of OY755248.1, forward strand.
CGTATGTATGGAGTAAAGGGTAAAAACGATATAAACTCTTCTTACTATTTCCAGTTTAGAGGGTTTTCTTCTATCACAACTATTTAACCCGTTCTATGTTTATTACAAATTTCATTACCGAATGAATATCCATGGACAAAATAGTAATAATGAAATATGGAAGGTAGACCACTGTAACCATTTTAGAAAATATAGAAACAGCAATATCAAATTCCATTAGCAGACAGAGCAGACCCTGATCAGACGGCTCCTATAGGATCTGATCTGGGTCTACTCTGTTTGCAGATGCGTGAAAACACGTTTATATGAGGGAAAGGGTTAAATCAACAATCAATCATATAAAAATAACCTGATGTTTATGGTTTATCAAAATAAAATGAGACAAGAATGGTCCAAGGGACACAAACATTCGTAGCTTGCCAGGAGCAGTGTCAGAAGAAAAAGGGAAATAACTCAAAATGCAATACTGCAAAAATTACATGGCTTTTACCTTGTGTACTTGTACATGTTGCTATATGTATGAGTTCAAAGTTTGAAGAGTATCTCATTGTGTATTACAGTGTTGTAGCAAATAATGTGACATGTACTAAATAAGTGTGTTGAACAGACAGTCAAACGGGTGGACAGACAAAGAAAAGTGTCACCCCATGTTAACCCTCGACTCCATAGGAGGCATTTTGGCACATTCATTTTGGCAACTTCAGACTAAACCCAGATGAGATCAGACTGCTCCTGTAAGAGCCATCTGATAAGGGTCTGTTCTGTTTGCTTATGAAATAACATAGATCTATATCTACAGATTTCCACCACAGTTAAAAATTCTCTTGTTCATGATAATGTTTAGTTTATATTCATACATTATGAATCATTATTTCTTAGACGAATATTCATAGGGTAAAGTGTTAACCCTTTACCTTTTCAATATCTAGGAAAGAAATAAGAACATAAACTGGATGAACTGGGAAATTTGGTGTTCATTACCTCACAAGCTATTTTCAGACCAAACAGCTTTGAATAAATCTACCAAAAAGGAGCATTAACTAGAGAAAAGGAAAATTTTAGAATTGTGTAGTTCTGGAACCAGTGTTAAATAGAGCATTTGCTCCATAGAGCAAATGCTCTATTTATCACAATGGTTTCATAGTGGCATATACAGAGGCGTCAAAATGAGGGAATGGGTTAACAGAGTAACAGATACAAGGGTGTACTCAAATACTTAAAATAGTCACCCTATGATTGTAATGACCACTCTTTAGAATTGCATTTTCGGGACGTTTCTAAAGAGTGGTCACAACATAGGGTTATGCAGAGAAATAAAGGAGTTATTCTTGAAAATGTTTAAATTTATGCATCTTATCTGGACCTCTGGATAACAATAAGCATGCTGGTAAAAGTCACTTTTTGAAACCATTATGAACAAGAGGGCCAGAATGGCCCTGACATCGCTCACCAGCCAATCAGAGGAGAAGATGTTCAAAGTTTTCACTATATGTTTCTAGAGAAAACTGGCACCCCTGGGGTGGGGTCAATTTTGACCCCAGGGGCATAATGTATCTAACTTTTGTAGAGGACCTGAACATGATGCTATGTGCCAGATATGAAAGCTGAGAACCGTTCAGTTTCAGAGAAGAATATATTCAAAGTTTTACCATATATTTCTATTGAAAACTGGCTACCCCTGGGGCGGGGCCAATTATGACCCTAGGGGCATAATTTATATACCTTTTGTAGAGGACCTGAACATGATGCTATGTGCCAAATATGAAAGCTGAGAACCTTCCAGTTTCAGAGGAGAAGATTTTCAAAGTTTCACTATATGTTTCTATTGAAAACTGACCACCCCTGGGGCGGGGCCAATTTTGACCCCAGGGGCATAATTTATACAAATTTTGTAGAGGACCTGAACATGATGCTATGTGCCAAATATGAAAGCTGAGAACCCTGTAGATTCAGAAGAAATTTTTTTCAAAGTTGTCACTATATGTTTCTATTCAAAACTGGCTACCCCTGGGGCGAGGCCAATTTTGACCCCAGGGGCATAATTTATATAACTTTTGTAGAGGACCTGAACATGATGCTATGTGCCAAATATGAAAGCTGAGAACCCTGTAGATTCAGAGGAGAAGATTTTCAAAGTTGTCACTATATGTTTCTAATGAAATCTGGCTACCCCTGGGGCGGGGCCAATTTTGACCCCAGGGCCATAATTTATATAAATTTTGTAGAGGACCTGAACATGATGCTATGTGCCAAATATGAAAGCTGAGAACCCTGTAGATTCAGAGAAGAAGATTTTCAAAGTTGTCACTATATGTTTCTATTCAAAACTGGCTACCCCTGGGGCGGGGCCAATTTTGACCCCAGGGGCATAATTTATATAACTTTTGTAGAGGACCTGAACATGATGCTATGTGCCAAATATGAAAGCTGAGAACCCTGTAGATTCAGAGGAGAAGATTTTCAAAGTTGTCACTATATGTTTCTATTAAAAACTGGCTACCCCTGGGACGGGGCCAATTTTGACCCCAGGGGCATAATTTATATAACTTTTGTAGAGGACCTGAACATGATGCTTTGTGCCAAATATGAAAGCTGAGAACCCTGTAGATTCAGAGGAGAAGATTTTCAAAGTTTTACTATATATTTCAATAGAAAACAAGGCACCCCTGGGGCGGGGCCAATTTTGACCCCAGGGGCAAAATTTATATAACTTTTGTAGAGGACCTAAAGATGATGCTATGTACCAAAGATGAAAGCTGAGAACCCTGTAGATTCAGAGGAGAAGATTTTTAAAGGTTCAAATTGTTGACGCCCGACGACGGACGACGGACGACGCACGACGACGGACGACGGACATCAAGTGATCACAAAAGCTCACCCTGAGCACAAAAGTGCTCTGGTGAGCTAAAAATAGTGGAGCGAATGCTCTAGTCTATTTATCACAATGGTTTAAAAACTACACAATTCTAAAAAGCCTTTCATTAGATTTATTCAATAAACTTGGAGATCTAAAAACAGCCTATGAAGGAACAGGGTTTTCCCTTAAAAGAGACCAAATTTAGGGTCTTCTTGACTCCCTCTCTATAAAGTAAAGAACAGACCCTCTTAATTTTGAGGGTCATTTGTAAAATTTAAGGGGCATTTCAACAGAAAAAGGTGGTCAGGGAAAACCCTGAAGGAATAAGTTTAAACATTCCAGCTATAATCAATTTGTTTACAAAAATCAGGGTTACAGATAAGGGGAGTATTGTGGTATTTACCCAATTAAAATTGTGGAAAAAGCAATTGTTTTTCAAAAAATGAGTAACACAAAGCAAATAAATAGAGCAAAAAGCAAATTTTTTTTACAATTATTACCTGAATAATACCCAATTACAAAAATTGCCAATACCCAATAAAAATTGCAAATACCCAATGCTGTAAAAATTCAAGGAGTAAATACCCAATTGCATCAAAACCTTATCTGTAACCCCTGAAAAAATGCAATTTGATTGTCAAACAGTATGAATTCTGATCTGGATCCATACTGTTTGCAAGGAAATCACTCATCCACTCACAGCAGGTGAAAGGTTAAACACTGAACTATACTTACTTTCATACTGGAAGCTGCAGGATATGACTGAACATCTCCTTATTTCATGTCAGCTGGCTACAACGATCTGAAAAATGAACATGAATTCAATCAACCAAGGGAAAGTAATATCCCTTTACCTGACAGAGGCGCCATTTGGCGACTAATGCTGCAAACACTTCTCATCTGGGTCTACTCTGTTAAACAGAGTAGACCTGGATCAGACAGCTCCTGCAGGAGCTGTTTTATCAGGGGCTATCCTGTTTACTTAAGGAATATTTGAGATCTATTCTATATTATTTGTCACAGCTATATATTCAGGGTCCATGCTTATAAAACTTTTAGTTGAGTCTGAGTTCGTTCTCAAGTTTTTGAACTCAATTCTGACCAATCAAAAGCTTGAGAACGAACTCAGACTCAACTAAAAAGCTTTATAAGCATGGACCCAGGTGTTATTAATTAGATTGCTTTAACATTACATGAAGTCAGACACAGGAATATTTTTGCAATGGCTGAAACTGTAGAATCATATCTATATTACATCATAAGCAAACAGAGCAGGCCCTTATCACATGGCTCCTAAAGGAGCATATTCAGTTTACAAACATGTAGAAAGGTGTATTTATGGAGTAAAAAATTAACCCATTCTCTCCTACTGATCCATTTTGTGCGGGGTACGGATAATTGCCCCATAGGATGATTGCCCCATAGGACGATTACTACCTGGACGACTGCCCCACAAGAAAACTCCCAAATAGGACAACTCCCAAATGGTTATAAAAAATACTAAATTAAGTGTTTTAGTGTGCTTTTTTTTACCTTATAATAGCACATAATATAATTTGATGTTTTTGATGGCTAAAGGCCAAATACTAAATGCTTCATGATGAATAAAATGCCTGTAAATGTAGTTGTATATACATGTATTCAAATTTACCTATTAAATTTTTACTACCCCATTGTTATAAAAAAAACAACTAACTAAAGTGTTTTAGTATGCTTTTTTTTTTTTATCTTACAATAGCATATAGTATAATTTGATGTTTTTGATGGCTAAATGCCAAATACTTTGCTTCATGATAATAAAATATTTGACAATTATGAGTATTAGTAAGATTATTTTTTATAATGGCCATTTTAACTCAGGCAGAAGCTGTAAAATAATATTTATATTACACCATAAGCAAACAAATCAGACCCTGATCAGACCGCTCCTATAGGAGCCATCTGATCTGAATGTGAAACATTTAATGCCAAATTAATGGAATTCATTGAGAATGTTCATATTTGAGTTAATTTGATGAGAGGACAAGTTTTTATAAGCTAGCATCTGGTCTAGGTTTACCCTGTTTGCTAAACATCAATGCCATGATTCTGATATCAATTATCCTTTTCTTCATGGAACTCGCATTATCACTGAATATTTATAAGATCATGAAGTTTGGAATATTAAACAGAGAAAGGATTATCATAAGGTACAACAAATCGCATGCATTCCTTCAATTAATTCAATCAATAATATTGTCGGCAAACGTGTGATAAAGGTTACAGCAAACAAAGCAGACCAGAATCCTACAGCTCATACAGGAGTCAACTGATCTGGTTTGTCTTTTAACCCCTTCCCTGTTCTATATTTAGTCCATATTTCAATCCCTACTAAATATTCATTAACAAAATAGTTATAAACAAATATGGAAGGTGGAACATTGTAGACATTTTAGAAGCAAAGAAACAGATCTATCAAATTCTATTAATTAGCAAACAGAGCAGACCCTGATCAGACGGCTCCTCTAGGAGCCGTCTGATCTGGGTCTACTCTGTTTGCAAATGCGTGAAAACACGTTTATATGAGGGAAAGGGTTAACACTATTAACATTTAGTCTGCTTTTCAAAAGCATTATTTAACCTCTACAAACAGTAGAAAAAGAAAAAGAAACAAATTCATGTACATTCATTTCAGTGCACATGTGCTCTATTGACAACTTACTGGGTCAGCCATGCTCAAAACAAACACTGCTAAACTGGTAGTAATATGCAAGAAGTGTGTCTGCTACTATGCTGATAATCCTTTAGCTGACCCTGCTGTTGTTTAATGGTGTTTAATATATATGGGAGCTGATTAAGGTTATCACCTCGAGATTCCATTTTTTCTTTAGAATTGACATAAATTAGAGATGTATATTATATCTTTATTATTTAAACTTTATTATGTAACATGGTGAAAAAGTTGTGACTCGACTGGGACTCGAACCCAGGGCCTCTGGCTTACCATGCCAACACTCTACCGACTGAGCTACCAAGCCACACAGTAAAGCCTATCAACTTATTTCACCATAATCTCTACCCGGCTACACACACCCACTCTACACAAGAATTTGTCCCGAATTCTTACTCAAAGAACATTCCGCGAGTTTCTTATTATTAACCTTATCTACATAATTTTTATAATCTTCATATTATCTTCATATAAATCACCTTATGGGTTATTTACGTTGGGCGCCATCTGTAACCTGGTGAAAAAGTTGTGACTCGACTGGGACTCGAACCCAGGGCCTCTGGCTTACCATGCCAACACTCTACAGACTGAGCTACCAAGCCACACAGTAAAGCCTATCAACTTATTTCATCATAATCTCTACCCGGCTACAATTATTTAGTTATTTATGTCCCCATTTCGTATGCTTCAATTCCATCCAAGTATCGCTGGTAAAATCTGCCGAAACAAAGCATTATTTTGCCAAAGATGACCTCATATTCCAATTTGTATTGTCTTTCCTGTTGTGTTCAAAACTGACGATGATTAACTTGCATATTATTAGTATGTTACTAGTATGTTTCTAGAGTTATGACCCCATTCAAAAAGTTTTCGATAAATAATTTTTTGTATAAGGAGGTGGGGGTAGGTTAAGGGAAAGGGGCGAAACGACCAGGACCCCTATTGAGAGCGAAACGACCAGGTGCGAAACATCCACGGGTGCGAAACGACTGGTAGCCGTTGTAGCTACAGTACATCACTACTTCCAAATAAGATGATGCGTATAGGTCGATGAAGCACAATTGGCAATTGCAGCAATTCTCAGAAATTAAAAAATGCATATTTACTGGATGTTTTAGAAGTAAAACAAGTGAACAACCTGAAAAACAAAAACGAAACTATCGAATTTTTGTATCGCGGCCTCTTAAAAAAGCTAAATTTTGCAAAAGAATTGCAGAATTACATAATATCTTGACCAAAAAGATATGAACTGATGTACAATCTCATACTCACGATCTTTCTTGTTAAGTGCAAAGTTTTTGTTTAAGTGTTTTAAATTTCAACAAGGCGCTTGAATATTTTCAGTCGACACCGTCCCGATTTTAGGTCTGGGCTAATTCAAGTACCGAAACGCACGTACACTGTCCATCTATTCGATCTATAAGTTACAGAATTTTGTAACCTATCTATATATCTATCTATAATGCCGGACTCCACTTGTCGTGTATTGTCGGCATGAGGGGTTTGTGCGCCGTGCAGATTAAAAGCAAAAAAAGTTGTGAAAGGAAGACTTCAAAAGAAGGATAGGAGTCCAAGTCGTCCAAACTCAGGGAGCGTACTTATCAAACCCTTGTCCGTCCACAACTGGAGTACGCTTGTAGTGTGTGGGACCCTCACACAAAGTCCAACATAGACAAAATTGAAATGGTACAATGACGTGCCGCCCGTTGGACTTTGGATGAGTATTCCAGGCATGCAAGCGTCTCCGACATGTATTAAAACTTGGATGGAGGTCATTGGAACAGCGTCGTTCAGATGCTAGATTATGTCTCTTTTATAAAATTGTTCATGGGTTAGTGGCAGTTCCAGTCCCAGCTTATATACACAGAAACACCCGTTTATCAAGACTCTGCCACTCTGTGAGTTTCAGACAGGTGCATACTAGAGCAGACTACTATAAATATTCTTTTTATCCTCTTACAATAGTACAGTGGAATGCTCTTCCTGCAGATGTCGTGCTGAATGAGAGCTTGAATACTTTCAAGTCCTCAATCAACGCCATAAATCATTTTAAACCTTAAGTCCATCAATGGTGTTTTTTTATCTTGTTTTTACTCTTTTTCCTGCTAAGTTTTAACATTCTTAACTTTGTTTCATTGCTAATCCTTATCTTTTATACTGTTCTTAACTCTACTAACAGGCACAGACGCGCACTGCCCGAAATTACCCGTGAGGGTGTGAGGCAGAAATCACTAGATAGATAGATAGAAATAACGTGAGACAGGTGTTAAAATAGGTGAAAACAAAGAAGCTAAAAACACTGATCCCAGGCCTCAGGGGCGGTTTGAGATGAGGGAGGGGTTAAGATGTTTCGGAACCCCTCGAGATCAGGCTGAAGGACTGCGTCCGCTGGTAGGCTGTTCCACATCACCACCGTGTAAGGGTAAAAAGAATATTTGAAGTAGTTGGCTGTGGTGTGTCCTGTCGGAAAGATAAAGGGTGCATGTGGCGAGTCATTCTCATAGGCCTTTCTAGACAGGACGGCAAGGCATGGCTACCAACCCATACAGAATTTTATAAAATATAAGGAGCCGTCCTAGGTCACGTCTTTCTTGCAGAGTCTGCCAACCCAGGCCCTCCCGGAGTGCTGAACATTACACTGCCATAGTGTGAATGCCTGGTTGTGTGTTGTCCATCTCACAGCTCTTTTTTGGACATTTTCTATTCTATTAATATTTACCCGAGTGCTGGGTGACCATACACTTGATGAATATTCCAATTGAGGTCTTACCAAAGTCTTGTATGCAAATTCTCGAATTTACTGAATTTTTGTCTTGATGTTCCTGGAAAGAAAGCTAAGAGTTTTATTTGCTGTAGAGGTTATATTTTCAATATGTTTAGTCCAGGAAAGGTCCTCCGATAGAGTTACTCCAAGATATTTGGCATAATCTACATGTTCTAGAATTTGGTCATGAAGTCTATAATTATAGAGGGACTTTTTCTTACTTTTGGTGATGGACATAACTACACACTTACTGGGATTGAATTCCATGTTCCATGTCCGTTCCCATTTTGTGATATTGTCAAGGTCCTTTTGTAGGAGGTCACAATCCTGAATGTTGTTGATGGCTAAGTATATAGCCGTATCATCAGCAAAAAGACGTACTTTGAAAGTAACAGTATCGGGAAGGTCATTTATATAAATGATAAAAAGGAGTGGGCCTAAAACAGATCCTCGAGGTACCCCAGATGTTACTGGGAACTCTGATGAATACTCAATAGTCCTTCTAGAACAATTTTCTGTGATCTTCCGATCAGAAAGTTCCTAATCCTTTTAATAACAGGCTTATTTACCTCATGTATTTATAATTTGTGCAGCAATTTTAGATGGCTAACTTTATCGAAAGCTTTACCAAAGTCTAGTAGGACCAGATCTGTTTGCCTACCATTTATCATATTTTGTGAAATTTCATCAACAAGCTGTAACAGTTAGGTCTCACATGAACGTCTTTGTCTATTTAAAGCCATGTTGTAAATCATAGATAATATTATATTTGTTAAAATGTTCAGTGAGTTTGGATGCAATAATATGTTCTAGGGTTTTGCATAGAATGCATGTTAATGAAATTGGGCGATAGTTGGCTGGGTCTTCCTTGTCGCCTTTCTTAAATAGGGAAGTGACATTTGCAGACGTCCAGATTTTAGGGATCTCACATGTATCAAGGGAATTTTGGAAGAGGAGCTGCAGGACAGGAGCAATCTGCTTGTAAAGATTTTTCAGCGCTAGTGGCTTGATGTCGTCAGGTCCTGCAGCTTTTTCTGGTTTTAAATTTTGTAATATTTTCTCCACTCCTTGGATGCTCACACTGATGTCTGGTATTTCTGGGTAAGATTTATGGTTCACAGGGAAGGGAAGTTTGAATCTAAGTTTGATATTGTTAACAGACAAACCTGTGAAAGTGAAAATGTGACAGAGGGGAAAACTTCGATTGAAACTGTCTGTTAAGTAGGTTTGCTTTATCTAAATTTTCAGTCTCAATAACACCAGTAGAGCTATCATTGAGTGGAGAAATACCAGAGGCATCTTGTTTAGCACTTTTTATTAGACTAAAAAGCTTTTGGGGGTTAAACTGTGACCCTACTTGCTTTGAATGTTCATCGTAACCCACGACTAAAACGCCACACAAGATTGGATGTCTTGTAAGTCCGGTCATAAAAAGTCAGTCGTAAATCAAACCATGCATATTCACATAAATCTGATGTAGGATTGATATCATTATCACATTTCCTTGGACGCTAAAATAAGTACTGTAGACGATTTACCCACGTTTCGGTAAATGACAAGTTCAGTAAATTGATTTTATATAGTAAACAGTATTGACGTTTCGACTATAGGAGCTGTCTGACCAGGATTTGCTCTGTTTGCCTATGATATATATATGATTCAACAGTTTCTGGCCAGTACCAAATATTCTTGTGTCCATAATTTTTTATGCTATTTTAACACATTAATCTAATTAATTACTCTAATTAATATTCATGACGTCATTATTTCTTACATGAATATTCATTGAGTAAAGGGTTAATGACCGTAATGATAATAATAAGAAATGACGCGACTCCGAAAATTCGAGAACAGAGCGTGACCCCGTGATTCAGAACTACATGTATTTCGTAAACATATATATTTATTTTCTAAGGGAAAGAATTCGCACTGTACTAAAAGGAAAGATTGTAAGAGTTGCTTCCCTTAGACTATAACACTGGGTTAAAATGTTCCTAAAAACTATATCGTTTAGTGTTGAAATACTACCACTACTACCCCCACTACTACTACTACTACTACTACTACTACTAAATTCGTTTTAGGTGTAACCACAGTTTATTAACCAAAGACATGCCTGAATTTAGCTGAAATGAAAACATCTATTTCAAGCATAACTGACTGAATTTGAATTTAGTTTTTGAAAAATAGAAATGTCTACATATTTTCCCTGCATATGCACATTGGGCAGTGTAAAAATCCTTTCCGAAATAAACAATGGTAAATGGATTTTGTCAAAGCAAGAATATAATATATAGGTTAGAACTCAAAATAGAAATTTCTTTTGTTAGTAGAAACATTCTATTTGAGGCTTAACCAACTTAGCCCTTGAGCAATCCCAGAGGTCACATGCCATTCAGTTGGGAGCCACGTATCAGACAAATTAACAATTCAAATTGTATTGGCATATAACATAACATAATCTTTACTGGCATTTAACACTTTACAATGTTTCTAGCCTGTATAAGGCAACAATGATAACATGCACATACATACAGAGAAGTCATATGCAATGCACATATAAGCACTGTAACATAATTTGCAATTATTCTTGTAAAGAATATTTATGTAAATCGTTATTTGAACAAGTACTGTGAAAAAAATCTTGTCTACATTTGGAAGCAAAGTAAACGTACTTCGAAAGTGTTAATACTGTCTTCTTATTGGTAGATGTCATCAATATATCAACTTTCTTTAACCCATTACCTCATAGGCTATTTTTAGATACAACCTCTTTGAATAAATCTGCCGAAAAGGAGCATTAACTAGAGAACAGAAAAGTTTTAGAATTTTGTAGTTTGAAACCATTGTGATAAATAGAGCATTTGCTCCTATAGGAGCAAATGCTCTATTTATGACAATGGTTTCATAAAGTGACTTTTACAGAGTCGGCAAAAGTCGTCAATATGAGGGAATGGGTTAAGATAGACTAACATAGTAGCAAATAGCGACCATAATGTCAAGATCAGTTTGAGATGGTGTTTGCGCTATGTGTATATCTACCCCTTTCTATTTTTAAATGACGAGATGATGTTCTAAATCTAGACAATGCTATTCTGTATCTCCTTTCTTTTATAATAGCTAAGTAGTTTTCAAAATCGAAATCTATTTAAATCTGCAAAACATGTATGTCTGAAGTCGATTCGAATTATTTATATTTGAATACTAACTTTGCCTGTAGTAATCTACACTTCGTTTCTTTATAGAATCATAGTTGTAGAGCATGTCTTGTTCTGTCCAAATATATAAGAGGCTGTGCGTTTCTAAAATATTTTTAATATGATAAGCCCAATTCAGTTTGTTGTAAGTGTTATTAAGGTCAGCATCATTTCTCAGCATAATATACACTTTTTCAGAATACCTTTTCCTTCAAGTTTAATAATTTTGATCCAGTATTTTATCATATTTAGTTTCCGTGTAATGGCTATTGGGACTCGACCTAATTCACCGTATAAAGAATGGATGTGTTTTAAAAATATACAGCCATATATGTGGATTCGTTCCATTTTCACTATCCAAATAGTCATTGAGCGAATATTTAACAATCATCAATATGTTTAGATATAGGTAGGCTACACGCGAGATGCTTGATAATATACGCTGTTCTTCTCATTTGGATCCATAGAGCACTGCGAGTAGTTATCGAGTTGGAAAATATGTAGAGTACATGTACTACTCTTGGGATCAAACAACACCCGTATTGCATCTTATGCAAACAGGGCTAAAGAACAGTAAACCCTCTATAAACTCGTTACCACGTTGGCTATTTGTTAACCCAATCTCTTTGAAAATATCTACCGAAAAGCAGCATTTACTAGAACAATGGAGTTTTTAGTATAGCACATTTTAGATACATTTAGGTAGATGGATGCTTAATGCAGAGTAAAAGTCGTGCAAAAAGCTCCCAGTTGAGCTTTCTGTATGACTTTCACCCTGCATTAAGCTGCCACCTGTCTCCAAGACCGATATTTATACCAAATTTAATGTCCAATATAGAAGGGATTTACATGTACAGTAAATCGCTCTATAACGGCCACTAAATCGTATTAATTAGTTGGTATTTTGTGCAGGTGGTTACTTAAAGCAAGGTGAAAGTAAACAAAACGCTCCTATAGGAGCGTTCTGTTTTACTTTCACCTTGCTTTAAGCATCCACCTGCCTTTAACACAAAATACTTGATGTAATTTAATGGTCGTTATAGAGAGGTTTTACTGTAGTTGGTATAATGGTATAAGCCTCTGATCGAATAATGTCAAAACAAGAACTTGATTGGATCATTTTTCATATACAATTATTTTCTTGTTTCGACAGAATCGATTTACTATTGTTTATTTCAGAAATATCGTTTGATTTCTTCCACTGTTCTTCGTTTTAACCATTGAAAAAGAGTGCTTACTTATAGTCATAAGAAATATATTTCAGTTAGAAAATGGTTCCATGCCATACCCCATGCCCGGATCATTCGGAAATTGTTTCACTTATTTCCGAACACACATGATTTATTCTCGATTTTTTGCTTTGAAATAACCTCATTCTAGGGGTTATGTCTACTTGCTTTTATTTCAGGGACTTTATTTCTTGAAAATTAATATAAAATTGATTTCTTTTAACATACATGTCGTAAGTTAATAAGATGAACACATATTTTGTTGCAAATTTACTTAAACCAAGAGTGTTGCTTAACCCTTTCGATGCCAATGCCGGATCTGTGATTATCTATGCAAACAGTTTGGATCCAGATGAGACGCCGAGTAACTCGGCGTCTCATCAGGATCCAAACTGTTTGTTACTGTTACTATGTTTTTGAAATAAAAATGAAGAAAATCAAAAGAATGAAAAAATTGTAGCAGACGACAAAGTTAGCAGACGACAGAGTTTGGCAGCGAAAGGGTTAATGCAAAACGGAAGTAATGCAGATGGCTCGTGTTTGTTTGGTTGTGGCTTTAGAGACGGTTTACTGTATTTGGTACATTCAAATATACCTTAACCCATTACCTCATAGCTATTTTTAGATATAACCTATTTGAATAAATCTACCGAAAAGGAGCATTAACTAAAAAAGCGGGAGGGCCATAATTAATGTTGTAAAAACTTGTAACCCGACCCGTTTGCTAGTATACATGGCATTGATATGATTTGTTTTCTTGTATGGTTATGTTATGTACTACCAGATTGTATATGCATTGTATATTGGCAATAAAATATGTTTAAACTTAAACTAAAAAAGTAAAGTAAAGTACCTAATTATAGTCTGCTTTCAGTCCGAATGACCGCTCAGCCGACTGTACATTTACTGTTCTTCAGCTCTTGTTAACTAAAGAAAAGTAAAAATTAGAATTCTGTAGTTTGAAATCATTGTGATCAATAGAGCATTTGCTCCTATAGGAGCAAATGCTCTATTTATCACAATGGTTTCACAAAGTGGCTTTTACAGAGTCGTCAATAGTCGTCAATATCAGGCAATGGGTTAACTCTGTCCCTCCGAGACTATTTTTTCACCCAACCACGTTGAATAAAATCTACTAAAAATGAGCATTTATTAGAGAATTTAAGAATGATACATTATACCGGTAGTTTAAAGCCAATGTGTTTTAAATAGAGTACATGTGTATTTGCTCCTATGGATCAACTTCTCAATTTATCACAATGATTTCAAAGAATGACTTTTACAGAGGCGTAAAATGCATCACTACGAGGGATAACCAGGGGTGTGTTTTATTTCCTTAATCATGATTTCAATTATACACACACTCTTGGTCTAGATTGCTATGATATTAAAACTCTTTGATATGACATCATGTATTAAACACGGCCGCAAAAACGAAAGAAAATACTCACTGGGTGTGACTGGCAATTCTTCGAGTTCCAGAGTCGATCAGCTAATATTTTTACTTCGAGAGCAAATAGAAATGAAACTGTTACTTCAACTGTTACCTTCCATAACCATTTCTAGAATGGTTTGAAAGTGTGTCTCCTCTGCTGTCACAACCTCCAACGCAGTTATCTCCCCTAATCGCTACGCTGAATGACCGTACGTAGTGACAAGGGAGATCACTGTGAGGAGTTTGCTGCTGTCAGTGTAAGTTCCGCCATTTTGATTATGATTAGATTTTAATCGAGGTCAGAGCTTGATTAGTCTGATTAGAGAACATGTTCGTGATTCGATAAAAAACGACCGCATCACAATCATGATCTGTAATCCTGATTTGAGGCATCTTGACATCTCGACCTGATCTCGTTGTGTAATAAACTCTATCCTCAGATTTCCCAGATTGTTTATTTGGGGTTTTAACTGAATGTGAAGTTTCGTGAGAATTTGAGTTGAGCAATGTACCAGATTTATCTGTATTCCCTGCCAAATATGAATTTTCTTTAGCAGTGCATGTATAACCTGTCTGACTAGGTTTATCAGCGTGTGATTGACTTGACTGACCGCTGTCGGAAACAGAGTTATCTGTATGATAAGATCTCACATCAGTGGGAAAGGAGCTCTCATTTGTTTTGAGAAGGTGCTGTCTATTTCTCCTGTATAATCCATCATCATCTGTTTTAACAACATATGACCTGTCATGTAATCTTTGATTTACAACAGCGGGTAACCAACGTTTGCCTTGCCTAACTCTAACCCTTTCCCCAATGTTTAGAGATTTGAGCGGTTTTGCAAACTTGTCATAGTTACGTTTTGAATTTTGCTTAGAGATTTGCATTTTGTTCTTCACAACCTGTGTATCAGAAACACATGGCTCTAGCTGATCAGTGATTAATGGCAGAATTGACCTTAATTGTCTGCTCATTAAGAGTTGTGCGGGACTTTGACCACAGGTCAACGGTGTGTTGCTGTACTCTAAAAGTGCTATGTAAGGGTCGTTACCAGACAATTTTGCTTTTGTGAACAGAGCTTTGATTGTCTTAACGGTTATTTCAGCAAGCCCATTTCCCGAAGAATGACCTGGGGAAGATGTGATATGTCTGAAGTCATAATGTTGTGCAAACTGTTTGAACTCAACTGAGTCGTAACACGGCCCATTGTCAGAATGTAAAATGTTGCAGATGCCGTGGCGGCTAAAATAACCTTTCAATTTGTCAATGACCGTGACTGACCTTGAGTTTGGGAGTACGCTGACCTCGAAATATTTGCTGTAGGCGTCTACGAGCAATATATAATCTCTATTGTTCCAATGGAACAGATCTGTGGCACAAATTTGCCATGGCCTATCTGGCACTTTGCTAGGTTGTAGGGGCTCTTTAGAATTTGCGCACCTATGTTCTAGGCAAATTGGGCAATTTAGCACTAATGCTTTAATGTCTTTAGACATGTTGGGCCAAAACAAAATTTCTCTTGCACGCTGTGTGCATTTTTCAATTCCCAGGTGTGCTTCATGTACCTTTTCCAACATCATGGGTCTAAGTTCCTTGGGAATGAGGATTTTGGTTCCCTTCAGTATTACGTCATCAACTACTGACAACTCATCCCTGAAGTTCCAAAATTCAAGTAGCCTGCTGGGGCATTGTGACCTATCATTTGACCAACCATCAAGGATAACCTTTGTGAGTAATTGTAACTGCGAGTCAGATTTTGTTGCAGCCTTAATTATCTCCATTTTCTGGTCACTAACAGGTAGACTTGACATGACAGAGTGTACATGTGCATCTAGACCCTCTGCAATTTCTGGATATGTGTCTGGTAAGAATTTGCGAGACAATGTGTCTGCCACTGGAATCTGTTTACCAGGGACAAATACCAAGTTAATAACATATTTTTGCAATTGTAGCAACATGCGTTGCAGACGCGGAGGTGCAGAATGCAAGCCTTTTTTCCAAATAGCTAAAAGTGGTTTGTGATCTGTTTGACAATTGATTGGTCTACCATATACATACTGGTGAAACCGTTTGCATCCAAAGAGAATGGCATACAACTCTTTTGTTATTTGGGCATAACCAATTTCTGTTTTGCTCAGTGATTTTGAAGCGAAACAAACAGGTTTCTCATCTTGCATGAGAACGGCAGCAAGACCATATTTGGAAGCATCAACCTGCAGGGTTATTTCCTTTTGGGGGTCATAGTATGCTAAGACAGAACCTGGACTTTGTGTTATGATACTTTTCATTTTCTGAAATGCTTCCTGTTGGGGTTTGTCCCAAGAGAATTCTACATCCTTAGACAACAGTTGTCTTAAAGGTGCAGTTATGTCAGAGAGTTTGGGTGCAAATCTCTGCAGGTACGTGACCATTCCCAGAACTGTGTGTAGTTCTGATTTTGAAGTCGGGGGCGGCATGTCTTGTATGGCCTTGACTTTTACAGGATCCATTTTTAACCCTTCTGAGCTGAGAACGTGACCAAAGAAAGGAATCTCGAGCTTGCCTATTTCTGTCTTATCTGGGTTGAGTTTGATACCCATTTCACGACATCTAGTCATTAACATGTCGAAATTGCGGTTGTGCTCTGCATGATTCTTGCCAAAGACAACAATATCGTCAACAATTGTCCTAACACCTGGCAAATTTTCAAGACATTGGTCCATTTTTTCTTGAAATAGATCATTTGCATTGTTGACACCAAAAGGTAACCGAAGGAAACGATACCTGCCGAAGGGACTGTTAAATGTGGTCAAGTATGATGATTTTTCTGTGAGTTTAATTGACCAATAGCCACTGCGCGCATCAAGTTTTGAGAAAACAGTAGCGTTTGACAGTTCAGGCAAAATGTCATCCAGTGTTTTGGTTGGGTAATGCGGTCTCTTAATTGCGTCATTGAGGTCTTTTGGGTCTAAACATATTCTCAATGAGCCATCTTGTTTCTCTACAGTGACCAAACTGTTAACCCAATCAGTAGGTTCGGTGACTTTACAAATGACATCAAGATGTTCCATGCGGTCAAGTTCTAACTTGAGTTTGTCCTTGATTGCGACAGGGACTTTGCGAGGTGGATGAACTACTGGGGTGACGTCCTCGCGCAAGTGTATTTTGCTTTCACCTGGCAAAAGACCTATACCTGTGAATACATCTGAGTATTTTGAAAGAACATCATTCTTGGTGAGGGGTATGCTATAAGCATGTTCTTGGCTGGCTGTGACTGAATTCATTGCAAGTACTAATTTGATCAGATTCATTTTCAAGCATGTTTGTAAGCCTAATATTGGACTAGAACCTGATTTGACAATGTAGAATTCCTCATTGTAAGTTTGACTATCATATTTACAAGGTATGCTGATGTAACCCTCCACACTGAGTGGTTTGCAATCATATGCAGTAAGACGTTTCTGAGATTTTCTCAAAGGACCTCTTATACCTAGTTTAATATACATTGACTTTGGAAGAACATTAACCTGTGCACCTGTGTCTATTTTCATATATATCGATGTCTTTCCTACTGTTACTTTGGCAAATGCTTGATTTGAGATAGGATCATGCTCAATGGTATTTACAAAGAAATCATTGTTCTGAAAGTAACAATCGAGATCAGATCTTGTATCAAAATTGTTTACCTCATTGACCTTCTTGCTGTCACTGTCCTTTTTGCGACACATCTTCGCAAAGTGGTTCTGTTTGTTGCAGTAGAGGCACTCTTTACCCTTTGCAGGGCATTTGTCCTTCAAATGTTTATATCCACAATTTCCACAGACGTTCGTTGCCCTCGAATGATCTGTAGGTCCATGTTGGATCTTCCTGGTTCCCGGTGGATTCCTCATGCGCTCCTTCTGCGGTGGATTTGGTCTGCCTGGTTTACGAGATCCTACCATGCTAACAGATTGTCTACTTCCGGTGATGTTTTTCACCTGTGTTTGGCTGAGCTCATATGTGCGAGCTATGTCTATACAGTTTGCCAGTGTTAGATCCGATCCTTCATTTATAAGCTTCTCCCGGATCGTGTTGTTATATATGCCAAACACTATGTGGTCCCGGATCATTTCATCCTGTATAGTATCCGGATAGCCACAGTCCTTGATTAGTACTTTTAGTTCAGTGACGAATGACTCAAATGGTTCGCCACCTTCCTGGACTCTGGATTTGAACCTGTATCGGTTGTATATCCTATTTGATTTCGGAGCACAATAGCTTTCAAATCCGTCGTAGTAGCTTTGGAGCTGTTTGCTTTGTTCGTCAGTTAGGTTCCACGTAGAGTGAATTTGTCTCCCTTTCTCTCCAACCCACAACATGAGATAGTTGCACTGAGCATCTTCTGATTTTTTGCTCAGTGGCCCTCCAAACATGAAGTTTGCGTGCTCTTTAAATTTTTTAAAGGCACCCGGCATGTCCTGTGACTCCCAGTCCATTCGCGGATTGTTTTGTGATTCCATCTTCTTAAAATGGCATTAATTACACAAAGACAAGTGTCCACTGAATGTCACAAACTTATGTATAAATCCAAATCATATTGTTGTCAGGTTCACTTCTGACACCATGTTTTGGTGATTGATGTTTTGATCAAACACGCTAAGTCATTTTAATGCTGACAACATTTATTCATTACTATACAAATCAAAGGGAGATGTTACATTATTACAGTGTTAAGACTGACACTCAAGATTACTGATAAGCACAGCCTATCACTGCATTGGTACCGCCCACTGACCAATAGAGTTAAGATCTGACCAGTGCATGATTTATCCACTTGATTCTCTTACAGTTTCTATTCTACCTTTGATCTGTATAGTAATGAATAAATGTTGTCAGCATTAAAATGACTTAGCGTGTTTGATCAAAACATCAATCACCAAAACAAGATTTGCAATAATAAAACACACCCCCTGTCCCTCACAAAATATTTAAGTGAGGAATAATGAATATATGAATATTAATTAGCTAACGTGTATAATGGCATCATGAACAAGGGTACATACTTAGAATCAGGGTCCATGCTCTTAAAGCGTTTTAGTTGAGTCTGAGTTCGTTCTCAAGCTTTTGATTGGTCAGATTTGAGTTCTCAAGCTTTTGATTGGTCAGACTTGAGCCAAAGGCTCAAATCTGACCAATCAAAAACTTGAGAACGAACTCAGACTCAACTAAAAGTTGACTAATATTATATATATAGGATAAGCAAACACAGTAGACCATTTATCTCGTGAATATTCATGTATTTGATAAACTTTCACAATTGTGTATATTAACATAGTATTTTTTTTGACGTGATAGAAACTGTATAATCAGATTTATATGAATCCATAAGCAAGCTTACATGTATATAGGAACCGTCTGATCACCTGGGTTTAATCTGTTTGCAAAGGCGTGAAAAGATGTCATTTATGAATAGAAAATGAATGGATGACGTACATTCAGAGTCAACATATGTTGGAATTGAGGACCATGTGCCAAATTGTCAGTCTAGAAAGCCAGAAAACCCGTAGTAGTATTGAGAGCATATCAGGAGCATTATACCCAGTTCTCCAATTCCAGTAGAAAACTGGCTTTTGTTGACAGCGATAGTGATTGCAATAATCATTTAAATTTTATTATCAGGAAGAACACTGTCTATATTGTAATATTGTCAAACAGTAAGCTCAGATAAACTATTGTCACTTTTTATTTCTGCAGTGGTATTTACAAAATGATGCCCAGGACTTTTAGAAAATGCAGAATTAGGGGTTACATTAAAATCTTCCAAAACTTGAAAAGCGTAGACAAAAATATTCCATTCGATGACTATAATTTCACAGACACAGTCAGAGGAAACATAATAACCCTCCATCTGCAAAGGACCTCAATGCGTAGCAGAATTCACTCTTGATCAAGCACAGTCAATGACATTCGTGCGTCAGTACCAGCGAGAAACGCACGTCATGAGACACACTAGTACCCTGCTTCTTTCGGTAATACATAGATGATAGTGCTTTATAATACAGATGAATGTGCGTATAGTAAGACCCCTCTAAACCGGACGTTCAATGTACAAATGTAGTATAAATATCGGTCTTGGAGACAGGTGGCAGCTTTTCTAAGAGCTTTCTGAATGATTTCCACGCTGCATTTAGCAGCCACCTGCTTAAAAGTATCTAGATTCTTCTCTATTAGAATTCCGGTTTAGAGGTGTTTTACTGTACTCAAATACTAAAATCGTCATTTCCTCACCAAACCCTATGTGGTAACTACCCTTTAGAATCATCTCTTCGAAACAATTATAAAGAGTGATTAAAACAGGGTTTAGTGGAGAAATAAAGAAGTTATTCTTGAAAATGTTTTAATTTACGCATCTTATCTGGACCTCTGATATAGTATAGAATAATACATAACATAATGATCTAATATATTATGTAATATATACAGGATAGTCAACTTCGTTAGGTTGATATTAAAGCATATCACGACAATGGACTGCTATCCAGTTAAAACATGTTCGAGGAACTATTTATTTAACCTTTTCCCTGTTCTACGTTTATTCCAAATTGCAATACCTACTGAAAATTCATTGAAAAAATAGTTACAACGAAATATGGAAGATAGAACAGTATAGGCATTTTAGAAAGTAAAGAAACAGATTTTTCAAATTCCATTAGCAAACAGAGCAGACCCTGATCAGACGGCTCCTGTAGGAGCCGTCTGATCTGGGTCTACTCTGTTTGCAAATGCGTGAAAACCCATTTATACGAAGGAAAGGGTTAACTGGATAGCAAATAATTCGAGTGTCATAATTTTACAATAACCTAATACATATTGACCAAATACTTGAATAAATCTTCGAGTTTTAACAAAATAATGGGGATTATCTTGGATGAAAACCTAGGTTTAGTGTTAATCATGACTAATTTTGTCATTCAAGTCCTTTCCCTTTGTTTCCGCCAGTGATACAGTTCCAGCCACACACATAACACTGAGTAGTCCACAGAGGAAGTACATGAGGCCATCGACACTTGTGTCCTGTAACAGACAGGTTAAATATATTCTGAAAGTGGGAGATCCTTCGAAAGCAAAAGTAGCAATGCAAAAAATAGAAAATTGCAGACTCGGTTTTATTGAGTCTCTGTTCATGAGTAGTAATTAGTGCAACACTACTAACGCCCCCCCTAGCACCGACTTAAGCAGTATTCAATTTTCAAAACCAGTAACATCAAAACGAATGACCCCGAATGACCAGAATATATAACGACACTGAGAACAAAGTACGGGGCGACTTTTTACGACCGCCACACAAGCACTTAACATCTGCAGCTGTTGTGAAGTACATATATTCTGAAAGTGGGAGATCCTTCGAAAGCAAATGTAGCAATGCAAAAAGAGAAACTTGCAGTTAATCATTGTAGACTATTGTAGCACCATTCACTCATCGGTTTTCGGCTAAACTCAACTGTTCTAGGTCCCGATAACTACATGTAACACTTCTTCGGCGACCTGACTCGCACTTACAAACAACACGGATCCAATTAGACGTCGAGTAAGTGTTGAACATCTCATTAGCCCTTTCCCTGTTCTATGTTTATTCTAAATTTCAATACCTACTTAATATTCAGGGACATAATAATAGTTATAATGAAATATGGACGGTGAAACATTGTATAGCCATTTCAGAAAGTGAGGAAAGAGATCTTTCAAATATCACTCGCAAACAGAGCAGACCCTGATCAGACGGCTCCTCAAGGAGCCGTCTAATCTGGATATACTCTGTTTGCAAATGCGTGGAAACATGTTTATATGAAGGAAAGGATTAAGATCTAAATTGTTGGACACTCCGCTAATAGTTTCTAAACAGCTTGAACTGATCGGAAGCAAGAAAACATTGCTCGAGATCAGTTGGAGTAGACATAACTGATTTGTGGTAGATTATACAATAAATCTCTTCTAAACGTAACCACCGTATATATAAAGGCAGGTGGTAGCTTAATGCAAGATAAAAGTTATGCAGAAAGCTAATACAGGATAACTTTCGTCCTGTATTAAGCTATTGTCGAAGAGTACAAATCCACATGTATAGGTCAGTGAGTTAATTATTTGAAAATTATCTTGTTCCTTATGTTCTTGTCGGAGGGTTTCCTAATAAATTTCGCAAGAACCTCTAGTTCACATTGTGGTTGGTAAAAGCTGCTACAGAAAAATTGTTAGGGAAATTGAAAAGTACAGAAGAAACGTGAATATTTTCAAATCGTTGAATCATCAGCTAATACATATCAAATTGTACTCTACGACACAACGTATACCTTTAAGATCCATCGTTGTACATCGTTAAACCGGAATTATATGAGATAATAATTTAGATACTTTTAGGCAGGTGGCTGCTTAATACAGGGTGAAAGTCATGCAGAAAGCTCCTAGAGGAGAGTTCTGCAAGACTTTCACTCTGCATCAAGCTGCCATCTATCTCAAAGATCGATATTTACACTAAACTTAACGTCCGGTTTATATTAGATTTAACGTCCGGTTTAGAGGGGTTTTACTGTACATCCTTTTGGCCGTCGCTTTACAGGTCTTTTACTGTATATTTACAAAATATACTTACCAGATATGCCAATTGCGGTGCAATCACGGACCCTACCCTTGCAAACATACTCATAAAGCCGAAGCCAATGTTTCTGCAAAAATGGAAACACGCTAAGTACTATGGACATTCCATAACTCTCGTCGTCTCCGTCAATGTTTATCCTTTAGCCTGTTGCGAGCAGATGAGTGATTACTTATGCAACACTTCAGATCCAGATTAAACGCCGAGTAACCAGGTGTCTCAGGATTTAAATGTTTGACACCCTGGTTGTAGGTTGAATTTTGAAAATTGTGGTAGGCGAAAATGTCTGTTAAAATAACTTGATCAGTAGGCTAAATGTTTAAATAAACAAAAAGGGCAACAACTCCCATATTTGCTGCTGTTGAATCCTGATGAAAATTGCAGATGTTTGGGACCATATGATGATAATGACATAAACGTCAGTATACATGTAATTATGTAAGAGAAGCTGCCTGGGTAAAACGAACTTCGATATCTCGAACTCGGATAACTCGAACAAAACGTTCAGTCCTTTCAAAACTTACAATACAGAATTGTTTTAAAATGTATCGCTACAGATATCTAGAAACACACATGACAGCTTAATACAGGTATAAAGTAATGCTGAAAGCTCCTACAGGAGCTTGCAGCATAACTTTAGACCTGTATTAAGCTGTAGCATTGAACAATTATTCAGATTAGAAATCGGATGACTAGAATTTCTGTTATCTCGAACTAATTTTCACGGTCCCTTGAAGTTCGAGTTATCGAAGTTCAACTGTATATACATTGCTATGCCAAACATTATAGCATCAGATCTAAAATATTCTACAAGAAAAAGAAAGCAGCCAACGTTCAGATGGCTCCCTCAGGACTGGTCTGATCTGGGTCTACTCTGTTTGCAAAGGTGTCAAAAGGCGTATGGTGTAAAAAGTTAATTATAGCATCAGATCTAAAATATTCTACAAGAAAAAGAAAGCAGCCAACGTTCAGATGGCTCCCTTAGGACTGGTCTGATCTGGGTCTACTCTGTTTGCAAAGGTGTCAAAAGGTGTATGGTGTCAAAAGTTAATATTTAAACATTTACCGTACAACGGTAGGGTATAACTCAACGGTCGATGTGGAAACCGGCCCCCATGCGGTACCTATACCAAGTGTAGCTACCATAGCGAAAGCACTGGTTAGCTTGTCTCTAAGGTCAGTGTCTGCAAAAAAAAAAGATATCGTCATTGGCCGGTATCACGGTAAAACAGGCATTCAGATAGTGTGAGAAACGTGTAGACGTAGATCAGTTGCCATGCTCACCGAGTGATGCAATCCGCACATGTACGATTTGCACCATGAGAAGATTTGTAAATACACGTGCAGTATGCAGCCATACACACCTATATACATTGTATATATGTCTAGATAAACTAGACACTAGCGAGTTTCAAACCTGTT
Organism: Azorinus chamasolen; assembly: GCA_963576725.1. NCBI lineage: Eukaryota > Metazoa > Mollusca > Bivalvia > Cardiida > Solecurtidae > Azorinus > Azorinus chamasolen. The sequence goes on from OY755248.1 coordinate 54,263,636, forward strand.
ACGCGTATTAGACCTTTATTAGGCAGCTGGTTGAGCTTTGCTTTCGAAAGCGTAGGTTGCGGGTTCGGTCCTGACGAGTCGTACCAATCACCTTTAGTCTGCTGAGCAAGTATTTCAGGGTGTCCACAGTTTGGCTCCTGATGGGACGCCGAGTAACTCGACTGTTTGCAAAGATGATAATAGATCCGCACAAAGCACATATTAAACTACCATTGAAAGTAGATATTCATGCAAAACACATAGAGTAGGAGTCTTACTAGCAAAAAAAGACTGGCCATGTAAAACCTATCGAACAACAAATACCTTCAAACAGTACTTTCATTACTTTGATTTTCTACTTTCTATTAGCGCAAGCTTTTTGAAAAGCTATTGGAGGGATGCCAAGTTGTTTTAACCCTTTACCTGATAGAAGCGGCTTTTAACGTGTTTGATTTATTCCTCCGCTGAAGAAAATAGTTCAAATTCATACAGTCATGAACATATTGCATAATAAATATTTTCTATATCCTAGTAGGTGGTAGCTTAAAGCAGGATGAAAGTAAAGCAGAATGCGCCTTAAGGCGCATTCTGCTTTACTTTCAACCTGCTTTAAGTGGTCATATGTCTTCAAAACTAGAAACAGGCTATTGGGTAAAGGGTTAACCCTTTCTTTGTTGAATATTCAAATGTACACATGTTTGTTTTGCTATTGGTATAACCTGTAGAGTCATATCTATATCATTGCACGAGCAAACAGGGAAAACCCTGATAAGACGGCTTCCAAAGGAACCATCTGATATGGGTCTTCTCTGTTTGCAAATGTGCATAAATAGTGTTTATATGAATAATAGGACTAACACTGGGAACGTATTTTGTCACGCTGTGTTGCTCAGAGTAAAGCTACCCCTACTTGTTACACATAACAGCAGAATCTACCTAAATTTACGCCTAGTGGATGTTATACTCCTTGTAAAATATTTGTCGGTTCACCGTTTCTGAATGGAATAGCCCATCAATGTTTACTATAGAGTCCACTCATTATGAACGGCTTAACCCATTACCTTATAGGCTATTTTTAGATCCAACCACTTTGAATAAATCTACCGAAAAGGAGCATTAACTAGAGGAAAGGATTTTTTTTAGATTTTTGAAGTTTGAAACCATTGTGATAAATAGAGCATTTGCTCCCATAGGAGCAAAATTTTAATACTGTATTTATCACAATGGTTTCAACAGGTGCCTTTTACAGAGGCGTAGAAAGGCGTATTTATGGAGGAAAGGGTTAAACCCATTCCACCCTAGACTATTTTTAGAAACAACCTCTTTGAATAAATCTACTGAAAAAGAGCATTTACTAGGGAAAATATTTTTTTAGCATTGCATATTTTGAAACCAATGTGACACAAAGAACATTTTCTCCCATGAAAAAAAAAGCTCTACTTATCACAATGGTTTCAAAATGACTTTTACAGGGGCGTCAAATAGTGTAAGTAGGAGGGAATGGGTTAAACTTGCTTCAGTGTGTTGACTGACAAACAATGCAGACGCTGATTAGAGGGCTCCTCTAGGAACACTCTGATTTGGGTCTACAATGTTTGCAAACGCAAGTACGTACATACATGCGTTTCCCACATTTAACCAATTCCCTCATAGGCTATTTTCAGATACAACCTCTTTGAATAAATATACCGAAAAGGAGCATTAACTAGAAAAAAGGAAAATGTTAGAATTTCGTAGTTTGAAACCATTGTGATAAATAGAGCATTTGTTCATATAGGAGCAAATGCTCTATTTATCACAATGGTTTCACAAAGTGACTTTTACAGAGTCGTCAAAGTCGTCAATATGAGGGAATGGGTTAAATGATTATATCCGTGTGTTTTGCAATTTGGCCAACCTCCGATTCATTTGTCCGAGTGTCAAAAGGTTTGGATCCTGACGATATTCCGTGTGTCCGAGTGTCTCGGTGTCTTATCTGGATCCAAACTGTTTGCAAATATGATACAGGTAGCGCTTAACAGGAACCTCCATTCATTACTTAACCCTTCTCTTGCTGATTTTTAAAATACATTTCTCCTTCTTTACCCATGCCCTGTTGTATAATTACATATATCTTCACAGTGTACAAGTATTTCGCTGTGCAATCACTGCTATGGAGTGCACTGATTGCACAATCAATATGTAAATAGTGCAGACCCTGATGAGACAGCTCCTGCAGGGAGCTGTCTCATCTGGGTCTTCACTATTTACAGGTGGGTATATTGACGTGAATAGCAAGCGAAGGGTTAAAGATGTAATCTGCTCAAATTTCCCCAAGGTTTGCATTTCAAACTGACTTGAGAATCGGAATCTATGTACCTTAACACTTATTTAACACTAAACAGCATGGTTAGTAAATGGTTGTTTGTGGCGATAAATTTAGAAAAATATATTGCTACGGAAACCAACGGAACAGCGTTCGTCATTTGCCGGAATCTGTCGGAAGATTCAAATTTACATAACGGAAATAATCATTCGATGCATATGTAGGCCAACAAACAGTGTCACCCGTTGTACATGTGATAACAACCTAATTGATATTCAAAGCGTTGTTTCGAAATAGAATCAGAGTCATTCAGAATATGGCCGAAGATGTCCCCAGATTTCCGAACAAAATCCCCGTTTCTAAAAAGGAGGCGCCTTTGAAAGAACTTCAAATTCAGAATTCGGATTGCGATAATATTTAGCTGAACAAATATATCCTGTCGGAAAATGGGTTGTAAGCATTATTTTCATTGTATGTATACGTGTACAGCTTCTGGTATTGATTGATTAATACGAAAAATTTCGCATAATACAATTTAAGCCGGAACATCTATCATTCCGTATGGGCATGAGCTAGTCGGTTTCTGTAACGGTTTTGAAAAGTGGCCATGCGTTTCCGCGTGTCTAATGTCAGTGGAAAGAGGAACATATTATTTCAGAAATACAATTTGTAATTAAAATTGAATTGTTATTAAAACATCTATAGATCGACAACATGGTTATGTTTGTTTAAATGTAGTTTTACCTATGTACTGGACTATTCCCACAACCAGACAACCCACTGCCGATATAACGTAACAGAAGATGATACTGATTCGACGTCCAAATCTATAACGAGTAGTACAGAAAAAAATCTAAACAGGACGTTCAATTTAGTATAAATATTTGTCTTGGAGACAGGTGACAGCTTAATGCAGGGTGAAAGTCACGCAGAAAGCTCATCTAGGAGCTTTCTGCATGACTTTCACCCTGCATTAATCAGTCTCATGAATATTCATGTAAGATATAATGACAATATGAATATCTATTGGCCGTTTTTTTTTTATATCGGTACAAGAACACAGGATCAGCTTATACATGTAATTGTAAAACTCCGTAAGCAAACATAATACTCTGATCAGACGGCTCCAGCAGGATATGAGTCTATACTGTTTGCAATGTCATGAAAACGGGGTTATATCAGGTAAACGGTTACACACGGCGATATGCAAATACAGTCGACTGCTTAGTGGAGTTTTCTGCGTAACTGTCGTCCAGCGTTAAGCTCCCAATACTGAGCTCATGGCCAATAATTAGATGGTTTTACAGAGAGGGTTTATCACATTTCAGCTATTTGATACGTGTTGCTTTTCACGATACCCATACCCACTGTGATAGAAAATTAGATCTGATGTAATTATGACTACATCCGAGGCTATTAGTAAAAAAAGCGTAATTAGTGTTTAAATATCGTTTTACACAGTATTTGCACATTCAAGAAAAAGGATAATACGTTTGAATATTTGATATAACACAAAATTATTGAAGATAATTCATTTAGATAATTGAATAAACACCCCACAACCAGTAACACGGGGGGAAGATCAACTCGTATTCCAATAATGACTTTGGATCTGTACTATATACAAGTGTCCCTTTATGCAGGATTCGTTCATCCTGTTATCGGATAGAAGCAGGTTGAAAAGCCTGCATGACTTTCATCAAGCATTAAGCTGCTACCTGAATAAAGAACGACATTGATATGACACTTCTTTATTTTCGGTCTTTTTTCATTCACATACAGTAAAACCCCTCTAATGCGACCACCTAAAAGAGGTATAATTCTGAGTGGTAGATGCAGGTGCTAGCTTAATGCAGGACAAAAGTAATACAGAAAGCTCCTAGAGGAGCTTTCTGTGTTACCTTTGTCCTGCATTACGCAACCATCTGCTTGTAACGACACCCATGTTTATTCATTAAGTGGTCGCATTAGAGGGGTTCCACATAATTTGACGACGAAGGGATGGTTTTTAGAATTTTAACCGTAAACCTGCTGAATAATTAAAACTGGATCCTCCATTTCTGAATATTACTCAAACAAATGTATCACAGATGAAAATTATTTTATTACAAATAGTGTGGATCCTGATCAAAGGGCTACACCGTTTGCAAATGTTTTATATGCTCGGTTAAACGTTTACATGCAGTATACTTACTTGTTGCACATCCAAATCGAGACTAATGAGAGTGGAATAGTGATGATGCTGAAGATGAACGTGTTGAGAAAGAAGTTGCCAGAGAGAGCCTGAATGCCAAACCTGATGCTATACGACACCATTCCAAGAGCAAACCTGTGACGATAATGTCAAGTTTTAACCCTTCATCCAATGGCTATTTATGTAAGAAATAATGACATAAAGAATATGTAACCTTTAGCCTGCTATGGGCAGACGAGTGAATACCTATGCAAACAAGTTTGGATCCAGATGATACGCCGAGTAACTCGGCGTCTCATCAGGATCCGAACTGTTTGACACCGTGATTGCATTTTGGTAGACAAGTTGATTATAGGTTGAATTTTGAAAAAATGTATTTGGTGAAAAAATCTGTAAAAATAATAGCTTATTGTTTATAATGGCACAGGGACACGGACACATTTGGCCGTAGTAGAAACTGCAGAATCATGGCTATAGTATGTCATAAGCAATCAGAGCAGTCCCTGATCAGACGTCTCCTGTAGGGGCCATCTTATCTGGGTCTACTCTGTATGCAAAAACATAGAAAAACGCATTTACGGAGTAAAGGGTTAATAAAGCTAAATCTAATAATTTAAAACAGTTTCAAAAGTATTACGATATATATTGATACTCATAGTTCACTGTAATCTAAATGTTTAGAAATGTTTTAAAACTCCTCTTATGTTAAGCTCGTCTTGGCAAGCATTTGCAAATAGCTTGGATCCAGATTAGACACTGATTTACTCGGTGTCTCACCAGAATCCAGGCTGTTTGTTACTCGGTCAATAGCCTCTCAAATGACTGATTGAATAGGAAGTCAATAAAAAATGTACATTATTTTTTTTTTCAGCGGGGTTTAAACCGCACCATACGCTATCATGCCAAACATTACAATTTCGAACCGTACCGTATACATGTAGTGTTGAATTGTTTGTTTGCTGATGATAATTTTACAACCTGATACCTACCAGTTCAGGGCCAACAGAAGGGTTATCTTCACCAACTCCTTTTTCCGGAACAAGTCCAAGACTGTGTATTTATGTTTGCTCGATTCATTATCTTCCATGGAAATTCCGCACAACATAGATTCTACTTGATCATTGGACAGCTTGTGCGAGTTGAGCTTGCCAATGTACTGGATGACTTTCCTGGCTTCGTCCCGTTTGTCATGTGACAGATACCATCGGAAACTCTCTGGTATAAAACTGAATGGAAGAGAAATTTGGTTTATGTATCCTCATCGTCGTCATAATCAATAGTATCAATATCCACCCTCCCCCACTTCTTCATCAAATCCACCACCACCACCACCACCACCACCAACATCAATCATCATCATCATCATCATCATCATAATCATCATCATCATCATCATCATCATCATCATCATCATCAACAGCATTTTCATAATCATCATCATCATAAACAGCATTTTCATAATCTTTGTTATAATTTAACTTTATTGATATCAAGAAACAAGTCAATAATGCATTTTGCAAACATTGCAGATCCAGATGAGATGGATTCTAGAGGATCCCTCAAATCAGGGTCTGCGCCGTTTGTCATGTTAAACTTTATTAAAATATATAATTGTTCACGGCAAGCTTGACCTGTTTGAAGTTTGGAATAGTCCTTTTGAAAGTTCAGCGCCGAAATGGTATTTCGTTTAGTTGTTGATAGTGCGATGTGTAATCACTTGCCTCCTAAGCGCATCATGATTCTTAGTTGCAAGACGGTTTGGATTCAGATGAGATGCCGAGTAACTAATTCGGTGTTTCATTAGGATCTAAGTTGTTTGACACTCGGTCAATAATTTATAAAAGGCTTCAACGAATCGGAAGCAAGTTAGATTGTAACAGATCGGAGAGAAGCAGGCATTTTTTTTTTATAAATAGCAACATTCCAGAGCTCCAGATAAGATGCGTAAATTAAAACTATTTCTCCACCAAGCACTATGTTGAAACCACTCTTTAGAATCGTCAAAAGAGTGGCCACAGCATAGAGTTTGATGGAGAAATGACGGCTTTAGTATTTGAGTACGCACCTTTATCTGTAGCTCTGGCAAATGGCTAAAAACTGTTTCTAACTTACAACCATGTTAGTAGAAAGGGAACGGTCATCAGGGCTATGACAAGATGTAACTGTCTCCAGTCAGGTAGCAGGTAGCCCATCAAACAGAATACACATGCCTCTAGTGGCCATGACGGTATGGCCACAACCCAGGGTCGCATACTGGGTAAGGTTGTTTCCGTCATCAGGGTACATTGCACGGTTAGGAACCAGCCCATACCTAACCCTGAATATACAAATTAGAATATGGAAGGCAACTTGAACTAAAAAAAAGTTCATACTTCTCAGTTGTATACATAGATCTGCAAACACATCATTGAAAGAACATGCTGGTTGATCCAATATAGTTTCTCAAATACTTTTCAGAAACATAGTTAATGTATTACTGAGGCAGTTTTTATGCTTCTTATTCAGTGGAAACTGTCTGAAACCGACATCAAAAAATGGTACCTTTATTGGTCTGTAAGACGGATGATAGCTTAATTCAGGTAAAAAGTAATACAGAAAGCTCCTGTAGGAGCTTTCTGTATTACTTTTGACCTGCATAAAGCAACCAACCGCTTTTTGTAATTCTATGTCCAATTAATAAAAAGTCGCTTAGGGCAGGTTCTACTATATTTACCCCATTTTAAAAAGATCTTTCACGTATACTCGGCTCAAATGTTTATAACGTGTTTAACTCCTTCAACCCGAGACATGCATGCACTGTCATTTGAAAACAATGTATACACACATTTCAGTAGGCTCCTAGAGGAACTCTCTGATCACGGTCTGCACCGTTTGTCATTCGAAATCCTGTTGAATTCCTTAGTATTTCATACTAAGTGGACTCTATAGTTAAACACTGATGGGATACTATTCCTCTCTGAAAATTCAGGGTTTGAAGAGGTAATACCTTTTGGCGTGGATCGTTCAGTATAACTGGGTAAATTCTAATATAGAGAATTCATATTTCAATATACAGCACACCCTGATCAGACAGTCCTCGTATTTTTCAGACCAGAGTGACGTGCGCTGTTAGCTATTGTCTTATGTACAGGTTGCAATGTATACATTAGTTAACCCTTTCCATGTTCTTTATTTAGGTCAAATTTCAATACCTACTGAATATTCAAATTAACAAAATAGTTATGAAGAAATATGGAAGGTGGAACATTGTAGACATTTTAGACAGCAAAGAAACAGATCTATCAAATTCTATTAGCAAACAGAGCAGACCCTGATCAGACGGCTCCTTTAGGAGCCGTCTGATCTGGGTCTGCTCTGTTTGCAAATGCGTGAAAACACGTTTATATTAGGGAAATGGTTAAGTATTAAATCATGGAAATCATGATTTTCATTAGATTATTTTATAATGGCACATAAACACAGGAAATTTGGCAATGACGGAAACTGTAGAATCACATCTATATTCTTTCTTAACCCATCTGCTCCCAATGGATTATTCCATGTTTATATATTGGATTAGACCATTTTTTTTACCTAAGGGGTGCCTGGCCTAAATTTCCAATTTTGTTTTGTTTTATATTGAATTTCCTATCAGCAAACAGTGTAGACTCTGATCAGACGCCGCATTATGCGGCGTCTGATCAGACTACACTGTTTGCCTACGCCCCATATATGGGATCGCGGGAACAAATGGGTTAAGCAAACAGAGCAGACTCTGAACAGAAACCTTATGTTGGACCAGGGTCTACTCTGTGGCGTATGAAATGAAAACTTATCATTTTTTGATATTGGTGATCAAAATATTCATCATGTAAAGGGTTAATCTAAACTAGATCAACTTACCACACAGGACACGGGCCGCTGCCAACATAACCCAGCCATTGGAGAAGTACCCAATCAGGTTGGCCACAATGAGCATGATCAGTGACATATATACAGGCGACTTTCTGCCCACAATGTCTGCCACTTGACCGCTTATTACGTTGCCAAGAACAAGACCAATCATCTGTATAGAGGCTATCAGAGAAGGTATCCAGGACGACGTGCATGCCATATCCCACTGCATAATTTTGAATGATATAATTAACCCATCTGCTCCAAGTGGATTATTCGAAGTTTATACATTGGATTAGTTCATTTTTTATCTAAGGGGTATCTGGCCTAAATTTTCAATTTCGTTTTGATTTAAATTGAAATTCCTATTAGCAAACATTGTAGACTCTGATCAGACGCCGCATAATGCGGCGTCTGATCAGAGTCTACATTGTTTGCCTACGTCCAATATATGGGATCGTGAAAGCAAACGGGTTAAATATTTCGCTGACATTGATGCACATTTGATTACCTAAACAAACAGTTTGGACCCAGGAGAGATGCTGAGCAACTCGGCGTCTACCGAGGATCAAACCTGTTTGGCGTTGTGATTTTTTTTCTTGAAAGAAAATGGAAGAACGTTAAAAATGAAATTTTGACAGGCGACACATTTTGTACACTACATTATGAGGCAGCCAACGGATCAATGCGTATTTTCTTGATCTGTTTTTTTTTATCACATAAATGGCCAACAGTGGTTATGTATTATAACTACCTTGCTCATATGATACTGTTCACGAAGAGATGGATGAGGAGAAAGTTTGGGAGAGGAGAAATCGGTAGGTAGATCTATTCTTTTCACTCATTTTAAACATTCCTCTCCTAATAATTCTATCTTATCCTTTATACAACAAGAACAATAACAACAACTTAAAACAACAAGCAGCAATAACAAATAAATAAAAAATGTAATAAAACAGAACAACAACAAAAATAAAAACAAAATGACGTCGATAACAATATGACAAAATGGTATCTTCATTGATCTAAACTGTTTAACAATTTGATTGTGGATGAAATATAGGAAAACAAACCGTGATAATAAGATTAGATGGCATGGTTTGAAGTTACCTCGAGACGAAAGTGACTCAATATTAAAAAAGATTGATGTGTACTAGTATGTGTTCTAAACTTCAGTACCTCACTGACAATTGTGTACATGGACTGGTCATACACGATGTTGGAGCACTTTGTATTGTTGTCATACACGCATGTCTTGTAACCAACATGTCCTGTATATAACGTATCTATCGTTGTGATGTTGTCCGTGACGTCACGGCACCACCATTTTGGAGTGGCTATGAAGAATATAGACAAATACATGCTGGTCACAGTCGGTGTTTTCATAAGGTGCATCAGAATACACAGTACAACCTGGAACCGCCCGCAGCCTCCGATGGCTTTGATGATCGCCTCTGGGTTAGTTTTATCACTCATCGCTGTTGATTCTGATCAATAGATGTAATCAACAGAACTACAAAATAAGCCGGACGTTAAATTTAGTATGAATATCGGTCGTGGGGACAGGTGAGAGCTTAATGCAGGATGAAAGACATGCAGAAATCGCCTCTAGGAGCTTTCTGTATGGCTTTCACCATGCATTAAGCAGCTACCTGCCTAAACGGAACTAAAGTCTTTCCTACTAGAATTCCGATTTAGAGGGGGTCTACTGTACATATAATTCTCACTGTATGACCACTGACAAGACACCTTATCTATTAACCGTGCAACCTCTTTCCAAGCCTTTGCTTACAGAGTATACTCAGAACAGAGGGATCCTGTGGAAGCCGTCTGACCTGGGTCTGTCCTGCTTTCTTATAAACTCATTATATATCAGTATCCATACTTATTAAACTTTTAGTTGAGTCTGAGTTCGTTCTAAAGTTTTTGATTGGTCAGATTTGAGTCTTTTGCTCAAATCTGACCAATCAAAAGCTTGAGAACTCAATTATAACCAATCAAAAGCTTGAGAACAGACTCAGACTCAACTAAAAAGCTTTATAAGCATGGACCCTGACTTTACGGCTTTGAACCAATATCAAACATTAATGTGTACATATGCTATTGCAAAAACAAATCAGCTCATAAATATTCATGATGTCATTATTTCTTACGTGAATATCTAACAGGGAAAATGTTAACCACTAGCCAGCTGTAAAATATGTGTTCTATTCAAACGCAGATCTGCTTCATTTCTTACTTACTTTCAAATCGTCAATACGTTAGAGAAACGAATGGCCGAGCGTAAAACTGTGGATCGTGTCGAGACACAAAGGGAATATTTGCAAAAGTCAATCAGGTAATATTTGGAAAAGAAAGGCTTAAGGCGTTGCGCTCTACAGTTAGCAGTCAAATGCGTTTAAAATTGGTTTTAGCAAAATATGAGATTGAGAACAGGCACCCGAAGCTTCAGAGATGGTGTTATACTAATAAATCAGTATATGTTTGTTTTTAAGCTTTTATATGTTTCGTACTGTACAAATCAGCAAATGTTTGCTTAAATAGCATCTGTTTGTTTCATACTAAGCACACCAGCATACGTTTGCTTTTAGAAATAGTTTTTATATGATTCATATTATACAAATTACCATATGTTTGCTTATACAGATTCATGCTTTCTTTTTGCTTAAACCATATCTAAATGTTTGTTTTGTTTTCAAAATTAGTAATATGCACAATCCTAAAGATGCAAGTGTGTGCTAAACCAGAAATCAGACAAGAGTTGCCACTTTGATAATTTGCCAATTTAAATGATCTGGGTCCTTTCTTGAGCCCCTCACAATTAGCTATGTCATACGGCTATACATGTATTTTTATTTGGGCTGCGAAAGCAGTCCACTCTTATAGATTTTGAGTAAGGACCATGATTTACTACGTTCCTGTGTTTCTATAAAAGCCAATCTTTTTAATAATCATGGTTTACTGTGTGATTTTATTTATATATACTTATTTATTTTATTTATTTTGATTCATATATTTTTCCTAGCGGGGCACATATTTTTGTCGGGGTTATTTCTTTCTTTTCTGCCATGACCCAATTTCAGTGAAATGCTATTGAATTAGGTATAAGTGATTAAAATCACGCTCACTGTTAGCGTGGTCTAAGGGTTATAGCCATGGATTATGAGTTCGTGGATTCGATCCTTTGTGGAAGCCCAAATTTTCGCTCATTGTTTAGCACCCGTAGTTTACGTGCTTTTGCTTTAAAACCATTTTGTACATAACACTATAAGTCCTTTGTTTGCAGTTAGGCTTTGGTAAAGTTATTTAGCTTAGACCTTTATTACTCGTGGTTTTGTTGACCGTTTTGCATATTTCACCATTGTGCATGTATGTAATCTTAAATGTATATCTATAAATACTACTAACATGTTCTTAATTTGGGGACAATATAAGTGAAAAAGTTAATGGGCATTGAGTCTACCTTTTCGAATAATTTCACGTAGACTGTAAGTATGGGAGTTTGTACGCCTATTTAGCAGTAGATATGTGAAGTGTTTGATGGAATTAGTGGCGAATTTCGTACGGTGCTAGAAGCTTTGTGATTTATCATAAATTAATTTTACTTGTAAACATCACTTAACGTGATAATGGTTTCTACGTCAGTGTGTTTCAGCAAATGAATAACATTGATCTGTGAAGTGATAATTTGTGTATTATTGGTTCCATACACGGATATTATGCATCATGGCTCATAAAACATTACCCCGTTTCTGCTATTAATTTATACATTACAGTCATGTTTTCCCAATGTATCTATTAATTAAAAGTTCTAAACAATATTGCTCCCTCATTTTCTTCTATCCTGCTTAAATACATGTTACGCAGCCATTTTACGCTTGCGTAAAACCTCGATTGTCTCCTTTTTCCAAGTCCTCTCAAGGACTACTCAGCTTATTGGTCCCGTGCAACTCTATTTGAGGGTCAGGAAAACCAAAGAAACCCCTCTCTACCCCTGACAATATACTCATAGCACACTAAGTATTTGGACAGACAAGCCTAGGCACATAGTGCAAACCCATCTCAAACTGATCTTGACATCATGGTCTTCGCTATTCGCTACTATGTAAGTCTAACTTAACCCATTCCCTCATATTGACGACTTTTGACGACTCTGTAAAAGTCACTTTATGAAACCATTGTGATAAATAGAGCATTTGCTCCTATAGGAGCAAATGCTCTATTTATCACAATGGTTTCAAACTACAAATTTCGGAAATTTTCGTTTTCTCTAGTTAATGCTCCTTTTCGGTAGATTTATTCAAAGAGGTTGTATCTAAAATAGCCTATGAGGTAATGGGTTAAGGTTACTAAAATGGTGTTCAGCTGCATTGCCGAGGAAGTGTGATAGTTTGGATCAAAACTGGTTAACACTCTGACTGCGTTTCTGTAGAGAAATTAAAAGCAATAGTGTCTATTAGATATAAATATAGGTATGATGACTATACAATGCTGCATTGGTTAACAGTAGAGACCTGCTCAAATACACATACAGTAGAACACCTCTATTGTAACCACTTAATGAATAAACACGGGTGTCTTTATAAGCAGGCAGTTGCTTAATATATGACACAAGTAATGCAGAAAGCTCCTCTTGGAGCTTTTTGCATTGCTTTTGTCCTGCATTAAACTACCACCTGCATCTAGCCCCAGAGATGATACAGTTTTAGGTGGTCGCATTAGCTGGGCTTTACTGTATTAACCTGGTAGTTTTCTTTGGTTAACACACGTTATTACTGTCCCTCATAGAAACGCATGTTCACGTCTTTTGCAAAGAGTGGACACAGATCAGAAGCTCCTTCTGGAGTCTACTGGCCAGGATTACGGACATTTATAGATATGACGTTCGAAGGCGGTACTCCAAGCTTTTGATTGGTCAGATTTGAGTTCTCAAGCTTTTGATTGGTCAGATTTGAGCCAAAGGCTCGAATCTGACCAATCAAAAACTTGAGAACGATCTCAGACTCAACTAAAAGCTTTATAAGCATGAACCCTGCTTTCATCCTACAGTCTTCTTTGGTGGTTTATATCTTTTTGTGCGTTTCACCACGTTTTGTATTGTAGCCGTGGCGTTTCCTGTTTGTTGGTGTTTTGATGCCATGCCTTTTTGTGTATGGATTTCCCTGTACGTTTTTACTGGGTTCACCCTGGTGAAAAAACCCAAACCTTTCCATTATGTGTTTTAATGATTCTGTCCATGAAAATGAATGAGGCGACACTGTCACATTCTTGATAAATAAAAGCGTATTAAACAGGGAAAAGGTTATGCAAGGACACGAGCTTGCATGTAAAGCCAGAGATAACCACTATACAAGATTGTGCTAAATTGACACACATTTGCTTACTCTTTGGAGCTTGACGTGAGGATGTATAGTTTATTTTGCTTTATTTTACTTTGTATTTGTTCTTCATTAAAAGTGTATATATCTATATATATCTGACAGTTTGGTATGACTTATAGTAAAAAAGTAAAGTACCTAGTTATAGTCTACTTTCAGTCCGAATGACCGTTCAGCCGACTGACATGTACACAGTAAACGAGGAAAAATGCTTCTTGCCTAACTTCACAGACTCTTGGTTACGTGTTTGGGTGTTCGAATCCCCGATTCCGCGCTAATGATTACACCGCTTCAGCCTATTAATTCATGTCATGGACACACTCTAAATCAGTAATCCCTAGTAATATTTGGTCATCGGTATCAGCCTTAGCAATCCTTGATGGATCCTTGCTCATACCTGGGCATGGTTCCAAACCTACTGGATTAATGTACTCTAAAACTTCGGATTTAACGCTTTCAGTGCGGGAACCGAGTCACTAATGTCCTTTACAAACAATGTAAACCTAGATTAGAGAGCTCCTAAAGGAGCCCTCTCACCAGAGTCTGCAATGTTTGTAATGTTGCGTATTATTAACAAAATATATGGATTTTCACGGTAAGTTTGACATCTTCGAAGTTTGGAATATTCTATTCAATATTCCAATGTTGGAAGGGTTAAAGCCGTTCTTACTTTTACAATCTCATACTGAACCCATATCAAACTATACTTGTACCTGTAAGTCTCTGTTGAATAGTTCTAAATCAACAATCCCTAGTAATATTTGGTGATCGGTATCATCCTTAGTAATCATTGTTAGATCCTTACTCATACTTGGGTATGGTTCCAAACCTACACGTTTAATGTACTCTAAAACTTCGGATTTAACGCTCTAAAATTATAGGAAAATTACAGGTCATATACAGGAAATCCTCAGGTTGCCATGTTGTTCTACGTTATTTGTTTGTGTGTGTGTGCGTGCATGCGTGCGTGCGTGTGTGTGTGCGTGAGAGAGAGAGAGAGAGAGAGAGAGAGAGCATCGGTCATCAACGAACAACTGTGTTGTCCTACGGACATTAATATGTACATTTTGTATTAGAAGGTTTAGAACGGTGATTAAAACGGCAGACTAGGGGTGAAAAGGAATAATCTCCTCTCACCACAGTGACATGTAGTAATCCGTAGTCATATCTCCCCGTGAAAACTGCTGCAAATTATTCCCATTCGATAGCACCACGAGTTACGTATCAGCCATCCCTTTGCAACTGATACTAGATCCCTAATTAACACTTACTAGTACCTTCTAAACTGACGTTAACTGTAGAAACTCAGGAACTGGGGACACAGTTACGTGTTATACTTAACATATTGTTATCAATAACAGTCATCATATGTGACCAAGACATTAACCCTTTCTCTACCAATGTTACATCTGTGGTTCAGTTTTGGTCCAGATGAGACACCGAGTAACTCGGGTTTCATCAGAATCAAAACTATTTGTTACTGAGACTATAAGTTTTATAACAAAAATAAAGAAAAATAAAACAATGGCATTTGTGCCTGATGACAAAGTAGGTAGACGACAACATTAGACAGCGAAAGAGTAGAGTCGTGACGCTGCATCACGTGCTGCTAAAACATAGGTGTGCTTATACTCTGGGTCCATGCTTATAAAGCTTTTTAGTTGAGCCTGAGTTCGTTTTCAAGCTTTTGATTGGTCAGATTTTAGTTCTCAAGCTTTTGATTGGTCAGATTTGAGCCAAAGGCTCAAATCTGACCAATCAAAAACTTGAGAACGAACCCAGACTCAACTAAAAGTTTTATAAGCATGGGCCCATATCTGTTACAATGTTTACTAAATTTCAATTAATAAAACACTTGATATCCTAAACCCTTTCACTGTTGTATATTCATGTAAGAAATAATGACGTCATGAATATTTATAATATTGATTTTTATAATGGCGTATGAACACAGGGCATTTTTGCTCCAGACAGAAGATGCATAATGAGATCTATATTACACCATAAGCAAACAGAGCAGACCCTGATCAGACGGCTCCTATAGGAGCCATCTGATCTAGGTCTTCTCTGTTTGCAGATGCGTGACAATGCGCTTACATAAGGGAAAGGGTTAGGAAACTATTGACCGCTTGTCAACTGTTTGAATCATGAATAAACGCCAAGTTACTCGGCGTTTGATCTGGATCCAAACTGTTTGCAAATACGATTCAGATAGCACTAAGCAACCGAATTTTCCGAGAAGAAAATTTCTTTTCGAAGTTATCGATTAAGGCTGTTTCTAAACTAAACGCTGATCAAACTGAATTTTAAGAAGGACACCTTATGTGATGCTTTTGTAGTGTTAGCAAACACGAGGCATGGCAATAACGGAGAATGTTATAGAAAAAAGAACACGGTCATCACATACTTACCAATATAATATTGAAATATTAAATATGCAAAGAGGATGGAACTTAAACAATAAATATTCAGAAGTAAATGAGTTACCCTAAATATACATTAATCACTGATTCAGAACCGTGTTGCCGACACGAATATGGCCTGATGATGAATAATTTTCATTACAAATGGTTATGACCCGCTCTGTTAAACTGTTATCCCTTTACCCTATATACAGTAAAACCGTGATTATTCGAACACTCAAAAAGAGAGAGAGGGTGAGAGAGACACATACAGATGGAGAGAGACATACAGAGGGGGGGAGAGAGAGAGAGAGAGAGAGAGAGAGAGAGAGAGAGAGAGAGAGAGAGAGAGAGAGAGAGAGAGAGAGAGAGAGAGAGAGAGAGAGAGAGAGAGAGAGAGAGAGAGAGAGAGAGAGAGAGAGAGAGAGAGAGAGAGAGAGAGAGAGAGAGAGAGAGAGAGAGAGAGAGAAAGTTTTCTGTTCTTTTCGACGCCCAGTATAACACACTGTTACATCGGACCTTGGTTTCTAGACTCGTATTCGAGTATATTCGTATATTTTTTTACTTAAAAACACTGGCTCTCAATTAGAATAAAATACTGATACAAAGAATTACGTTGAATAAGTCTGAGCATGGGAACGTACAAATATACATAAACATAAACGTTTATTGGAGCTTTATTAGAACAGGAAATCATACAGTGGTATTTATACAAAACATATCCAAACATGTTCAACTAAATATTTCCCTGTTAAATATTTATGTAAGAAAAAAATAATATTAACCCTTCTCTTGCTGAATTTTAAAATACGTTTCTCCTCCTTTACCCATGCCCTGTTGTATAATTACATATATCTTCACTGTGTACACGCATTTCGCTGTGAAATCACTGCTGTGGAGTGCACTGGTTGCACGATCAATTTGTAAATAGTGCAGACCCCGATGAGACAGCTTCTGCAGGAGCTGTCTCATCTGGGTCTTCACTATTTACAGGTACGTATATTGACGTGAATAGCAATCGAAGGGTTAATTAGATTATTTGCATATGAACACAAGACCCACACAGAAATTTAGATTCAGATCTGTATTATATAATTAGCAAACAGAGCACATCCTGATTGGTAGGCTGCTATAGGAATCGCCAGATCGTGGTATATTCTGTTTGCAAAGGCATGACAAGGCGTTTATAGGAATGAAATGGTTAAAACATCACTGTTATATACATGTAGACGTATACCAGTTGATTCTAAACCTAATCACCAATCTCAAGGAATATTCGATAATTTAACCCTATACCCCATAAACATTCGTGCAAGAATAACAGCATGGATATTTTATCCTCCCAATTTGACCTGAGACTAAATTAAATTTCGGCGTGTTTATCGGGATTGTTCGTCATACTCTGTGACAAGAAATAGCAAACCAAAAACCGGTAATAATCATGTTCCTCGAGGAATGTACAGTAAAACCCCTTTAATGAGATCACTTAATGAATAAACATGACTGTCTGTATAAGCAGGTGGTTGCTTAATGCAGACAAAATGAGCTTTCTGCATAACTTTCGTCCTGTATTAAGCTACCACCTGCCTTTGCCACTGTGAATTATGCCCCTTTTTGTTGGTCGCATTAGAGGGGTTTTACTGTATTTTATAGCACATTCTTATACCTTCGGAAATTTATTCGAAGATTACCGACGATAATACACGGAATATGCATGAGTCTCAGGTCAAATTGGTAGGGTAATACTTCACCGAATTGTTATAACCGCACTATAAACAAGGGATTTGTTTTTCTCATGATAGATATTGTAGAAACACATCTATTGAATGTCAAGAGCAAACAGAGCAGACCATAATGTTTCTATATGAACCGTCTGATCTAGATATCTTCTGTTTTCAAATGCGTAGTCATGATAATATTAGTTACATGGTGTTTCGGTACGGTGTACGGGTTTGTATGACGGGTTGGGATTCCGTATTTTCACCCACGTGTGTAAATGCTAGACAGTTTGTATGAATTAATTCCGTTTATTTCATAGGAAATAACCGCCTTATCAACACAGAAATTGAGTTTGTTCAAGCGAATCGATGATGAAACAAAACTGACCAGTCAGGTGATTAACTTGATTTCCGTACACCTCGGATTAAACGGGGTGTACGGTTTCTTACACCCCGTTCACGTTGGCGGTCCCAGCCAATTACATTCCGAGAATTTATGATGACAGGAAATAAGTCTTTTTATAAACTACGAATACATCAACAGGTTCTACTGTTTTCAAATATTTTATCACACCCATATGGTGATTCATCCCATTATTCCGCTCCTCCGTTTATAGCTACAAAGCAAAGTCATTAGTGCGATATAAATAAATACAGTAGAACCCCTGTAACGCGACCATTTAATGAATAAACAATTTTAACATGGTATCTTAATAAGCAGGTGGCTGCTTAATGCAGGATAAACGTAATACAGAAAGCTCCTCTAGGAGCTTTCTGCATTACTTTTGTCCTGCATTAAGCTACCACTTGTATCAAGCACCCAGAATTATACCTCTTTTAGGTGGTCGCATTAGCAGGGTTTTACTGTTTAGTGTCATTATGACACGGATGCCCCGCCCCCTCCCCGCCCACTTCTGGCGAAAGTGTCTCTAAATCAAGCATGCGTTTAGGCAACAAATGTCACACTATTCCTATAACTTTGACACAAATGGTCATTGCAAATATAATCTCTTTATAAGAATCTAAAGGGGATGTCCCTACATTTGACGCGTTTCATAAACACTTAAAATATACAAAACTCATTTGTTTATATTCTTAAAAGTAGTATATCACAAAAAAGCCCTATCCAGTTACCGTTTATAATGACAAATCATCCATGTGTTTGATATCGCCGATCCCGGTTTTACTCCCCGATGTTTCAGTTTATTCGGGTTGAGTTTTAGTTTCGTAACTGTTCGCCCTATTCGCAATTCGCCGACCACTTCCGAGAAAGCTATTACGTAAACAATGGAGGGATCGGGTGATCATCGGCAAAACGCGGAAGAATTTACGGAAAAGACCGATAATATTGTGTTGTAGAACAAACATTATCAGTTATTGATGAAATCGGTTTATTTGTATCACATGGGCATTTTTCGATATAAGTTCAAATTGGGAACCTTCACAATAATGATAGAGCATAGCAAATACCAAGTTTTATGATATTATTGAAAATATGCGATCATTGTAGGGACCTCCTCTTTAATTAACACCAGGGTTGTTTATGTGTGAAAGTTTACAGCAAATCTTTGAAGCAAGTTATGTATGAGGAATCGGACACAATAATTTTTCAATACATGTATGTGTTTTTTAGTGAAAACCAATTACAAAGTCCCGTAACTAGCGCAATATTAACTGGAGCAGCCAATTCCCTTCGTTTCTGCCATTTTCACATCAATCAAGGTTGTCCATCTGTGAAATTTTTAAATAATTCCACTCAATAGAGTATGAGGAGTTGGACACGCAAGATGTTGTGTCTGTATCTTATACATCGATGAAAAATTCAGTCACATGACTTGGTTGGAACAAAAAAGTGAAAGGGATATAAATCCTCGCATTGGTGTATGATGAGGCTTGCATACAATAATTGCGGGACGCATGTAGGGACATACGGACAAGAGCGAAACTATATGCCTCCCACCTTGTGGGGACATACACCATTGAAAATACACATTAAATTGTTAACATTTTCTGGATTAACTCATTAACTAGACAAGTGGTTTGCAAATATAAATCCCATCACCATAAAATAAACATATAACGACATAAGCAGCTATGCATTTTGAACCAGTCATTAGTATCTGATAATGAAAATGTTGGTTTAAACAGTATGAAACTATAGTTCAATGTAACACATCTGGCTATCGGTTGCATTTATTTCTATATCATAGAGACTTTCCGCGTGTTGCTTTTACCGATTTATCATTTTGCAAAATATATATGTAACCATTCTCATTATGAAAAGATAAAGTCGACTAACAACCGTTTCGTTAACAAACATATCCTTAAAATGTTGTTCAAGTGTCAAACAGCTTGGATCCTGATGAGACACCAAGTTTCTCAGCATCTCACATAGACTAAAGCTGTTTGAAAATGCTTGTAAAAGTGTGTTTTGCATGATAAAGTGTTCACATATTCCCTCATATTGATGCCCTTTAACGCCTGTGCAAAAGTCACGTTTTGAAACCATTGTGATAAATGGAGCATTTTCTCCATATGAGCAAACACTCTATTTATCGGAAAGGTTTCAAAACTACACAAATGTGAATTTTCCCTTTTCTCTAGTAAATGCTCATTTTCGATAAATTTATTTAAGGAGGTTGTATACACGCTCTCATACACACTTCTACATTTCTGGATTCAATAATGAACGATACCACGTACCTATTATAGAAGAACCTCGTAAACCAAGCCACCTTGGGCGGAATGTGGTTGGGTAGAGAAACGGTTTGATAAATGGAGAATAAAGCAGCTATGAGAAGGCATAAAAATACACATACCGATATGTATATACACAAACACCATAAGGAACAATAATGTATATACATATTATTACAATATACCAGAAAAAGAGACAATAGTATAAACAGAAAATAGGTTGATGTATAAAATATGAAGGTCACAAATGCATACACATGGTTATCTTACATCCTACTAAATTCTAGTCATTCTGTTGGTCAATTGAGGTCACGTGAAAACCCCATAAATCCCATACGGGGTTACTAAGATCCTTATCGTGTCTTTACAAGAGTTAATGTCCTTGCTTGACAGTCATATGCTTTTCTCTAAAATATAATCATCATTTATGTTTATCCTAACATAATTATGCATATATATAATTTAAGCTTTATTTGCATTGAAATACAAACATTAGTTAGTTTTATAATGATAAAAACCAAAAACAAAGTATATAAACGACATTTGAGTAAAAAACACTTTTTAAAGGGAGGTAATTTATTTCCTACTTATTGTCATATCATGGTCCCAATTTTTAGTTAATTCCCTTGTGCTATATTTAGAACAATTAGACCCCTTTTTTCTAACACTTTCAACGTGATTAAAAAGAGTACATTGTGTATCTATACGGAATAAATGGTTAAAAATATAGATCTATGACAGTAAATTATACGAAATGATACGTGTATAAGAGTATGGATTTGATGTACTGCTTAGATATGGTGTTAGATAGCATTGTTCAATAGCATTTTGTGGTTGTTTCTAAGATGGAAATACGTCCACTCAAAGCAATACATGTATAGGCCTATGATGCAATCATGCGTGAAAATGCTTGAAATTAAAGGTAGTCGGAAAGATAAATTCGTTATGCAGTGCTTACTGTCCCTAATATGGAATATACACTGCTTCGTCTCGTCCCATATGAATATTTACTGGCAGTTTATATTCCATATTAGGGACACTAAGCACTGCATAACTAATAATGTAAGAGTATATGTCTCTATTTTATAGCCTTAAAGCCTATAGACAATTTTCTGCCACAGAAAGTGACTGCAGAGCTTACATCTTAAATATTTGATTTTGAAACAAACAAAACATTCTTACGTTTTCAGGTTATAATACAAGTTATATTAACAATGTCATATACGAAATGGCTAACATAAGTGTGGATGCATTTCTAAAATTAACCGAGATACATTGTTTGAATTTGAAATTAACAGTTGGCACCTAACATATTTCCACCATGTGTGAACATAATCTGTTCGAAGTTTAACCATAATGCAGTGTTCATATACCTATAATGATACCCATTGTGATGAAAGGACCCACCTCCATGTGCACCAATGTCATAATGTGAAAATGTTAAGACATTGAGAATAAATTTAACCGGCGATCTTATATTCATTTTCGGTTTAGCCCTATAAGCATTGGGCAAATCGCTCATTTTAAGGTAAAGCGTACGAGGTTTTGAACTTTTATAACACTTTGATTTAATTCACACAGATACCAATGTCATAGGATGAAAACTACAGAATGAATAAATTCAGCCAGCAATCCTGTATCTATTTTCTGCTACTTATTTCTTGATTCACACATCCGAATGTTTAATACATTTGAAAGGATAAAGCACAACCAGACATTTTCTTCTAACCGGACATCAAATGAATTTGCAGCATATAAATTAATTTCAAACAGGTAAACATGTCCCCTTTTTAAATCTTTTTATCATTTTTCAGATATTGACAATTTTGATACTCCATACATTTTATTAATGCACACTTTCGTTGTTTAATCATATATCTGTAATATACATGTACCAGTTCGGAATGTGTATCACTATTCGAACGCCGTACCAGAATTAATTGTATACAGTGTGTATGTATCCGTGTGTGTGTGTGTAATTATTACTATATGTTGTAACAGACTACTGGAAGTGATATACATATGAAGCATGATTGAATATATTTGTTTTTGAAAATTGTTCAAGCTATATAATTATTGGATAGGAATAAAATCGAGGGCTTGGTGCAAAACTATTCTAACTCTTTCACTATAGTTTTGCACCAAGCCCTCGAAATGCTTTCAAAGTATTTTGTCATTGTACATCATATACTATTTACAAAGTGATATATACGGCGAAATAAGATTGCCTTAAAATAGGAATAATAGAGCTACGTTCTACTGTAAACATCTGCCATATCCATAGATATTGTTGTCTCTAGGCCTAGTGGCAGCAATGGTCCTGGATGATTCTACAGAAATAACTGTTCGAGTAGCACTATTCTTGCAGATAAAACTATTAGTAGCATCTTTGTGTTCAAATACACATACAAATAGCATGATTCGCATCAACATAGGGGCGACGAAACAACATGCGGTAATGTCTATTCACACAGGAACCAAAACGGTTATTTCAAACCGACAAACAACAGAACATGAACACGAAAGAATCACCTTGTTGCTACACGAAAATATACACTTTATGCATGAATTAACATTGTTAACCAATGCCATGGTAACTGTGTTTTGAAGACAACACGGACAAGAAAGAACAATCAGAATGGTTGTTCTGGAAGCATATTAGTATGGTCTATGTCCGTGAACGAAAACCCTGGCCATTCAGCGTGCATAATAAAAAACATTTATTCTCGGCTTCTTTTAGATAAGAAACAGTACGTGAGAAGAAACTCTCTGACCATGGTCTGTTACATTTGAACTATTCCTTTACATGGTATTAATTTATTTCAATTACATTTCAGTTCATGAATAAATCGGACCTGAATGGGCTAACTGTATTTGATTATTAGGAACGGTCCATTTCTGGCGGACTTCAATTACGCGGCCCAGCATGAAGCTCTGGGGTAACGCCTTCCGTCTCCCCATGTTGACCGTGGTTGACATGGGCATCTTCTACAAGATTTGATTCGTTTTTCTTGCAATTTCTACTCGATACCGTTTCATCTAAAGTTTTCATTGTCAGCTTTCGTATATCCTTCGAAGTCAAAGATATATTAAAAGTTTTCTCGAGTACTTGCTTTAGCTCAACCACCATCAATGAATCTAAACCGAGCGTATCAAATGAAGCATCTTGATTGACTTGGTCTCGATCCACAATACCTGCAATGGAATACAAGTATGTATTGATTTAGTGACGTTAGTCCCGAATTATTTTTATATATTTAAGAAAACTACTAATATACGTCAAGCAAACACGTATTACAGAACACTATTTCGGAAGAAGCGTTTATCTGCATCGAACAAACTGTCACATTTTGTTAAAACGTCAACGATCTCATTAGGAATACTTCCCAACGATTCAACAACTGTGATGTAAATGGTTTTTGTTAACCCTTCGCTTGGTATTTACGTCAATATACCTACCTGTAAATAGTGCAGACCCTGATGAGACAGCTCCTGCAGGAACTGTCTCATCAGGGTCTGCACTATTTACAAGTTGATATGTGCACTCCACAGCAGTGATTGCACAGCGAAATACATGTACACAGTGAAGATTATGTAAATATACAACAGGACATGGGTAAAGAAGGAGACATGTATTTTAAAATTCAGCAAGCGAAAGGTTAATATGCAGGTTCATTTCACTTGAAATTATTATAGTTGATTCAATCTGGTATCAAGACTGCTGAAAGACAATTTTATTAAATGTAGACTGAAGTGTAACGGGACAGAGAAATAAAAGTTAAAAATAATACCAAGAATGTTGCAAACAGCTTCGACTATATCTGCTTTACTGGGTTCGCTTGAACTTGCTTTCTCGCGCCTGGCTGGTACATAACTGGCGACCACTGGTTCAGCCTGATTCATAAGTTTGTCCAATGTAGCCAGGCACGACGAGATGCTCTGTGGTTGGATGTCTCGAATTACAGTATCATTGCGTCCTGTGGTCTCTACGACAATGCCAACATCACCAACCACTCCCCACTGGATGGCAAGGCCTGGTGCAATAGTCAAATATAGGTTAACTGATAATTTAATTGAACTTCTTTTCTCTTCTTTTTGTGGGTACCTCGAAGCAAGGTCGGATAAACGAAAAGAACTTTCTCTTTAAATGAATAGAATCATATCAGTGTTTGCTTTCAAAACGCAGTCAAAACTGCTACACGTTTTGTTTTATATTTTGATAAGTTGAATCAGACAGAATATAAACGGATACATATATCTTTATGCTAATTGTACTGCAGAGAGTCGTTTTAAAGCATGTTTAACCCTTTCACTGCCAGGATCGCATCTGTGATTTCCCATGCAACATGATGGGTTCAAATGAAACGCCGCGCAACTGGATGTCTCATCAGGATCCAACATATTTGTTCACGTGGTAATGTTTTTAAAAGAAAAGGAAAAATTAAAACAAAACATATTTTCCAGATGACAATATTTGGCATTGAAAGTGGTCACACAACTGTAACAGTGACAGCTCTACACGAACTATGCCAAAGAGACTCAATAAACCGAGTGTGAAAGTGTCTCACATTGCATTGCTACCTTTGCTTTCGAAGAATCTCCCACTTTCAGGATATATTTACTTCACAACAGCATGTGTTATGTGCTTGTGTGGCGGCCGTAAAAAGTCACCCCGTACTTCATTCTCAGTGTTGTTATATTTTCTGGTCCTTCGAGATCATTTGTAATTAGTTTTGAAAATGGAATACTGCTTAAGCCGGTGCTTGGGGCGTGGGTAGTGTTGCACATTTAATTACTTCTCATGAACATATTCAATAAAAATGAATCTGCATTTTTCTCTTTTTGAATTTCTACTTTTGCTTTCGAATGATCTCCCACTTTCCGGATATATGTAGAAAGTTGGGTAAAATGTACACCGGTTGCTTTATTTGTTATTGTAAATTGGTACTTGTGACGTCATGCACATTATTTTCTATTGGTGATAATTTATAATGAGCATTTGACAGAATAGACCGTGGACTTATAGTTTTCGACGCAGCCAATGACAGGATATAGTCAGACAATCATGAGCTTTCCGGTTTAGAAAGCAGGACATTAATGGTATTTTTTAGTAATCTAGCCACGAAGCTGTGGAATAAATGCAATTTTGGCATACTTAACAATTCATTAGTAATTCTCTGTCGGGTTGTTCACTTAACTTTATTGAAATCCATCACGAGAACACTTAAACTTAGTGTTTCGAAATATTAACATACATATATAATAAGCATACGTGTTGTGTTCTCACTACTTCAAGTAACATAAAGTTTTACAATGCTCAGTTACCATGGATTCCGTCCCTACGTCTGTTCTCGCAAACTCTCTCCATGAAGGAGTTGGCAAAAGCGTAATTCGACTGGCCTGGGTTTCCCCGTTCACACACGAATGATGAGAAGGCAACAAACCAATCACAGTTCTGGATACACAGCTCTCTCGTTGCCTTGTCCATATTAACGGTCCCATTTACCTTAGCATTGCAGACCTTCAAAAATATGTCCCTGTCTAGGTTCTCAAAGAGCGCATCATGCAAGGTCTGTAATAGGTAAACACAAAGCGATGTTATTATACCATTATTCAGGTGCGGATCCAGGATTTCAGATTGGAGGGGGGAAAAGGGGTCTTTATTTGGAGGGGGCGTAGATTTTTATGTTTGATGACATAAGTAAATAGTGTATTAATACATGTTGAAAAAGAGCTGTGTTAAAGGCAGGTGGCTGCTTAAAGCAAGGTGAAAGTAAAACAGAACGCTCACATAGGAGCGTTCTGTTTTACGTTCACCTTGCTTTAAGCAGCCACCTGCTCTTTAAAAACTAATTGGTAAAATTACTAAAATTGTTTTGGCAATTTAAGGGGGGGGGGGGGTGGTTACGCCGGCTCCGCCCCCTCTAAATTCGCGCCTGTTATAAATAATTCATGAACTTATATACTTGTTGAAGTCATATATCGACGTTATTCCTAATAATTTGCTGTCATTCTCGACAGAAATACTACTCAGGTTTGCGTCTGTGTAGTGGAATGTTTTTCTCTCTAATAAAGTTTCGGTCAAGCACTTAATTATTCATAGAATTATACATTATTGCCATTGTAATGTGAGCTGCTAATGATTAGGTGATCAAATGAAGAAATGAATAAGTGCTCTTACAAATGAATAACTAGATGAAAATATTATTGTTAACCCTATACCTGTTCAATATTCATGTATGAAATAATGACAACATTAATATTTATTACTTGAATTGTGTAACAATTGATTTTGACAAAAACTGCAAAATTACAGAGCACATGCCTGATCAGGCGGCTCATACAAGAACCGTCTTATCTGGGTTGGCTCCGTTTGCGTGTAAAACGTTTATTCGATGAAAACGGTTAAAGTTGTATTCGTGCAGTTTATGAAATCGTCCATAATAACATATTTGGTCGTATAGTCATACGTCCGTATGCATATAAATACGCGTAGAAAGTAAATAGTAAGCATGAAGGTATGTACGCAAATATTTTATATCTTTCCTTGTTACTGAATGAAATATGCATTCGTATAGTGTAGATTATGTTTTGTAATATCATATCTTTTTGCACATTTTATGTAAGGTATATTGGTACAGATTTTATTTTAACCCTTGCTATTCACGTCAATATACCTACCTGTAAATAGTGAAGACCCAGATGAGACAGCTCCTGCAGGAGCTCTCTCATCAGGGTCTGCACTATTTACAAGTTGATTGTGTAACCAGTGCACTCCACAGCAGTGATTGCACAGCGAAATACTTGCAGACAGTGAAGATATATGTAATTATACAACAGAGCATGGGTAAAGAAGGAGAAATGCATTTTAAAATTCAGCAAGAGAAGGGTTAATAATAAAATGATCACCAATGAATGTTCGAGATGTAAAAGTTGATTTAACCCTGTCAAATATATAGACTGAATGTCTATTTACGTACCATGACAAGATGAAAAATGCCACCGACGTGTCGACCATTAGTTTCCTTTACGAGAGCTCTGGCATCATCTTCAATGCAAACGTCTCTTGTAGACACCTTGATCTCAACCCCAAGACCCTTCAGAGAAATAGAAAATGTAGAATTGCAGTAACACGGGACAGTGTCTCTTATGGGAACACGAAATGTGAAGCGCATGGAAATATCTTCAAAATCTTTATAGAAATGAGATGGTTAGAAATGCAGATAAAGGTTTTTATGAAAGATTTAGTGTTAAATGGAAATGCATGTACTGGTCCATGGAGAGTCTTTCATGGAGGTAGCATTTTCTGTTCTCAAACCAAATTTATTCATTTCAAGATAGTAATCATCAGTACCACAATATGCGTATGTGTAGATTAGCGATTTATATCATTATAAGGGTATTTTACTTTGACGATCTTATATTTGCAAAGCAGTCGTCAGGTTAAGTTCTAAGCATCTAAAGAACTGTTTACATTTTATATGGGTTTTACTTTACTTTTAATGTTTACTTTGTTAACATCATTAAGCTGTGGATTGTCTGTACAGACAGTATGATTAAACGAAGCAAACACTTTCTAATATTGAATTTAAACCATTTGTGCCCAGGTCCCTTAAAAGAGCATATGAAAACAGTGTAGACCCAAATCAGACGGTTTCAAGGAGCCCTCCAATCAGGGTCTGCAGTGTTTGCTAAAACCATCGATGTCATACTGCATGTTTGGCTGTGAACCCTTTTACAGTTGGCAATCGCGCTGGCCTCTTTGCATGTACGCCGACAAGAAAGGTTTAGTACTCTATGAAGGCGACCTTTTCAATCCAGAAATGGAAGGAGAACGTCGGATATCTGTACTATTTCATTTTGTCGTACCCTTTATTACTTTTCTACAGTTACTCTGTTTGCAGCTCAATCATTGAGTACACTAGCGATAGGTGGATACAGTATGTTCAATTAAATGTTTGTTTTCTTTATACATGTACTTTACCATTGTATTTGCCGTCCCAGTTGTTGCAGATTAGTCGGAGAGGGGATACGTTTATTTACACTGTTTGTCTTTTAGGGTGGGGGTGGAATAAGAGTGAGGTTGGGCGCCCATAAACCGGTTTAACCCCCAGTGACTTTTGTCACTGACCGTTCCAAAGCGGTACTTCCATCTTCCTCCTATTGTATGTTTGTTTTGTCTTTGTGCGTCTCTTGTTGTTTTTTCTAGTTATGAACATTTGCTGTTTCCTTGTGTTGCTGTTCGGGCGAGTGTTTGTTCTGTATGTGGTTTTTCCTGCGTGACTCATTTCTGTACTTTTGTACCAAAATAAAATCTGTTTGTTATAGGAGCGTTCTGTTTGACTTTTACCTTGCTTTAAGCAGCAATCTGCATAAGAACAAAATACTTGATGTAATTTAGTGGCCGTTATAAAGAGGTTTTACTGTATTTCAAGAATATATAGTAAAGCCAGTGCTGATTCTACCCGCTTCTATTCAATCTTGTCTGGTTAAATAAAACATAAGCAGGTTATAATTCTGGTTTCCATTCACTGGACCTTTAACATCTAAAAGATTTGATTGTTATGTTATACTATAATACCTGAAGATGATTTAGCTTTCTTTTCTGATATCCCGTTTTCACCCCTGATCTTGAAGTAAGGACTAGGTATTTTGCCCCTCTTTCCGCTAGCCACTGGGCTAGTTCAAGCCCGAACCCTCCGAGTCCACCGGTTATGACGTAGCTCTTCTTGGAATCAAATGAAATACGTGCCAAGGCAGGAACGGATATGTTTTCGGCTGGGTTACAGGTATCTCTTATCTATGGACATGGAATTCAACAATTCGACTTTTTAAATCAAAGAAAGCTTTTAACCCTTCGCAGGCTATTCGCGTCAATATACCTACCTGTAAAAAGTGAAGACCCAGATGAGACAGCTCCTGCAGGAGCTGTCTCATCACGGCCTGCACTATTTACAAGTTGATTGTGCAACCAGTGCACTCCGCAGCAGTAATTGCGCAGCGATATACTTGTACACAGTGAAGATATATGTAATTATACAACAGGGCATGGGTAAAGAAGGAGAAAAGTATTTTGAAATTCAGCAGGCGAAGGGTTAAGATTACATATAAACAACATGTTTTACTTAGAATAGAACAGTAAACAGTGCGTATCGCTCTTCAAATATCTTTCAGAAAAGCAGTTAGATTGCAAACAGTTTGGCTCCTTATTGGACTATGCGTGTAATCCAATGCAAAGCGTCTCCCTAGGTTGTCACAAACTCGCCGCTTGTGTGCAAAGCCTTTGCCACAATAAGCAGTAACGAAACAATTAACCGTTATCCTGCTTTGGCGAACTTAAACTTTATTTGCCCCCAAATCCGCAAACATCGAGATAACTTTAAATATCATACTCCCATCGGAGAAACGAAGGAATAAGTCCAGCCCACTTAAATATAACTTCTAATTCCCCCTGTCCTTTTGAAAATATATCCTTTCGACAGTGACACTATAACGCTCATAACAGACATACTCAAACTGGTCCAGAAAAACGCGACATTAAATACCCTAACATATATTTCACGTGAAAACAATGGATCATGGAATATTTCATATATCCAAACAACATGTGACATCCGGAGCCAATAAGTGTCCAAACAAGACGTGTCATTTGGAGCAAGTAAATATCCAAACAACAAGAGGCATCCGGAGGAAGTAAATATTGAAAGTTCAACGTGGCATCCGGAGTAATCAAAGACTGTAACATAAGAAGCAATATGATAATTAAACAAATACATGTTTATAATAAAACGAATAGAAGCAAATACGTGACATCATTGCGATCTTCGCGACACCTGCCAAGCACGACGCGGTAATTGGGAAAACAGCGTAGATCCTGATGAGAAGCCAGGTGACTCTACGTATCTTCACGATTTAAGTATCATGGGTACAGCAGCAGGCAATTATTTTTCAGCAGGATAAAGTGTCATATAGTTTGTATAATGATGAGATCCTGACATATTCGGTATCTACTGGGTAACAAACAATATGTTTGCAAAGTGTACAATGAATATCCCACTTCTCCGTCTTTCTCTACATATATACACACAAGGAGCTGTTACAACTAGAAAGCGGTTACGACATTTTCTACCATAACCATAACAATACAAGAGTATTCGGAAGAACACGTGTGTCACCTGCTCGCAGCTGACACAAAAACTTATTTTTAATATGAAAAAGGGGGAAGAACTCAAACAATAGTGATGCTAGAGTTTTGGCCTTTGTGCATGACACTTACTCTCATCATGCTTGTTCCATATATGAAATTTGAAAGCTCTATAATGATTATTTTAGAAATGACATCCAAATAAAGAAAGTGTGACGGACAGACGGACAGATATACAGACAGACAGCCGACGGAAAAGTGATCCCTAAGGGACACACTGCCTCTCGGCTGGTGACACAAAAAGTAAACAACCATGCATACCTTAACCCATATGCACCCATATACGCCCACGGTTCCATAAATGGGACGTAGGCAAACAGTGTAAACTCTGATCAGAAGCCGCATAATGCGACGTCTGATCAGACTCTACACTGTTTGCTGATAGGAATTACAATATCAAACAAAACAAAAATGAAAATTCAGACCAGACATCCCTTAGATTAAAAATGGACTAATCCAATATATAATCAATGAATAATCCACTGGGAGCAAATGCGTTAACGTCATCAAAAACAATATAGACACAGACAAGCGTCAGTATGTTTGCTAATGAAATACTACATGTTTTCTACAATTCCTGTTTTTGTTATCCTTTATCCTTTAACGCCATTATAAAAGTTCAGTCACTTAATATTTATGCAGGCATTATTTCTTACAGGAATATTCACCAGGTAAAGCATTAGTATGTATTTGACATGTCCATGACTAGTAGTTGCTTTATGGGAAGCACATAGTAAGCTGTAACATACAGATTTCAAATTACTCTCAAAATTGGTAAATATATTCAAGTTCATTTCAAATTATTTTAAATAAAGTGAAGCAATTTGCCCACCTTCACAATGACTTTTTTCCCGACGTGTTTGCCTTGTGCCATGAATCTAAAAGCCGACTCGATCTCAGACCGCTCAAATGATACGGACTGAAAAGGTCTCACGACCTCTGACCGAATTCCTTCAATGAAACATCTGCTTGTGGATTTCCAGTCATTGTTTTTCTTGTCAAAGAGTGCATCAATGAGGATTCCATGAAAACTTATATTCTTCAAGAAAACGGACATTCCTGAGAATAGAGAATACATTAGTGCAAGGATATAAAATTACTAATGGGCTTTTCATGACTTATGCACTTTGGATGTTTTATATCGAAGTGTGGATGAGGTTTAACAAGATATATACATGTATTCAATATGCTACTGTATAGGAATACGTTAAGAGATAAAACAAATTAAGAAATGCAGACAGAGCGACATGCAACCAGAGACAGATAGAGGCAGAGACCGAAAGAGACAAAGACGGACATACAGACAGACAGAGAGACAGAGAAAGACACATAGACAGAGATGAACAGACAGAAATACTTAAAGACTAACAGATAGAAGAACGGACAAAAATACCAACCTACCAAAATGTATTATACAGTGCACGGAAGATATAAACATCCAGCACGTTATAATGATGTAACCCTTTAAACGAAAGTAAGACCATAATTTTAATGGCAATTCATCTATCGGTCTTAATTAACCATTTTACTGAAAAGTCAATCCTCGCGCCAAATGTTTAATTGTACATGTTATTACCCAGTGCAGTGTTGTTGGACATATCATATTTTCCAATCTCTAGGAACCTTCCGTGGCGGGCTAAGACTTGAAGACTGGCGAGTAACTTTTCCTCTGACAGCGAATTGAGCACGACATCAACACCTGAAACACAGCGTCAACACTGACTCCTGGTTAACTTATAACCATTTGTTGATAGAGTTATGCTCCAGATGTAACACTGTGAACTAGTTTCGTAAAAGGCAAAAGACGAATCGAGAATTTTAAATGGCAAACAATTACAGTTTGTATTAATATATTAACTTATAGAAAAGCATATCCATACACAATACTGTAGACCGTGACAAGACCGATCCTGTAGTAACTGTCTGATCAGGGTCTGCTTAATGTACTTATGAAATTATATAGATTTGATCCTACATTTTCTGTCATAGTAAAAGTTCTCTAGCTCGCAATGACATTATAAAACACCAGCTATGTCCCCAAACGAAGTTGGAGCCATAAAATTATACTGTTTTAATAGTTTTATAGTATTTACTATATCTCACCAACTTATTAAGGATATACTGATTAAATTAATAGAACATAACCTTTGCCAGAGAAAAAATGTCTCTTGCTTGTAATGTTCAACGTTCAATCTTTTCGAATTCAGAAGTTGAAATTACACGATGTGGTCTTGCCTTGATGTTTGTAGTTTTCTTACCTTTCTTTAAGATTATATATTTGTGCGTTATGGGGATACCATAAATCGCCAAGTTATTGGTATACCATGGGTACAACTTGTGCCCCTCTTGTTGCAGATTTGTTTTTGTATTGCTGTGAGAGGGATTTTATGCTTAGCTTAAAACCTGATACACAGGCCGATATTGTTAATGCTTTTAATAATTTTGACGTATTTTGACGATATTTTGAATAAGGATAATCCTTATTTTGAAACTATGATTTCTTCAATTTACCCAAACGAACTGTCTTTAAACAAAGCGAATCAATCTGACATTATAGTTTCATTTTTAGATTTGAATCTTTCAATCACAAATGTTTCGTCCAAAATATGCGATAAAAGGGAAGATTTTAATTTTAAAATTGTTAATTATACTTTTCTAGATGGAGATGTGCCCCGTTCTACAACTTATGGGGTTTATATTTCTCAACTTATTTGGTTTGTCTGATCCCGTTCTTTGCTAGAAGGTTTTAACAGTCGTACTTTAGTTATAACTGATAAACTTCTTAAGCAAGGTTACAGATATCACAAACATCGGAAAACGTATTCTAAATATTATTATCGAAATTTACCACTTATTAGCAAATCTAATTGCAATCAACGGACGTTATTGCAAATAGGCATTTATCTACCAGAATTTTATGGGGATGTTATCTACAAACTTGGGAAAATACAAGGTTATATCCATTTTCATGATTTGTTTATAAAACGTATTAAAACCTTTAAGAAGAAAGGTCATGGTCCCATTATATTGCAATGCACTGCATGTTTGGTTATCGACCCTTTTACATTCGGTAGCTACGCTTCCCTCTTTGCTTGCGCGATGACAGGCCGATGGTAGTACTCTCTGATGGTATACTCTTAAACTCAGATACGGGATGAGCTTACCAGACTCATGTATTACCTTTTCCCTGTCGTGCCCTTAACGGCTTCTCTGCAGATGCTCTGATTTCAGCAGTCATTGAGTATATATTTGACGGATTTTAATAGTTATTGTGCTATGTTTTACATATTGTTTGTGTTAACCGTCTTCTATGTTGTGGGTAAGTCCGGCGGGGATACCTTTATTTACACCATTTGTATAGCTAGGGTGACTTTGAGAGAAGTGTGAGGTTAGGTCGTCCGTAAACCGGTTTAACCCCCAAGGTGGAACTCTCTTTGTCACCCTTGCTTTTGTTTCTCTTGTGTCTTTATACTTATGCCTTTGTTCATATGTGGAATGTTTATCTCTGGTCCTTGTGTGTTTGTTGGTGTTTTCCGCGTTCATTTCGTGTGTGTGTGTGTTTAGGTGTTTAGGTGTGTGTGTCATGCTATCTATTGATGTTTTGGTGGTAGTTGCGTCTTGTATGTGGCTTTACCTGCTTGACGTCACTACTTTTTCACTACTAAATGTTCATGAGTTATTAGGTAACGCGTGGACCATTTTTACCCCGTTTCTACGCCTTTCTACACTTTTGCGAACAGAGTAGAGTCAAACAGTAAGATTTATAAGATCAGGGTCTGTTCTGTTTGCTTATTATATATATATTATTGATAGGATGTTGCAGTTTCTGCCACGACCAAAACATTCATGTGTTTATGTGCCATTATAAAAAATATTTTATTCATATTCATGGTGTCAGTATTTCCGACACAGGTATCCACAGGGTAAAGCGTTAAAAAGAAAGTTAATTATAGCAATTGCTAAAGGCGCATCAATAGTGTGTATGACAACATGCAAAGTATCCCCTTTACATCAATGATGTCCAAAAGAAAACTGTGTTACAATAACACAGAAATGCGTATACGAATGCCAAGTGTTTTGTTACATTAAAGACTTTTGACAGGAACATTTCAGAATTAGCTAACACAAGAGCTCCACTGCTGCCTTTACTACTATTAATTAACATACAATATTGAAATCAAATAAATGATAATGATTGTACATAATATACATGTAATAACTGCAATAAAAAAGCTTATAATAGAAATGATATATTATTACGTTATTTATCACTTACCATATCCACATGTAGCATGTAGAATGTTTAGCTCAAAAGACGTATCTTTTGAACTCAGAATATTCCTTTCATGAAGACTGGGGTATCTTGCCATTAAATATTCTTTTTTAAACTCTGACCCGACGGTGGTAAACACCTCGCATCCAAAATGCAATGCGACAGAGATGGCTGCTTGTCCGACGCTTCCACTTCCAGAGTGGATGAGAACCTTGTCACCGTGGCGTATGTTGCCTCTAACAACCAACGCATAGTATGCCGTGCAATAAGCTACCGGAACTGTTGCAGCCTCAGCTAATGTCCAGTTGCTCGGGACTTCCCATAGGAAATCTTTCCTTGCCTGTACAGATGTAGCTATGCCCTTAACAGAGAAAGTCAATGTAAAATGATTTTAGCGCAGGTCTTTTGAGCACGTAAACAATTAGGTAGCACTATATAATTATATAGTAACAAGAGGCTGTTTCTCGGTGATATTCGATAGTATCATCGGTTTGAAAAAGTGACATGATATAATAGAACACTTCAATTTTAGTTCTTTTCAAACATGTTGATTCTGTAAAACTTGACCCGGTCAACACCTCTCTGTATTATTCAGCAAGTCATATTTTGGTAGTAACGTAAATGCAAACTTGACGTTAATCGATTTACTTTAGCTTCTCGAAGATTAATAACATATGTTGCTTTCTGTTTCTGTTTACGTTATTAAAGCTACTGTTTCGTGTCCATGCCGATTTTTTCCTGAATATATAATGCTGCCCTGTGGGGTTATACTGTTTTCGACCTTAGCACGGTCACCATTATAGGCGAATTCGTGATAACATTTGCAAAATAGCTTCGGTCTAGAGGAGAAGCCGAGTAAATCGGTCTCAGGGTCCAAACTTTTTATCACTAGTTATGTTTTGGTAAACAAAGTGTAGAAGACATCGTCACTTTAGAGCCTGAAGCAGATGAAATGTATTTGGCACGCATGCATGTACACAAACATATTTGTCAGAAATGACTGGCCACAATGTAGGATGAAATACTCACCATTGATGAGACAATACCCATAACTCTGTTTCCTTTACTATCGACGCCTGAAATCTCTATACCCAACAAACTTGTTTTACTGTCGAAATCTCCGGGAATAGCATCTGGAGACAGCCTTCCTGTAGCAAGCATAATATCTCGGAAGTTGAGAGATGAGTAGTGAACTACACAGATATCTTTGTCTTGGACGTCGTCGGGGCTACATTGGGCCAGTGGAGATTCTATCCATTCGAGACTTGACAAGTCACCTGGCGTTTGGACGTTCACAAATGCGCATTTCCTTTCTTTGAGGGGTGCTAAATCATGTAAAAATAAGGAAAATCGTTTATACTATACAGAAATTAAAGCTATAATGGATTTGTTTAATCACACTATTTTACATTTGCAACACTTTATATTAAGCAAACGACTTACAGGGAAGTAGCGGGAGATGTCTGTAGGAGCCCCATTGTCCGTCTTTGTAAACATTCATCACTAAATCTGTACCAAGTACGGCTTTAATAGATTCTGTTACATTCATAGGCGTCTCCGAACAATTCCAGATACACCTGCAATCATTACGGTATATGAGCAAAGAAGAGTTAACTGTTACATAAATGTATTCTGAACGACTGCAATACAACTGAATAAAAACCCATTAATTTCAATAAAAAAATCTTTAAAAGTGTTATATGTATCTTTAAAGTGTTACTCAAACCATTTCTTGAGTAAACGTGTATGCAATTCTAATATTATCTAATTAAGATTAATGATGAATTGTTGGCACAGTATCTTTTAAATGAAAATAAATGACCCCAATGGACATTGTTAGTTCAAAATTCAAAGCAAATATATTCTGAAATGGGTGATCCTTCGAAAGCAAAAGTAGAAAAAGAAAATTGCAGACTCGGTTTTCTTGAGTCTGTTCATGAGTAGTAATAAAAAGTGCAACACTACTCACGCCCCCTAGCACCGGCTTAAGCAGTATTCAATTTTCAAAACTAATAACATGAAAACTAATGATCCAGAAGGACCAGAAAATATAACAAAGACCCTTACCTTATTCTCTCTCCTCCGGGCTCAAGTCTTAGACATTTAACAAGTCCAAGAATTCCAGTCATACTCTCTTGTGCAACAAGCCAGACATTTTCTCCTTGTGCCTTTGAATGACATTCAGCCAATTTCAGCTTAAGTTCATCCACCCACGAGCAAGATAAGTTTGTCACATCCACCACAGTTTGTTGCTCCAAGACACATTTTGAAACTCTCCGCAATAAAATCATTGATGAAAGCAGTGAATCTGAACGTGCATGGCAAATTACAAGGCCGCACTCAGCAGCTACCTTCTCCAATCCTTCAAGACTGTGACACAGTTCAGATAATCTACTTGATTCATATTCTGGTACTTCCAAGGGTAAGACAATCTGAAAATTGTCGGTCACTTGTTTTATAAGAACAAAACCGCCGTCTTCAACACAATCGGATAAATTGCGTAATCCTTTCTTTAAGTCATGTTGTTTATGCAAGACGTTATCTGCAATGGCCAAATTTACCTTTTGTAGAGTTGTTGGTGGTGGACTTTCCAAAGACCATGAAATAGTTTCTAGTTGTCCGTTATCTTTACTCACACCACTCGGCGCCGCATTTGTTGTTGCCAATATTGCTTTCTCTATTTGAAAGGAATTGTTTGCAGAACATGACCAAATGTTGTCAATAAACCCGACATCAGAAACAACAAGAACCCTGATTCTGCCATCAGTTGTATTTTCTGCGACCAGTTCTAAGCATGGTTGTAGGTTTTCATGTTCATACAGGACATTCAACAATACATCATTGCTTAAAGAAGCAAGCCTTTCAGGAACGACGTCAGCTTTAGACGGACTACCATTGCAAGCTTCATTTGTCACACTCCGAAGCAGCTGCAACAGTCCATGGTGTTTGCCTTCAAATTCATGTTGTGTTTTGTCTTCCTTCTGCCTTTGCGCAAAAGAACCAACCACTGCCTGTATTTGTTTCACTTCAGGTTTTATACCGGTATCTGTAGACATTATTCTTAGACACTCATCGGCGCTATCAGAGCAAACTTTTGCATATGCTTTGAGTTCATCACGACCTGCTAGATCCAGTTCAGCACGAACGGGCATAAAAGTTGACATCTCCACTGTGGGCTGTTGGGTTTGACGACGTGGTGCATTGACAGTCATGGCACCCATGATCTGTACGAAGCCGGCCGTGCAGAGATCCCCGTACTTGTCCACATTTACAAAGAAACCTTCAAATTCATACATACATCATGCTTTATATACAATAATAAATATTATCTCGAACAAAACATCACACTCGTTATGACATCATTCAAACGCAAATTGCCTGTGTGGTCTATGTTAATGATATTAAACTGTTTCTATCGACATGCTTTGTTACTTTCTACTATCGGTTCTATATTTACATAAGATAGCAAAGAACAGATTAGTTGCAATATTGTGTGATATATTACAAACCAATACTTAGTAAATCACGTTGACCATTTGTTGAATATACACGGGGATTTATTTCCAAGTATTAGCTGTGCATTGAAAATAGATTTGCTGTGAAAATGCAAAAATGACGCACGCTTAACACTTTCCGTGCTGAATTTTCATGATAGAAGTAATGACATCAATATATTTTTAGCTGATTTTGTTAATAATGACAGATGTACACTTGAAAGTTTGGTATTGGAAAACATACATAGTTGAGTCAGACCTATTATAATTCAATAATCCAAACAGAGCATACCCTGATCAGACGGCTCCTACATGAACCGTCTGATCTGGGTATGCAAAGGCGCAAAAGGCGCGTTTGTGTGAAGGAACGGGTATATTAATGAATATTATTATTTATCAGTTCAAGGTTCATTGTTTGTCCTGATTATGTATGTAGTTGAAGTATGCGACGTGACAATTTGAAAATACACATCAGCATGTTTTTCTGTATTTTGTCTTTTTTTTAACATTACATTTTCATACACTCGTAGAGATGCCATAAAAATTTAAAGGATATCGTGTGAAAACAAATGCATGGCGGCATATGGGACATACAAGCATACATTCTTGTTGTCAATGTTGATTTAAACACTTCCATCCGATGAAGTACTAGCATAATGTTTTGAAATGTTATCCTAACCGTTTCAAATATAATACAATAAGAGAGATTTGTGAATTCTTAACAGTATCATACTTTTTTTCAAATAGCCTACAAAACTGTAGTTGAGAGGTGTTAACCCTTTCGATGCCAGCATTGTCGTCTGCCGGGCATAGTTTCGTTTATTTTTCGTGTAAGTGTGTGCATTTCTTCCATTTTCTTTATAAAACAGTAAACAGAGTGTCAAACAATTTGGATCCTGATGAGACGCCGAGTTACTCGGCGTCTCATCTGGATCCAAACTGTTTGCATGTGATATCGTACACCGGTCATTGTGGCACGGAAGGGGTTAATAAACTAAACATTTCGTTACAAAAGCAGATATACCTTGCCTTTCCCCTTCAAACGTTTTAAGACTTTGTACATGTCTGACAGGGTCTATGGTCACAGACCTTATTCTGACAGGAAGCACCAGCCCTGAACGTTTTATAGAAAGTAGTATCATTTGCAGCATTGTATCCAGGAATGGGACCCAGTCCCCATGCCAATCTAAAATTCCGTGATAACCTGAAATATGTAAGTGAAACAATACGCACTGATAATTTATTTGACTTATGAA
Organism: Azorinus chamasolen; assembly: GCA_963576725.1. NCBI lineage: Eukaryota > Metazoa > Mollusca > Bivalvia > Cardiida > Solecurtidae > Azorinus > Azorinus chamasolen. The sequence goes on from OY755248.1 coordinate 54,303,409, forward strand.
GTGTGAGGTTAGGACGTCCGTAAACCGGTTTAAACCCCCAGTGGTGTTTTTGCTGCTGACCGTGCCAAGGCGGTACTCTCTTTGTCACCCTTCCTTTTGTTTGCCTTGCGTCTTTGTGCTTGTGGTTTGTTCATGTTGTGGAACGTTTGTCCCTGTTTCTTGTGTGTCTTTTGGTGTTTTCTGTGTTCATTTCGTATGTGTGTGTGCGTGTGCGTTTGGGTGTGTGGTTGTGTGTGTGTGTGTCATGCTGTCTATCGGTGTTTTGGTGGTGGTTGCGTCTTGCATGTGGCTTTGCCTGCTTGACTTTACTACTTTTCCATTTATGTTGACTTATGCTCCAGTGTTGTAAAATATTAATTAACATTTCACCTCAGGAACTCTTACTTCTGAGGTCATACAATGTTATTGTGTCAATGTGACCAAATCTGAATACAGGTCAGACAAGAAATACCACACGAAATGCACGATAACCATAGAATCACAATGTAGTGCGTACTCCAACACACGGAAAGCTTCACAGAAGTGTTCCTTGCCTGCTAATCATCATAGACACATTGTCACTATATGACCTTTCTGTGTCGTAATGCCATGAAACCAAATTCAAACAATCAAGTCATCGAAAGCACAAGGCAATATATGATGCTCTAACTTATAGAAGAGTAAGGTAAACATAACGTCATAAACGAATTCTGGATAGTATCGAATTGGTTGGACTGGGTTTATGGGCATTGTGACACTGAATTGAATGGTTTTGGACACTGCGAAAAGGATACAATAAAAGTGTCTTTAGCCGATTAGAAAGAGCGTCATTAAGTGCGTTGTTTAACCCTAAACCCGCTTTGCGAAGTTAATAATGCCTGCTCAATGATGCATCTGGTGCAGTTAACTCTTTTGTCTTTTGGCGCCAAATTTAAAAGTGTCGTCTGCAATAATAATTTCATATTACATATGATTCTAAACAAAATAATAAAGGTATGTTACTAAAACATTTGTTTTTAAAAACCTGTATGCTTGGGCTGAAATAATACAGAAAACAGTGAAGTCCCAGAGACTCCACTGTTTTCAATGGTGCCAACAGGCGACATTGGCGCCGAAAGAGTTAAAGCTACTTCCGACTCAATCAAGCTTTTGCAAATTTATTAACTGGGTGTCAAACAACTTTGATCCTATGGGACGCCATATTATTCAGTGTCTCATCTTGACCTAACTGTTGACAAATGCTAGCCAAGTCGCAGATAGCAGTAAAACAAAGACATCACATTAAGTTACTCACAAAAAAGATTATGAACTCAAAAATTGTTAAAACATTTCATGCAGCGTTATATTGTGATTGACATATTCATAAGACAACTTATAATAGATCAGGCACACTCATGTAATATCTTATATATTAGACATAGTGTTGTGTTGATAAGTGGTTATGATATTACTAACATTGATAATTACATGGAAACTTACCAGTCTCATCTGCCTGTAGGATTTTCTGAAAATATGGACCATAATTGTACCCGCGAAGTGCGAGTTCTTGGTACACGTCTTTTTTGGTCAAATTGTATTCTGTGGCATCAACTTCTTCTTGTGTGTACGGGTTCGTTCTTGCCAGTGGTTCAGTAAAAGCGACTTTCAGTTTTGCTGCAACTGTGTCGCATTCTAGTATTTGACAGTCATTTGTTCCTGGCGTTATTGAGACGTCAAAATGTACCAGACCTGTATACGAAATGTCACAATAATTTGGGATATATTTTACATTCGATTTTTAATAAACGGCTGAGATAGATAAGCCCATCCATTGGGTAATTATCACATATAAGACGTTACAAGTTTGCACTTCTGCTGCTGTGTCATTCATATAGTTTCTGCCAGACATTGAATGTATTCAGTCTCAAACATGACTAAAATATAATAGTAGATGTCAGTTTATAGCGTTGAGTACAGTAAAACCCCTCTAATGCGATCACTTAATTAAATAAAATAACTGTCTATATAAGCAGGTGGTTGCTTAATGCAGGACAAAAGTAACGCAGAAAGCTCCTCTAGGAGCTTTCTGCATTACATTTGTCCTGCATTAAGCAACCACCTGCATCTGGCACCCAGAAATATATCTTTTTTTTGAGGTGGTTGCATTAGCGGGGTTTTACTGTACGTTACTTTTTAACGTCGTGCATGAATGTTGGACATGTTAGAACATTTCATATCAACCCTGTCTGTGTGTAACCACATTTTGTATGTGAACGGTACTTAGAGCTTTTGTCAGTTTATAGAACTTGGGGGCAAGTACTATGTATTCTGTAATTGCTGCATTATACTTCATTTAAAATTGTATTTAAACTGCGAAGTCACCAGACAGTGACTGCAAAACGCAGAATCTGAGTTTCAATTTTGCAAACAGTTTGGGTCAAGATTAATTGTCTCATCGAGATCCAAACTGTTTGAAACACCGCTTTTCTTTCGTGATCATGTACACCCTGTCACTTAAAGTAGACGTCATTGTGTGCAGATGATTATATTTCGTACGCAGAGAGTAAAATACCAGATACAAATGACACATTCTTGACTTGTTTTAGTTTCATGCATACAGATGCATGGGTTATGATTATGAAATATATTTTAGTTACTCAATACTATTGTAAATCCATTTGAAATCGTCTGTTTTGCCTCACGGGGGAGGTTTTACTCTATTATTGTAACAACATTGTAATAACTGATTTGTAATCTAGACGTGGACCATATTACAAACTGAGTCATCAGTGAGTTTTACCCAATGATTTTGTTTCGGTGCCAAATTTCTAATTGTAGTCTGCATCCGAAATTTGTTAAAACATTTTGGTAGTTTTAATGAACGAGATATTTAAATGCTCAGGAATAAACCACATATATAGAATGAGAAATAAAGACAAAAAGTGAAATTTCTTGAACAGGTGGCGTCTGATCTGGGACTAAAAGCATTTTTGTAACATTTTTTTGTAAAGGACTAATCAATGTATTTTTTTTTGAGATATTGAATACTTAGATATTAATTATTTAACTCTTATAAAATAAATCTTATAGTAACGGAAAAGCATTGGGTTTAGCCGCCCTTTATATTTTTGACACAAAACTTTACCGTTTGCGGGCAGCACCATTGGTCTGATGATTTCAACATCTGTAAATTGCACTGGAAATTGGTCGTAGCGACAATGCTGCAGCTTTGCTAGAGCTTTCCATGCCAACAAAAGATACGCAGCAGCGGGAAAGAGGGCTCTTCCGTCGATTATATGGTCAGTCAGATAGTTATCATCGGAGTCTGTTGATAGATCAATATCAAAGCCACACACCCAACGACTTGTTCCGTCCGCTTGCACCATTTGTGATGATGGGACATTCCAAGACTGTGAATGGTTCCATTTAATCCAGGGAGATACAAATGGAGTTCCAACTGATACCGGAAAATTGACTTGCGGACAGAGTTTCAAAGGATTGATATTTACTCCGTACTGAAAACATCTGAAAATAAGAGTTTGTGTTTAATAACACAAGTCATGGGTCTTTGCGGTTCTACAATATACAACATAACAATTTATAAACTATGTTCATAATAATGCATTCCTTTTCACCACCATGTGCAATGGACGAATCTTCGATATATTTTTATCAGGATCCAAACTATTTTACAAATACTTACGTATGGGAGAGGAAACTGAAGGCAAATCATCTCTGAAGCTTAAAGCAGACGACATCGTTTGCAGACGGACATTTTTGTGGCGCCCAAATACTTAAATGCTTTACAGCACCATAACATTAAACTTTAAAAAGGAATTAAGCTCAAAATTCAGAGTAGCGGTTGCTGATTTGTTAAAACATTTGGAACTGAATGTCAGTCGTTACGTTTTCTTGCTTCTAAAAATCAGATCTAGTACCATTGGTGGAAACATAACCGGCTTTCAATCAGGAATATACAACTCGCTTTGATGGTAGTAGTTAGTAAGTTACATACAAACAACTGGCTGTCACTGGCAGTAGTTCATGATTATCAATTTGTCATGCAGGTGTCAAAGTTACTGTTTCGTTGTTGTGAAAAAACACTGATGGAGAAGAGACAGACGCAACAACGAAGAATGTCCCAGAGAAAAAGTACGAGCGTTTTAGCTTTTGTCGTGAAGGTGGGCATCTCTAAAGATAGCGTCGGTGCTTAAAGAAGCGACCATCAGACTCCGTAATTTCAGGGAAAATTTAAAAAGCCAAATGAACTGTTAGGCAACGTTAACAGTTCTGTAGAATCCGTCTAATAATGGTAATAGTTACAAAACCAAGGGTGAAAAAAATACAACACTTCATTTGAGAATGTACAGCTTACAACGCTGTTTAAATGTACAGCTTACAATGCTGTTTAAACAAGCACTCAAAAGTAACCATAACCCTTTCGGTACGAGACAAGACTCACGAATGTAATTTGCATCAGTGTACACAAATATGAGATGACCTGTAGAGGAACCATTCATCAAGTTCTGCACTGATTGTTAAATCACACTTTTCTGAATCCCTGAATATTTACAGTAATCTCGATTTTTACTGAATTTTGGAATGTACCATTTCACAACTGGGCATAGAAAAACTTCGATTCAGAGAAATAATAGTTTGTCTTTTACTTGTTTCCATTCCTCTGACTTGTATAATGTTAATTCACCTACCTGCCGAGACCCGACAGAAAGAATTCTTCATTGTCTGTATGCCCTCGTTTCATCAGTCCTACATTAGAACACTGCTGTGACAGGGACCGTTTCAAGATGGCCTGCAGAAGACAGTGGGGTGCGATTTCAATCACAATGGCATTGTCTGGTACATGCACTAAAGCTTCTTGGAATAGCACTGGGCTCAGAAGATTGTTGACGAAGTACTCGCTGGATGAATACAGGGCTAAGTCATTTTGCCAGTCGCATTCTGCTACCGAGGTTGATAACCAGCGCTTTGATCGCTTTCGAGGTCTCTTTATTATCTGAAAATAGATTTTCGCATAAGTCACATACTCAAAGACAACACTTCCACAATATAAATGGAACCTGAGATTTGTTTGCTTCGCTGACCAAATACTGTAGTAAACCCGCTAAAACTGGGATGTGTTGAATATCTAATCCATAAACCTCGAATAATATCAAAATGTTTAAAGTTTAACTACTAATGCAAATATTAATAAGGAGATCCTTCGAAAGCTTAAGTAGCAATGCGAAAAGAGAAAATTGAAGTCTTTTCATGAGCAGTAATTAAACGTGCAACACTACTCATGCCCCTAGCACCGGTTTAAGCGACATTCAGTTTTCATATCTTTACCCTTCGCTTGCTATTCACGCCAATATACCTACCTGTAAATAGTGCAGACCCAGTCTCATCAGGGTCTGCACTATTTACACGGTGGTTGTGCAACCAATACACTCTACAGCAGTGATTGCATAGCGAGATACTTGTACACAGTGAAGATATATGTAATTATACAACAGGGCATGGATACAGAAGGAGAAATGTATTTTAAAATTCAGCAAGCGAAGGGTTAGGTAGCATAGCGAAAAGAGAAAATTGCAATCTGTTCATGCGCAGTAATAAAACGTGCAACACTACTGATGCCCCTAGCACCGGATTAAGCGGCATTCAATTTTCATATCTTAAATCATCGAAAATGATGACCCCGAATGATCAGAAAGTACAACAACACTGAGAATGAAGTACAGGACGACTTTTTACAGCCGCCACACGAGCACTTAACACCTGATGTTTAAAAGTCCATACATTTTGTAAGCAGGAGATGAAAATATGATATGAAAAAAGTCGCATCAATACTAGAATATATTATTTTTAATATTTCCCAAAATTCCATTTAAATTCAGCATTGTTCAGATTTCCCTACAATGTGATCTGTTATTGAAGTTATTTAACTGTTAACAATATATCCATGGGGTCAATTAAAAGCAATTTAGTTAACAAATCCAATTGACAATTATTTTATATATGCGGCAATGAAATTAAAGCATTTTGCAGTTGTTACTTGATACTCAATGAGTGTGTTGGCAATTTGGCAATTGTTATTACATGTAGTAACTCAATAAGTGTCTTGTAGTAATATCTAACAATGTAAAGATAGAACACCTTGCTTAAAGCAATTTGCAATGGTTTGGCAACTTGTTTCATGTGGTAGGAATGGAAGGGTACTCCGGCACTGTTGACCATCTTTGCAAATATCTGTCTCCCTTTGAGCTCATTGACAAATTGTTCGACGGCTTGGTATGGGCCCGACACGGTGACAGTGTCTTTGGCATTGTGACAGGCAGGAACTACTTTTGGAGGACACTGTTCAAGTGCATCTTGCCAGGTCAGACCTAAAACATAGTACAGAAAACCCTCTATAAACCGTAATCTTTGTAAATGAGATCTTTTTATGCAGGTGCCTTCTTAATGCAAGATGAAGGTCACGCAGAAAGCTCCTTTTGGAGTTTTCTGCATAACTTTCACCCTACATTAGGCTGCCACATGTCTTACAAACCGGCATCGATATTGATATAAACGTCTGATTTAGGATATTACTGTATCTACCGAAGAGAATGTTGAGATGACGACGCAGTATGAATTCGTTTTGATAAGAAAACATATGATTTTGTAGTAGTAAGTAATCTTTGAAACGGGTTGGGTAGTCTGAAACAGCTATACTATTCATAATTATACTGATTCATAAACTTCTGAGACCTAAGGTTTAAGAAAACCCTTTCATAAACATGTTTCAAGTATTTCAGTACAACAGCCTGTCACGTTATTGCTTTTTGGTATAGGTATTTGCATAGCAGATACAATGTATGTTGTTTGTGAAAACTATAACGTTGACTCTGTGCTCGTTTTACTATTACAGGGCTTCTGCATTTTGTCGTTCAAAATAGTAGACCCATGTCTCTTCATCATTTATATAGATATGAAACACTCTTTTGAGTGTACACTCTTTTGAGTGTATATTTAGTATATTTTCAGTGCCCTTTTGGTTTTCAGAATTCATTTGTGTGTTTGGCTCCCATTAAGCAAATGAAGAATCCATAGTGCACAAACCTTATTAACCTTTATAATGTTCTTTAAACTAAAATGGTCTTACTATAAATCAAGCCGATATAGCTCGCTAACTGCCGAGCAGTCAGTCAAAAAATATCTGACAATATATTCCGAGTGTTCTAAATATTCTCGTTTGTTCTCTCTGTTCTTGACCTACCAATTGTTTCGTTATTTCAAAACCTTGTTTTACCGTTTTAATACGTTTAACCATACGAGTAACAGTACCATGTAGCACGTCATAGTTCCCATATATGTCAAAACCTCGTTGGAAATTCGTTTTGCAAATAAGCTAAGAGTAGGGCATGTCCTAAGTGGCCGCTCCTTTATTGTACATATGACTCCTAAAAGCAAGTGGATGCTTAATGCAGTATAAAAGTAAGACAGAGAGCCCTTGTAGGAGCGTTTTGCATTATTTTTGGCCTGCAATAGGCTGTCACCTGACATACAGACCCATAATTAATCCTCTTTTTGATGGCCACTTATCACAGGATCTACTTAAGCATCGACTTAAGCTACATTCCCATAACTTTCCAACTATTGTTTCCTTCAGCGCAGTGAATGCGTAAACTGTTATGACTTACCGGTTAAATGGTAAATAAAGAATGTATACACATTCATAACAATGTACATTTCCAGTTCTATGTCTCATTCGTCAGTTTGATTTACTGCAGTGAACAACTTTTAATGAAACCAGACAGGAAAAGTCCAATTGATTGTGGATGCACCATATGCCATTTACAAAATGCCAATAACAAAAGCACCACCGTGATCGGCCGCGCAATCATGATAATAAAACTATTAAATCAATAAAGATGATAATAAAGAAAAGGACTGGTAAAGATGTTAACCATTTCAGCGCCAGCACTGTCGTCTGCTTGAAATATATTCTTCTGCTTCAATGTTATCAATTTTACAGTGTTGTTTAAGGTTTAAGAGTGTTGTTGTGTGGCATGTTCTCTAGATCCAAACGGATCTTAACTGATACGTCATCACTTTTTTAAAGGAAATCGCATACTATCTGCGTGTTCAAGGGATTAATTGAGCCTGACAACAATATTTACCAACTGCCGCCATTCCACCATGTGGTATGTTCGCATTTTGTACGCATTGCCCTCTCCAGTAAGCGACCTGTATAGTTTCTTCAGCAGACAGACAACCATCAGCATATGCACAGACGAGCTCTCCAATAGAATGTCCGACCATACCATCCGGTTTGACGCCTACTCTGGTGAGAACATCCACCAAAGCAATCTGTAAAAGACGACGAATCCAATATCAACATACTGTTCTTATCCGGAATAACATCGATCACAATTATCTCAACTACACAGTTAAATGTCTCTAAATCGCAAAAGAAGCAATATGAAAAGAGACATTTGCAGACTCGGTTTTATTAAGTTTGTTCAATTATGAGAAGTTATTAAAAGTGCAACACTACTCGCGCCTCTTAGCTCCGCCTTAGAGGTAATCAATTTTCATATCTAATAGCATCGAAACTAATTATCCCGAGTGACCAGAAAATATTACAACACGGAGAATAAAGTACGGGTGATTTTTACGGTTGCCACATCGGTACTTAACACATGGTTTTGTGAAGTACCTATATTCTGAAAGAAGGAAGGAGATCTTTCCAAAGCAAATTCCTCGTTTGTATTGTTCAGGAGAAGTTATTAAAAGTGCAACATTATTCACGCCCCATGCATCGGATTGAGCTGAATTCAATTTTCATAACTAAAAATCATCGGAACTGATGATCCCGAAGAAACCCCCCACTAATATAACAACGCTAACAATGAAGTACGGGGTGACTTTTTACGGCCGCCACACGAGCACTTAACACCTGCTGTTGTGATCTCCATACATTCTGAAAGTAGGAGATACATCGAAAGAAAAAACAACTAGAGGAGCTTTCTGTACGACTTTCATACTGCATTAAGCTGCCTTTTGTCTCCAGGACCGGTATGTATACTAATTTAAACTCCCAGTTTAGAGCAATTTTACCGTGTCGATTTCTCGTCATCTTATTTGTCAAATGATGTCACTTGACTACTATTGTATTTCATATTCGAGTATGTTACTAGCCTAAGACGCATTACCGAAACAACGGAATATAGGAATTCTTAAAATGAAATGCAAATAACCAAGAACACGTACAAACTAACGTGCAATACAAAATTACATACAATCTGTAATTATTTTAAGTTCCGGTTCGATCATAAAACGTATAGTTGGAAACAAACTCATACAGGGACTGCCACACAAAAGTGTACGGCACTCAAATATCAACAATCAGGAAACAGCACACTCATAAGTGAAAACATGAGGAAATATACAAAAATACATAAAAAAATACGATAATGCTCATAACAAATAACTTCGAAAACGTAATATTATAACTTCATTATTTACGCGTTTACCGCACTATTTAGGAACTGCACATGGCAGGAGAGCAGGATCTTAAAAATCAAATGAGTTGAATTGTCCTGTTGATTACCTAGTTCCCTGATTACTGTAAATATCAGAATCTCACATTCGTTTTCCGACGTATGCGTTTTATCAAACGTGTATGTATGCGTGTGTGTATGTGTGTGAACGTCTCACCAACAGTATTTCCCTTTCATGGACAAGATACATTACGTTTGGATGGTTTTATAGGGTTTTACGTAGCTTTAACAGAATTTCAGTCATTTCACGACATCCAGCTATTTACGGGTGGAAGAAGACCAAGAAGTTTTTCTGTGCATGGAATAAATTGCATTGTTTCGTGCACAGAAGAATATCCAGGTAGAACCACCGGCCCACCACAAGCCAGCTGGAATGCTTCCTCACATGAAAACTCCAAATGCCCAGACCGGGATTCGAACCAAAGCGGTTAGGGGCTAAGCGATTGTCAGTCGAATACCATAAACATGACCAATGGCATTATATAGCTTAGGTTCTAGTGTCTCCCGATTTAAAAAACGCTGTGTGTATAAAAGTTCAGCTGATACATTTCAATGATGACATTATTTCTGTCATGAATATCCATCAGGTGATGGGTTAATGATTAAATCTAAAGGCTATGTATACAAATTCGTGCCATGAAAACAATATCTAATTCCTGGTTTGGCCCCTATATGTTGCACTGCACCCGGTGCAGATGCTTACCTGGATTGCGACAATGGCCACAAAAGCGTTAACTATGTCATTCAGGGAGTTCTCATCACCATTCATCAGCAACTGGTACAGATTCAGGTTAACATGACTCAATGCTCTTTCAGACTTCAATATAGAATCTTTAAACACGTGTATGCCCATCATATTCCGACCCATTCCATACCATTGTGACCCCATTCCGGCAAAAACGTACCACACAGGACGCACCACATCTTCACTAATTTTCTGAGGTAATTGAAAACAAAAGATCAGTTTATACATGTATTTTGATTTATTGGCATCTTACCTTTTTCATGTGGAACTGAATGTATTAAGGGTATTGGAAATATAATAATAGCGAAATAATGAGTTGTTTGAAATACGTTAATGTGCTTGGAAAATAATCAACCATAAAACAAATATTTGAATGCACACCCATATGTTTTATTAGTTCCCGTTTTACCTGGACATTAACACTTTCTGTGCCGTTCATTATTATGAATCCTCGGTACGGGTGTAATGATTGTGAAACGAGTGCTGTCTCATTCATTAGGGTATGGAAGTGTAGATTATCTTGATGCAACCTTATGTTCTGCAGAGTTTCCAACAAACCCTCATTTGTTCTTGACGAGTAGGTGAATAAACGCTTTCTCTTGTCTTTCGTGTCATTCTGCAGACATATTGGTTTTGAGCTGAGTATTACGTGAACATTGGATCCACCAAAGCCAAATGAGTTCACACCAACAAGACCTCCATTCCAACTACGGTTATGACTAACCACACTTAGTTTTCCGTTCTGTAGTCCAGGAATATCAGGATTTGGATTCTCGTAATGCAAGTTGCTAGGAATCGTCCCTTCCTGCATTGCAATAACTACTTTTGCAACAGCCGCTAGACCTGTTGGTTCAATAGATTTAAGATATATAGCATTAAATACTGAAACGATTAGGTAGATCCATATCCAATGATAATAAATAACTTCAAACTGACATTGCGGAATTTGCTCATTTGAACATGTTTTCAATTCCATATTATGATAGTGGAATATACAGAGTTTATTTATAGAGTTCACTTAATATGAAATGTTTTAACATGCTAGATGATTTTGAATGACAGGTCCTGAACAGAAGGTTCCCCTATTAGCCTTCTGATATGGAGCTACACTGTTTGTAAAAGACGCGCGTCCCGGGCTCAAACGTTTAACCCTTTCGGCGCCAAAATTTCTAAATGTCGTCTGTACACCAATTTGTTAAATCATCCAGAAAAATAAGAAAAAAGATAAATAAATGTAAAATTCTAAGGAATAAAGCATAGATATAGAAAAAAAAGTTTGAGACAAAAAGTGAAGTCCCTGATCAGACGCCGTCTTGAAAAGGTGGCATTTGATCTGGGACTGCACTATTTGTTGTAGTGCATTTATGCGCCATTTGCGAAAGGGTTAAACATGTGTACTTCGTATAATCTGTAAATGAAAGGTTACCAATGCCAGACCGTTTCAAGAAAACAGTTGGTATATACTGTGAACAAAGACAACTGTATTCCGTAAGAGTGAAGTCGGGAAAATGGCCACCTCGCTCGTGTAAGTACAGATTAAAGAAACTATTTAAAGCGACATTTGCGAAAGAGTTAAACATGTGTACTTCGTATAATCTGTAAATGAGAGGTTACCAATGCCGGACCGTTTCAAGAAAACAGTTGGTATATACTGGTAACAAAGACAACTGTATTCCGTAAGAGTGAAGTCGGGAAAATGGCCACCTTGCTAGTGTAAGTACAGATTAAAAAAACTATTATAAAATCATAGTACAATGTACTCGATTCCTGATGTTAGACTCCACGTAGATGACTAAAGATTCTGTATTCTAAAGAGTGGTCACAACATACGGTTTGGTTAAGAAATAAAGGAGCTATTCTAACCTGATGTAGGCTCACAGTGGCCGATGTTTGATTTCACAGAACCTATGGGGAGGGGCTCTTGACGGTTGTTACAAAAGAAATCACATATCGTATTGACTTCATTTAGATCTCCAACCTTAGTACCCGTCCCGTGGGCTTCTATGTACTGCACATCGATGGGATTAACTTTCGCTTCGCTGTACACTTCGTGGAGCAGTGACATCTGTGCCTCCTTAGACGGGGACAGAATGCCTGGAACGTGAACGTATTTTATATGTAGCAGAATATAAGTACAAATATGAGTCGTGCAGGAAACACCACATACGGAACAAACAGCCGCCCGAACAGCAACACAAGCAAACACAGCCAGTGTACATAAATACAGAAATATATTAAATATGTCAGCTATAAGGACATCCACGCATAACACGTATTGCTTGGGTACTGTAGACCGTGTATTAATATAAGTGTCTTATTTTAATTACACTGTAAACATAAAATATAGCGCCATGATGCAACACCATTGCACTACATCATCATATGTTACTCAGATATATGCATATTTTGTTTATGCATGCGCTTCAAATCTAGAGACGTTTTACGACGTATGTCAGGTTTGAATAGTTTCTATTGTATATCATTCGTTATGAGATTGTTCAACAATTATAGATATGATGACAAATGGGAAATGGTGTAGCCAATATTAAAGATTTTGAGTCAGAATGGTTGTTATTTTAAATGGCGATGAACATACGTGAATCATAACTGTATATTAACTCTTCATAGCTTATGATTTGATTCAACTAACAAATATCATTGTCCAACTTTATGAGTAAATTTAGATCACCGATATCTTAGGCAACTTTATTAACTGGTTCAAATGGCATAATAATATCATTGTTCAACTTTAGGAGGGTGGGGCGTGAGTAGTGTTGCACTTTTAATTGCTACTCATGAACAGACTCAATAAAACCGTGTCTGCAATTTTCTCTTTTGGCATTGCTACTTTTGTTTTCGAAGGATCACCCACTTTCAGAATATATGTACTTCACAACAGGAGGTGTTAAGTGCTTGTGCGGCGGCCTTAAAAAGTCGCCCGTACTTCATTCTCAGTGTTGTTATATTTTTCTGGTCCTTTGGGATCATTAGTTTTGATGGCTTAAGTTTTGAAAATTGAATACTGCTTAAGCCGATACTAGGGGGCGTAAGTAGTGTTGCACTTTTAATTACTATTCATGAACATATTCAATAAATATATAGTTATAAAGTTGAAGTGTAAATAAAGTATTGTGTACAGATTCATGGTATTGTATGGGTCTGCCAACAAGGAACATAGCATTTAGATATTGAAAAAAAATTGCGAAGAGTGGTGAATAGTAACAATACGTTGCAGAATAATTGCAGAATACACACGGACTGTCAATCGCTACTTTTAATCATTGCTGTATGCGGGTGTCATATTTCTAATGCAAGGATATATCAATATTTCATCGAAAAGATTGTTCCTATACTACAATAAAATGTCATAAAAGTAATTTAAGTGATATTTGTCTGACCTTCTGTTTTGTTACCGTCGTTGTTGGTCTTTGAGTGCACCACTGTACAGTACACACGTTTGGAGACTGTTTCTTTTTGCAGGTAAATGACGACTATACCTTCGCTGCGACAATACCCGTTACCTGAAACAATACTGGCACTGTTGGGATACTTAATTGCAACATATTTTACATATAGTTAATAATTTGTTAACCACATAATGACATAAACTAGTACACATATGTTTGGTTTTTGTCAACTGCATACCTTCTCTACTACCCATTGTAATTTGTATTTCTTACAATTTCTTGCATGAGAGCAAAGTTGGACACCGTGTGGCATAGTTTTATAGAAACTCTATATCCGAGATTAACTTGAATCAATCATTTGATATTGAAGTCAGCCCTTAAACCAGTGTTTACCTATTGTAATAATTTTCATTTCAAATTACAAATGGCGTCAAGTGGAACGTTTCTTTTTAACGCGGGCCAGTATAGCTCTTAGAAGGCTGACCTCGTCTATGAACGACGCAATCAGTTAGATATACAATTAATTCCTGCTAGAAATCGGTAGGCTCTATGGTTTCTTTCCGTACATGCGCATAACGTCATATTGTTGATCGAATTGGCATGTGCAAAGTACCTTTTCGGCGTTTCCTTCCACATGGGGAGGGATATTAAGCATGAAAGTTCTTCAAATGATGCCGATGGCAGATTTGAATTTAATCTGTCCTGAGATAGCCAAATTTATCGATTCAAATCGAGTGATAAAGAAGAATGAATACCACAGTAAGCTAGTTGTTACATTAAGGTCGTCACGTTTCTCTACCCAAAACGAATCCATGTACGTTGAGCTCTGAATCAGATTATAAACGAAATTAATCTATTTGGCTGCGAAATGAAATGGAATGAGAATTAACCACATGGTTGTATATACTGGCACATACAACACGAAGTCATAACAGACACTGTGGAACCCTTTCAGAATTTATAAATAATTTTAAGCAAGTAGCACATATGTTAATCAGACGGCTCCTACATGGGTTTTCTGATCGTGGTCTACACTGTTTGCAAATGCGTGAAAAAAGGCTTATATAGAAGAGTAAATACAGTTGAACTTCGATAACTCGAACTTTAAGGGACCATACAAATTAGTTAGAGATAACAGAAGTTCGAGTCATCCGGTTTATAATCTGAACAATTTCTCAAGGCCACAGCTTCATACAGGTCTAGAGTAATGCTGAAAGCTCATGTAGGAGCTTTCAGCATTACTTTAGACCTGTATTAAGCTGTCACGTGTGTTTCTAGATATATGTAGAGATACATTATTGGAGCAACTCTGTAGTGTAAGTCTTGGAAGGACGGACCTTTTTATCCAGAAGTTCGAGTTATCAGAGTTTGAGATATCGAAGTTCAACTGTAGTTCAACTAAGCGGGTTGCTGACGAGTCCCTGGTTAGCTTCAGAAAGTGGTCACTAGGCTCCAAACTGTATGAAGGTTTGGCCGTGTTAACGACAAAACATGATACCGGGCCATCCTGAGTTTGTGTGACGGCTCATGCCAGTCCTTATAGTTTCAATTGGCTGTGCTAAGTTCGTCTGCTCATGAAAACATATTTCATGTTTACAGATTATTGCACTTCAAACAAACACCATTGAAAAGGAAAATAAACAGTATTAAAATGTTCCTTTGTTACTTTGCTAACTACGAGAACGATATCTATACAAGTTTAGTCACTACATATTATATTAAAAGGTAATAAATAAATATTAAGTGTCAAAATATTGCAGACTCTGTTCGTGGAGCATCCGTTGATCAGAATCCTCTTTGTTTGCCAAGTATTAACCCTTCGCTTGCTATTCACGTCAATATACGTACCTGTAAATAGTGCAGACCCAGATGAGACAGCTCCTGTAGGAGCTGTCTCATCAGGGTCTGCACTATTTACAAGTTGATTGTGCAACCAGTGCACTCCACAGCAGTGATTTCACAGCGCAATACTTGTACACAGTGAAGATATATGTAATTATACAACAGGGCATGGGTAAAGAAGGAGAAATGTATTTTAAAATTCAGCAAGAGAAGGGTTAAGTGTCAAATATTGCAGACTCTGTTCGTGGGGCATCCGTTGATCAGAATCTTCTTTGTTTGCCAAGTATTAAAATAATAATTAGCATGTCATATGAAACTGATAAAACAAGTATGTGATATTTGCATACCGAATTACAGCTGCTAATAGGATATGGACCGAATAATCTTGTATGTATATACTATATAGGAACAATGTAACGGAGTTTTTGCGACTGTTTACATACATTCTGTACATACATGTAGTTTCAAATACCGGTCCGGTTAGTTCAATAGTGAGAGCCTCGGCTTCAGTAGCGGGAGGTAGTTAGAGCCTTGGCCTCAGCAACAGGATGTAGTTAGAGCCTTAGATTCAGCAGCAGGTGGTAGTCCGAGCCTTGACTTCCATAGCGGGGGAAGTTAGAGCCTTGGCCTCAGCAGCTGGAGGAAGTTAGAGCCTTGGCCTCAGCAGCGGGAGGTAGTTAGAGCCTTGGCTTCAGCAGCGGGATGTATTTAGAGCCTGAGGTTCAGCAGCAGGTGGTAGTCTGAGCCTTGACTTCCATAGCGGGGGTAGCTAGAGCCTTGGCTTCAGCAGCGGGAGGTAGTCCGAGCCTTGACTTCCATAGCGGGGGAAGTTAGAGCCTTGGCCTCAGCAGCTGGAGGAAGTTAGAGCCTTGGCCTCAGCAGCGGGAGGTAGTTAGAGCCTTGGCTTCAGCAGCGGGATGTATTTAGAGCCTGAGGTTCAGCAGCAGGTGGTAGTCTGAGCCTTGACTTCCATAGCGGGGGTAGTTAGAGCCTTGGCTTCCATAGCGGGGGTAGTTAGAGCCTTGGCATCCACAGCGGGGTAGTTAGAGCCTTGGCGTCCACAGCGGGGGTAGTTAGAGCCTTGACCTCACCAGCGGGAGAACGTTAGGACCTTGGCTTCAACAGTGGGAGGTAGTTAGAGCCTTATCTTCAGCAGCGGGTGGTAGTTAGAGCCTTAGCTTCTGCAGCGGGAGGTAGTTTGAGCATTGGCTTCCATAGCGGGGGTAGTTAGAGCCTTGGCGTCCACAGCGGGGGTAGTTAGAGCTTTGGCGTCCACAGCGGGGGTAGTTAGAGCATTGGCGTCCACAGCGGGGGAAGTTAGAGCCTTGGCTTCAACAGCCGGATGTAGTTAGAGCCTTGGCATCATCAGCGGGAGGTAGTTAGAGCCTTGGTTTCAGCAGCGGGATGTATTTAGAGCCTTAGGTTCAGCAGCAGGTGGTAGTCTGAGCATTGGTATCCATAGAGGGGGTAGCTAGAGCCTTGGCTTCAGCAGCGGGAGGTAGTTAGAGCCTTGGCGCCCTCAGCGGGAGGTAGTTAGAGCCTTGGCGCCCTCAGCGGGAGGTAGTTAGAGCCTTGGCTTCAACAGCGGAAGGTTGGTAGAGCCTTGACTTTAACAGCGGTAGGAAGTAAGAACCTAGGATTCCACAGCGGGAGGTAGTTAGAGCCTTGGCGCCCTCAGCGGGAGGTAGTTAGAGCCTCGGCGTCCACCGTGGGAGGTAGTTAGAGCCGTGGCTTCAATAGCGGAAGGTAGTTAGAGCCCTGACTTTAACAGCGGTAGGATGTAAGAACCTAGGATTCCACAGCGGGAGGTAGTTAGAGCCTTGGCGCCCTCAGCGGGAGGTAGTTAGAGCCTCGGCGTCCACCGTGGGAGGTAGTTAGAGCCGTGGCTTCAATAGCGGAAGGTAGTTAGAGCCCTGACTTCCACAGTGGGAGGAAATTAGAGCAGTGCATTCCGCAGCTGGAGGAAATTAGAGAGTCGACTTCAGCAGCGTGAGTTATCAGGTTTGACCCACCGTTGCGACATTCCAAAGTCGTTACAAATGGAAGTACTCATACAATGCAGAAGTTCACTGAATCTCGCTCAGCATTATAAGGAGAATGCTACGAATAATGACTGTTCGGCGTAGGGTGATAGGATACGGCAACAATGACATTTGTCTACAGCACGGTATGACTGTGTTAAAACATTATACATTGTATATTTCTCAGGTAGACACACAATTAAACTCTACTAACACACAAAACACATACACACTAGCATATGTGTACGTACACACAACACACACACAGCAATAACGTACATCGTATGTCGGTCGTATCGGGCGTATGTAGAAAATGGTGTGTGAATCGTATAACGAACATATTTTTTTTATAGTGATTGCATATTGAACGTGTATCGTCACACACAAAGACCCCAATTAAAAGACGCGATGTCGTATCAGAGTATTAACTATGTGCTACAGTGCTCCCTCCCTACAACGACCCTCTCAATAACGATTCCCTCCTTACAACAACGCATGTCACTGTTTCCGAAACAACAAAGCTCCAGAAACAACTTTTTTTCATCGTATTTTATTTATGCCTCCATCACACCCTATGTTATGACCACTCTTTAGAATCGTCACTTTGTGACGATTCTAAAGAGTGGTCACAACATAGGGTTTGATTGAGGCATAACGGTTTTAGTTCTCGAAATACACCTTATCTGGGGATATAATTATGTTTGATTTTCCCTCCCTATAACAACTCCCTCTGAACAACACATACACTCTTCGTATCCCAAAGGGTGTCGTTGTAGAGAGGGAGCACTGTACTTATCTCCAGGCACAGGATAAAACAAGTTACCAATATGAGAAGTAGAAACCCGAATTGGACACTGAAAATATAGAAACAGTATCTCTTTTCCGTGTCTATTGAACCTGATTAAGAAGTGAAACTTACTACTTGCGCTAAACGATTTACATTTTCCCTCTGGAGACAGCATGCCAAGTTTCAGGAACTGTAAGGAGGCAGCGGGATCAATACAGGTATGGCATCCACCAACCAGAGCAGCATCACATTCTCCAAGCCTCATACTGTTCAATGCTTGGTTCAATGCCAGTAGGCTAGATGAGCAGGCTGTGTCGATAGAATAACTCGGGCCTAAAATAGAATACACAATGAACAAACTATTCTAAAAAGGGAATTAATATAATACATAAATACTTGAATAGCTTTGATTTAATAGTTCGGCCACTAAGGGCCTTTTTCAATGATAATCTTTGAAAAAGGCCCTTAGTGGTCGAAATATTAGATCAGAGATATTCAAGTATTTATATATAAAACAGAATATTTAGAAATAAACGAAACAATTTGAAACTGTTTATGTTTCAATATTCCTAGTGTTCAATATATAACTAGTACAAAAAATATTTTTTTTACAATTACAACTTCGCTTTAGAAACTGATTATTGAATTTGTCCAAATAGACAATAGTGACAAAATAATTTCTTTTGATACGTGAAATTACAATGTGCTTAATATTTTAGTCTGTTATGCACGCACTATATATTTACAGTTTAACCGTTTATTTAATGAATATTCATGTAATGTAAGAATTGATGATATTATGAATATTAATCAGATGATTTTCTGTATGTGCATGTGAACATAAGGAAGTTTGCCTATGGCACAAACTTTAAGATCACACTCATATTATTCCATAAGCAATAGAGGAGGTCCTGATCAGACACATCTTACACGAACTGTCTGATCTGGTTCTACTCTATTTGCAAATGTGTTAAAAGGCATATATATGAAGTAAAGGGTTAACCCATTCCCTCATACTGACTTTTGACGACTCTGTAAAAGTCACTTTGTGAAACCATTGTGACAAATAGTGCATTTGTTCCTATAGTAGCAAATGCTCTATTTATCACAATGGTTTCAAAACTACAAACTTCTACAAACTTCAAAATGTTTCCTTTTCTCCAGCTAATGCTCATTTTCGGTAGATTTATTCAAAGAGATTGTATCTAAATCAGTCTATAGGGTAATGGGTTAAGAACCAATCACATAATTTCAAAAGCAATGTTTCACTTAACTCATTACCTCCTAGGCTATTTTTAGACACAACCTCTTTGAATGTATCTACCGAAAAGGAGCATTGACTAGAGGAAAGGAAAACTTTAAAATTTTGTAGTTTGAAACCATTGTGATAAATAGAGCATTTGCTCCTATAGGAGCAAATGCTCTATTTATCACAATGGTTTCATAAAGTGACTTTTATAGATGCGCAAAAATGCGTCACTAGGGGATAATGTGTTAAGACATTCGAGAAAAAGCAGGTGATAAATCTACATTTTTCGTTACCTTTGAAATCAAAGAAAAATGACAATCTGTTGGATAGCATGTTTCTCGTACAGCCTGTCATCGTATAGCCAACGGTTTTATTTAGGTCTCGAGACCAAAGTGAGTGACTCTCTGATGAAGAGGCGCCAATGAATACCCCGGTTCTACTTCCTCTAATGTCTACCGGATCCACACCTGTAATCAGAGTCATTTTTTGTCATTCGATTTGAATCGAGAGGTTTTATGTCAGGTCGGATGGAACGTAAATCTATTTTAATCGATTGCATTGTGTTCAGTAACTATCACGCTAAGTAACCTTCTATTCCATGTTCTAAAAAGAAAGAACACACAGAAATGCATTTGCTACTTGCTAATTTGGTCAGCTACAGTCGACGTACAGCATAATGAATATG
Organism: Azorinus chamasolen; assembly: GCA_963576725.1. Lineage (NCBI taxonomy): Eukaryota > Metazoa > Mollusca > Bivalvia > Cardiida > Solecurtidae > Azorinus > Azorinus chamasolen. The sequence goes on from OY755248.1 coordinate 54,323,648, forward strand.
AAGGTAAACTGTCAGTGGAGCGTGCCATTTTCCGTTACGAATGAAATGCATACTGATCAAATAAATGGCATGTCAATCTTTCGAAGATCTATACTGACCGCTCCACATGCCGTCATTTGTCCGCTGCTTGCAATTGAGAAATATATAATGGACTATGATATACATCGGAATTCAGTTTTCGGCACTCACTGTCCCGCAGACATGGAATATGCGTATAAATTTTACTGCCCACTTATAGCATGGACTTGAAGGAAGTAATACCCATGATACGGCTAATTACGATTTGTACACGATTTATTACATGATGTTCCGATTCAGTTCTTCACCTGAATCTAAAATGGCTTCGTAGGCGACCTCGAGAAGCAGGCGTAACTGGGGATCCATGCTGTTGACTTGTATTGGAGGTACACCGAAGAATTCTGCATCAAACACAGACAGGTCCTTTATTCTTCCACTCCGGCTCGGCAATCCGTGTAATCCTGAATGTAAATTAAAGACAATAAAACATCAAAATGCCATTCTTTAAAACATATCGAGGGCTTGGTGCAAAACTGTTCTAACTCCTTCACTTTGTGAAGGAGTTAGAATAGTTTTGCAGCAAGCCCTCGATATGGTAACTCAGTGGTAACTACATACATATGTAATTATGTTGGGCCAAATAATACAGACAATCGAAGTCAATTGAAGTCAACGTCCAGTGTACAGCAGAAAAGGGTTTGTGAACTATTAGGGCACTTTAATCAGTTTGCTTTAAATATTGAATATTTACATCACATATTGAAGAATTATTTTCCATCCTCTGTGGAATTTAAAGACAAACGTTCTTGCATCTTGGCACTTAAGTTCGAGGGGAGAATATTTCCTCAGTGGATGTGCTAATAAAGCCTTGACAGCTACTATCTAATGTGGAGATTTAGTAAAATACCAGGATTTAATTGGATGATATTGGTTCTACATATTGAGCTTGTCAATCATAGACTCATGAAACCATAAATGCAGATGGTAACAAGAGATGTCACAGTCACGTGACAAATGCCCCCAAAAATTGTACCCTGTGGCCTTGACCTTTGACCCATGGACCAGGGAGTTGACACATCGTCTTTGTGCGGTGAACATTTGTGCCAGGTTCCTTTGAAATCCATTCACAGATAAACAAGTAATTGTATCATTTGACCTTGACCTTTGACATATGGACCAGGGAGCTGAACGCGACACATCGTCTTTGTCTGGTGAACATCTGTGCCAAGTTATATATTGAAATCCATTGATAGATAAAGATGTTACAGACCGGACACGAAATTTGTGACAAAGTAATTGTACCCTGTGACCTTGACCTTTGACCCATGGACCAGGGAGGTGAAGGCGACACATCATCTTTGTCTGGTGAACATTTGTGCCAAATCATATTGAAATCCACTGATATATAAAGAATTTACAGACCGGACACGAAATTTGTAACAAAGTAATTGTACCCTGTGACCTTGACCTTTGACCTATGGACCTGGGAGTTGAAAGCGACACATCGTCTTTGTGTGGTGAACATTTGTGCCAAGTTATATTGAAATCCATTGATAGATAAAGAAGTTACAGGCCGGACACGAAATTTGTGACAAAGTAATTGTACCCTGTGACCTTGACCTTTGACCCATGGACCTGGGAGTTGAACGCGACACATTGTCTTTGTCTGGTGAACATTTGTGCAAAGTTATATTGAAATCCATTGATAGATAAAGAAGTTACAGACCGGACACGAAATTTGTGACAAAGTTATTGTACCCTGTGACCTTGACCTTTGACTCATGGACCTGGGAGTTGAACGCGACACATCGTCATTGTGTGGTGAACATTTGTGGCAAGTTATATTGAAATCCATTGATAGTTGAAGAAGTTACAGACCGGACACGAAATTTGTGACAAAGTAATTGTACCCTGTGACCTTGACCTTTGACCCATGGACCAGGGAGTTGAATGCGACACATCGTCTCTGTGTGGTGAACATTTGTGGCAAGTTATATTGAAATCCATTGATAGATGAAGAAGTTACAGACCGGACACGAAATTTGTGACAAAGTAATTGTACCCTGTGACCTTGACCTTTGACCCATGGACCAGGGAGTTGAACGCGACACATCGTCTCTGTCTGGTGAACATTTGTGGCAAGTTATATTGAAATCCATTGATAGATGAAGAAGTTACAGACCGGACACGAATTTGGGACGGAAGGACAGACGGACGGACGGACAGACGGACAGACGGACAGACGGACGGACGGACGGACAGACGGACAGACGGACAGACGGAAGGACGGACAATGCGATTACTATATGCCCACCTTTGGGGGCATAAAAAACAAACAATACTTTAAGTCCATTGATATTTTCTGTCTGGCGTCATAACATGACGCCATGAAACACCGCATATCTCAGCATTAGTGAAATAGAAAATAGAACCTAGCAATTGTGCTTATATTAAAAATACCAAGAACTGGTGTTTTCACTTGACACAGTGATTTTCACAAATGAAAATCGTTAAGTTATGTTCTTTTTGAATTTTTGACGGTAGGTGCCTTTCAAAACTACCAAAGATTAATAAAATTTGACCTCAACATTGCTGCTGTGTAAATATAATAAAATTCCACAATAATTATGCACATGGACAACGGAATTGTTTATTTTAAATTGTTTGCAATGTGGAACTGGCGGCATATTCATAATCAGCTTCAAATTTTGGTGAGCAAAAATAATTCATCATTGACTGATTGGTGTTTTGATGAGAATGATGATAGGCCAATAGGACGTGCAAACGGAAAATATCTGGAGCGACAATGTACAATGTTTGGAATTTGCAAAGAGTCCTCGAGTGGTCTAGAGTGGGTGGGGCGAATTATTATTATGGGACCGTTCTTGAAGAATTGAAGAATACTGCCGCTTCTGATTGTCGGCATTATAACTTCCGACACTAGGCTTCATTCTGATGACCGGACTATTTCATCATTTCCCTGGTTTTGACACCAGTATAGGCCAACAGATAGTGCACGTTTGCAGTCGCCCGGACACAGTGATTTGTGTAAACTTTTGACGACACCAGCCTCAGCAGAAATTGTTCTCATCATTTCGTTCAGCACACGCTCACCAAACAGGCCTGGGTGTGTATCAATGATTCCTCATAATCGTTTGAGTTACTGAATGAAATGGTTCGATCCCGGGTGCAGTTTTATCAGGTATGTTTTCAGAGATTTACAGGACATATTTCCTCTTGATTACTGTACATTATTGTATTAATGTTTGAATCGCTATTCTTGATAGTGTATCCTTTGCGATTTTTGGTGTATTTTGATTGTACGCCAGCTGGCAAAATTAAACACCAGCCTCGTCATGGAATAACAAAAGATGGGTGTTTGTTCTATATGTGGTGTTTCTTGCGTGACTCATAAGCGGTACTTTTGTCAGAGATCTTTTTTCTATGCATACCACGAAGAGCGAAATTCCAGGTTAAGTCAAACGACATTTTTCTTTGGAAAGATTTGTGATTTATGGCAGCGAGGAAACCTGAGTTTTTTTTAGTGTTTTCAGATCATTTTGTGTGATCGGTTGGTAATGTCAAGTGTTGTCAGGTCCTTCTTAACTAGTTTCAGCGTGGATATAAATCGCACAACTACATAGTTATATACCTTAAATCTTATATTTACAGGGTGCAGGTGCCACATACACCTCAAAACAGAATCATAGAGGAACAGGAACGTTTGTTCAAGGGCAGTGAACTAGATCTACACGTGAAATAAATGGACTCTGGATCAACTTGTGGGACTTTGCGATAAATATTTGAGTAGAATCGCCAAATTCACATTGACTACAACCATAAAGTGTGTTGGAAAAAAGCAAATTTAAAAGATTTGACTTTTCATTCAGCCAGGATCTTCGTTCATTCAGACTCATTCATTCAATTTTACTAAGAATGCGCTTATGAATAGTTCGTTGTAAATTTTCTAGTGATTCGGTGTCAGGCAGTATATTCATTAATCCGACAGTATATCGGTGGTTTATATGCTTAAAATTTTGTCACTTGGACCAATCAGAATGCGTGTTACAAAAATGTTGCATTAGAATCATATTTCGACTCTACTTTATCGATGTTTATTTGAAGGGATAAAAAGGGAGATAACTCAATATTTCTACGAGGCTTTAGCCGAGTTTAAATATTAGTGTTATCTCCCTTGTATACCCTTCAAATAAATATCGATATCTCACTCTAAAACGTAGAAACATTCTATTTATTCTATAACAGTTGATGGACGGAACTGAAAGAAATGTATGACAATTATGAGCAGAGCATGAACAGTTTAGAAAGTTGTTCTTCAAAACGGAACTATTTCTTTAAAGTATGGGTTATGCGGTGGCAGGCGCACTATTTTTTGTTAGGCTCTTCCGCTTCAAAATTCAAATGTCCGCCATATTTTCTTTCATTCGAAGAAAGATATTGAGCATTCAAAACTGACTACCTTTGACATTTGTCTGAACCAAAGAAAAAGCGGGACGATAATCAAACATTAACAATCTGAGAGTTTCTTCCAAACAATTATGTACCTTTCAATATGGAAAAATAGTCAAACAGGGAGAGCCACACGCGAAATGACACCGCACCAAACACCATCTAACAAGAAACGGTAAAGCCACAAGACAAAACATAACAGGACGCATATCAAGACGAAACACATTAAACATTCAGCATATTAAACAACAAAATTGACCGTAGGCTGAAAGCAGGGGTGCCGCCTTGGAACGGCCAGCAGCCAAAAACAATAAAAAAGGGCTACTGGGGGACTTAAACCTGGTTTACGGGTACCCAACCTCGTCCTTATCCCACATTCACCAAAGTCAAAATGTAAATAAAACACTGCAAACAATGAAGATTTGTATATCCTAATAATTTTGTAGGAATGTTTAGTCTAAGTTACACAAAATCTGTTAACAAATGTCAATATAAAATAATAACAATGAAAGAAATTATTCAATACAGAGCGCTTAAGTAGAATAATGCAAACAGTGTAGACCAAGATCAATTGCCGAAATTGAGATAACTACTGGCTAAAACCTCCTGGAAATATTGAGTTATCTCCCTTATTATACCCGTTAGCTATTTAAAACTCAACATCTGATCAGGATATACACCTTATGTCACTTGTCATAACCATAAGGGCCCGATTGCATAACAAAAAATTACGGTTAACCTTGAGGTTAAACACGGAGTTAGTGGGTGCCGTTTGCATGACAGAAGTTTAGTTAACCCTGTGTTAGCGTTTAAAACCAACGAATTGCATAATTCTATGTTAACTAACCTTTAGTTTTACTTAACCCAAACCCAGTAAAAAATTAAACCTGCTAGGGGTAGTTTAAGGCCGGTGTTAACCCTTTCCCTGTTCTGTATTTAAGCCAAATTTCTACTGAATATTCATTAACAAAATATGTATAACCAAATATGTAAGGTGGAACATTGTAGACATTTTAGAAAGTAAAGAAACATATCTATCAAGATATATTAGCAAACAGAGCAGACCCTAATCAGACGGCTCCTCTAGGAGCCGTCTGATCTGGGTCTACTCTGTTTGCAAATGCGTTAAAACACGTTTATATGAGGGGAAGGATTAAGCTGTCATTTTAGTGTGCTCATTTAGAATGGCAGCACATATACTTCAATGCATTATTCATGATAGGATGTGAAATCATTTGTGAAGGGAAATGTTATTTCGAAATAATAGGAATCCATTCGAGAATAATGATGAAATCGAATTTCGCCATGCGGAAAACATTTTCCATGTAAACATTTCAAAGTCCTATAACTCTGCAGAAAATCGTCGAACTGGAACAGGAATAAGATATGCACAACTAGGCATAATGCTAAATCAATCCAGTGAGCGTTCATGAATATCCAACCAAATACTATGGGGAAACCTCGCGGACAAAATGTGTGAAAAAATCAAAGTATTAAGTACAATAGCTCTGCAGAAAATCATTGAACAGACACAGGAATTAGGTATGAACAAATAGGCATGGTGCTCATCAATCCTATGAAGTTTCATGAAAATCCAACCAAATGTTTTGGAGAAACAGCGCGGACAAATTGAAATCGGGCATACTGACGGACGTTCGTCATGAAAGACAGACAGACGGACGGGACATCGCGCACTAAAATAATATGCCTCCCAGCTATACTGGGGAGACAGTGATTCTAATGAAGATGGGCTTGTTGGCAGACATGGATAGCGTGGAAAATGCATACAGAAACCATGTGATGCAGCAGCATATTGGCAATGGAATCTTTTTAAATGGGATACAGAAGTATGTAAAGTACAGCATATAGTTTAACCCTCTCTCCGTGATACACAATTTTAGACTACCAAAGCGAACAAGGTGTGTTTCTGAAACCCAATGCCATTGAGGATCTATTTTTAGAACTAGTGACCTTGATCACATGACCTTGAAAGAATCATCATCTAATTTCTATTAATGTAAGCTACATGCATACCAAATATAAACACTATAAGTTTAGTGCTTTGGAAGTACATGTAAAAGGCATTGTAGTCTTACAGACAGACACACAGACGGACGGACGAGAGTAAAAACAATAAAACACCAATCACTCATTCTGGGCGCATAAAAATCCTACAGATGACAAATTAAAATAGGTTTAAATTAGAATTTAAAATACTGGTAATGTTGTGGGAAAAGATGAAATACCTCGTTTGGGACAATTTGACCTTAGCCTACAGTGTTTCCTAAGGAAATATTTAGAATTTTGTAGTTTGAAACCATTGTGATAAATAGAGCATTTGCTCCCATGGGAGCAAATGCTCTATTTATCACAATTGTTTCATAAAGTGACTTTTACAGAGTCGTCAAAAGTCGTCAATATGAGGGAATGGGACAAAATTCGTCAATATGAGGGAATGGGTTAACAGAGCTGTCACTGAACAGCGTGCTCGACTATTTTCAGTATTGTTAGAGTGAAAATGCTTGATAGTGGACTAAAATGGCGTCCAGCGATACTAGAAGCAAGTATTCAAAGCCCCAGTAAAATTCAATAGTATTTGAGCTGTTGATTCTCTTTGAAATATTTAATTAAAAGTTTCAAAGCTTTAACTCAAAGGGTTGTGTAAATAAGTTGGCTTTAACAGAAACTTTTACCAAAGATTCTAAGTTAAAAAAACACCATAATTCTGTCAAAATGTTTGACAGAGTTATGTACTCTTGCCTACAAAATGAAGCCTGTTATGGTGGACAAGTCTTCGAAGTTCCACAACTTTATCTTAAAGGGTTATTTAAATAAGTAAAATTTAACAAAAGACTTTAACTTCATATTCTAAGTTTAAAGAGCCATACTTATGTCAAAATGCTTGACAGAGTTGTGTACTCTTGCCTACATATGAAAGCTCCATTGTTCTGAAAATAGTCGAGCTAAAATGAGTATATATGAGGGAAAGGTTTAAGGTATATGATTAGGATTTTTACGTATGATGAGAAACACATATTGCTACTTAGCTTTACGTAAGAGTCAAATCAATCTTTGAATGGTTATGACGTCTCTGTGCAGAATGGTTAAATTGTGAATACATATTTTTTTTATATATTCAAAGTAAACAATGCAGATCTGTTATGTAATTTACCAACAAGAACTGTTTCATTTGTGCCTGCTCTGCAAATTTTATGTATGACATAATGGTTAATATTGAATATTTTTAGTGTTTTTCTCCTAAATGTTTCAATTTTTGTTTTAAACATGAAGACGCAGTTTTGCGTCTTGCAGCAGATGGTATTTGAAGACATTCTGGGAAAGAAAAACATAAAACTGTTTTAACCTTTCACCGGGTAAGTCCTTGTTTTTACGGTCCTTGGGTAGAAGGCGTTTTGAAAACACAGTGGGGAAAGGTAAACATGTTGTAACGAGTATTTTCCTGTTTCCCATATTGCTTTCTATACCCTTCAAAGGATAATTTGATCCACAACTAATTTGTCCCATGCTTTTGATTTGTACCATATATTTGTCTTAAAACATATTCTTGGACTCAATAATATCATTGTGTGGCTCAATAAAGCCACATTACAACAGTTTTTCATATTCAGAAAAGTTTTCTTTTCTTTTCCGAGACACAGACTTGACTGTACACAAGAAATGTCAGATTCAGAAGTTGCCATGACTACTACCGGTGCTAAGCAGAAGATTGTCCTGAAGGTTTTATAACCCCAGGAGGTTAGTTAACACTGGGGTAGCTAGTCTTTGGCTAGCAAGCCTCAAGTTTAACATCTATTATGCAAACCAGATTTAAACTCGAGGCTGCGTAATCCTGTATTAGGCTTAACCCTGGGCTAAATTAGACTTCTGTTGCTGTTCGGGCGATTGTTTGTTCTGTATGTGGTGTTTCCTGCATGACTCATTTTTGTATTTTCATTTATGCAATCGGGCCCTTAGTAGGTTGTACACTTCCACTGGGAACAATAACGATTTGATAAGATAGTCAGAGTCTGAGTCTATTGGATGGATCCTTTCTACCTTTTTTTGTCGGCTCATGTGGTACTGTCTTGATTATTGGGTTATAGATTGAAGTCTGTGTCATTGATTTATTGAAGTGAGGCCCGTCAAAATTGAATGTGACAGGGGCATGGAATGTATTGTCTGTAAATCCTGATGGGATCTGATTCATATGATTCATAGGATTCATTTGAGGATTGCTATAAGGGGCTAAGGACTGCTCTGATCATTTCACTTTGGATAAAAGGTTAGAAATGTTTAACCATTTCCCTGTTCTATGTTTAGGTCAATTTTCAATACCTACTGAATATTCATAAACAAGGTAGTTATAAAGAGATATGGAAGGTGTTACATTATAGACATTTTAGAAAGCAAAGAAACAGAACTATCAAATTATATTAGCAAACAGAGCAGACCCTGATAAGACGGTTCCTCTAGGAGCCGTCTGATCTGGGTCTACTCTGTTTTTAAATGCGTGAAAACACGTTTATATAAGGGAAAGGGTTAATCTGTCGGGTATTACTGTAATTATTTAATGAATTTACATTCTTGTGTCCAGAAATTTGAATGAGTTGATGGACTGGAACACCTCTGTTATTTTATTTTTGAATCAGATGTTTTCTTACGCTGAAAGAAACGATAACAATAGATATATTGTTATAGTGCTTAAAATCTGCGAAAAGCATAACAATTCTGAAATTACATTGAAATTTCAAATAAAATATTTTCAGATAGGACATGATATTTTGATGTTAATTGCCAGATACCTAAGTTGATAGAGCATCCAATGAGATTTGTATATTAACACTCTTGGGAAGGTATTGGGTTCGAGTCCCAATCTGGCATACAAATCAAATGTTTGACTCCTATTTTTACACATTTTAACCAATTTGCTCCCACGATCCAATACATTGGACGTAGGCAAACAGTGTAGACTCGGATCAGATGCCGCAAAATGCGGCGTCTGATCAGAGTCTGCACTGTTTTCTGATAGGAATCTCAATACAAAACAAAACGAAATTGATAATTTAGGCCAGGAATCTCTGGGCCAGGATAAAAAATGGACTAATCCAATATATAAACATGGAAGAAACCACTGGGCGCAAATAGGCTAAACTCTTTAATCAAATAACACCCCACAGTATCACTAAAAAAATTGAAAATCTCAAATAAACTGTAACTTTTAAAGAACAGAACAAACAGTCGCCCGAACAGCAACAGAAAATTATCAATAATATGTACAATTACCTTGAATTAAAATATTTTGCATGTTTAGCATAGCATCATCAGTTGTCATTATTGTAGGTGAAGTAAAACAACTGATTTCACTATACGTTAGATAAATATGTTTGGCTGAAATAACTACCTGTAAAAAGTAATTCTCGTATCGGTTTGTAACCCAACATTTTTAATCATGGTCTTTATGGAATTTACTGGCAGTATATACGCTATATTATATAGCCTGAATACTGTGTAACGTTTAAATCCCACCGACTACCTTTTATTTTTGACGAAAAATATTTAAGGCGATAGCTGTCACTGAAGATGAAAACATGGCGTAAACATTATCTCAACATCGGTGTGTGACGTTATGTTTACCGCCAAATAGAAATTCCAATTGCTGTATATCTAATTCAGCAATCGCAGGTATTTATGACATCGTATTTGGGTCAGCATCGTTTAACAGGTAAGATGGAATATACGTTCACAAACGGCATTTTTGTACCTGTATAAATTTACGGCATCGGATTAGGTTCTACTTTGTTTATCTTTTAAGGCCGACTATGGTTACATGACGTCATTTCCCAGTGGCTTATATTAGGTTGCTGAAAGCAGTGGATGGAAAATACACGGCTTTCACATGACGTCATTTAACCAATCTTATAGCTAGAAACTTGTGGGAGGTAGGATAATATAAGTTACACAATTTTCAATTTAGCTACATGTAATATGGAATATACACTGCCATTAAATTTCATATGGGACGAAAGCGAAGCTCGAGTCCCATATGGAGTTTACTGGCAGTGTATTTTCCATATTAGGTAACCTGAACACTGTGTAACGTTTTTATCCTGCCGACTACCTCTTATATTTGACAAGAAATGATTTAAGGCGATAGCTGTCATTGAAGATGATAACATGACCTCATCATTATCTGAACATCGGTGTGTGACGTTATATTTACCGCCAAATAGAAATTCCAATTACTGTATATCTAAATCAGCAATCGCAGGTATTTATGGCATCGTATTTGGCTCTGTATTGTTGAACAGGTAAGATGAATATTTACATTCTCAAACGGCCTCGGATTAGGTCCTACTTTGTTTATCAGGTAAGGCCAGCTATAGTTAAATGACGTCATTTCCCAGTGGCTTTTATAAGGTTGCTGGAGGCAATGGCTGGAAAATACACGGCTTTCACATGACGTCATTTAACCAATCGGATAGCTAGAACCTTGTAGGAGGTAGGATAATTGGTTTATACCCAATGCCTAACTCTTGAACCACAGCTTATCCTGTCTTTGGTTTTTATTTGCAATGGACATGAAGAAGGGACTCTCTGGTGCTAGCATTTTGGTTGGCATTTTGCTTTTGTACAACTGGTACAAGTGCACAGTGTGTTTTAGTTTATCAGTAACCTGGTATGCTCTTGCCTTACATGCCCTGGGTCCATGCTTATAAAACTGTTTAGTTGAGTCTGAGTTCGTTCTCAAGCTTTTGATTGGTCAGATTTGAGTTCTCAAGCTTTTGATTGGTCAGAATTGAGGCAAAGGCTCAAATCTGACCAATCAAAAACTTGAGAACGAACTCAGACTCAACTAAAAGCTTTATAAGCATGGACCCAGACGTTTAAAAGTAGAATAGTCAGTACTCCATTTGTTTCATAAGGTGTATACCCATACAGCATATTATTATCATGTCATGATGTCATGTAAGCTTTTAAAGCAAGTAAATGCTGTCTGAATATTCATTATAAAAATCCAAATATCAAAATCTTCTTCATGTAAACTAAGGGAAATAACTGAGTAATGTTAAACCTTTAATCAACAAAACAACACAAGTTTTGGATTATCTCGTCTCCAAAAGAAAGTATTTCATATGAGACAGCCATATTCTTTACATTGTATCACGAGCGTTTGTCCCTGTTCTAGTTTTGCTAGCTTCTCTATGATATGTACAAGGTATGTGCCATTTTCATCTTCTCTGAGATCAATATCTCCCATACCTTAAGGCAAGGATCTCTTACCCCGTTCTCGTTCCAAAATGGACAGTACACATAAGCCAGACAGAATGGAGTAATGCCTGGAAACTGCTGTCTCCTAATGTTCGAAAGTATAAAATGTGTACAATATGTCGTCGTCAATGGCATCAGCGGCATAAGGCTAGTTTCCTTTCCATGCATGCTTAATTTGTTTCTGTTTTCATTTTAGTACATCCCTGGTCTTGGCGAATTCGAGGCTATTAATTATGCTGCACGGATACATTATCGAGATTTTATGTTTGTCAAATGAGGATACAAAGCTCCTTCACGTACACGGCTCAAATTCGGCTCCTCTCTTTTATTGGACAGATATAACAATTTCACACAGGTACCAATTTAACTAAGTCGGTGGTATAATTTCAATATTTATTTCTTCAACTTTGCTGTTAAGGTATGATTTGAACACATCAATATCATATTTGGTTTTAGCCGTATTTGCATTTTCATTGTCTATTAGAAATTTGTCTATATCACCAGAAGATGTTGTTTTGAATTTACCTAGATCTACTTCTCTTCTTTCTGCTTCTTTCTCTTCAGAGAAATAACTAAAATTAAAGTTTGGCTCTTGCAGCGTCATTTCTTCTAAGTCATCCCCAAGTAACTGACTTAGTAATATTTCGTCCGTAATTTCATTCGTTTCCAAATCTTTGATTTAGAAGGTTAAGAACAGCCGATTAGTTGCTATTGGTACCCAGGGCGATAAATACAGTGTATGAATGTCTTAATTATTTCCCTCATGGATATTCATTTATCACATAATCTGCCTAGTGGTAGTGCCAAATGAGAGTGCCTTAAATCGCGGAAATGCACTGGTGCATTTATATGTAAATGGGCAGTTTGAATTACACTGTACTACGCATTAAGCAATGGCACTTTTAAGGGATGGGTGATAAAACGAACCTTACATTCCTGTTCATTACAATTTTTTTTTAAATGAAATTCGTTCACTATGATGAATATTATACTGACTGAAGCCCGTTATATATTATTATAGTACACTATTATCATAAAATTTTTTTTGTAATGATCTCATGTAAGATCATCTATACAATAACTCAAAAGAAGATGTTAAGTGCTTGTGTGACGGCTGTAAAAAGTTACCCCGTACTTCATTCTCAGTGTTGTTATATTTTCTGGTCCTTTGGGATCATTAGTGTTGATGTTATCAGTTTTGAAAATTTAATACTGCTTATATCGGTGCCAGGGGGGGGGGGGGGGGGGGCTTGAGAAGTGTTGCACCTTTAATTACTACTCCTTAACAGACTCAATAAAACCGAGTCTGCAAGTTTCTCTTCTCGCATTGCTATTTTTAGCTTTCAAAGTATCTCCCACTTTCAAAATATCAATATTTATAAGGCAAAAATTGTTTGAGTAGACAAAAGGGTCAGATCTATATAATAATTACATACGCAAACAGAACAAACCTTGATTAGAATTCCATCGTAGGATCTGTCTGATCTTGGTCTACTCTGTTTTTAAAGGGGTTAAACGGCGTTTATATGAAGGCATGGGTTAAAAATAAAATTTGCAGAAACATATAAATATTTTCCAGATATTTCGTGGGATGTGTGTGATTGTACAATCCACGGTATTGCATTGAAAACAAAATGTTTGCCACAAATACACCCACTCAATATCGTGTAATGCAAAATTGTAATAAATTCAATGTGCATTTAGATGTAATGCAGATAGCATCTTGCAAACAAAATCTACTTAGCCAAGAGTGATAGTGAAGTGTATGCCATGCGTGGCAAGAGAAAATATGTACATATGTATTGAATTGAATGAAAAGGTATACAACAAAGCGCATCAAATTATCAGCCACTTCAGTTGTAAACATATCCCTCTCCTTTAACGCAAGAGTGGGTGCATTATCTACGAAAGACCGTTGGTGACATTTCATTATACACACTTCATACTTTATAGTTTTCACTTCAAACTTCATGAATAAATGCTACTAAAATTTTATAGAACATTCATACTTCATAGTTCACACTTCACACGTCAAACTTTACACTTCATTCTACAAACTTCACACTTCAAACTTCCACATTTCACATTTCAAACTTCACATTTCAAACTTTGAAGTTTGAATTTTGAAGTGTGAAGCGTGAAGTCTAAAGTTTGAAGTCACCGTCGGTCTTTCGTAATTTTCTACTGTTCTCCTAGTCTACTGCTATTGCCATAATGCAACTCGTCGCTATTGTGACCACTGCTTCTTATGCATTAACTGGTTGAATTTACGTGTACAAGTACTAGATCCACTAGTACTACTTCTGCTGCTATGAATTAAAATTTCATAATGCGGCAAAATGGCCAATCAAACGCATTTTGAAAACAAATCACAATGCCTTAAGATGGTCCGATTGTACAATGGTTTTATGAACTGTATTGAAACAAAAAGCCATTTTCACTGTGGTGTATTTCGAAATTCAAAGCCTAATGTTTCATCCGAGGGTATTGTAGACCTGAAGATAACAAAAAGGTGACGATTTCAGGGAACGTATATATCTTTGACAGCAAACAATTTCACGTTCTTCGATGTGTAACCTCAATGTGGCATTCTAATAGGTTGGTGCATAACATACCTTGGTTTGAAAATAAGCGCTTAGTATATTTACAACTTTGTAGATATTTTAAAACACAAGTTTTATAAGATAATGATATTTTGCTTACCTATAAGTGTATGTATATTGCAGTTGACAAATCAAATGTTTATCATTTTCTTTCATACAAACGCCTTTCCACGCCTTTGCAGACAGAGTAGACTCAGATAAGAAAGCTCCTATAATAACAAAAAGCTATGATTACCTGGCTCCCATCTGGTCCCCCCTTCAGTTACCATGTCGACACTGTTCATGAGATTGTCCTTGAACTCGTCCATATTGTCGGACAGTGGAAGGCGGCATGCTATCCCACTTATCACGATATTGTCGTCCATGTTTTTCAGCAGTTCTACCTGATTGGCATGGGATGTTTGAAGTGCCATTGTCCCTGCTTAGCTCACTCTTCAGTATATGTGTTGTTTATGGGAGGCAACAACCCTGCAAATCAGTAAATGTTACTCTTTCACTGGCCTTGCTTAAAAACAATAAACGTTACTTGACTTTAGCTGCAAATCAGTGAAAGTTACTTTGCCATTTTACCTGAAAATAAGTAAATGTAACTCTGCCATTGGTTTTACCTACAAATCAGTAATCGTTACTCTGTAATTGATGTTTCCTGCAAATCAGTAAACATTATTCTGCCTTTGGTGTTCCTGCAAACCAGTAAACGTTACTTTGTCATTTGTTTTACCTGCAAATTCGTAAACATTACTTTGACATTGGTTTTACCAGCATATTAGTAAACGTTTCTCGTTCATGAGTTTTTAACAATATATGTAATGAAAGTGAATGTCATTTGTATTAAATTTAATACGGTAATCAAACTGATTCGACACACTGTATTGGAATTGAGTTGCATAAGTTTCATTAAAATGCAGATCATTCAAATGCAGATCATTCACTTTAGTGACAGCATACCTGTACGTTTTATAAGTTCCATTAGTGTTAATCTACATACATAAACCATATTTATAGTCGATTTTGTTTATCTAAATTATATATCTACCAACTTTAAGTAGTCTGTTGTTAACAGAGCATGATCTATCTCAAATATCATTAGATATCTTAACCCTGTCGGAACCAAATTACTAATTGTCGTCTGCAATCCAATTTTGTTAAATCATTCGGTACAATAGAGAAATGCGATAAATAAATTCAATGTTCAAAGCAATAAAGCACATATATAGAAAAAGAGTTTGAGACAAAAAGTGAAGTCCCTGATCGGCCGCCGCCTTTATCGGCGTCTAATCTGGGACTGCACCGTTTGTCGTTGTGCATTTATGCGACATTGGGTTAAACGTAATTCAGCCATATTTATTTAGACATATGTAGTTTGCCTGTACCATTTGTGTTATAAATTATTACAATATGAACAATTAAACAATTTACCTGATGCATTTCAATGTAAATAAAAATAACTGCATGGATATTGGTTTGAACAATAGAAATTGTGACTAACAGAAACAGTAAAATCAGGTCTATATTGTTTCCTTAGCAAACAAAACCGACCCTGATCAGACGGCTCTTAAAAAGCCGGACCTTGGTCTATTCTGTTTGCAAATGCGTGAAAATGCGTCTCTATCAGGCAAAAGGATAAGTGGCTTAACGTGTACTTAGATTTCATTTTGTCCAAAGATTGTTTCGTACGGACTGGTTCGATTTTATAAACATTGTAGTCTTATAGAATATATCTATAGCAGTCATTAAGTAACAGGAACCGTATAACAGCATGACCTTCAACCTTCATCATTAAGCAGTCTCCTGCCCCAAAACAACCTGAGCTTCCCGTTTACAGGGGTTTGATGTAAACAAAAAACAGACTGTATCTGTGAAAGCTTATTGGTATGTTAGTTTTATGCACATAACATAGTACATGTACATCTAATTCTGAGCTATGTCTAAACTCGGACCTACCGTAATCTCTCTAATAAACGCCCGCGCTCTAGCAAACGCCCATTTACTTCTGGTAGAAACTAACGGTCAATAAATAAACTAAAACCCAGTGCAATAACCATTAAATAAGGTAATATCAGTTTTTATCAAAATATAGGTCGCAGCTTAATGCAGATTGAAAGCCATACAGAAAGCTTTTATAGGAGCTTTCTGTATTGTTTTCAATCTGCATTAAGAAACCACATGTGTACAAAATGCAAGAAGCTCCCCTTAAAAATGTAACGCCTCCAGGTGCGTTTAATAGAAGTATGTATATAACTGAGTTAGAAGTGACCCTTCACTACAGTGACATTATTTCTGTTAACGCCTCTTGCTGAAGATTTTCAGGAAAGAGAGGTCTAATTATGGGTCCGTCAGGCAGGTGGTAGCTTAATGCAGGGCAAAGGTAACACAGAAAACTAATAAACGAGTTTTCAGCATTACCTTTGCCTTGCATTAGGCAACCACCTGCTTTTTAAGACTATTGTGTTCAATAAATGAATGGCAGCTTAAGACAGGTTCTACTGTTATCTGATATTTTAGCTTAGAATTATGTCATATACAGTATAACCTCCCTTAACCGGAATTCTAGTAGATAATAATTTAGATACTTTTAGGCAGGTGGCTGCTTAATGCAGGGTGAAAGTCATGCAGAAAGCTCCTCTAGGAGCTTTCTGCATGACTTTCACCCTGCATTAAGCTGCCACCTGTCTCCAAGACCGATATTCATACTAAATTTAACTGCCGGTTAAGAGAGGTTTTACTGTACCGGTAATCGGAATATAAACCTCAGTGAGATAAATCGATAAAAAGGAGAGGTAGTGACCCTATAGCCTTCTTATGCCGGTAAAAATAAGTCTGCTAAGCCCCTGATCTGTTAATGTACACCCCAGATGAATGACCAGTGATCAAACATCTGAGCTAAAGAATCTGTTCATCCTAAACGCAGCAGTCAGGTGATGCGTTTGCACTCGAAACTATGCTAATTGAAGGTGCGAGTGATGACTCGTGCCATTACACATCAAATGATATCTCGCAACATTCCACCTCGAGTGCTGAAAGGTAACATTCCGTCCGAGTGCTGAAAGGTAACATTCAAACTCAACAAAGAAGACAATGTATGGCGACGAAAAGCTATTTTAGCAAGCAGAGCCCATTTTTTGAAATACTTAAGCAAATTCTTCGACATAAGTGAAATCCATTTGAATTTTTTTGTACATATTTGAATTGATTTTATGTATCCTGAATTAAGTTGTTCACCCATTTTATGACACTTTGTCGCATAACTCTGAAAATTTCCGTCGCTAGTGGGTATCGAACCCGGGTCTCCTTGGATCCTGGTGAGACGCCGAGGTACTCAGCATCTCAAGTGGACCCAAGTCTAACTTCAAGAACAATTATGCAGACATTAAACACTTAACACCCCTGGCAAATTTAAGCAAGATGCACTGTTTGTTAAACTCGGTGAACTAGGAGTCAAGGGGAAAATGCTACGTATAGCCAGAGAATCATCCTCAGATATGAAATGTAGGATACGTGTACATAATCTTATTTCGCAACATGTGCCGATCCACCGCGGAGTCAGACCAGGGGGTGTCCTTTCATCTTTTTCAGCGGCTAGCTGTCTATTTTCACTTTTGTTCTAGTTTTCCACCAATGAGAAACTGTTACATTGTAATTTGCATATGACCTAGTAGTAAACTGTATTTTCATTAGTGAATAACTTGACTGGCATACAACCTTTTTATATGCCTCTACACATTGCGAAACTATGTAAAATTCTGATATACAGTCTACTAACGTGTCGAATTTCCTGGGGTAATTATTACGATATTGCAGTTATTTCAAACACCATGTTTTATGATAATTAGCTGCTTCGGCCTCGCAAATTGAATTCAATGCAATAATTAACATAATCACAACACATGTAAGGCACCATGTTACACAGACATGTTCTATAAACTTCTAAGAGTTCAGTCAAAACGCCATATAGTACAGACAGTAATTATTTACGCAGATATTTAGCATGGGACCGAAGACTGTCGACTGTCGAAAGTTCTGTTCTTAAAATAGATTTTAAGACCTGGAAATTCCCATAAAATCAAAGTACTGATGTACTGATATTTATCACCTCATGGTAATGGTTGCTGAGCAATATTACCAGTTTGTCGAAACATCTATTAAACTTTCAAACCTTTACTATCATTTTGCTATCAATTAATACAACATTTGATCATAAGTCCACTTTTACGAACAGGTAGTTTGCCGAAACCACCATAATTCACAGGCAGTGCTATAGGAAATAAAGAAGAAGGGTTGTTTAGTATATTAGAGTAGTGGTATTAATAGTATTAATAACTATCCCCGACCAAAGCACCGAAACACTGGTTGTTGGCTCTCTTTGATATAAAGCTACTTACTGAAGGCTATTACTATGGCTCTATCACATGGGGCTTGGGCTCACAGAGTAGGTTATATTGTTTTAAAAATACATGTAGATTCAGTTAATGATGTCATTAATGATGATGCACACAAGTCGATTAAAGCGTTGATCTAGGCTAAATAAATACAGTTCTTTATGGAATTATAGACTCTGCACAAACAAAAACTTTATGCTTTAAAGTGTATTCAATTTCTTATCTTCATATCAATACAAATGTAAGCGCTTTCATGTACATTTTATAAAATGTAAACTAAAGAACTAACCTGAGATAGTTTTAAAACATTACTTTGACATCGTACATTTTAAAAGTGATTTCCTATACAAGCAACTTGAAATATATCAATAAACGCTTCTTCTACTCCCAATTCATTTTCATTGCATGCTTCTCTGCTAGTATAATAACATGCAGCCCTTCATAGATCTAGTTCTCTGTACTAGTAAAATCTCCAAACATTGAAATGAATATTGCAGAGATTGTTTTGTACATTGTGTCAATATTTGAATGCCGCTGAATATCTTTTTAAAAGATATTTCTTGTTACTATCTAGTCTTCATCGATAGGCTTCTTAATGAACTAGAAGAATCTTATTATGGAGCCCGCATCTTCAATCTTCTCTGCAGTAACCCCACACTTGTTGACGATATAGCCTTCTTTACGACAGCCCCATATAAATTGCAGTATATGATCAATATTGTTCGCAAAAATACGCGAGACTGGGACTTCGAAATCAACGTGTCGAAATCATATATAGTAGTAACGACCCGCTCACGCTCCCGCAGAGCCCCAGACTTCAAAATCGATAACGAGGTCATTCCAAAGGTCAAATTGGCAACTCACCTAGGCATATCGATCACTGACAACCTGACATTAAAATCAAGGGTGGAGCTACGTTGCCAGAAAGGCAGAAATGCGTTTTATGCAATGTCAGAACTAGGCATTCACCCGACCGCCTTAAACCCCGTAAAAACCGCCAATCTATATACGAAAGTAACACTGCCCAGCATCTTGTACAGATCGGAATTGTGGAACGGAATTTTATTATCTCTGACAAAAACCTGTTAAATCGTACTCAGCATGATATCGTGAAGAAAACTCAAGGCTTCCCCATACGTACGAGATCAGACGTCTGCGAAGTTATGGTTGGTTTAGTGTGAATAGAAGTTGAAATCGAAAAACGCAAACTTCTGTTCCTTCACACTGTTATTAACCTACCAAGCAGTTCTCTTTCACGCCATATCTCCCTGCACTGGTATACGTCTTTTGCTTTGGATCCACAGATCAAGATGATTGGTTTTATTCCTGATATTTGTATTTTTTTGCAGAAATACAAACTAGAGGATACTCTTACCGCTTTCATAGCTGATTCGCGCTCTCTCCCTTCTCGGCTGTATTGGAAAGGTACTGTAAATAAGGATGTTCAGTGTATGGAACAAGAAATGTAAACACAACGTTTAGAGTCTGATTCGGACTTTCAGCTGTACAGAACGATCGAGACTGATATGAAACCCGCAATCGTGTGGAGGCTAGCAACCTCAAAGTCTGAACGTTGTATCGCTCACACCGTATCAAAAGCTTGGATACGAAATCCTGAAATATCCGGAAATTATACGTGTACCTGCTCAGTAAGCAGTTATATCGACACACTTTGGCATGTAATCGGATCGTGCCAAGCTCTAGAGAACGAACGTACCTGCTTTATGTCAAACGTAGAACTATATTGTGGCAATGGGATACGCTGTTCTCTAGATCTTGCAAAGGTAGATGACTTTGTTACATATGTTCTAACTGGTTCGTGCTGTAACGTTCAGATAAAGCCGATATTCATGGAACTTGCAGCCAACTACGTGTTTGAATACATAAAAAATATTGAGACTATGTAAACCTAGCACAGGGTATACAACTATGCTAGCGCAGAAACGACTGTGTTTCATGTGTTTCAGGAAATAGGCAATACGCTTATGACGCACATGTATGTACATGTACATGTGTATAGTACCATGTAAATACTGAATTATGTATATCAGTGCTTATATTTAAATGTACATTAATATGTTTAAATATTCAATGAAATCTCCTTTTGAATGGAGGAAATAAAGACTACTGAACTGAATCATACGTTATTTTGTTTTACGAACACCAGATGTCCGGAAGGTATACTTGTCATATTATAATGCTATTTTAAGCGTTTTGCAGTTTCCCTTCTGTTAGTAGCAGCAGCAGCAGCAGCAGTAGTAGTAGTAGTAGTAGTAATAGTAGTAGTTAGTAGTAGTAGTAGTAGTAGTAGTAGCAGTAGCAGTAGTAGTAGTGGTGGTAGTAGTAGTAGTAGTAGTAGTAGTGGGGTAATAGTAGTGCAGAAGTAGTAGTAGTTGTAGTAATGTAGTAATGTAGTAGTAGAAGTAGTAGTAGTAGTGGTAGTAGTAGTAGTAGTAGTAGTAGTAGTAGTAGTAGTAGTAGTAGTAGTAGTAGTAGTAGTAGTAGTAGTAGTAGTAGTAGTTGTTGTAATAGTGTAGTAGTAGTAGTAGTAGTAGTAGTAGTAGTAGTAGTAGTAGTAGTAGTAGTAGTAGTAGTAGTAGTAGTAGTAGTAGTAGTAGTAGAAAAAGTAGTAGTAGTAGTAGTAGTAGTAGTAGTAGTAGTAGTAGTAGTAGTAGTAGTAGTAGTAGTAGTAGCAGTGTAGTAGTATTCATTTGTCATCATAAAATAATGGAGCCAATCGTTTCATTACAGGAAGAGAGTCGCTAATGTGATTTGCAAGCAATGTAGAACTAGATGAGGCGGACTCTAGAGGAGCCGTCTCATCAGGATCTACACTGTTTGGTATGTTACACTTTTCTTCATTTTCTTGTTTGATATTCATGCAAGAAATAATGACATCATGAATATTTATTTACTGCTTTTTATAATGTACACTTTTCGAAGAATCTGCTTACTTTGTCAAAAACTGTACAATACATTCTGTATCATGTCATACTAAAACAAGAAACCGCCAATGTCGGTATGGCCGAATTGCCGATTAAAGTAATATAGATGAGCAGTCAATCATTATATATTTCTGCATCAGCAGATGCTGAAGGCATAATAAATTGTTAAACATATTCCAATTGCATGTAATGAGGTCCTCATTATGACCACACATGTTAAAAGTCAACCTAGAAATTCATTGAAGCTTAAAAAAAGAGATGTTTGTAAAACATGTATACCACCAGACCCCCTGACCTTTGATCTAGTGACCTCAACTATAGAGGTCATCTAGTGGTCATGACTAATCACCACAACAACCTTGACAATCCTAAGCCAAACAACTAATCATTTATTGATCTAAAAACATTTCACAAGTTAAGGTCATGGTGACTTTGACCTAGTGGCCTCAACACCTATAGAGGTCATCAAGTGGTCACGACCGACCACCACATCAACTTTGAAGATCCCAAACAAACCAATTAGCAGTTATTAATCGGAAACCATTTCATCAGTTAAGGTCATGGTGACCTTAATCTTTGACCTAGTGGCCTCAAAAACAATAGGGGTCATCTAGTTGTCATGACCAACCACCACAGCAAGTTTGAAAATCTTAAGCCAAATACTTAAGTGCAGTGATTGATTGGAAACCATTTCACTAGTTAATGTCATGGTGACCTTAAGCTTTGACATAGTGACCTAAAAACATTAGGGGTAGATAATTTAGTGGTCATGACCAATCACCACAGCATGTTTGAAGATCCTAAGCCGAACACTTGAGCAGTTATTGATTGGAAACCATTTCACCAGTTAAGGTCATGATGACCTTGACCTTTGACCTAGTGACCTCAAAAACAATAGGAGTCATCCAGTGGTTATGACCAACTACCACAGCAAGTTTGAAGATCCTAAGCCAAACCCTTGAGCAGTTATTGATCGGAAACCATTTCATCAGTTAATGTCATGGTGACCTTG
Organism: Azorinus chamasolen; assembly: GCA_963576725.1. Taxonomy (NCBI): domain Eukaryota; kingdom Metazoa; phylum Mollusca; class Bivalvia; order Cardiida; family Solecurtidae; genus Azorinus; species Azorinus chamasolen. The sequence continues at coordinate 54,346,344 of OY755248.1, forward strand.
TACTTTGACCTAGTGACCTCAAAAACATTAGGAATCATCTAGTTGTCATGACCAACCACCACAGCAAGTTTGAAGATCCTAAGCCAAACCATTGAGCAGTTATTGATCGGAAACCGTTTCACCAGTTAAGGTCATGGTGACCTTGACCTTTGACCTAAAAACAAGAGGGCTCATCTAGTTTTCATGACCAATCACCACAGCAAGTTTGAATATCCAAAGCCAAACCCTTGAGCAGTTATTGATCAAAAACCTTTTTACTAGTTAAGTTCATGGTGACCTTGACCTTTGACGTCAAAAACAATAGGAGTCATCCAGTGGTCATGACAAACTACCACAGCAAGTCTAAATATTCTAAGCCAAACCCTTGAGCAGTTATTGATCGGAAACAATTTACCAGTTAATGTCATGATGACCTTGACCTTTGACTTAGTGTCCTCAAAGACTATAGGAGTCATGTAGTGGTCATGACGAACCATCACAGCAAGTTTGAAGATCCCAAGCCAAACCCTTGAGCAGTTATTGATCGGAAACTATTTCACCAGTTAAGGTCATTGTGACCTTGACCTTTGACCTAGTGCCCTAAAAACAATATGGGTCATCTAGTTGTCATGACCAACCACCATGTGCAGCACGTTTGAAGATTCTAGGCCAAGTCGTTTATTAGTTATCGATTGGAAACAAAAAGGTCAACCTGGAAATTCTCTAAGTCACTTAAGCGTAAAAACTAGGTCACAAAGGGTTCATACTAAGCTACTAACCTATGACATGTAATGTGACCCACATTCTGAACTCATATGCCAGGTTTGGTTATTGTAGGTGTTATAATTTGGTTATAACTAATACAAACAAAAAGGTCAACCTGGAAATTCTCTAAGTCAATGAAGCGTAAAAACTAAGTCACAAAGGGGTCATAGTTACCTGCTAACATGTATGAAATGTAATGTGACCCTCATTCTGAACCCACATGCCAACTTTGGTAACTGTAGATATTATACTTTGGCTATAACTAACACAAACAAGAAGGTCAACTGGACGGACGGCCGGACGGCCGGTCGGCCGGTCGGCCGGACGGCATTCGCCAATCTATAAGCCTGGATAGCGAGCAATCCGGCCAAAAAGCAAACATAGCAGTCACTAATCTTGGTCTACTCTGTTTGCACAAGCGTGAAAATGTGTTTATATGAGAAACAAGAAATATCTTTTAAAAAGATATTCAAATATTGACATAATGTACAAAACAATAATGATATTAAATCTCTGCCAACTTAATTTCAATGTTTCGAGATTCTGTTAGTACAGGGAACTAGATCTATGAAGGGTTGCTTGTAATTATACTAGCAGAGAAGCATGCAATGGAAATGACTTTGAGTAGAATAAGCAATTATGGAAAAAATCAAGTTACTTTTATAGGAAATCACTATTAAAATGTACAATGTCAAAGTATTTTTTTTTAAAACTATCTGAAGTTAGTTCTTCATTTTACCTATTATAAAAATTTACTTGAAAGCATGTATATATGTATATTGCTATGAAGATAACTAATTGAATACACTTTAAATAAAGCATACAGAATTTAGTTTTTGTTTGTGCAGAGGATGTAATTACTTAAAGACAGGTATTTATTTATATTTTTTGCATTAATTGACGTGTGTATATCATCATTAGAGACACCATTAACTGAATATACATGTATTTTTAAAACAATACAAAGTTAGCTATCTCAACCTACTACTCGATCCAAAGCGCCAGGTGATAGAGCCGTAACAATAGCCTTCAGTAAGTAGCTTTATACAATACAATACATTTTATTTCAGCATTAAACATTACAAGAATGTTCTTTAGCCTACAATACATACATATGGAAAAATAGTCAAACAGGGAGAGCCACACACGAAATGACACCGCACCAAACACCATCTAACAAGAAACGGTAAAGTCACAAGACAAAACATAACAGGACGCATATCAAGACGGAACACATTAAACATTAAGCATATTAAACAACAAAATTGACCGTAGGCTGAAAGCAGGAGTGCCGCCTTGGTACGGCCAGCAGCCCCAAAACATATTTGTTAAGATTGTAGCGAGAAATATACAATATACTTTATATCACAGAGAGCGAAAAACCAGAGCCTTAATTGGTGCTGTGGTCGGGGGTAGTTGTAACTACTATTAATGCCACTACTCTAATATACTAAACAACATTTCTTCTTTATTTCCTATAGCATTTTGTGAATTATGGTGGTTTCGGCAAACTACCTGTTCGTCAAAGTGGATATGATCAAATGTGATATTAAATTGATAGCAAAATGATAATAAATGTTTAAAAGTTTAATAGTGGTATTGATGCTCAGCAATTTTTTACCATGAGGTGATAAGTACGATAATGGGTTAGGAACTGATATTAAGTATGACACACCAAAAATTGAATAGTCAAAATTGATCCACGCCTTTTGAGGATAATAGATATATATATAGTTTTATATAGTAATATTGTTTATGTATTATATACTCTAGTTTTGATAATGACCAAAGTAATTAATAATTCAAATTGTTTGACCGGTCATGGTTATAAACAACTATGTGACTACAGTATTGTAAATGTATTTGAATCCACCAAAATTGAACTAAACAACATTTAGACTGAAACAAAAAGCATAAAGTGAGTTGCAAACAGTTTGGACCAAGACTAAAATCAAAACTGAATGGGAAAGCAAATCATTAGTAATGTGTTATGTGGTCTGGGGCTGTTTTAATGACTAAACAATGTGACTATATTATTTGAAAGCACCTCATTGTACCCAAGGTTGAGTAAGTGTGAATATGTCACCTGCTTAGCTAATATCCTGATCTGTATAAACAAAAAAATGGACCACATATCAATATTTAACAAATAGATAGTTATTTAATGAATTTGATTATTCAATTTTTGCTTTTTAATACAAATTTCCAAGTTTTGCCGAAACGTCCTAGGCCGAATAAATAGATGGCCAAAACGTCCTGGGTCGAAACATCCGGGGCGAAACTTCCTATGCCGAAACGTCCTACATTCAGTTTGGCCATATATAAAGGCTTTATAAAAAGGCTGTATGCCAGTCAAGGGATTAACTAATGAAACTACGGTTTACTAGAAAATACTATTAGGTCATATGCAAATTACAGTGTAACATAGTTTCTGATTGGTGGAAAACTAGAACAAAAGTGAAAATAGACAGCTAACCGCTGAAAAAGACTAAAAATCAATCCCTGAATATATTCACGGTAAGCTTGAATCTAGAGGTTACGAGAAAATCAGAGTTACTTTTATTGGCCGGATTGCTCGCAATCCAGGCTTGTAGATTGGCGAATTCCGTCCGTCCGTCCGACCGTTCGTCCGGTTGACCTTTTTGTTTGCGTTAGTTATAGCCAAAAAATAACACCTACAGTAACCAAACTTAGCATGTGGGTTCATAATGAGGGTCACATTACATGTCATAGGTTAGTAGGTTACTATGACCCCTTTGTGACCTAGTTTTTACGCTTCAATGACTTAGATAATTTCCAGGTTGACAATTTGTTTGTGTTAGTTATAGCCAAAGTATAACACCTTCAGTTACCAAACTTGGCATGTGGGTGCAGAATGAGGGTCACATTACATGTCATAGGTTATCAGGTTACTATGACCCCTTTGTGACCTAGAGAATTTCCAGGTTGACCTTTTTGTTTGTGTTAGTTTTAGCAAAACTATAATACCTACAGTAACCAAACTTGGCATGTGGGTGCATAATGAGGGTCACATTACATGTCATAGGTTATCAGGTTACTATGATCCCTTTGTGACCTAGTTTTTAAGCTTCATTGACTTAGATAATTTCAGGTTGACCTTTTTGTTTGTGTTAGTTATAGTCAAAGTATAACACCTACAGTAACCAAACTGGCATGTGGGATCATAATGAGGGTCACGTTACATGTGACCCTTATTATTTTTTAGGACACTAGGTCAAAGGTCAAGGTCGCCATGACCTTAACTGGTTAAATGGTTTCCGATCAATAACTGCTCAATGGTTTAGCTAAGGATCTTCAAACTTGCTGTGGTTGTTGGTCATGACCACTAGACGACCCCTATTGTTTTTTAGGTCAAAGGTCAAGGTCACCATGACCTTAACTGGTGAAATGGTTTCCAACCAATAATTGCTCAAGGGTTTAGCTTAGAATCTTCAAACTTGCTGTGGTAGTTGGTCATGACCACTGGATGACTCCTATTGTTTTTGAGGTCACTGGGTCAAAGGTCAAGGTCACCATGACCTTAACTGGTAAAATGGTTTTTGATCAATAACTGCTCAAGGGTTTGGCTTAGGATCTTCAAATTTGCTGTGGTGGTTGGTCATACCAACTACATGAGCCCTCTTGTTTTAGAGGTCACTAGGTCAAAGGTCAAGGTCACCATGAACTTAACTGGTGAAATGGTTTCCAATCAATAACTGCTCAAGGGTTTGACTTAGGATCTTCAAACTTGCTGTAGTGGTTGGTCATGACCACTAGATGACCCCTAATGTTTTTAGGTCACTATGTCAAAGGTCAAGGTCATCATGACATTAACTGGTGAAATGGTTTCCAATAATAACTGTTCAAGGGTTTGGCTTAGGATCTAAAAGCTTGCTGTGGTGGTTGGTCATGACAGCTAGATGATCACTATTGTTTTTGAGGTCACTAGGTTAAAGATTAAGGTCACCATGACCTTAACTGATGAAACGGTTTCCGATTAATAACTGCTCAATGGTTTGGTTGGGGATCTTCAAACTTGTTGTGGTGGTTGGTCGTGACCACTAGATGACCCCTATAGTTGTTGAGGTCAAAGGTCAAGGTCACCATGACCGTAACTTGTGAAATGTTTTCAGATCAATAAATGATCAGTGGTTTGGCTTAGGATCGTCAAAGTTGTTGTGGTGATTAGCCATGGCCACTAGATGACCTCTATAGTTGAGATCACTAGATCAAAGGTCAGGGGGGGGGGGGGGCTATACATGTTTTACAAACATCTCTTCTTTTTTACGCTTCAATGAACTTTTTAGGTGGATCTTTTTAACATGTGGAGCCATAATGAGGACCTCATTACATACAATTGGAATTTGTTTAACTATTTATTATGCCTTCAGCATCTGCTGATGCAGAAATGTATAATGATTGACTGCTCATCTATATCACTTTAATCGGCAATCCGGCCATACCGACATTGGCGGTTTCTTGTTCCGCATTGACCCGCTTCGTGTTTAATATTCACGATAGAGACAGAAACATCATAGATATTTAGTAGCTGAAAATGTGCACACAGGTATTTTAGGTTTTGACAGAAATTCTATAGAATCAGATCTATTATAAGTTTATAAGAAAACAGAGCATACTATAATCAATCAGACAGCTCTTATATGATCCGTCTGAGCTGAGTCTACTCTGTTCGCAAAAACGAGAAAAGCGTTCATATGTGGGAAATGGTTATATAAATGACCACCTGCTCCACAGACCCATACTTAGACCTATTTTTGATGAAAATGTTCAGCATTAACCCTTTCGCTGCCAATGCCGGATCTGTGATTACCTATGCAAACAGTTTGGATCCAGATGAGACGCCGAGTAACTCGGCGTCTCATCAGGATCCAAACTGTTTGTTACTGTTACTATGTTTTTGAAATAAAAATGAAGAAAATAAAAAATATGAAAATTTGTAGCAGACGACAAAGTTAGCAGACGACAGAGTTTAGCAGCGAAAGGGTTAAGCTGCCATCTGCATTACATATCCATAATTAGACATCTTTCTGTGACCACTTAACCCATTCTCTCATATTGACGCATTTTGACGCCTCTGGAAAAGTCACCTGTTGAAAACATTGTGATGAATAGAGCATTTGCTCCTACAGGAACAAATGCTCTATTTATCACAATGGTTTCAAACTACAAAATTCTAAAAAAAACAATTCTCTAGTTAATGCTCCTTTTCGGTAGATTTATTCATAGTCGTTGGATCTAAAAAATAGCTTATGAGGTAATGTGTTAAACCTTATCTCGCTGTGAAAATAAAGAGAGAAGCCTGGTGACTGGATAAAGGTTTATAAGCAAACAGAGCATACTATAAGCAGACAGCTCTTACATGATCCGTCTGAGCTGATTCTACTCTGTTCGCTAACCTTGAAAAGCTTTCATATGTGGGAAATAGTAACATTAATAGACACCTGCTCTGAAAGACCTCTGTGTTTAAGACAGAACCTGTCTTAAGCGGTCATTCATTTATTGAACACCGACGTGAGAAAATACAGATGATTGCTTAATGCAGGAACTTTCTGTATAACTTTTGACCTGCATTAAGCTACCACCTGCCTTACAGGCCCATAATTAGACCTCTTGTTAATGAATATGTTCAGCATTAAGCTGCCATCTGCATTACAGATCCATAATTAGACATCTTTTTGATAGCCGCTTAAGGCAGGTTCTAATAGTTACTGCTGTACGTTAACAATAGAAATCTTCAAGACGTCCTTACCTTCGCCAATCCATTGCACTCTCTTTTCTGACAGATTATGTTTTCCGTGCACGTCAGGCTCGTTCTCTTAGGTCTGATCAAATTTCTGATTATGAGCCTCCAATTCGTATAGGTTAATACTGCTTTTAACATTCAAGCATCGGTGAATTAATATACACCTGTATTTGGAGCATATCGAAAGCTTTGATCGAAGTTTTGAATAATGTTTTATGTGTGATTCATATAAGATACACCAAAAGGGAATTTGTTAATTTCATACACATTTAAGATATATAATTATAATATTTTGCTGTAAAGATTATCATGCTTAACATCTAATTGGGTTCGAAGTAGTAGTCAAACAAGCAAAACTGGCCTTCCTGAGGGTAAATACACATAGTTTTCATCGATTCAGTCAGATTAAATGATTTTTTCGTCACGCAACAACTTACTGATTTATCTGCCCATGCATTAATCGTTAATTGTGATGATGAAATTCTGATTCTGGCGTCTGCATTTCTGTTGCCATTTCTGAAAAGTCAGTGCGCGTGACGTCACAGGTTTGGGAAAATATCTACTGGCCTAAACTTCCTACCAAAATTCCTACGGAAATTTCTTTTTTTTATCTTATTTATTTATTTAAAGAAAACTCCGAAATGAGGGAAAATACTGAAATTCGGAAATTTCACAGTGAATTTGACTAGTTTGTCTCTATTTCACCTGAGTGATTTTAAGCACTGTTCCATGCACACCCTACACTATATTTGTCAGGCTTATAAGCAAGCCAGAATTGGTGCTAATTATTTAACCCTTTATTGCATGAATATTCATGTAAGGGATAATGACATCATGAATATTAGATATTTTTTATAATCATGTCATATGGGAAATTTGACTGTAGGAAACTTTAGGATCTTATCTATATATTATGTCAAACATAGCAGACCCTGGATGGCTCTTATAGGAACCGTCTGATATGGGTCTTCTCTGTTTGTAGAGGCGCAAACATGCATATTTATTGAGTAAAGGGTTAAACCAGTGCATAAATAAATTGTTCTGTCAAAACAGTGCACCAATTAATTGTTCTGTTTTCAGGTTTCATTCGTCATGGACAAGATTAAAAAAGAGCCTATAACCCCAGGCCTATAAAGGTTGCATTTGATATGTAATGGAGAATAAAACTTCTGTCTGCAAGGCTGCCAAGCTATTTGGTGTGTCTACAGTGAGAGATCACACATTGGGATTACAGCCAGATCAACATGACATAGACGGCTACCTCTGCAATCCTGGACCAATGCCAATGTGTACAATGAATGAAGAGAAGAACCTACTAGAGAATGTGGCATACATGTCTAGCATTGGATATAGATACTCAAAGCAAGAATTTCTGCATGTTGCTACTGAGTTTGCTATCAGCCTCCAGAAAAAGAGCCAAATTGGTCCTGCATTTTGGATATTCTTGGTTTAAACGTTTTAAGAAACGGCATCATGTTCTGACATTGGCCAAACCAAGTCTTTGAAAGCATTTACTGTAAATGTTTAGACCTTTTATTTTATGAACAAAGGTTCACCGGTATTAGGGCTAACCAGGATAAGTAAAAATTGTAACAGATTGGTGTTTAAGCAGACAGCATTTTACAAGAAAACTGACAATGGTTGAAAGAAGTCGCTTTCATATATCATCAGTATCTTAAAATGTTATCTTTCAATATATCTCATTTCTTACTTTAATTCAAAGTTTCATTTTTTGCAACACATTCTTAAAATGCCTACAAAATAAAGTATTTAAAATTTGAAAACCGATCAAAAACGCCGAATAAGACAAAAAAATTGTATGATTTCACCCCCTCCATGTTATGTACCGATCTAAATCTATTTATTCGGTTTTCGGTTTAGGTTTGTAACTGCTCGAAATAGGTCGATACTATTTTGTTGTACCCCTACAAATTGAATATAACCAATATCATGCTTCATGGTTTTATTGCAAATAAGCTTTTATTGTATAGAGTACTAGAGACTATCACTTTAACACTTCCCTGCATACAAATGCCTTTTCATGACTTTACAAACAGAGTAGAGCCCTATCAGACGGATCCATCTTTGGGTATGCTTTGATTGCTTACTGTGCGATATAGATCTGATTTTATACTTTCTGTCTGAGTCAAACGTCATGTGTTCATCGTGCCATTATAAGATTAATATTCATGGTGCCATTATCTCTTCAATGAATATGCAACAGGGAGAAGGTTAAATACAAAAGATATACAGAATATTCACATGGGACCGTTAAACAACCACCTGCTTTCATTGACTCATATCATATGTTGATAAATTATGTCCCTTTATTAAGGGTCTACTGTATACACTCTTCTCCTGCTGTAAAAAATGTTTACCGTTTGTAATGTTTGTCTCTGGTGCATGTGTGTCTGTTGGTGTTTTCTGTGCTCATCTCGTGTGTTTGGGTATGTGGTTGTGTGTGTGTGTGTGACATGCTGTCTCTCGATCTTTTGGTTGTGGTTGCGTCTTGTTTGTGGCTTTGCCTGCTTGACTTTACTACCTTTTCATTAAACCATTTCCTCATGACGCATTTCTATAAAAATCATTTTCTGAAACCATTGCGATAAATAGAGCAATTGCTCCATAGTAGCACTTATCACAATGGTTTCAAGACCACACAGTAATGCTTAAAGCGGCGAAGCCGAGTCCCATATGAATATGTTTGGACAGTGTGTATTCCATTTTACGGACCCTAAGCATTGCATACCGAATTTATCTTACCGACTACCTTTAATTTCAAGCATTTACACACATGGTTGCTTCATAGGCCTACATGTATGGCTTTAAGCGGACGGATTTCCAAGGAGTAGCAAGGGAATGACCTCTTGCGACCTTCATATGACAATAAGCAGAACTGTTTTTCTTTTAAATTAATTACCTCCCTTCAATAGAAAAAAAGAAGAAAATATATTTTTTTATTCAAATGTCGTTTATATACATGTATTTTGCTTTTGTTTCATTATAAAACTAAATAATGTTTATATTTCAATGCCAATTAAGTATAAATTATATGTATGCATTTTTAAAAGCTATGTTAGGATAAATTTAAATGATTATTATAAATTGGAGAAAAGCATTTGGCTGTCAAGCAAGGGAATTAACTCTTGTAAAGACCTAATATGGATTTTAGGAACTCCATATGGGTTTTATTGGGTTTTCACGTGATCTCAATTGACCAATGGAATGACTAGAATTTAGTAGGAGGTAAGATAATGACAATTGTATCGGTCGTGGATGGGCCGCTAAAGAAAATGTGAGGCATGGTCATCAATGACAATATTCGAAAATAAAACCATGCCTTTTTTCACAAATGTGTTCAAATGATGGATAAGAGACGTATTTACACAAATAACCGGTTGTTATAGAGTCTCTTACAAATACAACTGGTTCTTTATAACATAACCGATTATTCTACTTATCTATAAATGTATTTGTTCATACAGCTGGTTCTCATGGCTCGTACAATTTGTTCTTATAGATGTATGTACAGATTAAGCTGCCTTGGGTGGTTCTTGTAGATGGCCCTACAATATAGTCGGTTCTTATATCTGTCCTTATCAAAACAAGTATAGCTTTATTATAGACGCCCTTGTAAACGTAGCTGACTCACACATTTCTTTACAAATATAGCTGTTACTATAGATGCCCTTACATATATAACTGGTTAGCATGGATGTTCTTACGAATCTAACTAGTTTATATAGATGGCCTACAAATATAGCCAGTGAATATAGATGTCCTTTCAAATCTACCTAGTTTATATAGATGGCCTACAAATATAGCCAGTGAATATAGATGTCCTTTCAAATCTACCTAGTATATATAGATGGCCTACAAATATAGCCAGTGAATATAGATGTCCTTTCAAATCTACCTAGTTTATATAAATGGCCTACAAATACAGCTTGTTATTATTGATGTATTTATAAATATAGCTGGCTAGTAGAGATTTACTTACAAGAATAGCTGTTTTTTTTATAGATGTCATTACAAATTATAACTTTTTTTAGATGCCATTACAAATATAGCTAGGTTTTTGTTTTATAGATTCCTTACAATAGTTGGTTCATATAGATTTCCTCACAACCATAGTAGGTACTTAAAACTGTCTACATACATATAGCTTATCCTGCATTTCATATAGGAGTTATCTCATCGGGACTGGCACTGCTTGCCCTCAGAATGTTTATCTCCCCCGATCAGTGGGGTGTGTGTGTGGGTATTGGTTAGTTTAGATGGCCTTACAAATATAGCCAGTGAATAACAATGTCCTTTCAAATCTAGCTAGTGAATATAGATGGCCTTACAAATATAGCCAGTGAATATAGATGCCCTTTAAAATCTAGCTAGTTAACTTAGATGGCCCTATAATATAGCTGGTAAATCTTGATGTATTTATAAATATAGCTGACTGGTTTAGATGTTCTTACAAGCATATCTGGTTCTTATAGATGTCATATAGATGTCATTACACTTTTTTCAGATGTTATTACAAATATAGCTGTTTTTTTTATAGATTCCCTTACAAGTGTAGCTGGTTCTTATAGATTTCCTCGTAAGCATAGTTCAATGGAATAATTGTCAAGACATACACACCAATATAATATTGAGATATTAAATATGCTAAGAGGAAAACAATACATATTCAGGAAGTAAGTAAATTATCCGAAAAGAAACATTATTCTCTGATTCTGAGCCGTGGTGTGGACACGAATATGACCTGATAATAAATAGTTTTCACTAACACATTGCCAAAACACCCCTTTATGTTTTATTGCAAATGGTTGTGATCCGCTCTGTTGAAATTTCGTTATCCCTTTAACCTATATTCAGTAAAACCTGGATTATTCGAACACTCAAATACATATCATTATCGATCTTTAACCCTTCTTTTGCTGAATTTTAAAATACATTTCTCCTTCTTTACCCATGCCCTGTTGAACATTTACATAATTATATCTTCACGGTGTAGAAGTATTTCGCTATGCAATCACTGCTGTGGAGTGCACTGATTGCACAATCAACTTGTAAATAGTGCAATCCCTGATGAGACAGCTCCTGCAGGAGCTGTCTCATCTGGATCTTCACTATTTACAGGTAGGTATATTGACGTGAATAGCAAGCAAAGGGTTCAAGGGCGGCATCAGTACTAATTGGAACGTTCGGTTATGGGGAGATTTCTTGTACTCGGCAAACATTTCCAACGCATTTCGTTCTCCGTTGTACTTTGTGACACAACTACGTAACCCAGCTCAGTCACTTAGACATACCCTGCATGGAGATAGCATCTGTCTTAGCCCTTCTCTTGCTGAATTTTAAAATACATTTATCCTTCTTTACCCATGCCCTGTTGTATAATTACATATATCTTCACTGTGGAGTGCACTGGTTGCACAATCAACTTGTAAATAGTGCAGACCCTGATGAGACAGCTCCTGCAGGAGCTGTCTCATCTGGGTCTTCACTATTTACAGGTAAGTATATTGACGTGAATAGCAAGCACAGGGTTAAGACATGTGACGGCTTAAAGCAGGGTGATTGTCATGCAGAAAGCTCCCCTGGGAGTTTTCTGCATGACTTTCACACTACATTAAAGATATATTATGCGCAAATTTCCGCAAATGTTGCTTTCAAATCGACTTCAGATTCGGAATCTATGTACCTTAACACCCATTCAACACTACACAGCACGGATAGTAAGTGGTTGTTTGAGTCGAAAAAAATAGAAAAATGGATTGGTACGGAAACCAACGGAACAGCGTTCGCCATTCGCCGAAAACTGTCGTAAGATTCAAATTTACATACCGAAAATAATCATCCGATGTATATGTAGGCCAACAGCTAGTGTCAGCCATTGTTCATGTGATAACAACCCAATTAATATTCAAAGCGTTGTTTCGAAATGGAATCGGAGTCATTCAGAACTTGTCCGAAGATGTCCGCTGATTTCTGTACAAAATCCCCGTTTCTAAAAAGGAGGCTCCTTTTAAAGAATTTAGCAGTATTCGGGAATTTTGGATAGCGATAATATTTAGCTGAACAAATATATCCTGTCGAAAATGGGTCGTAAGCATTATTTTCATTTTATGTATACGTGTACAGCTTCTGGTTTTTATTGATTAATATGAAAAATGCGCATGATAAATCTTTAGGCACCCATTTGCCAAAAGGGGTCTAAATTATTCTGCATTAAAGTTCGAATTATCGAAGGTTTACTTATACGTTTTATGCCGTTTTGCAAACATTGTAGACCCATATCTGGCAGCTCTATGGATACTGTCTGATCAGGGTATGTGCAATTTGCACTCGTGCTCTTTTAGGCCCGAGTTTATCCGGCCTTTGGAAGACGATTTGTCAATAGAGAGATACCAAAATACTGTTTGAGATAATGGATATGCATATGAATATCCACAGAGTAAAAGCTACATTCTTCACTGATATAGATTGATGCAACCATGTTACGGTCATTATATGACCTGACTAAGGGATATGCACCGATATATCTATTTAGATTGAAATGGGCACCAGTATATCTGGTTAGCTTGAGATGTAAATTAGTAAAATGATAACGAAGGATTACACATAAAGACGTTTGCTGGTTTATTTAGGTATATTGAGACATGTATCAGTATATTTAGTTAGCTTGAGACGTGCCCCAGTATATGTAGTTATTTGAGACGAGTGCTCTTGTATCCAGTTACACCCGCCCTACCTAATGCAGGGCGAACGTTATGCAGTAAGCTCCATATTCTTTCACTATATGGTCACTATAGAATGTTGCTAAGAATTAAATACGTTGCAACCAAAACAAGCATGCCAGAATTATTTGGTTCTTAATGTTGAGTGAACAAGAGTGAATGTGAGAGAGAGAGAGAGCGCGATGAAGAGAGAGACAGAGAGAGGGAGACAGAGAGACACAGAGAGATATATACAGTGAGACAGACATACAGGGACAGAGAGACAGACAGACAGAGGCGGAGAGACAAAGAGAGAGAGAGGGAGAGAGAGAACTCTTTATTATATTATATGTATTATTATATACATATAGACATATACCAGTTGATTCTAAATCTAATGATTTACTCCATAAAAACGTATTTAACGCATTTGCAAACAAAGTAGACCAAGATCAATTGGCTCCTGTAGGACCATTGTCTGCTCTGTTTACTTGTGATATAATATAATTATTATTCTATAGTTTCTGCAATGGCCAAAAATATTATGTCCATGTCCTATCATAGAAATCAATATGATTAATATTCATGATGTCAAAGATTTTCATGGAAAAAAGGTTAATACGTTTCACTCGGTGTTTTTATGTCAGACAATGTATTAATAAATGTTTAAACATTTTTATCAGAATGTTTCCAAGGTCGGTCAATGAGTGATACATTTAGTAAAAGCTCCTTTATGAGAATTTTGTACTACTTTTGACCTGCATTAAGCTACAATCTTCCTTACAGACCAATAATTATATCGCTTTTTGACTGTCACTTAGGGCAGGTTCTACTGTAGTCAAAGTTACTGCAGTAGGTTAACAATAGAAATCTTCAACACGTCCTTTACCTTCGCTAATCCATTGCACTCTCCTATTAAATAGACAGATTATATTTTCTTATGAGTGCCTTAGTCGTACATGTTAAATACTTTCGTTTTTAATATGTCAAGCTTAATAGATACCAGCACATAGACCTTTAATCACAAAATATTACTTGATAGCAAGTAAATGTACTGAATATTTCATGTGTGATTCATATATGGTGAAATCGATAATTTCTGTATACATTTTAAGATATGCATACATAATACTAAATAATATATACTACCCTGCTAAAGATCTAGGTTCGGAGTAGTTCGAAGCCCGGTCAACAGTTTCTCAACATATTGATTCAATTAGAAGTATACATTATCGTACTAAACACCTGATTAGGTTCAAAGTACCGAGTGACGCCCGGTCCCGGGTTATAAAATGTTTTGCTTGAGGCTGAGATAATTTTTTAAGCATCTGAGTAGTCATGCTTGAGAATGAAATCAGCCTCATATTCAGAAGTTTTATATATCTTTGGGCCCATGTAAGTAAAAAATTTAACAAATTATATATATATATATATTTGGGCCCATGTAAGTTAAATTTTTAACACATTGGTGTTTAAGCCGACATCATTTTACAATATAATTGAACGGCGTTTAAAGAGTCGCTTCCATATATCATCAATATCTTAAAATGTCATCTTTGTATATATCTCATTTTGTACTCTAATTTAAAGGTTTATTTTGCCACACATTCTTAAAATTCCTACAAAATAAAGTATTTAAAAATGTTTAAACAAATATATCGCATGAAAGGCGATCAAATAAACATTGAAGAAGACGTTTTTATTCAGCTTGCGTTTTAGTTTTGTGACTGTTGGAATTGGGTCGATAAAATCTTGTTGCACCCCCCCCCCCCCCCTTAAAACCCCCGAACAAATATCGACGAAAACGGTGTTATCTTTATATCACAGGGGCATTTCTTTTCGACAGAAGTTCAAAATGACAACCTTCATAAGAATAAATGAACATAGCCAATATCATGCGTCATGGTTTTATATGGCAAATATGCGTTCACTGTAGCGAGTACTAGAAGAGACTATCACTTTAACACATGCCTGCACATAAGCGCCTTTTCAAGCCTTTACAAGCAGAGTAGACTCATACCAGACGGATCCTGTTGAGGTCTACTCTGTTTGCTTACTGTATTGTTCAGATCTTATTGTTCAGATCTAAGTTTATGTCTAAGCCAAACTGTCATGTGTTTGTTGTGCCATTATAAAATTAATATTCATGATAGTATTATTGCTTCAATGAATATGCAACAGGGAAAGGGTTAAACTATTTTTACATAACGCTCAAACAAGATTTTTGCACTACCTTTGCTCTGCGTCAAGCAACCACCTGCCTTTATTGACTCATATTATGTTTATACATTATGTCCCTTTATTAACCGTTTCCTTCATATAGACGGGTTTTCACGCATTTGCAAACAGAGTAGACCAAACTCAGACAATTAATAGTCATGCTACCATTATGTCTTACAGAAATATTCATGATGTAATTTGTCAACATTGTAAGACACTGCATTTGATAGCATAGGTATTTTAACTCCATGACGATTTATGTAAGAAATGATGACATCATGCATATTGATTACATGTAGATACATTTGTATAATGGCATATGAATCGAGTCATTGTTGGTCATAAAAAAATATTGTAAAACAAAACCCATATAATCATATTTATATTATCTCATACGCAAACCGAGCAGACCCTGATCCAACAGTTTCTGTTTTGCAAAGACGTTAACCCATTCCCGTATTTAAGTTATTTTTAGATCCAACCTCTTAGATTAAATATATCAAAAAGGAGCATTTACTAGAGGAAAGGACATTTTCAGAATTGTGTTGTTTTGAAACCACTGTGATGAACAGAGCGTTTGGTCCTGTAGAACAAATGCTCTGCTTGTCACAATGGTTTCACACAGTGACTTTTCCAGAAGCGCAAAGCACGTCAATGTGCGGGAATGGGATAAAATGCGTATTTATGGAGTTAGGCGTTCAATGAAACAAATACGCAGTCTTTGTTAGAGGAAAAGTTAATTTATCAGCTTGAGTGTCAACAAGGTAACATATCAGTTAACATAAGAGCTATTTGCCGTTGGTACATACAGATTTGTCTACGATATGAAGAGATTGATCGTGGCATTTTGCTTTTGAGAACTCACACCTGCAAAAGAAATTAACGCATCTTATTCGAACAATTACGGTAACTGTATGTTTAACTCTTTCCCAACCAAATACAGTAAAACCTCTCTTAACCGGCAGTTAAATTTAGTATGAATATCGGTCTTGGAGACAGGTGGCAGCTTAGTGCAGGGTGAAAGTCATGCAGAAAGCTCCTAGAGGAGCTTTCTGCATGACTTTCACCCTGCATTAAGCAGCCACCTGCCTAAAAGTATCTAAATTTATTATCTACTAGAATTCCGGTTAAGAGAGGTTATACTGTATTGTCGTCTGCAATATTTGTCATTTGCTTCACTTTCTCCCAATTTCTTTCGAAACCATATTCCACGGTAACCAACAGTTTGGATCCTGATGAGACACCGATTTACGAACTCTCTATTATTACTTTGATACAAGCAGGGTCATTTGATTAAAAGGGTTAAATATAACAAGGATAATTTGAGGGAATCTTCTATTGCCATTTACTACCATAAAGCATTGTATTCTAACCATTTACCCCATACATGCGCATTTAAATGCCTTTGTAAATAGAGTAGCCCCAGATCAGACAGCGCATGTAGGAGCCTTTTTGAAATGGTCTGTTTGCATATGGAATTATACAAATCTGATTCTACAGTTTCTGTCATGGCCTAAAAATTCTCTTGTTCATATGCTATTATAAGATTTGCGTTAACCCTTTCCCATATAGGCTACTTTCAGTTCCAACCTATTTGAATAAATCTATTGAAAAAAAGAATATTTTAGAACTGTGAAGTGTTTAACCTATTGTGATAAATAGAGCATTTGCTCCATAGGAGCATAGGAGCAAATGCTCTAATTATCATAATGGTTTCAACAAGTGGGTTAATTGATATTCATACATGTACATACATCATTTCTTATATATCTTATATGGATAATATTGGTGTAAAGAGTTAACATTTTGCTGGCAAACCTACATATGATCACAGTGTGGGTCTAAATAAAATACAGGAAAGTTTTAATAATACAACAACTCAAAAGAAGTATTATTCTGGAATTTTAAAACAGTTGGTTACCTAGGGACAAAAAGTTAATCAGAATGTTCCTATATGAGTTTCCTGCATTACTTTTGCCCTGTATTAAGCAGCCTCTTGTTTTTACAGACTACTATGTAAACAAATTATGTGGTCGCATTAGTCAGACTCTCTTGTACAATAATGCTGTAGCTGGGCATATCATTCTACAGGAAGCATTTGGTACTCAAAATAACATTAACCTCGTTGTTAAAAACAAAATTTGATCTAGTATAATTTTGACTAATGTCTAATTCGTTCAAGCTTTTGAGAAACTATTGACAGAGTGTCAAACAGCTTGGAATTTGATGAGGCACCGAGTTACTTGGCGTCTCATCTGGACCCTGGGTCCATGCTTATAAAGCTTTTAGTTGAGTCTGAGTTCGTTCTCAAGCTTTTGATTGGTCAGATTTGAGCCACAGCTCAAATCCGACCAATCAAAAACTTGAGAACGAACTCATACTCAACTAAAAGGTTTATAAGCATGGACCCAGGTTGTTTGCAAATGTCAAGTCTAGTCTCGGATAGCGTTGTTAGGGTTACCATTGAGGCAGACAATACAGTAAGGCGTGTGGAATAGTTAAGTCAGCTATGACCCAACTGCCTCGCTAATTATAATGGCCTGTCGTGCATTTGCATTTTTTTTGCTAGGAATCTTACTTTTGTTTTATTTCTGGCTCATATCAAAACAATTCTGCTAGAACCTATTCAAATTATGCCAGGATAATACGTATGCGATAAATTCCTACCAGCAAACAGTGTTTTAAACAGGGCATGTTAAAAGTTTACCCAATGAGTATTGCATCATAGCATCATGAATATTGATAAGCTGTGCATCATGAATATTGATTAGCTAAATTAACAAAGCTTCAGTCTACTCATCTACCCATCCATCCCATCCATCTTTTCCACCCATTCCCATCCATCCCTATTCCCATTCCCATCCACCCAATCCTCATTTCCCATCCTCTTTTCCTCTTCATTCTCATTCCCATTCCGGTTCGAGTCCCGTCCCGTCCCTTCCTGTCCAGTCCCGTCCTAACCCATCCCATCCCCATCCGCACCCCACCCCCATCCCAATCCCATCCCACCCAGCCCATCTAAATTCATACCACCACTCCCGTCCTATCGCAATCCCTTTCTACTGATATGTTTGAATTGTTCGCCTTTGGTAAACTGTATATATTTTAGTACGTAATGGGTTGACCCTAATGTTGATAAATTACAGATCAAGTTATCTTATTTTCATAGTTGACCGTGACCGACTTTTGTAAGTTATTTTCATTCCCTTGTTTAAAAATAAGTTTATCAGACGTGTTTCCCTGCCCTTTCCGATATTGTGCTGGAACTTATTATATAGCTTTCAAACGAATTACTACAGGTCAAGACCATGCTACAGTTGTGTTCATTTACTCTTACTAAATGCTTACATAAGTTGCGTGTTATATTATACGTGTGCAGTATAAATTAATTACGAATTCGTTATGTTAACTCAGATAGAACTACTTACTTGTTTAGGTAAAAGTTTCTGTCCGACCCACAGACAGGTTTTAGTGTTGTCTCGCACCTGGCTGAGCACTGAAGGAGGGTGTTCCGTGTTGTGGATATCAATGGCGTTGTGACTTTGACCGAGGTTGTTGTAGCCGCGGTTGGTATCGTGTTGCCTATGAGGTTGTGATATGGAACTAGCGATACTTAATCATTTACTCCATAAATATACAATTCTACGCCTTTGCAAACAGAGTAGACATAGGAGCCCATCTTATCAGGTTCTGCTCTGTTTGCTTATAAAATGATATATATCTGATTCTAGTTTCTGAGATAGTTAAACATTCCTTTGGTCACAATGCCATTATATTAAATACACATAATTAATATTCATACAGTCATTATTTCTTAACTCATTTGCTCCTACGATCCCATATATTGAATGTAGAAAAACATTGTAGAATCTGATCAGACACCGCATAACGCGGCGTCTGATCAGAGTCTACACTGTTTGCTGATAGGAAATTCAATATAAAACAAAACAAAAATGAAAAATTAGGCCAGATATCCCTAAGATATAAAAATAAACTAATCCACTATATAAGCATAGACGAATCCACTGGGAGCAAATGGGTTAATAAATTACATTCAAGAAACGTAAGCACGTTATAACACTACAGTTATCACAAGAATATTCATGTCAGAAATAATGTATATATGAAAACAAATTACATTCATTTTTTTTATAAAGGCATATGGACACAGGTCATGGAAGAAACTGTAGAGTCATATCTATATTATTTCATAAGCAAACAGAGCAGATTTAAACGAATCGGAATGTTTAAAAAATTCCCCTAGATCAGAGTTCGATTAGATATCATCTTTCACGGCTGGCTAAAGATAGATACTATTCAAAAAATTTACCCTTTCATCTCTGAATCATCAAATTAGAATATCCCATTAGTGTGTACTTATAGAGTCCGATCAGTATGGAAGGTTTTAACTTGCTAGAGGATCTTGAATGGCAATCAGTGCAAATCCTGATCAGAGGACTCCATTGCTATAGAGTACAGAAAACCTTTCTAAATGACCAACGCAAAGAGTTCTAATTATGGGTATTGAAGACGGGTGGAAGCTTAATGCAGGACGAAAGTTATACAATAGAACGTTTCTGCATTACGTTCTCCCTACCTTCAACCATGCACTCCATAAATACGCATGTCTATGCCTTCGCAAAAATAAGTAAACCAAGATCAAACGAATTCTCTTTGAGCCTTCTGACCAGGGTCTGTTGTGTTTGATTATGCTACAACACAGATATGACCACAGTTTCTCGCATGGCCATCATATGCCATTATTGAAAATAATCTGATTGATATCCATGATGTAATTATTTCTTTCGTAAATATCCATGCAGTAAACAGTTAACAACCATCAGCCTTTTAAAGTCATACAGTAAAAACTCGATTCTACGAGCACTCAAATACGTAACATTATTTATCTTTAGCACAGGTGACAGCCTAATGCAGTGTGAAAATCTAGGAGCTTTCTGCAGAACTTACACATTGCATTAAGTAGCCACCTGCACAAAAAAGACATACAATCCTCCTTACTATATGTTCGTAGGATCGAAGTTTTTACTATACATATCTAGTCATTAATTGGTCTTTTCATGAAGTTCCTACTGTATAAGGTGTTTTCATCCAGTGTTAGCTTTAGGGGAAGCACTGAATATGTATCAACTAGTTCCTTCTTATGAACGCATTTTCAGGCTTTTGCAAACTGAGAAGACCCAGATCAGACGGCTCCTATAGCAGGGACTGCTCTGTTTGCGGATGAAAATATATAGATTCTATATCGTTTGAAATTTTACCTGATAAAAATTAGGTTATGAATATTCATGCAAAAAATGTACATTATGGAAATGGTTAAATATTTCACCGGAAAGCGACTCACAGGCTTGCTGCAATTAGCGAAACTGTCATTACCGGTGAAAAGATATTAAATCGGCGTCTCATCAGGATTTTCACTGAAGGACACACCACTTACACTTTAGAGAATAAATTGACGGAAAGTCTATTTTGTAATTTAACCCATTCCCTCATATTGACGACTTTTGACGACTCTGTAAAAGTCACTTTGTGAAACCATTGTGATAAATAGAGCATTTGATCCTATAGGAGCAACTGCTTTATTTATCACAATGGTTTCAAACTAAAACATTCAATTTTTTTCCTTTCTCTAATTAATGCTCCTTTTCGGATGATTTATTCAAAGAGGTTGTATCTAAAAATAGCCTATGAGGTAATGGGTTAAAGCAGACGACATTGTTTACAAATATTGCTTGGTTCCAAATAAATTCAGGTTATTTTTTAGTTGCTTACCGCCGTTTGTCGCAGTCATGGTGGGCATATTGCATAAGTCAGTGTCACAACACCTCATGCTCACGTTCCTTTGGTAAATATCTCTCTTGCCGAACAGGAAACCATTTCTTAAACCGTTACAGACCTTCAAACAGAAGCTTGATTATTATTATTATTATTATTATTATTATTATTATTATTATTATTGTACACACTTATATATCGCTCTTTTCACACAGGATATGTGCGTTCAAAATCGCGTTTAGACGATTTCAAGCTGATAGCGGAATAGAAGTCTCCAGGTGATGAATTCGAGCACGAGAACATTGAAAAAATGCAAAATAGACGCATAACAGATCCGACGTTGTAATAAATAGGTACAGCAAAGCTTCGATAGTTCGAAAAAATAGTCCAGGAGGGAATTGTTTAATGATATATACACATATGCATAGATACGATGCATACATTAAATTCTGTTCATGAATAGTCCCCTTTTATGACCCAACAAGGAGGATAGAAGGGGCTACTTGGAACTTTCACAAATGAACAATCTTAATGTAAAGATGTACGTAAAGAAGAGACTATTTCCTCCGACCATTTTACCAAGAGTTCTGGGACTTTCACATTTTCATCACAATATAACATATAGTGGAAAGTGTTCATGAATAGTCCCCTTTTACGACCCACAAGGAGGACATAAAGGCCTGCTTGAAACTTTCACAAATGAACAATCTTTATGTAAAGATGTGCGTAAACAAGAGACTATTTCCTCCGACCATTTACCAGAGTTCTGGGACTTTAAATGTACATCACAATAATACATATTGTGATAAGTGTTTGATTTAGAAACAATATCGTCAGTGATGGATGAGGCATCCGTATCCTACGGAAACAGTTTTCTAGGTTCTCCAATAAAGTGTATGTTGTGACCACTATTTAGAATCGTCTATTCTACAAAAAGGAGTCACACCATAGAGTTTAGTGGAGAAATGGCAATTTTGGTATTTGAAATATGTATCGCTACATGTATCTATAGCTTTTATACATACAGACAATGCTGCAATATTATGTATGCCTTATAGTAACTCATAAAACAGTTTCTCGTGTAATCGTTTCTAATGAGAAATTAACTATGTTGCTGCCATCGGCGATTTTGGATGTCGACCAGTAGTCATACAAATGACGTTTTTATCTCTTTCACAGTATTGGTATATTCTTTTTTACTTTTGTAAACTATTTACATTGAGATGTGCCTACTCAAGTCGATCATTTTTGCGTATATCGTAAATTGCAGCTATTCAAATTGACACGTACACTTAATGTGCGGGAACCGTGTATATAAGACCTTTAACCCTTTCCCTTATGTAAGCGGATTTTGACGTACCTGCAAACAGAGTAGACCCAGATCAGACGGCTCCTATAGCCATACAAACGATGTTTTTATCTCTTTCACAGTCTTGGTATATTCCTTATTACTTTTGCAAACTATTTAGATTGAGGTGCGCCAAATCATTCTTGCGTAAATTTAATATTTTACAGCTATTCAAATTGACACCAAAACTTAATGTGCTGGAACCGTGTATATAAGACCTTTAAAACTTTCCCTTATGCATCTGCAAACAGAGTAGACCCAGATCAGACGGCTCCTTTAGGAGCCGTCTGATCAGGGTCTGCTCTGTTTGCTCATGGTGTAATATAGATCTGATTCTACAGCTTCTGCCTGAGGCAAAATAACATGTGTTTATATGCCATTATAAAATATAATCTTAGTAATAATCATGATGTCAGTATTTCCTACATGAACATTCATCAGGAAAAGGGTTAATTATTCAGCGGGTTGAAGGTTAAAATCAGATAACGGAGCGATTGATGAACTGGTGTTATCCATATTACCATCAATAACTTGTGAAGATATCTTACACAGTCTGTTTTGGGCAGAAATCGTACAAAACAATTATTCCTGCAGAAACTGTACAAAACAATAGTTCGCAAAAAATGATACTCAACGTTTTTCGCAGAAATCGACTTAAATAATATTTCACGAAGACATCGTATAAAACAATAGTTCACGCAGAAACTGTACAAAACAATAGTTCGCGCGGAAATCATACATAACGATTTGTGCAGAAATCGCATAAATAATAATTCGCGCAAAAATCGTACAAAAAGTATTTCGCGCAGACACTGAACAAAACTTTCCGTAACTTTAGCGAAAACTAAATAAAATACTTTTTGCAAAACAACAGATATGCGAGACAATTGTACGAAACATGTTTTATAAAGCTTTGACTTGCCTCTTCCCATTCGCATGTCATAGAGTATTCGTGATGTCCATCCATGGCCCTTAAGTGCTTCATCATACATTGCTTTAATTCATTATTGAAGATAATTATGCAAATAAAAATATATGTTACTTTTAAAAGCATGATGTAAGCACCAGCAATCGTAAAGAAGCACTCAGTCTTTTGCAAAAAAAACAACCAACATGTGCCAAAATTAAGACATGACGTCAGAACATGACGTTTAATCCTTTCGGCGCCAACTTTCTATTTGTCGTCTGCAATTCAAGTTTTGTTAAATCATTCGGTACATTAAGGAAATGAGATAAATAAATACAACTTTCAAAGGAATAAAGCACATATATAGAAATAAAGATTCAAACAAAAAGTGAAGTCCCTGATCAGACGCCGCCTTGAAAAGGCGGCGTCTGATCTGGGACTGCACTATTTGTCGTGGTGCATTTATGCCTTTATGCGACATTGGCGGTGAAAGGGTTCATCAAGATCTAAACTGGTTGTTACTTTTAAAGAATGTGTTGTTTCCCATTGCGCAACAAACAATGTTGACCCGATCAGATGATGTTCTTTGTACAAATGTCCTTGCGCTTCTTCAATTTGCAATTAAACAAGACAAAGTATATTAGTGTTGCAGTTATACTAATTCCACTTACATGACTTCAAACACTTGCTTTCTGATTCGGCAAACAAGCTAAGGAATTTACAATCTGAGATACAATATAGTTTGTTTGTATCGGGCCTTTACAGTACTCCAGTCGTATCGCGGTGTCCAACTAATTACATGGGGAGGAAGACCCCCAGATGTTCTACCGTTTTTGTTTCGCATACAGACGAACACTCAGGTAGAACCATCAAATTACAACAAGCCAACTGGAAGAAGGCTTCCTGACATGAAAATCCCCAACTGCCAAGACGGGGATTCCTGACGAGAATATTAGACATGAAAAAGGTTAAACCCTTATATGATAAAAAGGTCGCTTTCTTGAAAAGGGTCGTGTTGCATTATAAACTGTGTAGACCCAGACCCGGTCCCAAGGTTATAAAGCTTTTTGCTTGAGTCTGAGATCATTCTCAAGCATCTGATTGCTCAGAATCTGACCAATTAGACACTTGAAAATGATCTCAGATTAAGGCTCAGACGTTTTATAACATTGGACCCAGAATCATGATATGCAGTGTTCATCATTCATTAGAATTGACAGCAGTTTATTTTTTTATAGTTCCATACAATGTCAAACTTAGTCATATACATGTACCCCAACCCAGTTGCGATATCAGGTCATGGCCTTCACTGTTTGCAATGCAATAAGATCACTTTTCTTAGAGATAAGTGTTATGTACAGCGTTCAAAATTCAGTGTAGATTAAAAAAGACCCATACAGTAGCCTAACCCTCTCTAAACCGGAGATATAATTTAGTATAAATTTTGGTCTTGGAGACAGGTGGCATAGTGAAAGTCATGCAGGAGCTTTCTGTATAACTTTCACCCTTCATTATATGTAAGCAGTATCTTGCCTAAAAGCATCTAAATTCTTCTCAACTATAGGAATCCGATTTAGACGGGTTTTACTGTAGTTAGATTCAAAATAAATACAACAAAATATGAAATTTGACATCAAGGTTAATTATGAATAAATTTAGGCTCGAGACAAATTTCTTATTGAAATGTGTTGTGAATGCATGGTCAGTATCACTACCGAATTCGGTTCGCAGGTTTTTGTGGTGGTGCAGTCCTTTGGGTCCATTACAGGTGATGGGCAAGAAAAACATTCCAGGGCTGCAAAATATGACAGACAAAGAATATTTACATACTGTATATCAGTCATGGGCGATTTTGTAAAAAGTTTGGATTCGTATACGACGCCGACTACCTATTAGTCTAGAACCAAATCAGTAAACTACCATGCTTATTGTCTTGCAGGCAAACGTCACGACAGTTTAACAATGAATATTGCAGCAGACGGTACATATTGCACAGGGCACTAAAGTAGAACACCTCTAATGCGACCTCTTAATAAATACATATGGTTGTCTTTATAAGCAGGCGGTTGCTTAATGCAGGGCAAACGTGATGCAGAAAGTTCCTCTAAGAGCTTTCTGAATTACTTTTGTCCTGCATTAAGCTACCACCTGTATCTAGTACCCAGAATTATACCTCTTTTATGTGGTCGCATTAGCGGGGTTTGACTGTATATGACAACAAAAGAGTTTCAAACTTACTTGTATCTCGAGAAAATGCAATAGTTATCTACAATTTGCAAACAAGAACTCTCCAACGACTGATCCTTTACTCCATAGCTACGCCTTTTAACCCATTTGCTACCAGACGATTCTTCCATGTGACAACCAGACAGTCAAAATCCCTTGTAGTAACTGACGTTATTGAGATACATGTATAAAATATATTACTGGGTCGCAGTCAGACATTTTCAGTTCCTTGTCAATAATTGACACTATTGATTAGGAGATTGGGGCGAAGCAAGGCTATGAAACATTTTCTTATCCTCATTAATAATTGGCTTTGTTGACATGGAAGCGATTTGAGAGAAACAATCAAACATTCTTTGCTGCTTGCTAGTAATTGGCTGTATTAATATGAAAGAGGTCGATGCGAATCAATGAAACATTATATTTTCCTTGTTATGACATTAAAGTGATTGGGGCGAACATTCGTTGTTGCTTGTTTGAAATTGTCGCTATTGATATAAAAGAGATTCGGGCGAAGCAATCAGACATTCTCTGTTCCAAGTTGCAAATTTACTTCATTGACGAAATTGGGTGGAATTATCAAACGTGTTTGGGCGGATAGTATCAGTTCCTTGTAACTGACTCTGTTGATATGAAATGTGTTGATATGGAAGAGTTTGGGACAAAGCAATCAGACTTCCAAGTTGCTATAAAAGAGAATTGGGTAGGAGAATCAGTATCCATACTTATAAAACTTTTTAGTTGAGTCTAAGTTCGTTCTCAAGTTTTTGATTGGTCAGATTTGAGCTTTTGGCTCAAATCTTGCCCATCAAAAGCCTGAGAACTAACTCAGACTCAATTTAAAAGCTTTATAAGCATGGAGCCTGATAATCTCAGTTTCTTGTTAGCAACTTACTTGATAGATGTAAAAGAGAATGGTAGGTACAATCAGGCATTCTTTATTCATTGTTACTGACTCTGTTGATATGAAAAGGATTGGGGCGGCGCAATCAGACATTCTTAGTTGCTTGTTACTTGTCTGATTTGAAAGAGAATGGATGGTACAATAAGGCATTTGTTGTTCTATGTCACTGACTCTATTGATATGACAGAATGGACGGTACAATTATGCACTAGTAACTTACGTGATTGATATGACAGAGAATGGACTGTACAATTATGCACTAGTAACTTACGTGATTGATATGACAGAGAATGGACGGTACAATTATGCAATAGTAACTTACGTGATTGATATGACAGAGAATGGACGGTACAATTATGTACTAGTAACTTACGTGATTGATATGACAGAATGGACGGTACAATTATGCACTAGTAACTTACGTGATTGATATGACAGAGAATGGACGGTACAATTATGCACTAGTAACTTACGTGATTGATATGACAGAGAATGGACGGTACAATTATGCAATAGTAACTTACGCGATTGATATGACAGAGAATGGACGGTACAATTATGTACTAGTAACTTACGTGATTGATATGACAGAATGGACGGTACAATTATGCACTAGTAACTTACGTGATTGATATGACAGAATGGACGGTACAATTATGCACTAGTAACTTACGTGATTGATATGACAGAAAATGGAGGGTACAATCAGGCATTCTCTGCTTCATGCTTTTTACTTGCTTGACATTTAAAAATAACACATGCCCAAGCTCTGATCTCCTACATCTTTGTTTACTTAGTTTCGGGTTCCAAAAGTTTAGAGAAACGATTGACCGAATATCAAACAAATTGGATCTCGATTAGACATTGAGACAATGGGTTGTTTGAAGTATCCTCTGCATCCAGACTGTTTGTAAACGCCAATCCAATAGTGCTTAGTGATAAACCTTTAGCCTTCTGTGGGCGGACCAGCGATTACCTATGCAAACAGTTTGGATCCAGATGAGGCGCAGAGTAACTCGGCGTCTCATCAGGATCCAAACTGTTTGACATCCAGGTTGCATTTTTGAAGACAAATTGTTTATACCTTGAATTTTGAAAATCTAGTAGGTGAAACATTCTGTAAAAAATAATTTGCTCAGCAGGCTTAAAGTTAAAAAATGAAACAAGACGTCGAGACTGATCATTATGCGCATGTAAAGTTTACCGAGTTTTGTAAAAAGATATTCCTAATAAAAACGAGCGATAAACAATATAGTTTAGCGAGTTTTGTAAACCGAGACCAGGCGACTCCTACTGGATTCCTCTGATTTTGGTCTAAAATATTTGAACATATCGCTAATACAAAATGCAAGTCATATACAGTAAAAAGGACTGCGTGTTTTGTGTACCTGAGATTGCACACTACCGGACGAGAAAAAGAAGACATTGAAGCTTAAGCTATTCTAATTTCAAAAATAAGTCATTTGCTTTCAAAACGAATGACTTAAAATGGTAAACACCAACTGGCTTTATTCCACCAAATATGAAATAATGATGTAATAATAATAAACAAAGCAAAGCAAAACGAAACGAAACGAAACAAAACAAAACACAATACAACTAAGCAAAACATTTTGGAAACAAGCCATGCGAAAAAATCCGTTTTATCTTTAACTCATTGCAAACTATATAAAAGTTTTATGTTATTGATTCTGATACAGATTAACACATGTTACAAGTTTTGTTTTCACCCGATTCGTTCATAGATTTCAGAAAATATTGACCGACGTAAAACTCATTCGTATTTCGGCGAATCATTGCATAATTTTACACCAGATACATCAGAAGTCTGATTGGCAATGTTAGAATTTGGCGAGAATTTCTGACATTTTCCCTCGATTCCCGGGGTGATTAGAGTTCAAATGTAGACAAGATTGCTTATTCGATAAAACGGAAATAAGACGCTTACGGCATTTCCCACAGAATCGTCTGCAGGTGGCGTTGTAGTATGTCGGGTCTTTGCAGAAATCCGGCATGGCTTTCTGGAGGAGCTGGCATGCTTGGGTGTCAATGTCCTGACACGAGCGCATTGGCACCAAAGCTATAATAGTAACGGTATTTATGATGATTTCAAATCGATGTGTTCGGTCTTTCTTTTTATTCTTTCTTTCTTTGTTTTGTTATTTATTTGTGTTCTGGGGGGGGGGGGGGTATAATACAACACATCCAAGAAAGGGATTCTCAAATATATGAATAGACAAAAGCTGACTAAACTGATGCTTTTGAATGAACACTTTTAAGCTTGGAATAAATAGTATCATAAAACCAAATAGATTCCAATATTAGCGACTATATTGCTGTCAACACATGTTGCATTGTTATATAAAATGTAGATATGTCAATTTGTTTGCACATTTTCAGAAACCAATATGGGACACTCTTACGCATGTTTTACAATTGGTAATATGACGTATTCGTACGAATACGTCACGTGTGACTTATAGGTAAGTGTAACATACATCTTTTCAAAGCATCAAGTGAGTCATTGGTTTGTTTCTAAGACTGTCTGTCTTATACAACAGAATGCAAACAATTAAATCATATCATTGTTATAATTATATAATAAAAATGTCTAAGAAATCCAGTGCTTCCACGATGCACTAATATGTTATTACGTATTAGGTATATAATTTAAAATATTCGTGATTACATTTGTATTTGTAATGATAGATAGAAATTCGGATTACCCATGGTACATTAACCCTTCGCTTGCTGAATTTTAAAATACATTTCTCCTTCTTAACCCATGCCCTTGTATTAAAAGTACATATATCTTCACTGTGTACAAGTATTTCGCTGTGCAGCCACTGCTGTGGAGTGTACTGTTTGCATAATCAACTTGTGAATAGTGTAGACCCTGATGAGACAGCTCCTGCAGGAGCTGTCTCATCTGGGTCTACACTATTCACAGGTAGGTATATTGACTTGAATAGCAAGCGAAGGGTTAACATTCGTGCTTCAGATACAGTAAAACCCCGCTAATGCGACAACCCTAAAAGAGGTATAATTATGGGTGCTATAGATGCAGGTGATAGCTTGATGCAGGACGAAAGTTATGCAGAAAGCTCCCATAGGAGCTTTCTGCATAACTTTCGCCCTGCATTAAGCAACCACCTGCTTATGAAGACAGTCATGTTTGGTCATTAAGTGGTCGTATTAGAGGGGTTCTACTGTACATCTGATTTGTGTCCGAGGTGCCATTAACTCTTCAGCTGCAAACTATTGTCCTCAGCAAAATTTGTCGTGTGTTACAATATCCGTTGTTTTTACCTTTTCTCCCCCTTTCTATCAAGTACCTCACCACAGTTACAAACAGATTGGATCCTAATGAGACACAGAGTCACTCGCCGTCTCATCAAGATGCTAAAGGACTCATCAAGATCCAAATGTTTTGATGTTCCCCTTACAAGAAATTGAAGGAAAGTCCACTAAGATACTTACAGGAGAGGCCAATGTTTGAAGACAAGATATATTTGGCGCTAAAAGAGTTAAAGGTGGAATACTTCACAGATGGCAG
The DNA here is from genome assembly GCA_963576725.1 of Azorinus chamasolen. NCBI lineage: Eukaryota > Metazoa > Mollusca > Bivalvia > Cardiida > Solecurtidae > Azorinus > Azorinus chamasolen. Next base: position 54,376,525 of record OY755248.1, read on the forward strand.
ATACTGTACAGTTATATCAATATCAGTACAACCCCTCTAATGCGATCACTTAATGAATAAATATGGGTGTCTTTAAAGGCAGGTGGTTGCTAGATGAGCTTTCTGTATCACTTTTGTCCTGCGTTAAGCTACCAACTGCAACTAGCACCTATAATTATACCTCTTTTAGGTGGTCGCATTAGCGGGGTTTTACTGTACTCACATAATTATGCAAACAGAGCCGACCTTGATTAGATGGCTCCTACAGGAACTTATGATCTGTGTTTACCCTGTTTACAAAGACGTAACAATTAACCATTCTCTTGCTGAATTTTAAAATACATTTCTCCATCTTTACCCATGCCCTGTTGTATAATTACATATATGTCCACTGTGTACAAGTATTTCGCTGTGCACTCACTGCTGATGAGTGCACTGGTTGCACACTCAATTTGTAAATAGTGCAGACCCTGATGAGACAGCTCCTGCAGGAGCTGTCTCATCTGGGTCTTCACTATTTACAGGTACCAACGTGAATAGCAAGTGAAGGGTTAAGATGCCTCTCTATCGGGTAAGGCGTCTGTCAAAATTATGGTACATTTATGTACCATGTGTATACTTCCTACTTATTCAATATTTTGGGAACCTATCGAACGAGTGTCAAACAGTTTTGATCCTGAAGGGACACCGAGTTACTCGGCGCCTTATCTGGATCAAGAATGTTTGCAAATGTTCGACAGGTCGTGTTAAGAGGGTTAACCGTTTCCCTCATATAAACGCCTTTTGACACATTTTCAAACCGAGTAGACCCAGATCAGCCGGATCCTGATCAGGGTCTGCTGTGTTTGCTTTTGACACGATATAGACAAGACAAAGACAAGAAATCCCTTTTAAAGTTTACATAATAAATGTCCTGCTAATAAATATTCATGATGGTTTTTTTTTTTTCAGGAATATTGAACAGGGAAAGGGTTGAAAGTTAAATGTTGACGTCCGATGTGGAAATATGTGAAATACAACAAATATGAATATTTCATTTTCAAATTGTTGTCTTCCATTAACCCTTCGCTTGCTATTCACGTCAATATACCTACCTGTATAAATAGTGAAGACCCAGATGAGACAGCTCCTGCAGGAGCTGTCTCATCAGGGTCTGCACTATTTACAAGTTGATTGTGCAACCAGTGCACTCCACAGCAGTGATTGCACAGCGAAATACTTGTACACAGTGAAGATATGTGTAATTATACAACAGGGCATGGGTAAAAAAGGAGAAATATATTTTAAAATTCAGCAAGAGAAGGGTTAATAATACATTGTATCGTTACATGTTTCTTACCATTCATGCTTATTTGATGCATTTGAAAAGTAATTAAATGAATATTCCCCAGTCATACTAAAATTCGGACAGTTAAGGGTCCGTATAACCTATATATAATATAGCGATTCTGTTGCCCATAAGAAGGCATTGAGTAAATCCACTTCTGCGATGCTATTATCATGCATTATCACTGACTACGAATGCTACAGTTATTCCCGTGATTTTGTCACGGGATCACATCGGTTGCCTTATGGACTGTTGCGTCCTATGAGAATTGTCGGGTATGCATGCCTTTGAAAGATCAAGCCTATTAGGGGAAGAAGCGGAAAGCTTTTTAACGACGGTGCAGTATGGGTCAAATAGTCCCTTTGCTCTATAATTTCTCATTGTTTCAACCCGCATGGGACGTGTTGGGCCTTTATCATGCGACCAAGATAGTATGATGAGAACATGATGAGACCATCCTAAAGATTTCACGGAAAGAGATCAGCTGATATTTAATTAAAGGATAAGAGGTCGTCGTGACCACCGTCAAAATAAAAGGAAATAGAAAACTGTCTGAATAACGTGTATGCATACAAAACACAAAGAATAAATGAAAGCAACATTCATAGAGCAAAACTGGGAATGCCATAGCAGTTGTAAACTTAACCAGCAAGACAATTTATGCTAACCTATACAAAAAACCCTTTTTCCAGCAGAACAGTTCACTGCGAAGCAAAAACATATTAGCTCAATTTTATCTTGTACAATGCAGGTAATGATTTCTTAAGATTCATTTAAGGGTTTGAGAGGCTATTTCAATACCGAGCGTCAAACAGCCTGGATCCTGATGAGACATCGTCTTACTCGGCGTCTCAGTTGGATCCAAACTATTTGCAAATGCGAGCCAAGTTGTGGGTAGCCGGACATGGGTTAATAACGTTTTTTAAACTTTTAATAGGTATATTATTGCTAACTCATGTCGGAGTGCACAGTGTCTGTTCTGCTTGCTTATGGAATGAAATAACTCCTATTCTGGATATTCATTGGGTAAAGCGTTGAGGGTATTCGCCGTTGGCATTTCCAGTCAGCTCGTTTCTAGAGTATAAACAACAATGCTTTGTTTTTACCTGTTGTCCGGGAGGTTGTGGAGGGAATCTCGCATTGGAAACTGACCTGTAAGTATTTTGGACTACTATAACATGGGTCTGGGCCGAGTTTTTTCCAGTCATTAGTTACCGTACACGTTTGTTTCCCGTTGCAAATCGATTCCACGTATTTCCTGGGAGTGGTTTCGCTTTGACAGTTGACACCAGTTACGGGGCTTTTGTATGGGTTGCACAAAGATGCTGGAGCCGGGGGCATGCGGCCCCATAGAACATGTGTGGTAAGGAGCTGCTTTCCCGCCGGACAAGTAAATGTTGCTGACCTTTGCTCACATATCGTGACTTCAGCTAGAATAAAGAAATCATTAAAGAAAACAGTCTGCTGAAATTCGCTTTCTTTAAATAGTTTGGATCCTAGTGTGGTATTGTCATCTATATAAAAACTGTTCGCAATTAGTTAAACGCATGGATGGTGGAGAAATGGTACTTTGCAATTAGTGGCAATTGACGTTCATTTAATGTCAACGCCGCTGATTGGATAGTTGGTTCGTGTTTATCGTCCGATCTTTGCTATTCCGGTTTAGCGAACTCAACGGATAGGAATGCTAAGGGGCATCCGAGTGGGAATGTTAACGGAGAATCCGAATGAATATGCTGACAGATAACCCGGATGAAAATGCTAACGGACAATCCGAATGAAAATGCCAACGGAATACTCGAATTTGAATACTAACGGACATTCTAGATAGAAATGCTAATAGACACCTCGATTGAGAATGCAAACGGACACTCCAGATAGGGATGCTTACGGACAATCTGGATGAATTACTAACGGGAAAATGGGAATGCTAAAGGACACCTTGAATAGGAATGCTAATCGAAAACTCGTATTTAAATTTACTGATATTTCGGATGCAAATGCTCACAGACTACCCGAATTGAATCTTACGGACACCTCGGATAGGAGTGTTAACGGACATTCCGGATGAGAATGCCAACGGATAATACGAATGGGAACGCCAGCGGAAATCAAGAATCGAATTCCTGCAGACAACCAAGAGACAACCTGGGTCAAAATGCTAATGGACACAGAGGATGGGAAGGATACCGGATAAGTAAATCTTTTTTGGGGGTCCTTTCTCGTACATTGATACATGGTGGAATGTAACCCACACCAAGTCATATCACCCAACACTTGGTGAACAAGTTGAACGCTAACAGACGGATTCACCCGAGCGGTTGTTGTTCCTTGTTATTTTCCGAATATGGACCATTTGCTCTATTGTTGGCGTTTCTGGCGGGTATTCAGACCATATTGCGTTAATTAGTTGGTTGCTGCTTAAAGCAATGTGAAAGTAAAGCAGAACGCTCCTATAGGAGCGTTCTGTTTTACTTTCACCTTGCTTTAAGCAGCCACCTGCCTTTAATACAAAATACTTGAAGTAATTTAGTGGCCGTTATTGAGAGGTTTTACTGTACAAGCTACATGTTTCTGTCGTTTAATATTTGGCGTTCTACAGCGTAGTTTGTGAAAGTACAGGAAATCCCTCTAACGCGACAACTAAATTGATATTCATATTTAGAAAAATACGAATATCCATCCTCCCATGTTCCCCAACTTGTTTGCGACCAAACTGGTTATACTTTAAGAAACCAACACAATATCCAGTCGTTGCAGGCCAGAACAAAACTATACTCTGATCATTTCTACCCTGGGTATAAATTCCCCCTTCAGTGAGACGTCAGAACTTCCATGTCAAAGTCAACCTTCAAATCGGCAATTGACGGCTTTAATACCCGATGTCACTTTATATTAAGCATTAAGCAACCACCTGCTTATGAAGACAGTCATGTTTGGTCATTAAGTGGTCGTATTAGAGGGGTTCTACTGTACATCTGATTTGTGTCCGAGGTGCCATTAACTCTTTAACTGCAAACTATTGTCCTCAGCAAAATTTGTCGTGTGCTACAATATCTGTTGTTTTTACCTTTTCTCCCCCTTTCTATCAAGTACTTCACCACAGTTACAAACAGATTGGATCCTAATGAGACACAGAGTCACTCGCCGTCTCATCAAGATGATAAAGGACTCATCAAGATCCAAATGTTTTGATGTTCCACTTACAAGAAATTGAAGGAAAGTCCACTAAGATACTTACAGGAGAGGTCAATGTTTGAAGACAAAATATATTTGGCGCTAATAGAGTTAAAGGTGGAATACTTCACAGATGGCAGATACTGTACAGTTAGATCAACATCAGTAGAACCCCTCTAATGCGATCACTTAATGAATAAATATGGGTGTCTTTAAAGGCAGGTGGTTGCTAGAGGGACTTTCTGTATCACTTTTGTCCTGCGTTAAGCTACCAACTGCAACTAGCACCTATAATTATACCTCTTTTAGGTGGTCGCATTAGCGGGGTTTTACTATACTCACATAATTTATGCAAACAGAGCCGACCTTGATTAGACAGCTCCTACAGGAGCTTATGATCTGTGTTTACCCTGTTTACAAAGACGTAACAATTAACCATTCTCTTGCTGAATTTTAAAATACATTTCTCCATCTTTACCCATGCCCTGTTGTATAATGAAATATATGTCCACTGTGTACAAGTATTTCGCTGTGTACTCACTGCTGATGAGTGCACTGGTTGCACACTCAATTTGTAAATAGTGCAGACCCTGATGAGACAGCTCCTGCAGGAGCTGTCTCATCTGGGTCTTCACTATTTACAGGTACGTATATTGACGTGAATAGCAAGCGAATGGTTAAAATGCCTCTCCGTCGGGTAAGGCGTCTGTCAAAATTATAGTACATTTATGTACCATGTGTGTACTTCCTATTTACTCAATATTTTGGGAACCTATCGAGCGAGTGTCAATCAGTTTTGATCCTAAAGGGACACCGAGTTACTCGGCGCCTTATCTGGATCAAGAATGTTTGCAAATGTACGACAGGTCGTGTTAAGAGGGTTAACCGTAAAAAAAACCACCTCATATAAACGCCTTTTAACACATTTGCAAACCGAGTAGACCCAGATCAGCTGGATCCTGATCAGGGTCTGCTGTGTTTGCTTTTGACACGATGTAGATCTGAATTTTCGTCAAAGACAAGAAATCCCTTTTAAAGTTTACATAATAAATGTCCTGCTAATAAATATTCATGGTGGCATTTTTTTCAGGAATATTGAACAGGGAAAGGGTTGAAGGTTAAACGTTGACGTCCGATGAGGAAAATATGTGAAATACAACAAATATGAATATTTCATTTTCAAATTGTTGTCTTCCATTAACCCTTCGCTTGCTATTCACGTCAATATACGTACCTGTATAAATAGTGAAGACTCAGATGAGACAGCTCCTGCAGGAGCTGTCTCATCAGGGTCTGCACTATTTACAAACTGATTGTGCAACCAGTGCACTCCACAGCAGTGATTGCACAGCGAAATACTTGTACACAGTGAAGATATATGTAATTATGCAACAGGGCATGTGTAAAGATGGAGAAATGTATTTTAAAATTCAGCAAGAGAAGGGTTAATAATACATTGTATCGTTACATGTTTCTTACCATTCATGCTTATTTGATGCATTTGAAAAGTAATTAAATGAATATTCCCCAGTCATACTAAAATTCGGACAGTTAAGGGTCCGTATAACCTATATATAATATAGCGATTCTGTTGCCCATAAGAAGACATTGAGTAAATCCACTTCTGCGATGCTATTATCATGCATTATCACTGACTACGAATGCTACAGTTATTCCCGTGATTTTGTCACGGGATCACATCGGTTGCCTTATGGACTGTTGCGTCCTATGAGAATTGTCGGGTATGCATGCCTTTGAAAGATCAAAGGTCATCTACGAGCCTATTAGGGGAAGAAGCGGAAAGCTTTTTAACGACGGTGCAGTATGGGTCAAATAGTCCCTTTGCACTATAATTTCTCATTGTTTCAACCCGCATGGGACGTGTTGGGCCTTTATCATGCGACCAAGATAGTATTATGAGAACATGATGAGACCGTCCTAAAGATTTCACGGAAAGAGGTCAGCTGATATTTAATTAAAGGATAAGAGGTCGTCGTGACCACCGTCAAAATAAAAGGAAATAGAAAACTGTCTGAATAACGTGTATGCATACAAAACGCAAAGAATAAATGAAAGCAACATTCATAGAGCAAAACTGGGAATGCCATAGCAGTTGTAAACTTAACCAGCAAGACAATTTATGCTAACCTATACAAAAACCCCTTTTTCCAGCAAAACAGTTCACTGCGAAGCAAAAACATATTAGCTCAATTTTATCTTGTACAATGCAGGTAATGATTTCTTAAGATTCATTTAAGGGTTTGAGAGGCTATTTCAATACCGAGCGTCAAACAGCCTGGATCCTGATGAGACATCGTCTTACTCGGCGTCTCAGTTGGATCCAAACTATTTGCAAATGCGAGCCAAGTTGTGGGTAGCCGGACATGGGTTAATAACGTTTTTTAAACTTTTAATAGGTATATTATTGCTAACTCATGTCGGAGTGCACAGTGTCTGTTCTGCTTGCTTATGGAATGAAATAACTCCTATTCTGGTTATTCATTGGGTAAAGCGTTGAGGGTATTCGCCGTTGGCATTTCCAGTCAGCTCGTTTCTAGAGTATAAACAACAATGCTTTGTTTTTACCTGTTGTCCAGGAGATTGTGGAGGGAATCTCGCATTGGAAACTGACCTGTAAGTATTTTGGACTACCAGTACATGGGTCTGGGCCGAGCTTAGTCCAGTCATTAGTTACCGTACACGTTTGTTTCCCGTTGCAAATCGATTCCACGTATTTCCTGGGAGTGGTTTCGCTTTGACAGTTGACACCAGTTACGGGGCTTTTGTATGGGCTGCACAAAGATGCTGGAGCCGGGGGCATGCGGCCCCATAGAACATGTGTGGTAAGGAGCTGCTTTCCCGCCGGACAAGTAAATGTTGCTGACCTTTGCACACATATCGTGACTTCAGCTAGAATAAAGAAATCATTAAAGAAAACAGTCTGCTGAAATTCGCTTTCTTTAAATAGTTTGGATCCTAGTGTGGTATTGTCATATATATATAAACTGTTCGCAATTAGTTAAACGCATGGATGGTGGAGAAATGGTACTTTGCAATTAGTGGCAATTGACGTTCATTTAATGTCAACGCCGCTGATTGGATAGATGGTTCGTGTTTATCGTCCGATCTTTGCTATTCCGGTTTAGCGAACTCAACGGATAGGAATGCTAACGGGCATCCGAGTGGGAATGTTAACGGAGAATCCGAATGAAGATGCTGACAGATAACCCGGATGGGAATGCTAACGGACAATCCGAATGAAAATGCCAACGGAATACTCGAATTTGAATACTAACGGACATTCTAGATAGAAATGCTAATAGACACCTCGATTGAGAATGCAAACGGACACTCCAGATAGGGATGCTTACGGACAATCTGGATGAATTACTAACGGGAAAATGGGAATGCTAAAGGACACCTTGAATAGGAATGCTAATCGAAAACTCGTATTTAAATTTACTGATATTTCGGATGCAAATGCTCACAGACTACCCGAATTGAATCTTACGGACACCTCGGATAGGAGTGTTAACGGACATTCCGGATGAGAATGCCAACGGATAATACGAATGAGAACGCCAGCGGAAATCAAGATGCGAATGCTTGCAGACAACCAAGAGACAACCTGGGTCAAAATGCTAATGGACACAGAGGATGAGAAGGATACCGGATAAGTAAATCTTTTTTGGGGGTCCTTTCTCGTACATTGATACATGGTGGAATGTAACCCACACCAAGTCATATCACCCAACACTTGGTGAACAAGTTCTTATATATTGAACGCTAACAGACGGATTCACCCAAGTGGTTGTTGTTCTTTGTTATTTTCCGAATAGGGACCATTTGCTCTATTGTTGGCGTTTCTGGCGGGTATTCAGACCATATTGCGTTAATTAGTTGGTTGCTGCTTAAAGCAATGTGAAAGTAAAGCAGAACGCTCCTATAGGAGCGTTCTGTTTTACTGTCACCTTGCTTTAAGCAGCCACCTGCCTTTAATACAAAATACTTGAAGTAATTTAGTTGCCGTTATTGAGAGGTTTTACTGTACAAGCTACATGTTTCTGTCGTTTAATTTTTGGCGTTCTACAGTGTAGTTTGTGAAAGTACAGGAAATCCCTCTAACGCGACAACTAAATTGATATTCATATTTAGAAAAATACGAATATCCATCCTCCCATGTTCCCCAACTTGTTTGCGACTAAAATGGTTATGCTTTAAGAAACTAACACAATATCCAGTCGTTGCTGGCCAGAACAAACTATCCTCTGATCATTTCTACCCTGGGTACAAATTCCCCCTTCAGTGAGACGTCAGAACCTCGATGTCATAGTCATCCTTCAAATCGGCAATTGACGGCTTTAATACCCGATGTCACTTTATATTAAGCATTAAGCAACCACCTGCTTATGAAGACAGTCATGTTTGGTCATTAAGTGATCGTATTAGAGGGGTTCTACTGTACATCTGATTTGTGTCCGAGGTGCCATTAACTCTTTAACTGCAAACTATTGTCCTCAGCAAAATTTGTCGTGTGCTACAATATCTGTTGTTTTTACCTTTTCTCCCCCTTTCTATCAAGTACTTCACCACAGTTACAAACAGATTGGATCCTAATGAGACACAGAGTCACTCGCCGTCTCATCAAGATGCTAAAGGACTCATCAAGATCCAAATGTTTTGATGTTCCACTTACAAGAAATTGAAGGAAAGTCCACTAAGATACTTACAGGAGAGGCCAATGTTTGAAGACAAAATATATTTGGCGCTAAAAGAGTTAAAGGTGGAATATTTCACAGATGGCAGATACTGTACAGTTAGATCAACATCAGTAGAACCCCTCTAATGCGATCACTTAATGAATAAATATGGGTGTCTTTAAAGGCAGGTGGTTGCTAGAGGGGCTTTCTGTATCACTTTTGTCCTGCGTTAAGCTACCAACTGCAACTAGCACCTATAATTATACCTCTTTTAGGTGGTCGCATTAGCGGGTTTTTACTGTACTCACATAATTTATGCAAACAGAGCCGACCTTGATTAGACGGCTCCTACAGGAACTTATGATCTGTGTTTACCCTGTTTACAAAGACGTAACAATTAATCATTCAACAGGGTATGCATATATGTTCACTGTGTACAAGTATTTCGCTGTGCACTCACTGCTGATGAGTGCACTGGTTGCACACTCAATTTGTAAATAGTGCAGACCCTGATGAGACAGCTCCTGCAGGAGCTGTCTCATCTGGGTCTTCACTATTTACAGGTACGTATTTGACGTGAATAGCAAGTGAAGGGTTAAGATGCCTCTCTATCGGGTAAGGCGTCTGTCAAAATTATGGTACATTTATGTACCATGTGTATACTTCCTACTTATTCAATATTTTGGGAACCTATCGAACGAGTGTCAAACAGTTTTGATCCTGAAGGGACACCGAGTTACTCGGCGCCTTATCTGGATCAAGAATGTTTGCAAATGCACGACAGGTCGTGTTAAGAGGGTTAACCGTTTCCCTCATATAAACGCCTTTTGAAACATTTTCAAACCGAGTAGACCCAGATCAGCCGGATCCTGATCAGGGTCTGCTGTGTTTGCTTTTGACACGATATAGATCTGAATTTTCGTCAAAGACAAGAAATCCCTTTTAAAGTTTACATAATAAATGTCCTGCTAATAAATATTCATGGTGGCATTTTCAGGAATATTGAACAGGGAAAGGGTTGAAGGTTAAACGTTGACGTCCGATGAGGAAAATATGTGAAATACAACAAATATGAATATTTCATTTTCAAATTGTTGTCTTCCATTAACCCTTCGCTTGCTATTCACATCAATATACGTACCTGTAAATAGTGAAGACTCAGATGAGACAGCTCCTGCAGGAGCTGTCTCATCAGGGTCTGCACTATTTACAAACTGATTGTGCAACCAGTGCACTCCACAGCAGTGATTGCACAGCGAAATACTTGTACACAGTGAAGATATATGTAATTATGCAACAGGGCATGTGTAAAGATGGAGAAATGTATTTTAAAATTCAGCAAGAGAAGGGTTAATAATACATTGTATCGTTACATGTTTCTTACCATTCACGCTAATTTGATGCATTTGCAAAGTAATTAAATGAATATTCACCAGTCATACTAAAATTCGGGCAGTTAAGGGTCCGTAGAACCTATATATACTATAGCGATTCTGTTGCCCATAAGAAGGCATTGAGTAAATCCACTTCTGCGATGCTATTATCACTGACTACGAATGCTACAGTTATTCCGCATGATTTTGTCACGGGATCACATCGGTTGCCTTATGGACTGTTGCGTCCTATGAGAATTGTCGGGTATGCATGCCTTTGAAGGATCAAAGGGTCATCTATGAGCCTATTAGGGAAAGAAGCGGAAAACTTTTAACGACGGTGCAGTATGGATCAAATAGTCCCTTTGCACTATAATTTCTCATTGTTTCAACCCGCATGGGACGTGCTGGGCCTTTATCATGCGACCAAGATATAATGATGAGAACATGATGAAACCGTCCTAAAAATTTCACGGAAAGAGATCAGCTGATATTTAATTAAATGATAAGAGGTCGTCGTGACCACCGCCAAAATAAAAGGAAATAGAAAACTGTCTGAATAACGTGTATGCATACAAAACGCAAAGAATAAATGAAAGCAACATTCACAGAGCAAAACTGGGAATGCCATAGCAGTTGTAAACTTAACCAGCAAGACAATTTATGCTAACCTATACAAAAAACCCTTTTTCCAGCAAAACAGTTCACTGCGAAGCAAAAACATATTAGCTCAATTTTATCTTGTACAATACACGTAATGATTTCTTAAGATTCATTTAAGGTTTTGAGAGGCTAGTTCAATACCGAGCGACAAACAGCTTGGATCCTGATGAGACATCGTCTTACTCAGAGTCTCAGTTGGATCCAAACTATTTGCAAATGCGAGCCAAGTTGTGGGTAGCCGGGCATGGGTTAATAACGTTTTTTAAACTTTTAATAGGTATATTATTGCTAACTCATGTCGGAGTGCACAGTGTCTGTTCTGCTTGCTTATGGATTGAAATAACTCCTATTCTGGATATCCATTGGGTAAAGCGTTGAGGGTATTCGCCGTTGGCATTTCAAGTCAGCTCGTTTCTAGAGTATAAACAACAATGCTTTGTTTTTACCTGTTGTCCGGGAGGTTGTGGAGGGAATCTCGCATTGGAAACTGACCTGTAAGTATTTTGGACTACTATAACATGGGTCTGGGCCGAGTTTACTCCAGTCATTAGTTACCGTGCACGTTTGTTTCCCGTTGCAAAGCGATTCCACGTATTTCCTGGGAGTGGTTTCGCTTTGACAGTTGACACCAGTTACGTTGATTTTGTATGGGTTGCACAAAGATGCTGGAGCCGGGGGCATGCGGCCCCATAGAACATGTGTGGTAAGGAGCTGCTTTCCCGCCGGACAAGTAATTGTTGCTGACCTTTGCTCACATATCGTGACTTCAGCTAGAATAAAGAAATCATTAAAGAAAACAGTCTGCTGAAATTCGCTTTCTTTAAATAGTTTGGATCCTAGTGTGGTATTGTCATCTATATAAAAAACTGTTCGCAATTAGTTAAACGCATGGATGGTGGAGAAATGGTACTTTGCAATTAGTGGCAATTGACGTTCATTTAATGTCAACGCCGCTGATTGGATAGTTGGTTCGTGTTTATCGTCCGATCTTTGCTATTCCGGTTTAGCGAACTCAACGGATAGGAATGCTAAGGGGCATCCGAGTGGGAATGTTAACGGAGAATCCGAATGAAGATGCTAACAGATAACCCGGATGGGAATGCTAACGGACAATCCGAATGAAAATGCCAACGGAATACTCGAATTTGAATACTAACGGACATTCTAGATAGAAATGCTAATAGACACCTCGATTGAGAATGCAAACGGACACTCCAGATAGGGATGCTTACGGACAATCTGGATGAATTACTAACGGGAAAATGGGAATGCTAAAGGACACCTTGAATAGGAATGCTAATCGAAAACTCGTATTTAAATTTACTGATATTTCGGATGCAAATGCTCACAGACTACCCGAATTGAATCTTACGGACACCTCGGATAGGAGTGTTAACGGACATTCCGGATGAGAATGCCAACGGATAATACGAATGGGAACGCCAGCGGAAATCAAGATGCGAATGCTTGCAGACAACCAAGAGACAACCTGGGTCAAAATGCTAATGGACACAGAGGATGAGAAGGATACCGCATAAGTAAATCTTTTTTGGGGGGTCGTTTCTCGTACATTGATACATGGTGGAATGTAACCCACATCATTTCATATTATCCCAACACTTGGTGAACAAGTTCTTATATATTGAACGCTAACAGACGGAGTCACCCGAACGGTTGTTGTTCTTTGTTATTTTCCGAATAGGGACCACTTGCTCTATTGTTGGCGTTTCCGGTGGGTATTCAGACCATATTGCGTTAATTAGTTGGTGGCTGCTTAAAGCAATGTGAAAGTAAAGCAGAACGCTCCTATAGAAGCGTTCTGTTTTACTTTCACCTTGCTTTAAGCAGCCACCTGCATTTAATACACAATACTTTAGTAATTTAGTGGCCGTTATTGAGAGGTTTTACTGTACAAGCTACATGTTTCTGTCGTTTAATTTTTGGCGTTCTACAGCGTAGTTTGTGAAAGTACAGGAAACCCCTCTATTGCGACAACTAAATTGATATTCATATTTAGAAAATTACGAATATCCATCCTTCCATGATCCCCAACTTGTTTGCGACCAAACTGGTTATACTTTAAGAAACCAACACAATATCCAATCGTTGCAGGCCAGAACAAAACTATACTCTGATCATTTCTACCCTGGGTACAAATTTCTCCTTCAATGAGTCGTCAGAACCTCGATGTCAAAGTCATCCTTCAAATCGGCAATTGAAGGCTATAATACCCGATGTCACTTTATATTACTATAACGGTACAAGAGAGAGTCAAATACTCCATACACGATTCAGAACTTACTGTAGCTCAATAAACATAGCCTTGTTCCAAAGAAACAATTCTGTCTCTACTTTATGATCTGGTGGAAATTGTGGTGATATACAAAATACTGATCGTATTTGCCTCATGTGCCCTTATTACCTTATACCACCTCCGCGGTCGAACCGTTTTGGCCTTCGACTGAATGACAAGCACTTTACCCCCTCACCGCTGTGGTTCTAATCCCGCTATAATTATTTTGATTTTCATGTGAGGAAATTTTCTATCTGGCTTGCGGTAGGTCGGTGGTTATGGCCTGATTTCATGCTTATAAAACGTTTAGTTGAGTCTGAGTTCGTTCTCAAGTTTTTGATTGTTGCAGGCCAGAACAAAACTATACTCTGATCATTTCTACCCTGGGTACAAATTTCCCCTTCAGTGAGACGTCAGAACCTCGATGTCAAAGTCATCCTTCAAATCGGCAATTGAAGGCTATAATACCCGATGTCACTTTATATTACTATAACGGTACAAGAGAGAGTCAAATACTCCATACACGATTCAGAACTTACTGTAGCTCAATAAACATAGCCTTGTTCCAAAGAAACATTGCTGTCTCTACTTTATGAATCAAAAGATTGAGAACTCAAATCTGACCAATCAAAGGCTTGAGAACGAAACTCAGACTCAACTAAAAGCTTTATAAGCATGAACCCAGGTGCTCTCTGTGCGCGGAACAATGCAATTTGGTCCATGCACGGAAAGAATCTAGGGTCTTCATTCGTCTATTATTAGCTGGCTGTCGCGATATGACTGAAATGCTGTTAAACGACATAAAACCCAAATACAATCAAACACTTCTTATTTTACATAAAATTAGCAATTTACATAATGTTACAGTAAAACTCCCTTTTTATGGCGATCCATCAATTAGTACACATAAGAACACATTTACCTTTCAAGCGGTGCATATATTCATTCTTTAATTAAGTTCCGTTATGTGCTATTTTGTAACTAGAGGTAACCATTACCATGTGCATGCCTGTCTTTCGTCGGCCTATGACCTCGACCCTGTTTACCACTATTGTTTCCTTTTTTCACTTTTCTTCCAGTTTTAATCAAGTTTGAGTAACACAGATAATAGTCCCATTATGTCTGTTCTCCAAAGATGTGTTTTTCCAAAATGTATTGCTTCTTTATGAGTTTAACATAATTCAGTTACATTGTGTCAAGGAGGGGATTCTAATAAACATGTTGCTTTCGAACTTATTCTAAATCTAGTTTTATGTGGATTAATATACGTTTCAGAAATAATATATCTGCAGCTTAACCCATTCGCTCCCACGATCCCATATATGGGACGTAGGCAAACAGTGTAGATTCTGATCAGACGTTGCATAATGCGGCGTCTGATCAGAGTCTACACTGTTTGCTGACTGAAAATTCAATTTAGAACAAAACAAAAATGAAAATTTAGACCAGACACCCGTTAGATAAAAACTGGACTAATCCAATATATAAACATGAAGAATCCACTGGGCGCAAATAGGTTAAATAGAGGTCTGATTCCGTGGCGTAGAGCCGGATGATTGCTGAATGCACGACGAAAGTTATGCAGACAGCACCTATAGGAACTTCCTGCATTACGTTTGTCCTGCATTAAGCAACCATCTGTTTATATCATTACGTTTTCGCTTTAGAGAGGTTCCGCTGTATATTCTTCGATATTTGTTTATTTGAACCATGTTTTATTTCTGTTCAAAATATATGACCAATTTCCTAAAATGATAACTATTGTCACCTTTGGTTAAGTGTCAATTATAAACGGCGACGCAATTAACAACATCTATTTGCTAGTTTCACTGTCGCGTTTCAAGGGTAGTGGAACATTACTCAACCACTGTGTTGAAACCCAATATCTAATGTACACTGTATCCGAATAACTAGGCAGTCCGGAAATTTATCAAACCATTACTAATGCAAACAATATAAGCTTTGCTTAGACACATAATTCATATATTGTGACTGATCGGAGTCTACACTGTTTGTAAATTTCAGCTATTTCCGAACGCTCTGTTTTTCATAATGCTGGCAAATGCTACTAGTGTTTTGTTAGATACCTACATGTGGAGGACGACGATGGTTTGGTAACAAATCTTGGGATTGCTGATTTCGTCCGACCTTCAATTGTTGCAGCTATTGAGTTTTCAGCCATCGTCGTCGAACTTGTTTGGACTGTTGTCAACACAATACATTCATAATCTATTTTGAGAAACTTCGGTGTGCCAGGACAAGGGTCGCCCAGGTTAATGTAAGTGTTTGCCACGAAACACTTGGTTTTGCCTGCACATTGTTTATTCACATAGGTGGCGGCGTTGGCGTTCCCTACACAGTTGAAGTTCATGCCCGTGGCATGATACTTATTACACGTGGATGACGGTAAAATGTGCGTCCGTCCGTATACAACCGATGTAATCTGTATGTGTTTGCCAGGGCTACAGCTCAGCTGACCTGGGCCATTTGTTTCACAAAGGGTGATTGTTTTCTGTGCTGCTGAACAGCTGGCCAATGTGACGACCGCTAGTTAATAAATAATTACAAAAATGATAATATACAAAATGCAATATTTCATGATTTTGTTGTCATTATTCATAAGGGATATTTGGTCTGAATCAGTACATACACAAAAAACGCACGCAAGGTATAACCAGCTGGACAGTGCATAAAATTATCTGGGCTACTAGAATGTTTTCTGGTAGCCACTGAGCTAGTGCAAAACAATTCTAGTAGTAGCCACTGAGCTAGTGCAAAACAATTCTAGTAGCCCATTGGGCTACCAACAAAACAAAATAAACGTGTCGGACTTTGGTTAGACCAGACGGCTCAACCTGGAGTTATCTCATCCAAATCAGATACTTTTGGAGTGGAGTGGATTAGTACAGGTTCCATGCTTATAAAACTTTTTAGTTGAGTCTGATTTTGTTCTCAAGCTTTTGATTGGTCAGATTTGAACAAACTCAGATCCCCAAAAAAGCTTAATAAGCATGGAGCCTGGGTTGATTTACAGAGCCTGCCATAGCCAAAGCGACCACTCGTACATAGCCGTGTAAAGGGGTAAAAAGGCCGCCATTCTTGTTGAAAATCAATGCATAGCAAGTAAGCCAAAAGCACAGCCACTCTAAGGCTGTTTAATATTCTAGGCTTTAAAGACATTTGGCACATCAGCCATAAGGGGTTTAATTTCGTTCTGCAGTAAACAATTAAGTGTTTCATCCTTCAAATGCGGAACATGTTTGTACTGAAGGAGCCCTCTGATCAGAGTCTTCACTGTTTGTCTTTCAAATCCCTCTAGCAAGTGAAAGCATTTCATACGGAGTGGACACTATAGCGAAACAATGATGGGCTATTCGACACTGAAAAAACCCCCACAGTGAACGGGTTAAGGACACCAGTTTTTATTCAATAAATAACCCTTATATTGAAGTTACACTATATGCTGTCAAATTTGAAACGTTTTAACAACTGTATGCTGATAGTCAACCGTTATGTCCCGTTTGTTCATGAACTTATGTAGGTATGATTTTACAGTTTCTGTCATGAACATGCTGTCTTCATATACCATTGTCACAACTCTTTAGAATTGTTCTAAACAATGGTCATATCATGTGTTTAGTGGAGGATAAAATATATATTCTTGAAAAACAAATGTTTTAATTTACGCATCTTGTCTGAGGCTCTAGACAGATGCATAGATGATAGAAAACTTGTTACTCATAATTATATTGTAGAAATGTTATAGTTACCGAGAACAATAATATTGTGCAGAATCATTTTACAAAGGTCCTTCTCACGTCAAACGATAAGCTTAGACAAGGTTAAGAGATAAGTTCCCTATGAACAGTAAAATGACTGTATGATGCCTTAAATACCGGTCTCAATGTCAAAGAGACAGATAAAGATCAACTTGATTTGGAATCGTCTGACGTTTATCGGTGACGTGACATGAACATTTCGAGAATTGTAAGCTACAGACAGTGGTCATCCGGGTCGTTGAAAAATAATATCTGATTGGGCCTATACTGTTTTTTACTTGCCTCACCTTTAGGTCATTTACCTTATGAATATGCATGGAAGAAATAATGATTTTATGAATATTAACCCATTTGTGCCCACGATCCCATATATGGGACATAGGCAAAAAGTATAGACTGCGGCGTCTGATCAGAGTCTACACTGTTTGCTGATAGGAATTTCAATATAAAACAAAACGAAATTGAAAATTTAGGCCAGGCATCCCTTAAATCAAACATGGACTAATCCAATATATAAATATGGAAGAAAACATTGGGCATAAATGGGTTAATGAACTGAAATATAACTATGAGATATTTTACCATGGTACTAACTAGAATCAGAACTATATAACTTCATATGCAAACAGAGTAGACCCGGATTAGACGGCTTCTACAGAAACCGACTGATTTAGGTCTAGTGTGTTGCAAAGGCGCCAAACGGTAAGTATATAGGGGTAAAGGGAGAAACATAGGTTGTACTGAGATGCTTATGTAAATAAACCCTGAAATAAAATAAAATACTCTAAAACCCCTCTAAACCAGAACTCTGGTAGAGAATAATTTAGATATCATTAGGCAGGTGGCTGCTTCATACAGGGTAAAAGTCATGCAGAAAGCTCCTAGAAGAGCTTTCTGCATTACCTTTACCCCGCATTAAGCTGCCACCTGTCTCCAAGAACGATATTTAAGCTATATGTGACGTTCGGTTTAGAGGGGTTTTACTGTACTATATAAAACACGACTTCTATCATGGGTCTACTCTGTATATATTATACACTGATCTCTTGTCAGTTATTCTTTAACTTCTTTAGCACATTTCTGCTCCCCAGCAATATGACATGCTTCTTATCATATCAACGTACTGGACGTTATGAAGGTTCGTGCAATGTGACGCTAATTTACATCAGCAGATCAGGGTCTACTCATAACCCCTTTTCTCAAATAAACGCACGTTCACGCATTTTAAAACAGAGTAGACCCTGATCATATAGGAGCCGTCTGATCAGGGTCTGCTATATTTGCTTTTGACATGATACAGGGTCTCTTACAACTTGGTGGCGCATGTGGGTCTACATCGTACACCGCTCACGGATTTCTGTGTCACCCATTTCTTAAGATATCGGTCTAAATACTTACCAGATCAACTCTGTATACCTGATAGAGAATCAGATAATTTTTCACACCCTTACAAATAGAGTAGACCCAGATCAGACGGCTCCTGATATTACAAAAAAACAACAATATTGTTTGCCTACAGCATATAAATAACTAACAAGTCACGATTCGTGCCAAAACAAAATGAATTTTCTTTCACCACCACAGCCGCATAAATGCACCACGACAAATAGTGCAGTCCCAGATCAGACGCCGCCTTTTCAAGGCGGCGTCTGATCAAGGACTTCACTATTTGTATCTTTTTCTATTTTTATATATGTGCTTTATTCCTTTGAAATTTGCATTTATTTATCTCATTTCCTTATTTTTACTGAATGATTTAACAAACTTGGATTGCAGACGACGATTAGAAATTTGGCACCGAAAGGGTTAAATAAATAAATAAATATATCATTCAAAATGCTGTGATTGAGCAAAAGAGCATGGATCGGAAAAATATATTTCAGTAGTAGTTCTGCGATCGAAAACGAATGATTCGAACTGAATTTAAATTAGTGAATTGAATGTGCACAATTCAAAATGGAATGTTTATTACAAGAGGCAAGTCTTATGACACATGCAATGTTATATATTTACATTCGCCCTGCAACGTCCTTATATAACCTTATTCTAAAAAGAAAGTTGCATTTTCCCATGAACGTTCATTTCAATACCCGATCCGTTGAAATGTAAGAAATACAATGGAATATAAATATAAGAAATGAATGACGTGCTCTCGGTGTTCATTAGGTTATGCAACGCATACCTTTACGAGCAAAGATTTACGTGAAGCCCTTCGGGCTTCACTAACTTTGCTCGTAAAGCTATGCGTTGCATAACCTCATGAACACCGGGATCACGTCATTCATTTCTTAAATGGTTTCTATAGATTTAACCATTCCCTGTTGCATATTCGTGTACATCGTGCATATTTAATAGTTGACGTTTTATAATGACATATATACACATGAATTTGTGGTATTAGTAGAAACTGTATTTCGGGTCTGTTTTAATGTTACAGTAAAACCTCGCTATAACGGCCACTAAATTGTGTTGATTAGTTGGTATTTAGGGCAAGTGGCAGCTTAAAGCAAGATGAAAATAAACAGAATTCTCCTATAGGAGCGTTCTGTTTTACTTTCACCTTGCTTTAAGCAGTCACCTGCCTTTAACACAAAATATCTGATGTAATCTAGTGGCCGTTATAGAGAGGTTTTACTGTATAAGCAAACAGAGCAGGCCCAGATAATTTCTAAGGTTTATGCAAGAGCCGTCTGATCTGAGTCTACTCAGTTTGTAAAGGCATGAAACGAGTTTATATGAGGGAAAGGCTCGAAAAGGAGCTTACTATACACCGTCCATTTTTATAACAGATTTAGAAAAAATCGGCGTTTTATGTGGAAAGGACTGGTGCATGAAAACATGATTTCTAAATTGAGAAGCATACTCACAAAAATAATGAAACCAGCCGAAGGTCATTTAAAACCCAGCTAATAAATACTACTGATGTCATAATTTCTTACATGAATTAAAGGGTTAATTAATTAAGCATGTTTAGCAATTTCAGTTATTTACATTGATGACAAATACTTACACGACGAGACTAATGGCCATTACAGGAATAATATAAAGTGATATACAGTAACAACCTCTCTATAACGGCCACTAAATTATGTTAATTAGTTGGTATTTAGGGCAGGTGGCTGCTTAAAGCAAGATGAAAGTAAGACAGAACGCTCCTGTATATATGAGCCTTCTGTGTTACTTTCACATTGCTTTAAGCAGTCACTTGCCTCCAACACAAATACTTGATGTGATTTAATTGCTGTTATAGAAAGGCTTTACTGTAGTTTTAAGGCTCTCATACATTTCTTTCACGCATTTGCAAACAGGGTAGATCCAGATCAGACGGCTCCTTTAGAATCTGCATTGTTTGCTTATAGATTTGATAGCTCATATCCTACTGTTTTGGGTAACAGTTTTTAACATTTTAAATTACAAAAAAATAAGTTAATCTATATTCATGAAGTGACCAATTCACGCATTACCCCTTCCATATTCTGTGTTTCTTCCAAATTTCAATACCTACTGAATATTCATGGACAAAGTAGTTATAATGAAATATGGAAATAGAACACTGTAGCCATTTTAGAAAGTGAAACAACAGATATATCAAATTTTGTTAGCAAACAGAGCAGACCCCTGATCGGTCAGCTCCTATAGGAGCCGTATAATCTGGTTTTACTCTGTTTGCAAATGCATGAAAACACGTTTATGTGAGGGAAAGTGTTAAAAGAGATCGGCCGGTGTTTAAGTCTACATTTGTTATTGCTTATCTAGGAGGTGTGCCTAACTCGGTCACAATGCGGATATGTATGACTGAAAAAAACTGAACCAACTAAATTCACAATACAATAGAACCTGTATTAAACGGCCATTCATTTGAGCATTGAGCATAGGAGACTTAAAATGCAGGTGGTCGCTTAATGTAGGGTAGAAGTAATGCAGAAAACTTCTATAGGAGCTTTCTGCATTACTTTTGACCTACATTAACCCATTCCCTCATATTGATGACTTTTGACGACTCTGTAAAAGTTACTTTGTGAAACCATTGTGATAAATAGAGCATTTGCTCCTATATTTATCACAATGGTTTCAAACTACAAAATTCTAAAACAATTCCTTTTCTCTAGTTAATACTCCTGTTTGTATTGAAAATATAGAAACTGTGATTGTTGCAGAAACCAGCGGAAACGCGTATGCCATTCAGCGGAAATCTATAAAAAAGTTTTTTATCTCAATGCATTTTAAATATGTATTTTAATACAGGCTAGACATTCTCTTTCGCATTTTTTAACTGACTCATTTTTGTCAGATTTTGTTTTGAACACCCATGTAATATTCTAGCGATATCCAGAAGTTGAATAGGTACTTCGCCGAATATGTTCGTTGAATTTCGCAGTTTTTGTCTCTTAGAAAGTCGGCGGTTTTTAAGGATTTAGCAATACATGTACTAAGATTTCGATAAAGCTCAGCTGTAACATAAATTCCATGAGTCATAAGCGATGTTTTCATAATACAAATATGTGTACAACTTTTGGAGATAGAAAATAAGAGTAGGGCATTGCGCCAGGGTTTTTCTGTGCCCGCTCCCATCTCTTAAAGGCCTCCAATTGGTCCACAGTTGGCGGAAACGGACATTAATCAACACAACTAGACTAATAAGTAACCAACTTTTGGAGTTAATTGATTTATCCAAACATTGGCACATTATAACTTTAATGCAGGAAAAGGGTAATGCAGAAAGCTTCTAAAAATAGCTTACTATATAATATTTGCCCTGCATTAAGCTTCGACCAGATATACAGTAAAACCTCTGTATAACGGACACTAAATTATATCAAGTATTTTGTGTTAAAGACAGGTGGGTGCTTCAAGCAAGATGAAAGTAAAACAGAACGCTCCTATAGGAGCGTTCTGTTTCACTTTCACCTTGCTTTAAACAACCACCTACCATATATACCAACTAATCAACACAATTTAGTGGCCGTTATAGAGAGGTTTTACTGTATTTCTTTTGAGTGGCCGTATTAGCCGGGCATTACTGTAACTATCTTTGAACAGGAAAGTCTGTTGAAAAAATGTTGCCAACACTAACAGGTGTTCAGGATTGGCAATGTTGGCCAATCAATTCTATAGCCAATCCTGAAGTCTAAGTTTACCAATTACTCTCACGACGGAATCCTTTCTAAATGGATAGGGGCCGTTCGCAAGACTACTCGTATAAGCATATGGAGTCAGATCAATCCGGTTTACGCGGAAGTTAGAGTGTCCGAGTGGGATATCATGGGTTCGATCCCCGGCAATGATATACCAAAATGGTTAAAATGGAAGTTGTAGAACAATTGTGTGAAAGTTGTGTGGTGGTGTTGGGGTGTGGCGCACTTCATTTATGCGTCTTGTTACCGTGTGGGATCTCCTGCCGTACTTCTGTTCTAATTTTAAAGCCCTTTTGGGCACGGATTTGTAAGGGGACTACTGCGAACTATAACTCGTCGATTAGGTATCAATTTTATAATGTGTCTGAGTCTGATATCATTGCATTTGTCTACGTCGAACTACATGTATATCAGTGTAACTGCACTTTTGCGGTCTCAACTAGAGACACTGTCACCATGTAATTAACCCATTTACTCATATTGTCGCATTTTGACGCCTCTGTGAAAGTCACGTTTTGAAACCATTGTGATAAATAAAAAATATCACACTGGTTTCTAAACTACAAACTTCTAAATGTTCCCTTTACTCTAGTAAAATGCTCCTTTTTGGTAGATTTATTCAAAGCGACTGGATCTAAAAATAGCCTTTAATGAATGGGTTAAACTACTATTGGTTGGATAGGTTCTCAGCGGAATGCGCCTGAGACATTGGTTTACAACACCTAGGAAATATTCAGCTTATAGTAACGCCTTTGCAAACAGAGTATCCCCAGATCTCCTGTAAGAGCTTTCTGTTTCAGAGTTTACTCTGTTTGCTCATTGGATTTTATAGATCTGACCATAGTTTTGTTTAAGTAAAAAAATCGCTCGAAAAGTTTACATTATGGAAGAGACAAACTCAAGAGTAAGTGTTCCTATGGGAGCGTTCTGTTTTACGTTTACATTGCTTTAAGCAACCACCTGTCTTTAACACAACATACTTGATGTAATTTAGTGGCCGTTATAGAGATGTTTTATTATACTTTTTATAAGCAATTTTAGAATTTCATCTAATTCATATTAACGATGTCACTATTTGAGCATGAATATCCACGAAGTGAAGTGTTAAAGGTTTTAGCATAATCCGCCTGTGGAATAATCACCTGGTCCTGAGAGGGAACAGTCTGGTAATTAAAGTACATAATTTAAGCCTTTATTCCATAAATATCCATATCTATGCCTTTTCAAACAGAGTAGACCCCAATGGGACTACTCCTGTAGAAGCCGCCGGGTCATTGTCTGTTCTGTTTGCTCGTAAAATAATATAGACCTGACTCTACAGTTTCTGCCATTATAAAAGTTTCCTTCCTTAACCCTTTCCTTCATGTTAAAGCCCTTTTTACGCATTTGCAAACAGATTATACCCAGATCAGACGACTCCTATAAGAGCCATCTAATCAGGGTCTGTTCAGTTTGCTTATGGAAATCTATAGATCTGATTATGCAGTTTCTACAGCTGCGAAGGAATTCCCTGTTCCGTCTTATTGTTAATACCCATGATGTGAAGAAATATTAAATTCATTTTAAACAGAGAAAGGGTTAATATGCAATTTTGATGTCATTATTTCTTAAGTGAATATTCATAGATTAAACGGTTTAAGTAAAAGTTTAAAGTCCAGCACTAAAAAATTGATTGAGTGAATGTTTTAGTAACAGTGAATAAAGCCAGAGATTTAATCCTTTGTTCGATAATTATTCTTGTAAACAAAAGCAAACGAATACCATCATGAATAATTAGTAATTAACTGAATGTTTATAACAACACTTAGAAGAAGGCAATTCTTTTTCTCGCTTCTGAGTCGTGCTAGATAAGCTGAGTTACTATAAATAGCCGTACTAGAAATCCTTATCTGGAACACCCCGTGACTAGTGTATTCATACGCGCGATTGGGTAAAATCAATACAAGGGAAGGACTTCTTACAGAATTATACCAACATTTCTATAGGCAACAACCTTATGAATTGAAATTAATATAAGTAATTAGCACGAATATGAAATTCTATTTATCATATAAACACTTTAAAAGCCTATTTAATTAACCGAAGACGTTGTTTTGTAGTCACTCAGTCATTTATATTTACGCCAAAAAGTAACGTTTGTGGTTGTCATAACAAATGACGTCATTAGAGGGTTAATACACGTTTTTTCGGGCAATAACATCTGCAGTGTCCCGAGGAACTGTTGTTGGCTATTCTTGCATAAAACCAATTTTCTGCTCTCCTGCATCAATTTAATTCTTCAAAATACAGGCAAAACAACGGCAGCAAAACTATACACTTCTTTGACACTTCGGCGATTCATGCTGTTTCTGGGCCACTGTTTTCTTTTCGACGTCAATTCATGATTGTATCAAATACCGTTTATTTACACGGAATTTCATTCAATATGTCTATCACTAAAAACAGTTCATTGTCGGTGCTCCTGGAAATTGTCACACCCCGGCGTTCACCTGGCTTTGGTCAAAACGCTGCAGCATTCGCGTCCATTGTTTACCTTAGGTCCGTAATAGGTATAATTAAAACCGGTCAACAACAGCGCATGAGCACGAGAGAGACCTTGTTTGGTCTAGCGGGACTACAACAGCACGTTTTATGTAAGAATTTGGTGTCACGCCTAAAGTTATGCTGCGGTCTGTTGTCATTAGATATGGAAGTCGTATTACGCAATGTAAAGTAGTACTTCACTAATTCGTTAATTTTCTTGGTTTTAGGGCGTATTTCAGCGAGAAAAATAATCAAGCATGCGGGGTTCTATATGAAAAGGAATACATCGCAAATATATCGCAAGAAAACCAATCGAATAAATGCTGAAGACAAAGCCTCCATGTGTGTGATATCGAATATACCCTCCTGCTAAAGCTCGTTTCCGACTGGAACAGACCAACCTCGGGTATAGAAACCACCGTCTTTAACAAACCCCATGCTTGATTCTATTAATCTCGACAGAAATTGTAGATTCAGATCTTCATTATTTCATAAGCAAACAGAGAAGACCCCGATCATACGCCTCCTAAAGGAATCGTCTGATCGGGATCTGCACTATTTGCGAAGGCTTCAAAAGACATATCTATGGAGTAAATCATGATCAAACTCTTTAAAGTGATAGTCTCTACCATAGAAGTACAGTAAAACCTATCTATAACGGCCACTAAATTACATAAAATATTTTGTGTTAAAGGCAGGTGGCTGCTTAAAGCAAGGTGAAAGTAAAACAGAACGCTCCTATAGGAGCGTTCTGTTTTACTTTCACTTTACTTTAAGCAGCTCCTATAGTAGCGTTCTGTTTTACTTTCACCTTGCTTTAAGCAGCCATCTGCCTTAAATACCAAATAATTAAACACAATTGAGTGGCCGTTATAGAGAGGTTTTACTGTACATGTATGTTTTCAATTAAAGTGTTTTATAATTATTATTTATTAATAATTATTTATTGTTTTATTGTTTTAATAACATTGTAGTGTTTTATAATTATTTATTGTTTTATTGTTTTAATAACATTGGTTTTTGTAAAGTTCTATTCTTCTTATAAGATTTTCAATGTCATATTATATCGCAAATGCTCCTTGCTGCAAAATAAACCTTTTTCTTCAATACTTAAAATTATATTCCTTTTCATAAAGAAATGATGTACAGTAAACCTATCTATAACGGCCACGTAATTGCATCAACTATTTTGTGTTAAAGGCAAGTGGCTGTTTAAAGCAAGGTGGAAGTAAAACAGAACGTTCCAATAGAAGCGTTCTGTTTTACTTTCACCTTGCTTACAGCAACCACCTGTCCTAAATACCAATTAATTAACACAATTAAGTGGCCGTTATAGAGAGGTTTTACTGTATGTTCAGTTTAGGCATATTCTATTCCAAACGCATTGCAAGCATATAAATTATCATTTTAAACATTGAGGAAACGTCTGTTTGTACATGTCGACCAGAAAAAAAACCATACAGAACAGCATTTTCAAAAATTCCTGGTTCTTATTTCTGCATTTTGCACACATGTTAGGTACATATGAGATTAAGCAGCTTCGGAACGATTGACTGGAGGTTGCTGTAGTGAGAAAGGTCGAAGATGTGGTTCTTATCGGTAGCGATCGCATTCAGTTCATTTAGGTCAACTCCTGTGAAAACAAACCAAACATATACAGCAGAACCTCTGTAAAGATACCAGTGTACTAACAAATGAGTATTTAACCCTTTCACCGCAAATGTCGCATAAATGCACCACGGCAAATAGTACAGTCCCAGATCAGACGCCACCTTTTCAAGGCGGCGTCTGATCAGGGACTTCACTATTTGTTTCAAATTCTATTTCTATATCTATGCTTTATTCCTTTGAAGTTTGCATTTATTTATATTATTTTCTTATTTTACCGAATGATTTTACAAAATTGGATTGCAGACGACAATTAGAAATTTGGCGCCGAAAGGGTTAGGAAACGAATCACAACTAACTAACTGAAAATATGTGCAATACAAATTTAGACAGATAGGCAAGTAATTGAATTCATAGAGGTTCTTATATCCAACTGTTTTCGCTTTTGAATATAGGAAAGGCTCACTGATACGACGACATAATGTTTTAACTCATTCCCCCTTAGACTTATTTCTTGACCCAGCCTCTTTGAGTTAATCTACCGAAAAGGAGCATTAACTGTAGAAAATGATAATTTAGAAGTGTGTAGTTTTGAAACCATTGTGATAAACAGAGCATTTGCAATGGATTCAATAAATTAGTTTAAAAGGGCCACAAAAAGATGTCACTAGGAGAGAATGAGTATACCCATTCCCTCATATTGACAGCTTTTGACGACTCTGTTAAAGTCACTTTGTGAAATAATTGTTATAATAGAGCATTTGCTCCATAGGAGCAAGCTAATGATCTTTTTATCACAATGGTTTCAAACTACAGCATTCTAAAAAAATTCTTTTCTCAAGTTACTGCTCCTTTTCGGTAAAATTATTCAAAGACATTGTATCTAAAAAGCCTATGCTGTAATGGGTAAATACAGCAGTCTGTAAACGCATGAGGTTGCTTAAGCGGGACAAAAGCAATGCAACAGGCGGAACAACTTTTGTCTTGCATTGCCCCTTTACGCCATAATTACGCCTTTCTCCACCATTTAAGAAATGAATGACGTGCTTCCGGTGTTCATGAGGTTATGCAACGCATAGCTTTACGAGCAAAGTTAGTGAAGCCCGAAGGGCTTCACGTGAATCTTTGCTCGTAAAGCTATGCGGTGCATAACCCATGAACACCTGGAGCACGTCATTTATTTCTTATATTTATATTCCATTGTATTTCTTATATTTAAGAAATGAATGACGTGCTTCCGGTGTTCATGAGGTTATGCAACTTTCTTTTTAGAATAATGTTATATAAGGACGTTGCAGGGCGAATGTAAATATTGCAAAGTAGACCCAGAGCAGATGGTTCTTATAAAAACCGTCTGATCAGGGTCTGTTCTGTTTACTAATCAAATAATGTTGATCTAAATATGTATGTATATATTTATTCCCATTAACTCATACACCACCTATAATCCCATGTATGGGTTATAGACAAACAGTATATTATACCCTTCAGGAGCACTCTGATTAGGGTCTCCACTGTTTGCATTACCAATAATTGTCAAAGGTTATCAACAGGACGTCTTATGCAGGACCCTCTTTCATGAAAAAATGGGCAGGTTTTAAATGTTACTTTGGACGGATTTACCAATATGATATGAAAGTTAACCATTTACTTTACATTTTCACGCATTTGCAAACATAGGGGTCGTCTGATTAGGGTCTGTTCTGTTTGCTTATGGATTTTGTTAGTTTTGTTTCTTAACTGTCTAAAATGGCTACAATGTTCCACCTTCCGTATTTCATTATAACTATTAAGCCCGTGAATATTCAGTTGGTATTGAACTTCTGAATAAACATGAAACAGGGAAATGGTTAACACTTTCCCTCATATAAACGTGTTTTCACGAATCTCAAAACAGAGTAGACCCAGATCAGACGGCTCCTAGAGGAGCTGTCTGATCAAGGACTACTCTGTTTGCTAATATAATTTGATAGATTCCTTTCTTTGCTTTAAAATGTCTACAATTTTCCACCTTGAATATTTCTTTATAACTATTTTGTTAATGAATATTCATTAGGTATTTAAATTTGAAATAAACATAGAAAAGGGAATGGGTTAAAGCGTTAAACTATTATCCTCACCGCCTCCTATCACAATACTGACAACATCAGGACTTATAGTGTGCAGAAGATCAGCCTCGTGTAGGGTGTCTTGCTTATTCATTGATCGTCCGTCTGTTAGAACTATAACAACATTCTCAGCATTAGGGCGCTCGCCTTTTCCGCTTGCCAACAGCTTCGTCCGGACAGCTTCCAAAGCTTCCCCAGTCCTTGTGGTGCCGCCATAGAAACGAAGAGTGCTAAGTTTGTTCAGAATACCTGCCTTGTCTGCGTACTGATCCAGATACCAGTTGACCTGTGAACAATGTAGTTACCAATATAACAGTTACCAAGAGAACAAAGTTGTTTCCCAGAAACCAGTTAACGCGGGGACAAAGTAGTTACCTAGGTACCAGTTAAACTGAAAACAAAGTAGTTGCCAATATATTAGTTAACCTAGGGACAACGTAGTTTCCTAGATACCAGTTAACCTAGGAACAAAGTAATTAGATAGATACCAGTTAACATGGGAACAAAGTAGTTACCCAGATACCATAAACGTTCGAAATCAAATGATTACCAGTATACCAGTTAACTTCGAAATCAAATGATTAACCTGGGAACACAGTACTTAAACTAGGAAGAAATTAATTACATAGCTACCAGTTAACCAGGGAACAATGCAGTTGCCAATGCAGTTACCATAAACATCGAAACGAAACAGAAATATCAATATACCAGTTAACCTGGGATCAAAGTGGTTACCCACATACCAGTTAACATGGGACCAAATAGTTACCAAGATACCAGTTAACCTGAAAACATAGGAGCTGCCAAGATACCAGGTAACCTGGAAACATAGAAGTTACCAAGAAATCAGAAAAGATGCAAACCAAATGGTTAACATGGGAACAAAGTAGTTACCCAGATATCAGTAAGCCTCGGGGAAAAGTAGTTACGAGTAGCAAGATACTAGTTAACATTTGGAAACGTAATTACCCAGATTACATTTAACTTGTGAATAAAGTATTTACCAAGATACCAGATAACTTGTGGACAAAGTAGTTACCAGTTGAATTGGATACAAAGTCATCAGTAAGCCTCAGGGAAAAGTAGTTAGCAAGATACTAGTTAACATTTGGAAACGTAATTACTCAGGTTACATTTAACTTGTGGACAAAGTAGTTACCAAGACTCCAGTTAATTGTGGGGGGGGGGGGCAAATATTTACCAAGACACCAGTTAATGAGTTGACACCATGATTAACAAGATACCAGTGAACTTGTGGACAAATTACATGTAGTTACCAAGATACCAGTTAGATATTAAGTAAATTATTTACCAGGGCCCGGTTGCATGACACATAGTTTAAATTTCTAGTTTAACTGACCGCGAAAGTCTAGCTGGGAGCTACTTAACTATCAGTCAAATTTTTATTTTATCTCGGTTGCAGGGGCTAGCTTTAACTTGTAGCTACTTACCTATCAGTTAAGACATTTTGCTTACAGTTAGCGGCATCTCTTTCGTAATAAAAGGCTTAAATGTCTTCTGACAAGAAACCGCAAGACGATTTTTTCTCGCCCAGCGAAACTGGCTCTACTCGAGCATTACAAAGAACACAACAAGAGAAGCAAGGAGCTTGCACAGCAGTCACTGAAGCTCTAGATGCAGTCTCTTTAGTTGGCCGCACAACTGCTGAGATAAAAGAAAAATGGTCCATATTGTCATCTGAGGCCAAGACTCAGCTGAAAGCTAGAAAGAACCCACATGCGGGTAATGTAAAACCTGATGAAATGCCGAACTTGGAGCTCAATGCAGATAATAAATTTGAGTTTCTTGATTTAATGATCAAATTAATGAAAGCATGCGACAAGGTCTTATTTGTGTTGGAACCATGTTGCAGCAATCGTTCTTATCACCGTTGTCATAATGTTCGTCAGCATCTGGTTCAGGAGTTCCGAACTCCACGACCAGGTTGTGAAGTACCAAAGAGGCTGTAATTACTCTACATGCTCTGGGAGGAGAGTATTTCAGCTCAGTATGGAAATAATGAAAGTGGCGTTTCAACACCCCAATGCACCTTTCAACAGTTGCCGTTGTTGCTATGAAAGAATTATTATATTAATCACAGGTGTTGGGGCTATATAGGAAACACCTTGTCGTCTGTCCGTCAGTCCGTCACGTTTTTCTGGAATATTTGCTTTATTCTTGAAAACTATTTTTGATACCGCCTTATGATAATACATATTATAAGTGTTATGTGGGGACAGTCTTATCAATATTTCATAACTCTTGCACAAATATTGACATAATTTTGTCCCCTTTTTAACTTCATATTGTGTCTCTTAATTGGGGCATATTTTGGGCCATGCCATTTTCATGAAACCTATTTATGGTATTGTTTTCAAACTTGGTACACCTAATGAGTGTTATGTTGAGACACTCTTCTTTAAGATACATAACTAATTTGACAGGAGTATGTCCCTCTTTAACTTGTTCCCCTTAGTTACGTTTCAGAAGCATTGTTTTTACTCGGAGCATAACCTCTCAAGTATTGTAGGCACAACTGTGAAACTTTATACATGGATTGAGGGTAGTGAGAGGATGTGTAAGGGACAACTGTAAACCAATGCACCTTGAATGAAAGAATTATTGACCTATTGCCTTTTGTATTGAAGTCACTGCATCTTGTGACAAGGTGGTGGGTGGGGGTATTAATCACCTTTAGTGAAAGCTCTAGTGGAATCTTCTTTCTCCATGAGTATGGGGGCTTAAGAAGGGTGTCATCAGCCAGTGACGCAATGAGTATGGGCTGTCTCCTAAAATCAATCCTTCAAGGGTTTTGGAATTCTGTTCAAAACGTCTCCAAACAAAACTTTCTTGTAGCATTCTTGCATTATAAACAGATCCTTGGTATTTCACAACACAGTTAATCAATTTCAAATTGGCATTACAGTCCACTTGGATGTTGATGCTATGACCCCCCCCCCCCCACCCCCTCCCTTCTGTTGACAAGTTCATGTTCGATTCGTGTAGGGGCCTGGATTAGAACTTGGGAGTCGTCAATGCACCCGACTGTGGATAAACTGCCTCATCCTTCTACATAAAGCAGCTGATACACGATGAATAAGTCTAGAGACAGCGGACTTGTGTATATCTTTTGTAACTCTGACACAATTTTGGATGCTCCGGTGGCATAAAATCGGAGAATCTGCATTTCATCGGAAAGGGATTCCTTCTTATCGTAAGGAAAAGTTAAGTCATCTCTTTGCATGTCCACTATTGTATTGATGTCGATTTTCGTCGAACATGGAAGCGTTCATATATTTCATTATTACCAGTCAGAGTAAATCCTTGGAATTCGATTGGTCAGTTTGCCAAAAACTGCCGGGGTGTACAGAACCGTAATTGGCGGCTTCCACGGAGAATACAGAATTCAAATTTGACGCGTGTCGAAATTTCATATCGTCCTTATTCCATTAATTCTGGACGGATTACGACCAAATAATCGATAATAAACGTAAAAAACTGTTCCTCCTATGTTCCTCAATATGACACTATCAACTTCTCAGTACAACGTGTATTTGTTTAAACTCAGATGTTTACAAGTGAAGTTTCAATTCCTCTTTCGGAATTGCTCTGAGACGACGTCGTATTTGCTCTGTGATGACGTCATGTTTTCCTTGTCTTGTCGTCATATAATTAGAGATCTATGTCAACAAAAATAAGAGTTGTTCGTGTCTAAATCAGGTAAATCGGATCTCTGACGGGTAATAAATTCGTTACGCGGTAATTTGGCAGGGTGTACGGGCTGGTATGATCGGATTAGATCACGTATTTCCTTCGGCTAGCGCCTCAGGAAATACGGGATCTAACCCGGTCATATCAGCCCGTACACCGTGTTTCCGTGTAACTAATAATGTCGTGAACGTGATCAAAGGATTTACCCAGTAACGAAAATTGCGAGGTCTTCTTATATGGCGGTGGGGAAACTGGTGAATAGTTCCAGCCATGGCTTTTAGCCAGCATTTAGCAAATTTAAAGTTGCTCGGTGCACCTCTAAGGCTGACTGGTTATTTTAGCTGATAACTGTCTATTTTTGTGTTCATGCAACCCAGTTATTTCAGCTGGCTACTAAACCAAAACAATAGCAAGTAGCTAGACATTTAGCATGACAGCTAAGCTCTAACTGGGTGTCATGCAACCGGGCCCAGGTCACTTGAGGACAAAGTAGTTACATGTACCCAGATATCAGTTTTCCAGTGAACAAAGTAGGCCTACGTTAATTACCCAGCTACATGTACCGGTTAATTTGTAAACAAAGTAGTATCCAGATACCAGATTTCCTGCGAACAAGGTAATTACCCGGCTACACGTACCAGTTATCCTCTGACCAAACTAGTAAAACTAGACACCAGATAGCATGTGAACAAAGTAATTAACCAGATACTAGTTTTCATGTAAACAAAGTGATTAACCAGCTGCATGTGCCAATTAACTTGTGAACAAATGAGTTACCATAGACACCACGGGGGCTCATATGGTCTGTTGTATAACGTCTGTCTACCATTGAGGAGGTAGTGATTTCGAACATCAGTTGTGACACATGTAATACAGCAAAAATATTTAAGGGTCAGTGGTACTTTTCCCATAGGATTTATTCAATTTCGTTGGGATTAAGCGACATTTGTGAAAGATACGAAGTACCAAAGTTATGTAGTGAATACAGTAAGCCCTATGGGAAACTGACCTGTGATCCTTAACATATTTTGCTGAGTATATATGGGTTAATAGATCACCTCCCTTCAGAATTTATAATCTTCACACCAGCAGGTGTTAGGTGCTTGTGTGGCGGCCGTAAAACGTCGCCCCGTACTTCATTCTCAGTGTTGTTATACCTTCTGATCCTTTGAGATCATGATTTTCAGTACTTCTTGTTCTGAAAATTGAATATCGCTTAAGCCGGTGCTAGGGGCGTGAGCAGTGTTGCACTTTCAATTACTGTTCATGAACAGACTCAATAAAACCGAGTCTGCAATTTTCTCTTTTTGTGTTGCAATTTTTGCTCTCAGGGGATCACCTCCCTTCAGAATTTTTAATAGAGGCATGTTTGCCATAGTTGCCATTTGAACGACGAGATCAAATAACACATCTATTACATCTTCATATGGATTGGGCTATAGTTCTATTTCCTTTACTCATTGATTATTTATGTAAGACAGAATGACATCATACATATTAATTAGACACAGCATATGGACACATGAAGGTTTGACAATAGCAAAAACTGTAGGATCATGTCTATATTATATCTGATCAGACGGTTGCTACAAGAGTCGTATGATCTAGGTATACTCTGTTTGCAAAGGTATAGAAAGGCGTACTAGATATCTAATGGATTAAAATTATTACGTTATCTATGGCGTATTTATAGAGCTTCGTTTGAGTATTTTCCTACAGAACCCCAAAGAGTAAGTGAGTGAGTTGGGTTTTTACGTCCGACCAACAGTATTTCAGTTATTTGCAGACGGCACCCGCATGAGACAAGTTATAGTGCTGCCTCACTAGAATACCCCTGCCGCAGGCACATGGCAAGGGCATCCCGCCCAGTCACGTTATTCTGACACCGGGCCGAACAGTCCTAGAACTACCCCTTTAATGTCGAGCGTAGACAAGGGGGCTACTAGTACCAACTTTTAACGACTTTTGGTCTGTCGCGGCCAGCCCAACCCAAAAGAACAAAACCATGTATCATTTGAATATAACAGTCGTTCACCAGTTAACCTGTTAACAAAAAAAGATTGAGAAGGTTTCTATATTACTTTTGTCCTTATAAAACTATCATCTAGCTTAAAGTTCCAGAATTATATCACTTTAACCCCTTACCAAATGAATATTTGCATAAGAAAAATGACTTTATGGATACAAAATGTATAAAGTACCTGCATGTTTATAATTGCTTCATGAACAATTGTAGGTTGTTTTGGCCATGAGAAACTTTGGATCAGATCTAATATAATTCCGAAAACAAACGGCTCCTACAAGATCCGTTCTAATATTGGTCTACTCTGCTTGCAAATGCATCAAAATAAGTTTCTATGAAATAACGGGTGAATGATTTCTTAACCCTTTCCCTCATATAAATGTGTTTTCACGCATCTGCAAACATCCTATAGGAGCCGTCTGACCAGGGTTTGCTCTGTTTGCTAGTGGAATTTTATAGATACGCTTCTTTACTTTCTAAAATGGCTACAATGGCCCACCTTCCATATTTCATTATAACAAATATTCAGTAGGTATTGAAATTCGCAATACACATAGAACAGGAAAAGAATTAAGTCAGGGTATACTGTAATTCATGTTAATTCAAGATACACTTAACAATGTATCATAATCCTTATCCTGTTTTGAAAAATTGGATCTTTGAAATTTTGACTGCTTTCAAAATTGACCAAGCTTTAGATAAACCATTGACCCTGTGTCAGACAGATTGGATCCTGACGGGACGCCGAATTACTCGGCGTCACATTCGGATCCCAGACGTTTGCAAATAGAGGTCAAATCGCGGTTAGGCCTAGGTCAAATATTCACGGATCACCTCGCCGAATTCCGTAATGCGATACGGATGCACACAATGGTGTGACAACGGGCTTTGAATGTCACACATTCACGGATATGACGCCGGATTAGCTACGGATACGATCCGGCATCATTCGTGGCAATCTGTACTGGTCCGTAGCTTTCCGTATTTTAGCCGTAGTCATACAAAGTTGTACTTGTATATCCGTGACAATTTTTGAATGTGTTCAAAACTTGACCACGGATCAAATAACCGTAGTGCATCCTTGCTAAACCGTATTAGACGGTACGGATCCGATTTAGTCCATACTAAAACCTATTAATCCGTACGTATTACAGTGCACAGGCCCTGACAGGTGTCGTTCCGTATTAAACCGAATAATTTCCGTATGAAGTCGTGTCATTTCCGTATTAAACCGTGTCGTACCGTAACAATCCGTATCCCTCGTGACCTATTTCTACATTATATTATCATAGGTACGTCAAAACCCGTAGTCATACCTTTGTGTACATCCCTATCGGACTACGGAAACTTCCGGGATCATCCGTGATATTTAATCCTTAGTGGAACCGGCGAGGTGATCCGTGAGTGTGTGACCTAGGCATTATTACGGAAATGGCACGGTTTAATACGGAAATAAACGTTTAATACGGAACGACACGTGTCAGGGCGTTTACACTGCAGATGAACAGCGGTTATATAAGTAAGAGCTAGTACGAAGAAGAATTGTCTAATACGGAATAGCACGATGTACATCAGTTGTTTGATCCGCGGTTAATTTTGAACATGTTAAAAAATTGTCACGGATATACAAGTACTACTACGTATGACTACAGCTAAAATACAGAAAGTTTACGGATATACAACTGCGCATGACTACGGCTAAACTACAGAAAGCTACGGATCCATACAGATTGCCACGAATGAAGCCGGATCGTATCCGTAGCTAATCCGGTGTCAAATCCGTGAATGTGTGACCTAGGCATTAGCGAGATCAAAGTTAACACATAACTTTAATAGTTAAACATTTACCTGCGGGTGATTGCTGTATTCCATAACGGCTACCTGTGCCTCGTTAAATCCAATATTGAGATTGTTGACAACCGCACGGATGAAGTCCACGGAGTGACCGAAATTGATATGTCCAACACTCCCAGAGTCGTCAATAACAAATATGACATCCCGATGACAAGCTTGAAAAATCATTTAAACTTACAAGGACATTTGCATTGCAGTAGCACTTGTCTTAAGCGACCACCATAAAGAGGTCTTATTATGGGACTTGGAAGGCAGTTGGTTGTTCAATGCAGGTCGAAAGCAATGCAGAAAGCTCATAAGGTGGCTTTCTGCATTTCTTCAGTCCAGTACTAAGGCATCACCTCCCTTTTAACCCTTTCCCTCATATTGACGACTTTTGGCGACTCTATAAAAGTCACTTTGTGAAACCATTGTGATAAATAGAGCATTTGCTCCTATAGGAGCAAATGCTCTATTTATCACAATGGTTTCAGACTACAAAATCCTAAAATTTCCCTTTTCTCTAATTAATGCTCCTTTTCGGTAGATTAATTCAAAGAGGTTGTATCTAAAATTAGCGTATGAGGTAATGGGTTAAGAGTCCTATGCACAATCAGTATCAGGTCGCTTATAACAAGTTATACTGTACTTGCAAGCAATGTAGACGTACTTTGACTTAGATCATTTTAGACCGTTAGTACCAATACAATTTAGAACTCATTATTAAAATAAATCCTTTCTATAGCGACCACAAAATAAGTCTACTTCTGGGTAATTAAAGCAGGTGGGAGCTTACTGCAGATGAAAATTATAGAAAGGTCCCACATGCGTTTCCTGCATTACTTTTATCCTGCATTAACTCTTTCCCAGTTCTATGTTTATTTCCAACTTCTAAACCTACTGAATACCCATTGACAAAATAGCTATAATGAAATATGGAGGGTGGAACATTGCAGTCATTTTAGAAAATAAAGAAAAAGGTATTTCCAATTCCATTTGCAAACAGAGCAGACCCTGATCAGACGGCTCCTATAGGAGCCGTCTTATCTGTGTCTTCTCTGTTTGCAATGCGCGAACACATGTTCATATGAATGAACGGGTTAAGAGCGCAACTATCTGCTTCAAAACAAATTTTTTATGCAGTCACTTAGTGGTCGTTTTAGAGGAATTCTACTGTATTTGCAATAATGTGGTATTCACTACTGTTTTCTACTTTGATGAGACGGATGGTCTTGGTCTACACTGTTTTTATGACATCGAAAATGCATTTCTTAATTTACGGCTGATGTAAATAAAATTACTTTTTTCCAATTCGTTAAAAAACGTAATGAGAGTGTCAAACAGATAAGATCCTGTTAACTGTATCGCGGATCCACCCTGAGCCGGCTAGAGGTTTTATTATGCCTCACCAGATAAACTTTCCCATATACAACACTGGCTTGATATTCTCTCTTTATCACATAAAACACCACAATGATTCCCTCATATAAACGCCTTTTCACCCCTTTGCAAACAGAGTAGACCAAGAACAAGATTAGACGGCTCCTATATGAGCCGTCTGATCATGGTCTGCTCTGTTTGCTTATGTAATAATATACATGCAGATCTCATTCTAAAGTTTTTATCTGTTTTTTGTTCAATGCCATTATAAAAAATGATCTAATAATTTTTTTATATCCATGATTTCATTATTTTTACTAGTATAAATACTGAACAGGTAAATAGTTAAACAGTATTATTGATCTTAAGTGAATGGCACCACACTGGGTGGTGCTTTCCCATGCATCATATGCGGGAGACGGTGTTCATCACAGATAGGACTCCACTCCCACATGGGGAAGCATACCAGCTAACTACATGTTTGCATACCCATCCGTCGAAGCGACGGGAGACTCCATCATCATCATCATTATAGATATTTTAGTCTCGTATCGCGTCAAAACATACAACGGGATATTAAATGATGCTGATGGCGTATTTTTGACGTCAAAACAATACCATTTTGTTCCATTTTCACTAAATAATGGTGTCGATCTAATTTCATATTTCCTGTATGGTGTAATAAACGGATTTTTTTAAACAAAGTTTCTGTCACACCTTACCGGATAGCGTAAACGGACGTCAAACGGATAAAAAATGCGGCAAAAAGTTATCCGGTGCTGAACGTCGTGCCCACAGCTGCTCGAGGTCTCTCGCGATCGGTGATGGAGCATAAAGTGCACAACGATCGCACGATTACCGGACATGTTCGGGACAATTAACGGCAAATTAACGAAAAGCACTATACGATTAACGGACAAGTATTGGTAAAAAGAAAGCGCAACGCATGAGAAACTGACAATACGTTCTTCCAAGCCCACCGGACATCAACGGATGCGAACCGGACATGTCCAGGAGAAGGAACGCACGTCAGGAGAAGGAACGCACGAGTTCCGAACAAACCGCATGCCAGCCCATATGTACCGTACGTCCAGCGGGCGCCTTTGTCCAGTGGAGTCAGTTCTGAGTTGTGTGCATGTTCAGAACTACCAGCCAGACTGAACAGGCATTGCCAGTCAAGAAGCGCACACATCGAATGAGAAACGGACAAGGAAAGAATGGATTAAAAATCTGTTATCCGTTTGACGTCCGTTAATGCTATCCGGCAAGGTGCG
Organism: Azorinus chamasolen; assembly: GCA_963576725.1. Taxonomy (NCBI): domain Eukaryota; kingdom Metazoa; phylum Mollusca; class Bivalvia; order Cardiida; family Solecurtidae; genus Azorinus; species Azorinus chamasolen. The sequence goes on from OY755248.1 coordinate 54,415,411, forward strand.
ACAGACGCTGATAGCGGTTTAGTAAAATAATAAAAAAAAAACCCACACATTAATAAGATCTTTCGTGCCACGACGAAACCAGGCTTAATATGCTAGCAGTATATACTCAAGTTACATTCATTGACATGTACACAGTATCTTCGCTTGCTATTCACGTCAATATACCTACCTGTAAATAGTTAAGACCCAGATGAGACAGCTCCTGCAGGAGCTGTCTCATCAGGGTCTGCACTATTTACAAGTTGATTGTGCAACCAGTGCACTCCACAGCAGTGATTGCACAGCAAAATACTTGTACACAGTGAAGATATATGTAATTATACAACAGGACATGGGTCAAGAAGGAGAAATGTTTTTTAGAATTCTGCAAGCGAAGGGTTAATATGTTGTAAATAAAAATGTTGTAGAAACTGGTTTGTGTCAAACTGTGCAGAGCCAGATCAGACGTCTCGCCGGAGACGAGGAGATTGATATTGGTCTACACTGTTTGATTGTCACAACGCTGGTTTTGTCATGGCATGGCTCAAATATACATTACATAGACATAAGTCTTACAGGAGGTACTGGTCACTTGTGTTGTGCTTGTAGGCCTGGCGGTTGTGGTAGTCATGGATGGCATGTTACAGAAGTCGGTGTCACAGCAGCTCAAACTCACGTCCCTCTGGTAACGATCAAGGTCATTCTGGCTCAATTCCTCAAGCTCTAGAACGTCTCGCTTGCCGAATCCGAAACCAAAACTTAAACCGTCACAGACCTTGAATCAAGAACTAGATTCAGAATTGAAGTTGAATTTTTACCCTTCTTATGCTGAGCGCGACATGACTGGCAGTGTCAAACAGCCTGTATCGAGATGATAGTAACATGGCGTCTCATCGGGTGCCAAGCTGTTTGACACTCGATCGATAGTTTATCAAAGGTTTTAACCCTTTCCTTCATATAAACGCCTTTTTAACTCATTTGCAAACAGAGTAGACCCAGATCAGACGGCTCCTACAGGAGTCGTCTGATCAGGATCTGCTCTGTTTGCAAATGGAATTTGATAGATCGTTTTCTTTACTGTATAAAATGACTACAATATTCCACCTTCCATATTTCAGTATAACTATTTTGTCCATGAATATTTAGTAGGTATTGAAATTTGGAATAAATATAGAACAGGGAGAGGGTTAATTAATGGGTCTGAGATAAAATATATTGTATCATATCAGAGTTTAAATTAACATTACTTTTACAATAGGCTATGGGTTGATACCTGTATCGCATAGTTAATCCTTAACATTCTGTTAAAATGGCGTCTGCTTTAATTCTGTTTTGCTACAGTTTTACTCTCATACATTCGTTAATATATTTGAGAAACTATTGACGTATCTGCCCTTCGTCTGATAAGAAAACCCGATTTGATTTGCGTGCGTAAGTCAAATTGGTTTTCCTTATCAGACGAAGGGTAGATACATTGCACAATACAGATATACATGCATGGTCATCTTTCATTTAGATAATATGTAGTCACTATGGGTAGCGTCCATGCGTCATATTTATCGTTAACCCTTTCAGCGCCAAATTTCTAATTGTCATATGCAATCCAAGTTTGTTAAATAATTCAGTAAAATAAGGAAATGAGATAAATAAATGCAAATTACAAAGGAATAAAGCATATATATAGAAATAGAGATTGAGACAAATAGTGAAGTCCCTGACCAGACGCCGCTTTGAAAAGGCGGCGTCTGATCTGGGACTGCACTATTTGTCGTGGTGCATTTATGCGAGTGCGACGGTGAAAGGGTTAAAATGCTGAATGTGGAATGATTCATCAATGTATTCTCGTAGAGACCATTCCACATGATACCATTGCAAGAGAAATTTGAATGACAAGCAGCCCTTGAATTCATATTACGGAATATTATATCCCTGTATTGTCGTAAAGACAATTCGACATTAAAGCATTGCAAGAGGATTTCAAATGGCAAAAATAAAATGAAATGGAATATCACTGTATTATTTTAGAGACCATTCAATATTAACCCATTTGCTCCCACGATCCCATATATGGAACGTAGCCAAACAGTGTTAACTCTGATCAGACGCCGCATTATACTCTGATCAGACGCGGCACAATGCGGCGTCTGATCAGAGTCTACATTGATTGCTGATAGGAAATTCAATATAAAACAAAACAAAAAATGAAATTTAGACCAGACATCCCTTAGATAAAAGATAGACTAATCCAATATATAGCATGGAATAATCCACTGGGAGCATTTCAAGAGCATGTCGAATGGCAAACAGTACACGTATTTATAAAGTGGAATGGAACATCACTGTTTTATCCTAGATACCATTCAATATGAAGGCATTGCAAAAGCAATTTGAATGACAAACAGAACATGCACTTATAAATCGGAATGCTACCTCATTGTCATTATCTAAGAGATCATTCAGTATGAACGCCTTTTATATTTGCTAGACAAATAGTGTAGAAATGCTAATCAGATTCCGCTCTTGAAGCATGGAGCTAACTTTGGTTATCTTCTTGTACGCATTTAAGCAATAATGTAACGACTGTTGCTTCTAAAGTTGAAGTCTCGTCTATCTTGTTTCAAAAACACTATTTATGTCAAACATTTTGGATCCAATGAGACGCCGAGTTATTCGGTGTCTCATATGGATTGAAACTGTTTGCAAATTATATAAGGAATTATTTTGATAAATGTACAGGTTGTTACAACAGTTTTGCGCTAATCCCTTGACTTACCGCCTTCTTCTCGCAAGTCATGATATACTCATGATGGCCATCCAGGGCCCTCAAGTGCTTTGTCATGCAAGTCTGCAAGTGCAAATAGACGAAGGTACATGTATTCAATAGGTCATTTGTGATTCATTTTAACCACTATCCTTTTACCCGCGACCTGATCTAGAGGGGATGCCGAGTAACTCGGTATCTCATCAGAATCCAAGTTGTTTGATAGTTGGTCAATATGTTCTAAAAGCTCGATCGAATATGAGGTAGTCGACATTGCATCCTGATCCAAATCCAAGCAGTGTTGTTTTAACAACGTTGATAGTCTTTAGTTTTTCGAAAGCAAAATCTTGAAGGTTGAATTCATCTCTTAAAAAGTATTTACATGTACATCTGTAAATAACATTGTTGTTTACAATAACAACAAAATAACAACAACACTATATATATGACCGGCTTTATGGGTAATGGAACATTGGGCCACAGAATTGGCTTATTTGAGTCGTTTTGAATAACAAACAGCATATGGAATTGTAAAGGTATGAGTCTACAATAATTTGTCCATAGTCACTGCAAGTGTAGACCCTTATTAAGCAATGCGTTTAAATGCGATGACATATCTGGATCTTCCCTGTTTACACATGCCAGGGTGTCCGTGACGTCGTTATTAAAGGAGAAGTCTCTACATTCGACGCGTTTCTAAAATACCTAAACTATTCAAAACTTATCTGTTTATATGCTGAAAAGTAGTATATCGCAAGAAAAACCCTATCCAATAAACGTTCAAAATGACAAAACATTCATGTGTTTGACGATCGGCGATCCCGATTTTATTCCCCGATGTTTCAGTTTTATTCGTGCTGGGTTTTAGTTTCGTATTTGTTCGCGCTATTCGCGTCTCTCCAACCACTTCCGAGAAAAGCTGTTACGTAAACAACGGAGGGGTCGGGTGATCATCGGCAAATCGCGGTGAATTTGAACGAAACAGGCCGATAATAAGCATTGATGAAATCGATTTATTTTGTATCACTGTGTCATTTTTCGATATAAGTTCAAATTGACAATCTTCATAATAATGATTAAGCATAACAAGTACCAAGCTTTAAGATAGTATTGAACATATTCGTTCATTGTAGCGACATTCTCTTTAAGCTTATACTGGTAAGAGACCTTAACATTATTAATGTCATTCTTTAAGACATAACAGCTACATGCAGCATTAAGCAGCCATCTGTCTAAATGATTTATCCTCCTCTTTACTAAAAGTCCAGTCTAGAGGGGTATAATTGAAATATATAAATACCCATCCTTAATAGTTCACAATATAATTGGCAAAGGATACTCATAGTATTACCGAACATTTTGGGGTTTGAACTGATCAATGTGCTTTAACACTTTTCAGCTATAAAGAGGCTTTCGGACTTTTCAAAGTCACGATCGAATGGAGTTTCTAACTCGAATAATTAGCAGTGAGTCTTTAACCATTAACCTGCTGAACAAATCGTTTCATACAATGCTTAACCTACTAAAGTTTCAGATTCAACCTATAATCAGTTTCTCTACCAAAAACGGCCTGCGTCAACAGCTTGGATCCTGATGTTACGCCGGGTTACTCGGTGTCTCATTTGCACCTCAACTGTTTGTATAGACACTCACTCATCCGCCCATATAAGGCAAAAGGTTAATAGCGTGGGTTGCATCCTATCGTGCGTTATTAATTAACATACAGGTTCCCTACTATCCTTATCCACATCATCCTCCACTACTTCGACGCTTATTGGTCTGTGATACCCATTAACAGGGACCAATTATTTGTGTTATGCTTATCTGACCTTCATTGGAAAAATGATTAGATCTAAATGCGAGTTAGTTTAACTTAACCCATTCCCTCATAGGCTATTTTTTTATCCAACCACTTTGAATAATCTACCGAAAAGGAGCATTTATTAGAGAAAAGGAAACATATAGAATTTTGTAGCTTGAAACCATTGTGATAAATAGAGCATTTGTCCTATTGGAGCAAATGCTCTATTCACCACAATGGTTCCAACAGGTGATTTTTACAGAGGGGTAGAAAGGCGTATTTATGGAGGAAATGGTTAAAGCAACAGACATTATTATATCAGGATAAGTGTTAATAAGCAAGGACAAGAAGCAATTAACTACCGAATTTCCTCCGCAGTTCATTGTGGTGTTGCAGTCGCTAGGATCCAATACTGGTGATACACATGAAAAGCACTCCAGTGCTGAAACATATGACAAAGAAATGTTAGTGCTGATGGCAAAACTGTGGACACTATATTGTTTGGCCATTTATATGGTCGATGCGCCTTTTCACGACTTTGTAAATAGAGCCAGATCAGTCTGTTCCTGTAGGAGCTGCCATATCGGGATCTATGTGTTGGCTTATATAGATGACCAGCAGAACAAGTGTTGATTTATCAGCATTGATATTAAGCTAATATATAGTCATAATGTCACCATTTGCATAATGTCATTATTTCTTGCAAAAAAATATTCATCAGGTATAGAGTTAAACGGTGCCCTAAAATATATCGAAGGCTTGGTGCAAAACTATTGTAACTCCTTCACTTTGTGAAGGAGTTTCAATAGTTTTGCACCAAGCCCTCGATATTCAGTGTAAAGTTTGCAATATAATTAACGATAAGATGTCAGACCTGATCAGTGTATACTACACTGTTTTCAGAGATTGTGAACAATTTATTTATAATTAGGTCGAGTGTAAAACAGCAAAGACTCTGGCCAAACGCCGTGGCCACATTAAATACGGCCGCCTATATGGGTTTAAATTGTATACTGAATTTTCCGGTAAATTGAAATATGAAACATACTAAAATAAAACCTTCATTATCCGAACACTTAAATACATATCATAATTGATATTTAAGGCAGGTTTCAGTTTAATTCCTGGTGAACATCATTCAAGAAGATTTCTTTGGAGCTTTCTGCATAACTTCAAGCCAGCATTACGGAGACACCTGCCTAAAAGGGTCTACATTTTTCTACACTAAAAATCAAATTATTCATATAAATGTTACCACCATTTCATTACAACATTAACATAAGAGATAAACCAAACAAATTGAAATGCCATTAATCATTTGAAAGCTACAATTGCAATCAGTGTAGACGGAGATCAGACGACTCTAATATGAGTCATTTGACCAGGGTATGCACTGTTTGTCATTCAAAATCCGCTATTGCGTTTAAGCATTTCATACTGAATGAATGGAGTCTCTAGTTTATCACTGATCGACCATTCCACTTTGAATATTCAGCGTTTCAAGGGTTAATGTTTTGCAAAATATATTAATCTGGATGAAGCTCCGAGTGACTCGACCTTTCAGACAACCTTGCGCTTTATTATAAAACTTAAGTTTAGATTCTTAGTAAACGAGAATCTAGTAAACTATAGATAAACGTAAACTTAATCAGAATGGAAATCATCAAGCAATTGTATGGAACGCCATTCTGCCATGCTATTTGCTAAATGCTAAATGCGAAATGCTAAATTCAAAATGCGATATGTTTTTTGCCGATTGTGTAAATTGCTATGGAAAGAACCTGAAGGTTCGAAATAATGGATGTAAATGACAAATGCGAAATGTTTATTGCTAAATGCATGTTTGCACTACTAGCATTGAACAGTGCCATTTTCAATTTAGCAGTGCAATAAGCAATAAGCTTTAATGTAAACAAACATGTATTTAGCAAATGTATAGTCACTTAAAATGATGCTGTCTAATGCTAGTAGTGCAAACATGCATTTAGCAATAAGCATTTCGCATTTCGCATTTGTCATTTACATCTATCATTTGGAACATTCCTTAGCAATTTAGACAATTGGTAAAAAACATTTCGCATTTTGTATTTAGCAATTAGCATGGCAGAATGGCGTTCCATGGGTTCTTTGTATGGAACGCCATTCTGCCATGCTATTTGCTAAATGCTAAATGCGAAATGCTAAATTCAAAATACGATATGCTTTTTGCCAATTGTGTAAATTGCTAGGGAAAGAACCTGAATGTTTGCAATTATCTTCTTCAAACTTTCCGGAAAGATCCGAGTAGTGACGATTACTGATTCGGTAAAACGACAAACTTACGGCACTGTCCGCAGAATCGTTTGCATGTTGTACTATAGAAAGTCGGGTCACTGCAGAGGTCAGGCTTCGCTTTCTGGAACAGTTGACATGCTTGAGTGTCTAAGTCCTGACACGTACTCTTGGGTATCTGCGACCAAACTCCGGCCACCAAACCTGAGGTAATACTAATAATGATGAAACATTCTGATCTGATTTCATTGCTCGTGCGACATATGGCCAAATGTATTTTGGTGACAGAATGTTTAACATGCTTATAGAATTATATTCGTACAGAGTTGAAAACCATGTTTTAAGCTGTAGAGTCAGGTCTATTATAAGTCCATAAGCAAACAACAGATCCTGATCAGACAACTCCTACAGGAGCCGTCCGATCTGTGTCAACTATATTTGCAAAGGAGTGAAAAGGCGTGTGCATGATAGAAAGGGTAAATACAAGTACATACGTACATCGATTGTACAGAAATACAATGTGTTTAGTTTAGAACAGAACTGGTGTGTGTAAAGAATGAACCTTTTCGCCGAAAAACATGGTTTGTCTTCTAAGATTGTTGTCTTTGTACAATTTCTCTAACGATTTGGATCCTGATGAGACGCCGCGTCCCATTTGGATTCAAACTATAGTGACATTACCTTAAAACGATCACTTAAAAGATGTCTAATTATAGGTCTTAAATGCAGGTGGTAGTTTAACAATTAACCCGCAACATATTTTTATCACTCTGCCCTCTTTGACTTTTAATTAGGCAAATCTTTATAAATATATGCAGGATATGTTGAAATGATTTTCCAAGGCAAAGGTATAGGGCATGCTGGCTTGGGTTTTTCATGACAAACAGTGCAGACCAGGATGAGAGAGCTCCTATAGGAGCTCTCTCATCTGGGTCTACACTGTTTGCAAATGCAACTATAGTTGTGACTGGCGGGCTACGGCTTAATGTAGAACGGTAATCACGCGGAAAAATATCAAACAAGGGGTTTCTACATTACTTCGTACTGCATTAAGCAGCCATCTGCTTTTAACCCTTTCCTCCATAGTCTATTTTTTAGATACAGCCTCTTTGAATCAATCTACCGAAAAGGAGCATTAACTAGAGAAAAGGAACATTTTAGATTTTTGTAGTTTGAAACCACCGTGATAAATAGGGTATTTGCTCCTATAGGAGCAAATGCTCTATTTATCACAATGGTTTCATTAAGTGACGTTAACAGAGGCATAGAAAGGCGTATTTATGGAGGAAAGGGTTAAAGACGCTCTTGTTTTATTCATCAAGTAGTCTCTGTAGAAAGGTTTACTAGAGGGCGCTGTTTGCAAGATTTATATGCGTTTACGTCATCAAGAAAGTGTATGTAATGACAGAAATAAAATACATTTCTGACGATGTTATATAGTCATTATTCTTCTGTGCGTTTGACAACATCAGCGTCTCATTAAGAAACAGAGATACAAAGAAGGAGATTTAAAGACCGATCAATAGACAGGTTGACAAGACAGACAATAATATTAGTTAGACATATTGACAAAGGGACAGACAGGCAGGTAAACAAACAACACAGACTGACAGTTAAACTAATACGGGAGAGATAAACGGATATACATATAGATAAACATAGAAATGCAAGTTCAGATGGATGACGGACATGGCATGTGTATGCTCAGTTTCAGTTAATTAGAAAATACACAAGTCCTGCATGGTGCAGGCAACATCTACAACAAGCAAGAACATGCATATCAAAGTAACACATGATATACAGTAAAACCCCTCAAATGCGACCACCAAACAGAGGTCTAAAACTTGGTCGTAGGGGTAGGTTGTACATGTAACTTAATGCAGGACGAAAGTTATGCAGAACGCTTCTACAGAATTTGTCAACAGAAGCTTCTGTAGATTATTTCTACAGATCATTTCAGAAGCTTCTGCTGAAGCTTTCTGCATCACTTTCGTTCAGTATTAAGCAACTGCCTGCTTTATAATCCGCCAACGCCTACTCATTAAGTGGTCATTTTAGAGGGGTTGGCAATTTTGACTATTTCCGATTCGATCAAGCTTTTAGGAACTATTGCCCGAGTGTCAAACCAGCTTGGATCCTGATGAGTTGTTTGCAAATGCGGGTCAGGTCGGTCGCGATTAAATATCGTAAACCTTTCAGTAGTTCTTGAATGGATTATTAAATGAAAGGATCAGTTTTAACTGTACCGACATACTTTTTAGCAAGTATGTTCATAATAATAGTATTGTAGAATATTTATAGTTACCCAACGTCAGAAGTGTTTGTAGAATCATTTGCACCTTTTTTCTTGTAGTCCTGATTCTTTGGTTCTTCTCTCGTCAAACAAATAGGTCAGACAAGATTTGGAGATAAGATACCTAAAACGATGTCATGTGGACATATATATGTCTCTGTGGGGTCACTAAAACCAAGGTCAAGGTAAAACATACACATAAGGACCGACAAGTATGACATGGAACCGCCCGAATTGTACAACATATTATCACAACAAAACGAGTGCATCTATACCAAAATCAACCTTTCGGCTTTGTATACAGTGTATAACCTGAACAACTATCTCGTTGAAAACGTGTCATCTGCTAACCCTTCGCTTGCTATACCCGTCAATATACCTACCTGTAAATAGTGAAGACCCAGATGAGACAGCTCCTGCTGGAGCTGTCTCATCAGGGTCTGCACTATTTACAAGTTGATTGTGCTACCAGTACACTCCACAGCAGTGATTGCACAGCGCAATACTTGTACACAATGAAGGTATATGTAATTATACAACAGAGCATGGGTCAAGAAGGAGAAATGTATTTTAAAATTCAGCAAGAGAAGGGTTAAGATGCCACAGTCTTTGACATTCAGTAGAACCTATTTTGTTTCGCTGACGTGTGTAACAGTGTAGACTGATCAGATGTCGCGTTTTAAACGATGTGAATGATCTGGCTCTGCATAGTTTACATGCCATTACTTAAGAATGGGTTTCATATAACGGGCCCATTTATGGATTGAAATCGCCGGAATTCTAAAACATAACATACTAAATTCTGAAAGCTGGAGATCCTTGGAAAGCAATGCAAAAATAGAAAATTGCAGACTAGGTTTTATTGAGTCTGTTCAAAACTACTGACACCCTAGCACAGGCTAAGCGGTATTCAATTTTCATAACTAAAAGCATAGAAATGTCTGATCCCGAATTACCAAAACATATAACAACACTGAGAATGAAGTACGGGGTGACTTCTACGGCCGCCATGCAATCATTTCTATCACAGCTATTCAGACCAGACTGCAAGCAGTTTGGATCAAGACGAGACACCAAGTGACTTCACATTCCATCAGGATCCAAACTGTATGATACTCGTTCAACAGTTTTTTAACCCTTTCGGCGCCAAATTTCTAACTGTCGTCTGCAATCAACTTTTTGTTAAATCATTCGGTACATAAAGAAATGAGATAAATAAATGCAAATTTCAAAGGAATAAAGCACTTTTATAGAAATAGAGATTGAGACAAATAGTGAAGTCCCTGATCAGATACCGCCTTGAAAAGGCGGCGTCCTATATGGCACTGCACTATTTGTTGTGGTGCATTTATGCGACATTGGCGGTGAAAGGGTTAAGCGCTCAATATGAAGTAGTCAAAATTGAAACAGATGAACATATTTGAGCAGACATTATTTCATAACGGAGTACTGTAAAACCTCTGTATAACGACCACTAAATTACATCAAGTAAGGCAGATGGATGCTTAAAGCAAGGTGAAAGTAAAACAGAACGCTCCTATAGGAGCGTTCTGTTTTACTTTCACATTGCTTTAAGCAACCACCTGCCCAAAATACCAACTAATTAACACAATTTAGTGGTCGTTATAGAGAGGTTTTACTGTACATGTAATTGTTAAAGGCATTTGGACATATGCAAACAATGTTGACAACAATCAGCTGCTATGTTGATGTGGTCACCAAAAACAGGGAATAAAGCGAATCCTGATAAAACACCGTTTGTCAACTCACAGACGTATCTGGGTCAGCACTGTTTGCAGTATATTTTAGATTAACCATTGAGCAATGCTTATCAGTTGTTGAACGACTTAACTCACATTACTTCATAGATACACTTTTTCACGGCTTTAATGTAATCCTTTCCCTGTCCTGTATTTAGTCCAAATTTCAATTTCAATGAATATTCATAGACAAAGCAGTTATAATGAAATATGGACCGTGGAACAATGTAGCTATTTTAGAAACTAAAGAAACAGATCTATCAAATTCCATTAGCAAATAGAGCAGACCCTGATCAGACGGCTCCTAAAGGAGCCGTCTGATCTGGGTCTCCTCTGTTTGCAAATGCGTGAAAATGCATTTATATGAAGGGAATGGTTAAGATCGAGATAAGCCGACGGCTGTAAAAGCCGTCTGATCAGGATATGCTCTGTTTGCTGGTGGACTTATATAGATCTGATTTTACAATTTTGGCTGTGCAAAGAATTATTGTGTATAAAAATGCAGCTATGAAATATTCATGATCTTAGTATCTCTAACATGAATATTTATCAGGTGTATTGTCAACTTTTATTATGCTGTAAACATGTGTGTGCCTGCTTAGACTTTTGTGTGATGCATGTTTTACTTCCTTTTCGGTTTGTTCAACTGATACTGATACTGATCTAGCGCCGAACAGCTTGGGTCCTGATGAGACGTCGAGAGTTAATTGGCGCTTGATCTGAATCCAAGCTGTTTGCCAATGACAAGTCACACAAGCTAACATGTTAACAAGTATAGTCTGCCTGTCGTTATGGACTTATTCAAATGAGTGTTTGAACTCCTACAGAAACCTTCTGATCATGGTCTACATTGTTAAACTAGAGCCAAGGACACTGCACACACATTGGTTAAACTATGTTACTAAAGACATTCTGTGCAAACAGATTTGAAATCGGTACAATCATTTTCATTCCAAATCTGACAACTGGGCAAAAAGCTGACAAAGGAGGTTTACTAACAATAAAGACCTAGACGAGCAACTTGTTTAGAATGCAAAGCATCTACTTAACCCTTCGCTTGCTGAATTTTGAAATACATTTCTCCTTCTTTACCCATGCCCTGTTGTATAATTACATATATCGTCACTGTGTACAAGTATTTCGCTGTGCAATCACTGCTGTGGAGTGCACTGGTTGCACAATCAACTTGTAAATAGTGCAGACCCTGATGAGACAGCTCCTGCAGGAGCTGTCTCATCTGGGTCTTCACTATTTACAGGTAGGTATATTAACGTGAATAGCAAGCGAAGGGTTAAGATATGGTCTGCATCTTATAACTTAATGGCTTATCTTGGGTCTACCCAGATTGCATATTTCTGAATGTCCCTTTTCCCATAGTACCAGTCATATATAGCAAAACCAACTGCTTATTAATTAAACATAAAGTCCCTAACCACTTGTTGTTGCTCGATGCAGGACAAAAGTAATGCAATAAATTTCTTTAGCAGTATATTAAGCTACCGCCCACCTTAAGGACCTAGAATTAGAACACCTGATGATTTGATGACCCTTTCCTTTATTAGTAGTTATGCATGAATTATCACATTATGAAAATTCATTAACTTATTTTTTGTGAAATATATATAGTAAAACCTCTGTATAACGGCCACTAAATTACATCAAATATTTTGCGTTAAAGGCAGGTTGTTGCTTAAAGCAAGGTGAAAGTAAAACAGAACGCTCCTATAGGAGCGTTCTGTTTTACTTTCACCTTGCTTTAAGCAGCCACCTGCCATAAATATAAACTAATTAACATAATTTAGTGGCGGTTATAGAGAGGTTTTACTGTATTTCAATAAATATTTGAATTGTAGGATGAGATCAGCATTTAATATTGGTCTACTCTGTTTGCAAAGGCGTGAAAAGCGGTTTGTATCAGGTATATGGTTAGTGTTTTATTAAAGTATGTCCTATGCCAAAGAGGAATTGTCCTCTGTTCTTATCTGGTCAAGCAATGTAATGTCGACAATGAACTCTGAAATTATCTACGTGTAATAGGCAAGTATGAATCGGGGAAATATTTATTCATATTGTGTGCTTCAAACTGGACAAGATGGCGACAGGTGTGCTTATTTGCTTTGGTATAGGTAGTATGAAATATTTTTTACTAACACATTAATAGATAAAGGGGATTATTATCAAAACTCGTCTTCGAGACGATTCTTAAAAGTGATATTAGAGTATTGAACAATCAAAGAACAATTCTTGAAAAAGGGATTTTACTTACATAGCTTATCTATGACTCTGCTTACGTTTGATATGTCAATATCATCTTTTGTTTTCTGTACACCTCTTGTGTTTAGTGATGGTTTGTCCGCGGAAACGGTCATTAGTGGATAGTTGTAGCCAAAATATACATATTTTTATCGCCAACCGCCAAACTGCTACTACTACTACTACTTCTACTACTATTACTACTACTACTACTACTACTACTACTACTACTACTACTACTATACTACGGCTACTTTATCTTCTACTTTTTTCTTTTTCTCCTATTCCTTTTTCTTCTTCTTATTTTTTCATCTTCCTCTTCGTCTCCTTCTTTTACTTCTTCCTCTTCTTCTTTTACTTCTTCTTTTTCGTCTGGTCATCAACTATCAATAACTCTGATTTTATACTACCACTACCCTCAATAGTACATGTACTGCCACTTCAAATGAAACTAATCCTACAACGCAAGCTGTCGCAACTACTACTAGTTCTATTACACCCACTGCTACTATAATCACTACTAAAACAATTATTATCTATACACTACTACGTTATACTACTATAACCATGATTGCAGGAATTACCTTCCTGATTGTTCGAGCGCAGAGCCCCGTCAGTTCATGCTATGACTTGGATTCCCATGGCTGCGAGCTCTTCCAAAAAGCAAACCCAGAGTTATGTCAGGATTCACAGTTTTCAATGAGTTCATGTCAACTGTTCTGTGGAAAGTGTCGTAAGTTGCTTATACACTTACATGACTATAGCGAACGGAGCGCCATATAAGACTACAGGTCCCGATGGTATGATGTATGAGTTCATTCTCAATATTTATCTGATCAGTCTGATTCTTAGGAGTATTAAGTCTGATTCAAGCAAAACGTGTAACAACATCGGGATTGGGTATATTTATGATTTTGTTATACAGTAAAACCTCTCTATAACGACCACTAAATTACATCAAGTATTTTGTATTAAAGGCATGTGCCATGGATGCTTAAAGCATGGTGAAAGTAAAACAGAACGCTCCTATAGGAGCGTTCTGTTTCACGTTCACCTTGCTTTAAGCATCCACCTGCCCAAAATACCAACTAATTAACATAATTTAGTGGTCGTTATAGAGAGATTTTACTGTACTTTCCCACAAACCCTATCTTGTTGGTACACATTATAATCGTCTATAAGGCGCAGTCGTCTATAAGGCGCAGTAACGGTGTCTATTGGCACGACACACGAAAAAAACTCAGTTATGTCAGATATATGCAAACAGAACATGTATGTTTGATACATAACTGAACCGTATGAATTAATATATTGTATAAGAAGGTGTAGCACGTGACAAATGTATTTATAGGAGAAAACCTGTAAACTTGTAGCCTACCAATATTTCATTTCATGTTAATGAATTAAAATATGTTTAAACTAAATTATATATTCGGACATAGTTCATGTATGCCAGTCAACAGGTGAGTTGCTTAAATTTCACGCATGTAACGAGTGAAAGGTTTTTAGGGTGTCTGATCAGGAGTCTGTATTTATCAAAATAGTTGCCGGGGCCGTTTAGCCTTTTGTATTTTATATCCCTTTTTATATCACTTTTACATCACTCTTATATCTCTTTTAAATAGAGTATTTCATATCCTGATTAAGTAAACGACCGAGATCTACAATGTTTACTAAGCTGTGAAGGTATATTTCGTTACAATACGTTCCTCTGTTCATGTGTATCCGTTTTCACTCCGCAGCTCTCGAATGTTACTCCTGTCCCAATGCGACCAGAGACATTACAGAATGCAATCATACAATGGCATGCGGTCCTAATATGGTTAGTTTCACAGACTATCTAGCATACATCTTCAAACTAGTGTGAACATATAAAGCGTTCAATATATGTATAGACATAGTAGAGACCCAAAAGCTATAAACGAATCATTAATGTTGTTTCCTGGATCTTTAAAAAAAAATGGGCAAAAGCACTTCAATTGGGTAAGATCGCTTCAGCGTTTCATCAGTCGTGCAATTTCAGTGTCTCGAAAATTATTGACCCTTAGTACATAATTTTTCAGAGAAAAGGGGGCAATCAGACCAATTCCATTCTTCGCAAGGTATTGACCTTCCGTTCATAAAGGATAAAAGGGGACACTAGGAAATTCCATTCACCAGCTTTACATAAATGAGCTAATTGGACTACATGTTGTTTAGTCTCCTCACACGACAAATGAGAATAAGGGCGATCGGATATTGTTTAGTTCTTCGGAATGTATTAAAATATCATACATAAATGAGACATTTGACAATCGTTAAAGTTAAGACTTCTTCTTCAGTCATTGACGTATTATGGCTTGCAATAGGCCAATTAGTAACAGGGACAATCGGACAGTTTTAGATGCTTGTACGTTATTGGCCTAATAATGGAGAAAATAGAATAGAACATTTTCAGTTCTTCCGAAGTTATTGATTTTCTTGCATATGCAGCAAAGGTTAACGTTGTTTAAAATCGATTTGCTTTGACAGTTATAGCTCTCTTAGATAAGTCATAATTTTGACATATTCTGGTTTTGTATAATTCAGAAAAGAGCATGTTTTGTTTGGTATTTTAAAATGTTCAACACTTGTTTACTCTATTACGCAGAAATGCATGAAGAAACAACTTGTGGCAAAAGATGGGCACCATGAATACATACTGAGTTGTGAAAGGCATGAGGTAATAATTTTACTATGTATACATACTGAATTGTGAAAGACATGTGGTAATAATTTTACCATGAATACATACTGATTTGTGAAAGACATGTGTGGTAATAATGTTTTATCATGAATACATATTGAGTTGTGAAAGACGTGAGGTAATGATTTCATCATGAATACATACATCATCAGCTGTGAAAGACATTCGGTAATAATTTATTAATGAATACATACTAAGCTGTGAAAGACATTCGGTAATAATTTATTAATGAATACATATTCAGCTGTGTAAGACATGGGATAATAATTTATTAATGAATACATACCCAGCTGTGTAAGACATGGGATAATAATTTATTAATTAATACATACCCAGCTGTGTAAGACATGGGATAATAATTTATTAATGAATACATACCCAGCTGTGTAAGACATGGGATAATAATTTATTAATGAATACATACCCAGCTGTGTAAGACATGGGATAATAATTTATTCATGAATACATACTCATCTGTAAAAGACACGAGATAATAATTTATTCATTTTTCGTCAGATAATTGACATTGGACATCAACGGCTATAACTTTACCCTTTTTACTACATTACACTTGTGAAGTCATAACCTTTGTAGACATCTGGCCTCGAGGTTATAAAACTTTTTGCTTGTGTCTGAGATCATTCTCAAGCATTTGATTGGTCAGAATCTGACCAATCAGATACTTGAGAATGATCTCAGAATCTCAGACTCAGGGTTTTATAACCTTGGACCCTGTTTGTTCGGATCCATATAATATGCTGACGTACTTGGTGTCTCAACATACTCTGATCGTGAATTGGAAATGAATCTAGATATTCTGCTTTTAGAATTCAAGGAGATAGTACGTTTCCCTGTATGAATTTAGAATATCAAAAAGTGCAGACTCTGATCGGAGAGTTCCGTCAGGTGCTCCCTGATTTGCTTCTACATCTTTCGTGAATACCAGCTAAAGCTGTTTCCCGAACTAATGGGTTTGAGCAACATATAAAGGTGCGTATTCAAAAACTAAAATCATCTTTTCTCCAACAAACCCCATGTTGCGACCTTTCTTTAGAATGGTCTCTTCGAGTTACTCTTGAAAGGAGATATTTTTGAAAATATTTTAATTGACGCATCTTATCTGAGCCTCTTGTTAGTGTGTACAGTAAAATCCCTCCAAACCGAACGTTAATCTAGCATAAATATCGGTCTTAGAGACAAGTGGCTTCTTATTCCGGGGTCAAAGTCATGCAAAAAGCTCCTACAGGAGCTTTCTTGGTGACTTTTACCCAGTTTTGAGCAGCAGCCACCTGCCTAAATGTAACTAAATTCATCTCTACTAGAATTCCAGTTTAGCGGGTTGTTTTGGTATATCTGGACTTTTTATTATCGGTCCAGATATGTGAGGGATTGACTTTCGGATTCGGTAAACGTGATCTAAATGACGTTACTGAGTTAGAGCCACCGGAGAGACACCGGTTCGAGAGAGACGTGTCTGTTTCCTGCTGTGATACCGACTTTTGTAATCATCCGTCCAAGACACCACCAACCACCAGTCCACAACCAGCTACTAGTCAACAACCAACTACACATCAACACGGACGTATGCATTGAAACTCAATCCATTTGATTGAATGAGAATATGCATTCAGTACACTGAGAAATGATATAAAGTAAAACCTCTCTATAACGACCACTAAATTACATCAATTATTTTGTGGTAAAGGCAGGTGGCTGCTTAAATCAATGTGAAAGTAAACCAGAACGCTCCTGTTTTACTTTCACCTTGCTTTAAGCAGCCACCTGCCCTAAATACCAACCAATTAACACAATTTAGTGGTCGTTATAGAGAGGTTTTACTGTACATGTATCTTTAAAAAAGTCGTCTATGCTGTTTGATAACAAATTAACCCATTCCCTCATATTGACGATTTTTGACGACTCTGTAAAAGTCTCTTAGTGAAACTTTGTGAAACCATTGTGATAAAAAGAGCATTTGCTCCTATAGGAGCAAATGCTCTATATATCACAATGGTTTCAAACTACAAAATTCTAAACACTTTCTTTTTATCTAGTTAATGCTCATTTTTGGTAGATTTATTTAAAGAGTTTGTATCTAAAAATAGCCTATGAGGTAATGGGTTAAGTAGTTTGATACTGGTATTGAAGACACAAATGAATGTGAAACAATTTACACATAGACCTATATTCATAAAGCTCCTAAGGAGAAACTTAAGAAAATTCCATAGTTTCTTAAATGTTCCTTAGTCTTATAAAATCAATACAAGTAAAACTATTTCAGAAAAATAAAGTTGTACATATATATTTCACCAAACAGTCATTGAAAGAAAATCTACTCTATAGTTTTGCTACAGATGTAAGCAGAACTATTTTCTTTAAGCTGTCCTAAGGTTAAAATATTTCTAAGAAGCTTTATGAATATGGACCCTTGATAGTAACCAAGCAGTGTCTATCCTCATTTTAAAGTTCAATTAGAATAGACCGACTGAACTTCGCTAAATAGTGTATACCCTGATAGCAAAGTACCTTCGGAACTTAGCAAACACGGTGTAAATTTTGGAACATAGCATAATGTATAATAATAGCAGAGGTCAAAATTAACTTGTTTATTTTTCTCCGCCTAACCCTATGCCGTGACCACTCTTCGGAATCGATTCTAAAGTTGTCACAACATATGATTTGGTGGAGAAATGATGGTTTTAGTATCTGAGTACATACATTTATCTGTTGCTTTGAGATTATATCCTGTTCGGGCGTAGCAAACAGTGTATTATCGGTGTACTATTGGGTTTAACAGCAGAACAAGAGTTAACCCTTTCCCTGATGAATATTCATGTAGGAAATAATGACGCCAAGAATATTAATATGATTATTTTTTACAATGACATATGAACATGGGACATTTTGGCTCATGCAGAAGCTTTAGAATCAGAACTATATTGCACCATAAACAAATAGAGAAGAACCTGATCAGACGGCTCCTGTAGGAGCCGTCTGATCTGGGTCTACTCTGTTTGAAGATGCTTCAAAATGCGCTTACATAAGTGAAATGGTTAAGTACGATTTGTAGACTATTATTCTTACGTGTATACTGTTTTGGTTTTCTACTTTCAGATTGTTATAAAGATATTGTATTTGCTGTTGACCACTCCGTGAGTGTCGGTAATTATAACTTTAGGCACTTATTGGAGTTTGTGCGCTATGTTGTATCGCATATCACCGTGGGACCAGACAACGCACAGATAGCATTCATGTGTTACAGTACTTCACCACAGGTATGTGAAATGACCCTTTTCAAGAATACTTCTCTTAATTAAGCGACCACCAAAAAGAGGTACATGTCTGGATCCTCAATGGAGGTTCAGATAGCTTAATGGATGACAAAAGTAGCCCCCTCCCCGCAAGGGAAAGTCATAGTAACGCCTTTGCAAACAGAATTGACCCAGATCAGCAGGAGCCGTCTGATCAAGGTCTGCTCTGTTGCTTATGGAATATTATAGATTTTGTCAAAAGACATAGCTCCTTTCTAGAATACAGTGAAACCCCTCTAAACCGGGATTCTAGAAAAAGAAGAATTTAGCTACTTTTAGGCAGGTGGCTGCTTAATGCAGGGTAAAAGTCATGCAGAAAGCTCCTAGAGGAAATATAATAATAATATAAAAATAATGAATAGTCATGAAGTAACCAATTTAATAATTTATAAAAAATAAATTATTCATTTAGGAAAGGGTTAAGTAATGATGATTATAGACAAAAAATTAAACTTGGGAAATTGTGTGTTTGTTATTGCTTCCACGACCTGTTCGGTTGTTTTCGTGGAATTTTCGCGGCCGCGAGAATGCCCGAGGACGTCCGGGGTCGGCCCGGGCACTTGCTCTTGGCGAAATCAGTTATGGATGTTAAACATCTTTTGACGGCGTCTGATTTGTGTCATCTGATTACGTAATATAATCACGTCATGGATGGCGTATGCATTGGCGTCATAAGCACTTGACAATGGTATACTATTAATTAATGGAATTCCCAGTGTTTAAAAATAGTCTAAAGGTAAGTCTCAACCGCCTGAAAATTCATTTATCCATGTGATCTTTTGCTGACACAGTCGTATGTACATGATGCAGTTTGTCACTGATATCGTTAGTTCTAATCGATCTAAATCGTCAACTCGGTGAAATGGGGATGCATTTACCTACGAATTCCACATGCAGCCTTTTTGCACCAGAGCCAACGATTTTTGAATTTCAATTTCAATTTCCTATTGCAAGTAATGCATTGAAAGTAATACAGGAACTCACTCATCTGGGTCTACACTGCGTGTGGTAAAAAATCCTGCTTAGCACATTATCGGTTAACTCAGATCTGTTTATCACCAGTTGGTGCTTATGCAAAATTATTATGAAAGCATCACAAATTGTATATATGTTTTCTCTCTGTTGAGGGCCTCATGGAAGATTGGTCATAACCAAATGAGTACTCTCGTTAAATAAAGTCTGTATTATTATTATTATTATTATTATTATTATTATTATTATTATTATTAAACCATTTATGATGAATAAATAAATCACAATTGCTTGTCAAATGTGTCGATAAATAAGACCCTCCTGTTGAATGATGTGATGTTCCAATGATTCCTTTTACTAAAATACCATACAATGGGTGTTCTTCAAAAAGGCATTTAACCATTTACGTCTTTAATTCTTATTATGGCATATGGACACATACAGTAACTGTAGACTTAGAATTATAGTAATTCATCAGCAATCAGCAGAGCAACCCCTGGTCAAACGGATCCAACTGGAGTCATCTGACCTGTGTCTACTCCATATATATATACAAAGACGTGAAAAGCGTGTTTAAGAAGGAACGGGTTAAAAAGCAAGCGTTTTACCAGCAAAACATAATGAACATTAAATATAAATACCTTCTTTTATTTCTCTAACACGGCAGATTTTCCACCGTCGCAAGTGATATATGTACCGATATGTTATCATTCAGATTGAATGGTACCTCAACCAGCACAGTACGAACACCGGCGTTACACGAGCCCTAAACCACGTGAATTGCCACAGCGGAGTAACCCTGGCCGGCTCCGCCTTGAAGGCCGTCAGAACAGAAATCCTGACCCCCCAACACGGTGACAGGCCGTACGCTGATAACGTGGTCATAATGCTGGGTGACGGTCAGTATAATGACGACAAGATCGCCGCACAAGAGGCCACTCTGTTACACACAGTCAGCAAAGATGTGATCAATGTGGCGGTTAGCAATAGTAAGGAAATCATTTACATAGTAAATCCCCCTTAACCCTTTCGCTGCCAAACTCTGTCGTCTGCTAACTTTGTCGTCTGCTACAAAATTTTATTTTTTTGATTTTCTTCATTTTTGTTTCAAAATCAGTAACAGTGACAAACAGTTTGGATCCTGATGAGACGCCGAGTTACTCGGCGTCTCATCTGGATCCAAACTGTTTGCATAGGTAATAACAGATCCGGCATTGGCAGCGAAAGGGTTAATTCAGCCCTCACTTAGCCGTTTACCACTAAGCGCGATCTCACTGGCATTTGCAAACATATTAGATCAAGCTCGGAATCTGACCAATCAGATGCATCAGAATGATCACAGGCTCAAACAAAACGTTTTATAACATCGGGGCCAGCAGTCATCTGATATGGACGTAACGTCTATCTCATAGACTTCTTGAACCATCTACTTCATGAATATTAATGTAAAATTAAGTATATCATGAATATTAATGAGATGGACTTTTATACTGAAATATGAACTCAGGGAATTAAGCCTCGACAGAAACAGTACTCTGATATATATTGTTTCTCAAACAGACCCTGATCAGATGGTTCCTGTAGGAGCCGTTTGATCTAGTTCTACTCTGTTAACATGGGCATAAAAGTCATATCCATTATGGGCCCTGGGCCTACCTGGATCAAATGATTAATCCCTTGAGTGCTGAACTTTTAAAATGGTCCATTATGAAAGCATATAACTTACGAGAGGATTTGAATAACAAACAATGCAAACTCCGATCACTGGGTTCTTCTATAAACCATCTGATCTGGCTCTATACCTTTTGCAAATGATTCTATATTTTCAAAATTACCTTGTCCACAATACCATTATAAAAATTCAGCTGATTTAATCTTTACCCAAAAGGAGCATTAACTAGAGAAAAAGGGATTTTTCAGAATTGTGTAGTTTTGAAACCATTGTGATAAATAGAGCATTTGTTCCTGTGGAGCAAATGCTCTATTTATCACAATTGTTTCATAAACTGACTTTTACAGAAACGGCAATATGCGCGGGAATGAGTTAATATATAATGAAAGTATGACTATCTTATATTTAGCCTGCTATGGGCGGATGAGTGAATACCCATGCATTGGATTCAGATGAAGCTTGAAATTTGAACATGTAGTAGGTGAAAAATTCTGTAAAAATATTTTGCTAAGCGGGATAAAGGTTAACATTCATTATGTATTTACTGTAAATCCTCCCTCAATCGGACTTTTAAATAGTATCAGTGTCGATCTTTAACTCATTATCTCCTAGGCTATTTTTAGACCCAACCTTATTTAATTAATCTACCGAAAAGGAGCATTAACTAGAGAACTGGAAAAAATTTAGAATTTTGTAGTTTGAAACCATTGTGATAAATAGAGCATTTGCTCCTACAGGAGCAAATGCTCTATTTATCACAATGGTTTCATAATGTGAATTTTATAGAGGCGCAAAAATGCGTCACTAGGAGCAATGTGTTAAGAGAAGTGGCAGCTTACTGCAGGGTGAAAGTCAATGCAGAAAGCTCTTCTACTTTTACACACTAGTGACAGCCCTTGTCATTCGCGTGACACTCAGTTACTGGTTCCTCTATTTAAAACTCGAAAATAAAACAACTTAACCTTTACAGTGCGGATCACGAATCACGTCTGTCATGTTACACTTTTCTTTAAAAATCAGTAAATATTCACCATAAGTTTGATCTGTTCGAAATTTGGAATAGTCCATTTGGAAATTCAGCATTGTAAGGGTTAAAACAGGTAGGAGTTTAACCCATTACCTCATAGGCTATTTTAGACCCATTACATCATAGGCTAAATTTAAATCCAACCTCTTAGAATAAATCTACCGAAAAGGAGCCTTAACTAGAGAAAATGAAAATGTTAGAATTTTTTAGTTTGAAACCATTGTGATAAACAGAGCATTTGCTCCTATAAGAGCAAAAACTCTATTTATCACAATGGTTTCAACAAGTGAATTTTGCAGAGGCGTCAAAAGGCGTCAATATGAGGGAATGCGTTAAGCATGTACCCAATACGTGCACGCCGTTGGACGCCTTTGCAGAGTAGACCCAGATCAGGCAACTCATGGTTTATGAATATTCATGAGGTAAATATTTAAGAAGACGTCAATGTTCCAGCAGCAACAATATTCACCGTCTCCTTCAATTTGTCCCGTATGTTTCAGATATAGACAAGACAAAACTAAGTGCCATAGCAACAGACAACCACCACGTGATTGGCGTCCATGGATACAGTGAGCTTTTTCACAATGTGCATAATGTCGCTCATCTTATTTGTTCGTAACATACTGTATATCGTGTTACTCTTTTGTTCCCTTTCGTTTTTAGTTTAATCTTTAGTCTGCTGTGGGGGATGAGTGAATATCTATGCAAACAGTTTGGATGCAGATGAGACGCCAAGTAACTCGGCGTCTCATCAGGATCCACACTGTTTGATACCCTGATTGCATTTTGGTAGACACGTTGATTTTTACTTGAAATTTGAAAATGTAGTAGGTGAAAATTTCTGTAAATATAATTTGCTCAGCAGGCTAAAGGTTAACTTATTCACTGTAAATACCGAATCTATGATAGCCTATTGCAAACTGGCTGAATCCAGACGAGACGCCGAGTAACTCGATGTCTCATCAATGTCCAAAATCCAGATTTTATTATCATCTGGTTTTGTTGTATAGCTCTAGATCGTATGCGACACATTTGACTTGGCTTCTGGTCAAAGTCATCACTTTTCGCAAAGCCCTGGAGAATTGTTTCTCTCGGGGCTTGGATCACAAATAATTTATGCATTTTTTTTCACTGTAAAACATCTTTAATGCACCCATCGAGAGAATTGCTATTATTGGGCTTAACCCTTGAAGTGATGAATAGTCATGTCAGAAAGAATGCCAGTATGAATAGTAATTGCCTGATTTTTTTATAATACCATTATGAACAAGGGCATATTTACAATGGCAGAAACTCTAGAATCAAATCTACATTATTTCATACAAAGCATATATAGCAGACCCTGATTAGACATTTCCTTTAAGAGCAATCATTCTGCTCTGATTCTACATGTACATAGTTTGCAATTACGTAAAAAAAGATAAGTAGTAAAACCTCTCTATAACGGCCACTAAATTGTGTTAATTAGTTGGTCTTTAGGGCAGGTGGCTGCTTAAAGCAAGGTAAAAGTAAAACAGAACGCTCCTGTAGGAGCGTTCTGTTTTACTTTGACCTTGCTTTAAGCAGCAATCTGCCTTTAACACAAAATACTTGATGTAATTTATCGGCCGTTATAGAGAGGTTTTACTGTAGTAGTTCATGGTAGTTGGTCATTTCCATTGGTCTGTATTATTAACCCTTTACACCCTGGTTGCAAATCTGTTATTGGATCATCTATGCAAAAAGTACTGGGCCCAATGTTATAAAACGTCTGCGTCTGAGATCATTCTCAAGTATTTGATTGGTCAGATTCTGAGCTTGCACATGGTTATAAAACGTCTGAGTCTGAGTCTAAGATCATTCTCAAGTATCTGATTAGTCAGATTCTGAGCTATCTCAAAATCTGACCGATCAGATACTTGAGAATGATCTTAGACTCAGCCGTTTTATAACCTTGGGCCATAAAGGGGGAAATAGCTACATGTACCATTAGAACTGCAGTAGATTAAGCTGTCATTTTCAAACAGTATTGACCCAGATCAGACGGTTCCTAAAGGAGTCATCCGACCAGGGTATTTTCTGTCAAATCTTCCTAGCAAATGTAGCCGTCTGATTTGGGTCTACCCTGTTTGCAAATGCGTGAAACGGCGTTGTTTATATGTAGGAAAGGGTTAAACACGGATAGACCATTCCCTTTTGAATATTAGGCATACTATCATTTAACCCTTTATCCCAGGGAGGCACGTTCTGAAGATTTTGCAAAAACAGAACACACAGATCAGGGTCTATTTTGTTGCTTATGAAATTAATATAGATCCGATTTAACAGTTTCTACTCCGACCGGTTTCTATACGTCATTATAAAATCAAGAAAAACATATTCCTGATATTATTATTTCTCACATGAATATTCAAAAACTCAAATGATATTAAAAACAAAAAGAAACAACTTGACAACAACCTTTTATTCCAAAACATAACATGAAACAAATAGTTCACATGTCAACGAATTAAATGCTTCTTAACCCGTTCCTTCATATAAATGCGTTTTCACGCATTTCAGAACAGAGTATCCCCCGATCAGACGGCTCCTATAAGAAGCCGTCTGATCAGGGTCTGCTCTGTTGCTAATGGAATATCAAAGATCTGTTTCTTTACTTTCTAAAAAGTTTTCCACCTTCCATATATCATATTTTGTTCATGATTATTCAGTAGGTATTGACATTCAGAATAAACATTGAACAGGGAAAGGGTTAACCCTTTCCCTGTTCTATGTTTATAACAAATTTACATACCTACTGAATATTCATGAACAAAATAGCTATGTATACAGAAATATGGTAGGTGGAACATTGTAGCCATTTTAGAAAGCAAAGATTTTTCAAAGTCTGTTAGCAAACAGAGCAGACCCTGATCAGAAGGCTCCTCTTGGAGCCGTCTGATCTGGGTCTACTCTGTTTGCAAATGCGTGAAAACACGTTTATATGAGGGAAAGGGTTACGTACTACAGTTTAATCCTGAAACGCTGTAAGAAAACTATGGTGACATAGTTATGCCTCCACATAACATTATCTGTATAACGTTCGCGAACAGGTTCGTTCGTCTTACTGTTTTCGTAAAAATTGATCTGATATTATCATGACATAGTACCACAACTTATGCATGACATTTTTTGATAATTCGCAATTATTAGTTAGCTATTATTAGTCATGCGACCACCTAAAACAGGTATAATTATGGGTGGTAGAGGCAGGTGGTAGCTTAATGCCGGACAGAAGTAATGCAGAAAGCTCCTAGATCTGCATTATTTTTTACCTGCATTAAGCAACCACCTGCTTAAAAAGACACGCATGTTTATTCATTAAGTGGTCGCATTAGAGGGGTTCTACTGTATTGCAATATGTTGCTCCATGATAGAGTGACTCTGTGCACGTGCTACACTTAAACTTTGAACGCAGACTTTCCAAAGTAGAATGACCAATCAAGAAAGTCCCTTCAGTATGTAAGGGCATGAATGAGTCCTCTAGATGTCACCTGATATAGGACAACCATGTTTGCAAATTCCAGTTGACTCTTGTTCCGCATCCAAATAGTTAAACCTTACAACGCTGACTTTTTAAATGGACTATTCCAAAATTCAAACAGGTCAAGCTTATGGTGAATAATTAGGGACTTTTCTAAAGAAAATTGTACCATGACAGACGGTAAAGACCCTATATGGCATCCCATCCTCTCATCTGGGTCTACATTGTTTGCAAAGGACTTTAGTGACTCGTGTCCTGCACAGTAAAGGTTAAGTGTAGTCACTGTTGGTGTTCTCTATTTAAAGTGTTGATCCATCACGATCAGTATATTGTTCATACAAGATAGTATTATGTTTCACCACATTCGTTCCTTGTTCCATAAAATTAAAGCTTTGAATATGGGAAACAGGTGCACCGGCATGTTGAAACAGTGAAGACTCAGATCAGAGAGTTGTCAGAGATGAATCATTCCACTCTGAATGGTCCGCATTCAATACGTTAACGTCGTTTTTGTTTAATTAGGTAAATATTAACCCATTTGCGTCCAATGGACTCTCCCATGCTTATATATTGGATTAGTCATTTTTTTATCTAAAGGATGCCTGGTCTAAATTTTCATTTTCGTTTTATATTGAAATTCCTATCAGCAAACGGTGTAGACTCTGATCAGACGTCGCATTAGGCGGCGTCTGATCAGAGTCTACACTGTTTGCCTATATCCCATATATGGGGTCGTGGGCACAAATGGGTAAATTTCAGAATTGTTCCCACAAATCAATGAATTGTAACAACTGCTTGGTGTCCACCACACCATCCGCCAAAGTGATATATTGTTCGCCAAAATAGATTTAGCCAATGGAATACGGTATTTATCAAACATTTGTAGTGAAAACTGTCGTCATGGTTACATTATAAGCTAACAAGAACACCACATGCTTTAATCATTTACAACATAGTATATCCAGATCAGTAAGAATCGTCTGATATGGGTCTGTTCTATTTGCGTTTAACTTAATGTAGAATAGGCTCGTTGTGCCAAGGGTAATATCAAGATATGGTATAACCCCTCCAATGCGACCACTTAATGAACAAACATGGCTGTCTTCATAAGCAGGTGGTTGCTTAATGCAGTACGAAAGTTATGCAGAAAGCTCATATAGGAGCTTTCTGCATAACTTTCGTCCTGCATTAAGCTCCACATGCATTTTCCACTGTGAATTACGCCCCTTTTTGGCGGTTGCATTAGTGCGGGGTTTACTGTATGGTATTCCTTCATGTTAACATCTCGTTTTCTCATATAAGGGATAAGCAGACCACATTTTGTAGAAACAAAATGTTGATTGAAAAGTTATAAACGATGCAAATTGGACACGAACAAAAGAATAAGGTGAGGGGAAATATATATATACAGTTGAACTTCGATATCTCCAACTCAGATAACTCGAACTTCGAGATAACTCGAACAAAAAGTTAAGTCCCTCCAAAACTTACAATACAGAATTTCTCTAAAATGTATCACTACATATATCTAGAAACACATGTTACAGCTTAATACAGGTCTAAAGTAATGCTGAAAGCTCCTACAGGAGCTTTCAGCATTACTTTAGACCTGTATTAAGCTGTGGCCTTGAGAAATGGTTCAGGTTAGATATCGGATAACTCGAACTTCTGTTATCTCGAACTAATTTGTATTGTCCTTTGAAGTTCGAGTTATCGAAGTTCAACTGTAGTAATGAGAACATTGAACTTATGTGAAGAGGGGGGGGGGGGGGGGCAAGAACATGGGGCCATTTAAAATACTGACTGTATAACGATAGAATATGTAGGAAAAAGATCGGGGATGATTTGTTTTCCACAAAATGAAAAAATAAACTACTTCCCAAAAACACAACAACATCCAGTACCCGCTAAGGGCTTCTACAAATATGACCATTGACGTGACAAGGCATTATTTTCTACAAAATGATCATAGCTATCACAAAAAAAACAATAACAAAAACATGTGGATTATTTTAAATAGAGGAAAACTTCGAAGTGATCATTTCGGTCTTTTTACATAGTAAGCAAACAAAAACACCACATTTTTTAATTCTTTACCTAATAAGTACACATTCTAACGGCTTTTCAAACAGAGAAAATGCATATCAGAGGCTCTTGTAGCCCTCTGATCAGTGTCTGTTCAGTTTGCTATATTTTTCAAAATTCTTTAAAGGTGACCTTTTAGTTTTACATCAATATTAGGGAATGGGCTAATGACTAAATGCTATTAAACTCAGTCAATGCAATATAAAGTTATGACCCGAACAACATTAGAGGAAGGCACAAAGGGACACACACATGACATATACACAGATGAGACCAATAAACCATGTTAACCGGAACTACTATTCACAGATTCTGTTTCTGTCTCAGTTGTGCCATCTGTTTCTGGTGTGTTAGTTGCTTTTCTTAACTCTGTGATAAACTTGATACTTTCCATTTCAGTCTCGGACAGTTCCTCCCCGTCCTCTAATACGTCGTCCTTGAACTTCTTCAGTCTTTGTATTGCCGCTGAAGCAACTTCTAGAATCTCTTCCGTCACACTCTTCCTCGGAAGTGTGTTTGCCGGTGCGTCCAGAAAGTCTGCACTCTGGCGACGTTTTTCTGTCAGATAATATACACAAGTTTTAATACTTTACCTCATAGAAAACGTATGTTGACATATTGCAAACAGAGTCGAACGAGATCAAACATATTTTACTTACAAAGGATCTTAACTCATTCAACACTATAACATTTAGTTTTATTAAGCATTGCAAAGATTGTTCCATACTTTGAACTTCATACAGTCTGGATCCTGTTGAGACATCGAGTCACTTGATTTTACTTTGGAAAGTCTTTCGCTTCACACTTTTCCCCATAAATATGTGTGTCAAAATAATGAGCTCATGAATACTAATTAGATTATTTATTATAATAGTACATGGGCACGGGATATTTTAGCCATGACAGAAACTTAAGAATCATATCTATATTATATCATATGCAAACACAACAGACCCTGATCAGAGGGCTCATATAAGAGCCGTCTCAACTGGGTCTTCTCTGTTTGCAAAGGCGCAGAAAGGAGTATTTATGGAGTAAAGGATTAACACAGCATACAATAAAACCCTCTAAAGCGACCAATGTATGAATAAACATGGGTATCTCTAACAGTAGGTGCATGCTTAACCCATTACCTCATAGGCTATTTTTAGATACAACCACTTTGAATAAATCTACCGTAAAGGAGCATTATCTAGAGAAAAGGAGAATTTTGTAGTTTGAAACCATTGTGATAAATACAGCATTTGCTCCTATAGGAGCAAATGCTCTATTTATCACAATGGTTTCACAAAGTGACTTTTACAGAGTCGTCAAAAGCCGTCAATATGAGGGAATGGGTTAAGACAGAACAAAAGTAATGCAAAAAGCTCCTGTAGGATTTATATACGCCTGCTGCGTATGAAGGAAAGTGTTAATTTTAATACGATAATAGACCAAAGAAACGCCAAATTGTAAGACATACATATCACTTTTACCTGTGTTTGGGTGAGTTCTATTTATGAGTAATGCATTAGATTGAATGATGATAAAGTGTTGATCAGTTTGTTTACAGTTTGCAATTCACCAGAGCATTTTCTAGTGTCCTAACTTATGTGACAAACCGTGTAGAACCTGATCAGGCGACGCGTTGAAAACGTGAACCGTTGATCTCGTTAACACTGTTTGTAAAGACTTTATGTTTGATTTTGTATAGTGGGACTCGTCGTTAAACGTACGGCATGACATTTCTCTTACCGTTTTGTTTGTGGAAACTATTGCCAATACACGACAGTATGTGACAACCTTCCAGTTGTATCTCGTTGTCTTCCGAGTTCGCTTTCAATGACTTTGATACAGCATCACAAACATTCTGTATCATCTTCCCTCGGATCAGATCTGCAAAATTGAAATAACACAGGATATTATATTATGTGTGAAAACTCACATAGCAGTTAATTAACCCTTCTCTTGCTGAATTTTAAAATACATTTCTCCTTCTTTGCCCATGCCCTGTTGTATTATTACATATATCTTCACTGTGTATAAGTATTTCGCTGTGCAATCACTGCTGTGGAGTGCACTGATTGCATAATCAACTTGTAAATAGTGCAGACCCTGGTGAGACAGCTCCTGCAGGAGCTGTCTCATCTGGGTCTTCACTATTTACAGGTAGGTATACTGACGTGAAAAGCAAGCGAGAAGTTAACCCTTTCCTTCATATAGATGCTTTTTACGCCCTTTCCCAGAGCAAACGGCTTGTGTAGGAGCCGTCTGATCAGGGTCTGCACTGTTTGCATATGAATATACAGTAAACCCTTTCCATAACGGCCACTAAATTAAATTGTGTTAATTAGTTGGTATTTAGGACGGGTGGCTGCTTAAAGCAAGGTGAAAGTAAAACAGCACGCTCCTACACCTGCCTTTAACACAAAATATTTGAAGTAATTTAGTGGCCGTTATAGAAAGGTTTTACTGTAAGTATACTAGATCTTACTCTACAATTTCACAAATACCAAAATCATGTGTACATAGTTATGCCATAATAAAATGCAGCAATGTCATTATTTCTGGAAAAAAAATATTGATTAGGGAATTGGTTAAATCTTCTCTTAACCCGTCTCTTGCTGAATTTTAAAATACATTTCTCCTTCTTTACCCATGCCCTGTTGTATATCGCTGTGTAATCACTGCTGTGGAGTGCACTGGTTGCACAATCAACTTGTAAATAGTGCAGACCCTGATGAGACAGCTCCTGCAGGAGCTGTCTCATCTAGGTCTTCACTATTTACAGGTAGGTATATTGACGTGAATAGCAAGCGAAGGGTTAATAAATATTGAAAATTATGACATTATGAATATCAATTAGATGATGTTTTATAATGGCATATGTACACGAGAATATTCGACCATGCTGGAACCTGTACAAATAAGCCTGTTTTATAACATAAGCAAACATAGCAGTCCCTGTGCATACAACCTTCAGTTTGCAAATGCGTACAGTCGTTTCAAAGAGAAGAGAAATGGTTAACCCTTATGCTCAACAGGAGTCGTCAGATCTGGGTCTATTCTGGTTACTTAGGCGTATAAAAGCGTATTTATGGAGTAAAGAGTTAAGTCATAATTCTTACGAGCCTTGAAAATGCGATTAAGGGCAGAGAAAATATTCTGTATCTTAGTGCTAATTTGCCTTTAAAATGCCATCGATTGCAGAAGAATTTTCAGCATTTAAAAAAAACCATTTAAATGTCTTAACCATAACGCCTTGAAAATGATCTTAATTTGAAGACCAGGGTCCATGCTTATAAAATGTTTAGTTGAGTCTGAGAACGTTCTCAAGCCTTTGATTGGTCAGATTTGAGCCAAAGGCTCAAATCTAACCAATCAAAAGCTTGAGAACTCAAATCTGACCAATCAAAAGCCTGAGAACGAAACTCAGACTCAACTAAAAGCTTTATAAGCATGGACCCAGTCTTGAAAAAATGCTTTAGTGTCTTATCACTTACCAGCTTTGAAAATGTTCTTAATTACACCCAGACAGACACATTGTATTTTGGCGTTGTTCAGATGGACTTTCATGCACTCCAATATTATCTCTAGGCAGCCCAGTTCCTTTAACAAATCCAATCCAGACGCTGAAACAATATTGTAATGTTTAATACACAAGTGCCTGTTGTGTTTGAATACAAGAGTTACACAATGATATAAATTCTACAAATTCAATGCTACGAAGTACAGTAGAACCTGTCATAATTTTATTCCATAGATAAACCTTTTAACGTACATGTATTTTCAAACAGAGCAGAACCAGACCAGTCGTCTGTTCAGGACCTGCTCTGTTTGCTTATGAAATACATGTAATATATTTCTGAATCTACAGTTCTTTGTCATGGCCAAGGTTTCCTGTGTCCATATGACGTTATAAAAATTAATCTCTTTAAATTGTACATGATGTTATTATTTCTTACTTAAAAATGTACAACAAGAAACGCCAGAAAATGTAAACTTCTACAGATATCCCAATATTAAGACATTTCGTAATTTCCCATCACCTTTTAGACTTAAGTGTAGCTGTCAAAAAGCTCTTCTACGCTACAACAGTGAACATGTGCCAACAATCCTGGCAAAGGATTTCGATTGTCTGCCATAAAGTTTCATAGTCCTTAAGCTAATTGGTGCATATGAGCTGTCTGACAATGCCTGCTCGCTTGTAAAAAAAATATCGTAATGTACGGCGATACCAACTTCCACTTGCGATCTTCGAACTTTAGAACTTCCGATAAATCATACCGTTTGAAGTTAACCCTTTCCCTATTCTACGTTTATTACAAATTTCAATACCTACTGAGTATTCATTTACAAAATAGTTATAAAGAAATATGGAAGGTGGAACATTGTAGACATTTTAGAAAGCAAAGAAACAGGCCTATCAAATTCTATTAGCAAACAGAGCAGACCCTGATCAGACGGCTCCTCTAGGAGCCGTCTGATCTGTGTATACTCTGTTTGCAAACGCGCGGAAACACGTTTACATGAGGGAAAGGGTTAACCTTATTTGTCGCATGCTGTGGTGCGTTCATAATTGCGGTAATATGAATTTTAATGACTGTCGTAAATAAGGACCAACGACAAGGTTGGTCATAGTTGTTGATTGGTCATCCTGTATCAATACATCGACTGATCCAGTATCGACGTTATACCGATATATCGACGTGCGTTGTGAACAGGAATGAATTAAAGAGAAATTGAAACCCAAACTTCTCTATATTTGTTTATCACACAACGATAAGGGCGTGTCAAGCAGATCATACATTAAAACATTGCAGATCCTAACCAGAGAATTCCTTCAGGAGCTTACAATATAAAATATAATTACAGGCGAAAGAAAAGTTTCATTTTATAACGAAGTAGTTTTTAAAAAATGTATCGATACATGTACCTCTAAAGTGTGTATCGATACATCGACTGGAGCATGATATCGATGATACATTGACATTTAAAGCAAAGATGACGGTCCTAAAATATGCTACAACCCGTCGTAGGAGCTTTCGCAAAAAGGGACCATGTACATTACCATTATCTCACCTGAAGCGGACAGATAGGAAATGGTTCCACAGCAAATAACTTGCATGTTTTCGCTATTGATGTGCTGTCTCATCGATGTAATAAGTACTGATGTCACTCCCCTCGATAATAGCTCAAAATCATCAGCTGGATAATAGTAGTAATAGCAGTATCAGTATAGCCAGTGTAAATTGATTTACGTTGGTTATATAAATGAAAAAGTAGTAAAGTCAAGCAGGAAAAGCCACTCACAAAACGCCACCATCACCAAAACACCTACAGAAAGCATAGCAATTTATACTCATATACACACACATACAGTAGAAAGCCACACACAAGACGCAATCACCACCAACACACCAACAGACAGCATGTCACAACCAAACACACAACCAAACACACTCAAACACACGAGAAGAACACAGAAAACACCAACAGATACACAAGCACCAGAGACAAACATGAACAAAACACAAGCACAAAGACACAAGACAAACAAAAGTAAGAGTGACAAAGAGAGAACCGCCTTGGCACGGTCAGTAGCAAAATCGCCACTGGGGGATTAAACCGGTTTACGGACGTCCTAACCTCACACTTATCTCAAAGTCACCCTAGCTAAACAAACATTGTAAATAAAGGTATCCCCGCCGGGCTTCCCCACAACATAGAAGACAGTAATCACAGTACAAAATATAAAACATAGCATAACAACTGTGAAAGTCCGTCAAATATGTACTCAATGACTTTGCTGTAAGGTGCAAAGAAACGCATTGGATTTAGAACAATTCCTGCAAGAGGAAGAACAAACTGGTTTAGTCAAGACGATGCAGTTCGGACCAATGCCGGGCTGTAAAACAGGTGACAGCTTAACCCTTTCACCGCTGATGTTGCATAAATGCACCACGACAAATAGTGCAGTCCCAGATCATTTGTCTCAAACTCTATTTCTTTATATGTTCTTTATTCCTTTGAAGTTTGCATTTATTTATCTTATGTTCTTGTTTTAGCGAATGATTTAAAAACTTGGATTGCAGACGACAATTAGAAATTTGGCACCGAAAGGGTTAAAGTTAACACGCTTTGATTAATAAACTGTTGATTTACTAAGTTAAGATCAAAGAGCAAAAAAAAAGAAAACAAAAGTAAATGAAATACATACAATCAAAAGAAGACGAACTATGCGTATACATGCACGTATATTACACACAAGAGAGGGTATTGGATAGGGCGGACGGAGATCAATGTGGAAATAAAGTTATTGGACAAATTATAAATTATAACAGTGCTTTAGTACACGTAAATAAATCAGTTATCGGATATTTTTGTTTGCATAATGTACATCTGGACTGCTTCGAACATCTAACGATTGGTTGTGTTAGGTAGGGATTCACCTCCAAATAAAATCTTATGCTAGGAAACCGCAGAATATCGGGAGAAGGATTCGTTTATCCCTTTCCCTAAAATAAACATGTTTTCGCGCATTTGCTAGAGGAGCCGTCTGATCAGAGTCTACTCTGTTTGGTAACAGAATATGATAGATTTGTTTCCTTGCTTTCTAAAATGTCTACAATGTTCCACCTTGCATATATCTTTGTAATTATTTTGTTAATGAATAATCATTAGGTATTGAAATTTGAATTAAACATAGAACAGGGAAAGTGTTAAGCATATCCTACTGTCGATATAAAGCGGACAGACAAAGAAGAAATGATAAGCATTCTCGACATCTTCGCAGATACAGATAGGGACGAGTCTACTATGCCTTTAACTCTTCGCTTGCTATTCACGTCAATATACCTACCTGTAAATAGTGAAGACCCAGATGAGACAGCTCCTTCAGGAGCTGTCTCATCAGGGTCTGCACTATTTACAAGTTGATTGTGCAACCAGTGCACTCCACAGCAGTGATTGCATAGCGAAATACTTGCACACATTGAAGATATATGTAATTATACAACAGGGCATAGGCAAAGAAGGGGAAATGTATTTTAAGATTCAGCAAGAGAAGGGTTAAGATAAATGTCTTCATTTAGTGACCTGCAATTACGTAACATTGTGTGATGGGTATGAGCATATCTTTCTCCTGTATAAAAATAGTTAGGTGTTTGTTTTAAATCAATGTTGAGATTCTTTTTAAAAAATAAATTCAAGCGTTAGAGAGTTTCTGACTTCATGTGAAAGGTCATTCCTAGATCGTATGGTTTTAGGAAGAAAGGGATTTTGGTAACGAGAAGTCCTAGAGGCTGATATACGAATGTTGTCTGAGTTTCGAAGGCTATATTGAGAGTTAGCACCTGCTAGAGGAGGTAATAGGTGCAGTAGATAACTGGTAGAAATACCAAGGACCATTTTGTATAAAATAATAGGTCTGTGTTTCTGCCTTCTATTTTCGAGGCTTTCCCAGCGAATTTCTGATTTAACCCATTTGTGCCCAGTGTATTCTTCCTTGTTTATATATTGGATTAGTCCAGTTTTTATCTAAGGGGTGTCTGACTTAAATTTTCAATTTCGTTTTGTTTTATATTGAAATTCCTATCAGCAAACAGTGGAGACTCTGATCAGACGCCGCACTATGCGGCGTCTGATCAGAGACTACACTGTTTGCCTACGTCCTATATATGGGATCATGGGAGCAAATGATTTAAGTTTATCTAATGAAATTATTTTAGAGACACCAAGTGCACCAAGTCATTTTGAATCTTGTCCTATTCGGCTTTTTCGTAGTCCGTACAGTTATCCCACACCACGTCTGCATATTTTAAAAGTGGTAGAATAAAGGATATATATATGACCTCGAACGGCTTTCTACTAAGTGTGTATTTGAGCTTTGGCATCATATTTATTCGCCGCCAAGCAAACCAAACCCTAAATTGTGATCCCTCGTTAGAATCGTCTCTAAAGAGTGGTCACAGTATAGGGTTTGGTGGAGAAATGATGATTTGAGTATTTGGGTACGCACCATTATCTATAGTTCTGTTTTAGAGTTAATAATATGCAACTAGCCAATGCTCCGATCCGGTAGTAACTCATCCCTTTTATTTCTTTGGAGAAACCGAGTATAAGATGTACACACTTACCTAGTGCAACTTGAGCAATAATCTTACAGCCCTCCACCTGTATATCAATGTCGTCAAAGTCCTGGAGAATATGAAGCACCTTCTGTAAGGCTGACTGGTTGAAGATTTTCTTGCATTCCTTTCCTACAACATGGAATTGAGAAGATATAAATGAAAAACTAATCTTATCAGATTATTGCCATTTTACTTCAGTTAAATATAATCTGTGTCTTGCCAATGCCATGAATTCATAACGACATGTTTGCTATGAGTTCATAACGACCGACTTGGTGCAACTGTTTCGCTGACAATGCCGCATCTGTGATTACCTATGCAAACAGTAGTTGGACCCAGATGAGAGTTACTAACAGATCATATCAAATACATGTTTAGATAGTTCATTAGAGATTTTATGAGAGCATATCGTCATAGCGGCTCACCTGTTTGAGTTCATAACAAAAACCTGATATCGATACATAAAGATATGCCTGTTTGGATTTGATATGTATTTTCACAATGATAATTCTACTTTGATTTATGGAGATGTTGTTTTAGTAACTAGTAAAGTAGAGTCTAGTTAATGCGGCCGCACCATTTTACTGACAGGGGAGTCTGTTGCTTATATTAACATTTTCCCTGTTCTGTGTTTATTTCAAATTTTGATAACTACTGAATATTCATGAACAAAATATAAAAGGTGCAAACTTGTAGCCATTTTAGAAAGTAAAGAAACAGAATTTTCAAATTCCATTAGCAAACAGACCAGACCCTGATCAGACGGATCCTATAGGAGCCGTCTGATCTGGGTCTACTCTGTTTGCAAATGCGTGAAAAGACGTTAATATGAAGGAAAGTGTTAAAGCAGGACAGAAATGATAGAGAAAGTTCCTATAGGAAATGTGTTCACCAAAGTGTCAAACAGCTTAGATCCTGGTGTTACACGATGCCTTATCTAAACCCCAAGCTGTTTGTCAGGTCGCGTATAGCAGACAGGTTGTCAGGTTAACTCTTCGCTTGCTAATCGCGTCAATATACCTACCTGTAAATAGTGCAGACCCATATGAGACAGCTCCTGCATGAGCTGTCTCATCAGGGTCTGCACTATTTACAAGTTGATTGTGCAACCAATGCACTCCACAGCAGTAATTGCACAGCGCAATACTTGTACACAGTGAAGATATGTGTAATTATACAACAGGACATGGGTAAAGAAGGAGACATGTATTTTAAAATTCAGAAAGCGAAGGGTTAATAAAGAATTGTCTCCTTTATACAGAAACGTTAATTGATATCAACGATTTACGAAATACATACCTGCTAGGAGTATGTTCTCGTAGAAACTACAAACACTACGGGCAACATCGGTGTCCGTGGACATTGATTGTCTGAGGTAAAGCAAAGTGGACTCCACACTCTCGAGGGCAACCACATTCATGCCTAGACAAGATAAATATAGTAAAACGTCACTAATCTGAACTTCTACTTAAGAAGAATTGAGACCTATATAGACCGGTGATTGCTTAATGCAGGATAATAGTCATGTTGAAAGCTCCCGGGGGAGCTCTCTGCATGACTTTCACACTGCATTAAGCGGTCACTTGTCTTAACCCATTCCTTTATACAAACGCATTTGAACACATTTGCAAACAGAAAAGAACCAGATAAGACGGACCCTGTGACACAAAAAATGTCTTATGTCTTTTGCATTTCTACTTTTGCTTTCGAAGGATCACCCATTTCCAGAATTTATGAGACGCAGAGTTACCCTGGGTCTTATATGGATCCATGTTAAGAACATTAACGACTCGTTTCCCCATTCCTTCATATTGACGCCTTTTGACGTCTCTGTAAAAGTCACTTTTGAAACTGTTGTGATAAACAGATTATTAAAAAATACTGTTCCATAGGAGCAAATATTCTATATATCAAAATGATTTCACAACTATACAATTCTAAAAGTTTCCTTTTTCTAGTAAATGCTCCTTGTCGGTAGATTTTTGTCAAAGCGATTGTGTCTACAAACGGCCAATGAGGTAATGGGTTAACCCTTTCCCTGATGTAAGCGCATTTTGACTCATCTGCAAACAAAGTAGACCCAGATAGGAGCCGTCTGATCAGGGTCTGCTCTGTTTGCTTGTGATGTAATATAGGTCTAATTCAACAGCTTCTGCCTGAGCCAAAATTTCCTGTGTTCATATGCCATTTTAAAAATATATCTTATTGATATTTATGACGTCATTATTTCCTACATGAATATTCATCAGGGAAAGGGTTAAGTAGCTGATATTTCAGCATCCCGTTTACCATTACCCTGATACCAAAAGTTACAAAAGAATGGACACTTTAGTTGTGCCTTTCTTTATGTTTATCTAATCTTATGCTACAAAAGATATGATGACTGATAAAACACTAATATGCTGCTATATTTATTTATTTCAAATTCGTACAAGCTTTTCAGGAACTATGTGTCAAGTGCCACACAACTTGGATATCTGGCCTATTTGGATATAGGCTGTTTGAAACCTCTAGTCAGTTTGTGACCAGGACATAAAGGGTAACATTAATAGATTGCCAGAAAGATTGAACTATATA
This sequence comes from Azorinus chamasolen, assembly GCA_963576725.1. NCBI lineage: Eukaryota > Metazoa > Mollusca > Bivalvia > Cardiida > Solecurtidae > Azorinus > Azorinus chamasolen. Next base: position 54,454,511 of record OY755248.1, read on the forward strand.
TACATTAAAGCTACCCCATATTTCACTAACACAGGAGTCTTTTAAAGCAGATGGTAGCTTAATGCAGAGCAAAAGAAATACAAAAAGTTCCTACTAGAATTTTTGCATATAATGTTTGTCCTGCATTAACCCATTGCTTCATATTGACGACTTTTGACGACTCTGTAAAAGTCTCTATTTATCACAATGGTTTCAAACAACAAAATTCTAAAATTTTCCTTTTCTCTAGTTAATGCTCCTTTTCGGTAGATTTATCCAAAGACGTTGTATCTAAAAATAGCCTATGAGGTAATGGGTTAAGCTACGACATTATTAAAATCCAGAATTAGACTTCTTTTGAATGGTCGTATTACGTATTACGAAGGCTTTACTGCCTTGAACTCGGAGATGGTCGTAGACTCGATTCTTACCACGGCGTGGGAGATTCGCTAGGCAGGTGCAGCCAAAGGTCAAAATATCTTCGAACTTGGAGAAGCTCTTCAGTGTCATGGATATCACCTGTATGCCACTCTCCTCCGCGACCCACCAGCAACCCCTGTCTACAATATTGAAAGAGGTTAAAATTTAAACACACCTTTTCACGCCCTTACAAACATTGTAGAACCTAGTCAATGGGCTCCTATAGCAGCTGTCTGATCAGGGTCAGCACTGTTTGTTTACAAAGTAGAGTAAAACCTCTCTATAACGGCCACTAAATTACATCAAGTATTTTGTGTTAAAGGCATGTGGCTGCTTAAAGCAAGGTGAAAGTAAAACAGAACGCTCCTATAGCTGCTTAAAGCAATAGAGAATAGATTAAAGCAAGGTGAAACTAAACCAGAACCCTCCTATAGGAGCGTTCTGTTTTACTTTCACTTTGCTTTGAGCAGCCACCTGCCCTAAATATCAACAAAATAACACAATTAAGTGGCTTTATAGAGAGGTTTTACTGTTATATATGTCTGATTGTTCAGTGTGCACCAAAGCCAACAGTCTTCACCTAAAGCATGTTTATGATGTTATTATTCTTACAGGATTACTCATGGAGTACTATTAATAAATTCGTCCAAATGTTTATTTGTAATATTACTTATATCGGATAATAATGAGAAGTAAGGATGCCCACTGCTCCGGGTCTACACTGTTTTCCTATTTTTTGTTTATATCATTACAATTATCATTTCATCCATAGCTATTGTATCTGTCATCGTTGTTCTCATATAATTATAGCATCATCATCATCATCAGCAGCAGCAGCAGCAGCAGCAGGAGAGAAGTAATAGCAGTTTCATTAGATATTCCCTAGACAAACTTTACGTTACAAGAAAATTAGAGTTATCGACCGGTGAAATCGGTGAAACTTGATCAAACATGAGCATTAGAGCATTGAGGACCCGCGTCCCTCACCATCAGACAGCATGCTTAGTGAAATATGTGAACAACTGGTTTTAAACAACAGCAGGCATACAGGGACAACGTTTCTATTGTGTGATTATAATTGGACCAGTTGTTTAGGAGAAGTGGACCTTTAACCTTAAAACCTCTCTAATGCAACCACAAAATGATATCTAATTCTTGGTCATGCAGGCATGTGGTAACTTAATGCAGGGCGAAAGACATGCAGAAAGCTCCCATAGGAGCATTACTTTGGCCCTGCATTAAGCAGTCAAACGTTTTTAAACACTCAAGTACATTCGTTGAGTGATTGCTTTAGAGGGATTTACTGAAATTGTTAGCGGCGCATGATGAACGACGACGGGTTGACGATGGCGGGCGAAGACGGACAACGGACACAGTACTACCACAGTTGTTCACATTGGAACTTCGTGTGAGAAAAGTTAAATATTGAAACGTTTGTTTAACTACCGAACTTACCTGACTCCAGTAAGTTACAAAGTAGTTTCAATGCGTTCAGCTGTAGAGTTCCGTCCTCCATGAAGTTTGTCATAGCTTGGAGTACCGCGTGCACAGCGCCGTTCTTGAGTATTCGGTATTTGTTGTCCATAACTATTTAAGAATATTAACAATAATGATACCATGTCTTAGTACATATATTTATTTGTTGTCCATTAAAAAAAAAATAACATAGATGATGACATGTCATATTGTATATATGTATTTGTTGTCCATAACTATACAACAATATTAACAATAATGATACCATGTCTAAGTACATATATTTATTTGTTGTCCATAACTATATAAAATTAACATAGATGATGACATGTCATATTGTATATATGTATTTGTTGTCCATAACTATACACCAATATTAACAATAATGATACCATGTCTTAGTACATATATTTATTTGTTGTCCATAACTTTATAACATTAACATAGATGATGACATGTCATATTGTATATATGTAGTTGTTGTCCATAACTTTATAACATTAACATAGATGATGACATGTCATATTGTATATATGTATTTGTTGTCCATAACTATATAACAATATTAACAATAATGATGCCATGTCATATTGTATATGTTTATTTGTTGTGTATTGTCTATATCACATTATTAACAGTACAAAGACAATGTAATGTCGTAAATATTTATTTATTGTCCATAACTATACAGGCACACTTATAACAGGGTCAACACTTTACTTTATATTGACTCCTTAAAACACCTTCCAACACAGAGTAGATCCAGATCAGATAGCTCCTGTAGGAGTTTATCTGACTCGGGTATGCTCTGTTTAATTCTTGAAGATCCTATTTTGGTTTTATACTGTGTGTTATAGTCGTGTTTTCAGTTTTTTCATAATAACATAGGATAGCTAGTTAATGGATACTCATAATGAGCCGAACCTGCCAAGAATGTTCATGGAGTAAAGGACAGAGCTACAGATAAGGGTGTGTACCCAAATACTAAAATCGTCATTTCTCCACCAGACCCTATACCGTGATCACTCTTTAGAATCGTCTCGAAGAGACAATTCTTAAGAGTGGTCACAGTATAGGGTTTGATGGAGAAACAAAGGAGTTATTCTTGAACATATTTAAATTTACGCATCTTATCTGAAGCCCTGAAAGGGACAAGCTTGTATGACATACCGCCAGCGGACAAGTTGGCCAGAGTGATGCAGCCGATGTTTTGGATATCTAGATGCCTGTCCTGCTTCAACATGCACGATATTATTGCCTCCGAGGAGCCCATGTCCTCCAAGTACCGTCTGAAGTCAACTGCAAAACAAAACAGAAGTGGTGCTTCATTGAAAATATGTACAGTAAAGTGTCGCGGATACAATCACACAAAAGAAGTATAATGCTGGAGTTTTAAAGCAGGTGGTAGCATAATGCAGGACAGAGGTGAAACAGAAAGAATAAAACTCCTATAGTTGAAACGCATCACCCCAACATGACTGGAACAGCATACAATAGTAATCCGTTACTTAGTAACCCCATATATTTATGCCTTTGAAGGCACTGTCTATTAATGCAAGGTGAAAATTATGCAGAAAGCTCCTGTGGTCATGCATTTAACAACTACCTACTTTTAAAGACACCTATGTTTGTTTATCAAGTGGTCACTTTAAAGGGGTTTTAGTGTATACATATAAATAATTTGTTCCCTTCTTCATACTTCAAATACAAATTATGAAAACCATGCTCCTGACAGGCGCTTCAAACTATAGTTTTAATATTTAACTTATATGTTGACCATGACATTGACATTGCACAAGCAAAACTTTGCAGCTTTATATCACAGGCATCCAGCTCATGAAATATGTCTAAAATAAGTTAAAATGTCCTTAAATTGCATGTGCTTTATATTGGGAATATAATTTATGTAGCAGATAAGAAGTCCTCTGGCACACACAAAAATATAAATTTATGGCAAAGGTTATGGTCAAATTTTAATCAAAACAAACAACAAACATACAGACATACAGACAAACATACAGACCAAAACGGCATGCTCATAATCTAGATCGGGGATGTCATAAACAAATGTATTAACCCTTCGCTTGCTATTCACGTCAATATACCTATTTGTAAATAGTGAAGACCCAGATGAGACAGATCCTGCAGGAGCTGTCTCATCAGGGTCTGCACTATTTACAAGTTGATTGTGCAACCAGTGCACTCCACAGCAGTGATTGCACAGCGAAATACTTGTACACAGTGAAGATATATTAATTATACAACAGGGCATGGGTAAAGAAGGAGAAATGTATTTTAAAATTCAGCAAGAGAAGGGTTAATATTCATTATTGACCAGGGCTGGCGCGACTTACATAAAGCAGAGGGTTAACTCACCATTAACGGCAAGATTTCCAATCACCTTCATGCCATTTAGTTGTATGTCCACGTTTTCCTCGAATGTGCGTATAAGGTCTATGAGACGACTGACACCGTCTCTCGTCACAACAATCTCATGAACTGATGCTGCAAGACATATTCACACAGATTAATCTCAACTGAAAGGGATCCTAGAGGAACCGTCTCACAGGGTATGCAATGTTTGTCATATTACGCTTTTCTTTAAAACCTGAATATTAACGGTAAGCTTGGACAGTTTGAAATTTTGAAAAGTCCATTTGAAAATTCATTGTTAGAAGGTAAATTCCCTAATCAGTATGTGAAAAGAATCCTCTGTTGTATGTTTTAACCTTTTTACTGCTGAGCAAAATATCTACAAAAATGCAGCTATCCCATTTGCTCCCATGATCCCATATATGGGACGTAGGCAAACAGTGTAGACTCTGATCAGACGCTGCATAATGCGTCTACACTGTTTGCTGATAGGAATTTCAATATAAAACAAAACGAAATTGAAAATTTAGGCCAGGCACCCCTTAGATAAAAATGGACTAATCCAATATATAAACATGGAAGAATCCGCTGGGAGCAAATTGGTTAATGTGCCAAACAGTTTGGTTCCTGAAGAGACTATCTCCGCCTCATTTAGATCCAAATGGCTTGCGTAGGAAATCGCAAATCCGCCCACAGAAACCATTTGTTTTTACACAAAGACAAATGTTAATTGCTATTTTAACATAGTCTTAACATTTTCGAAGTTAGATTTTCAAAGGTCTAGTTTACCGTGAATATCCAGGGATGGCAGCGAAAGACCCAGTAATATAGTTCGGTTAGATGGTCTTTTAACTCTTTCGGCGCCAAATTTCTAATCGTCGTCTGCCATCCAATTTTTATTAAATCATTCGGTTCAATAAGGAAATGAGATAAATGCAAATTTCAAAGAAATAAAGCATATATATAGAAAGAATGATTGAGTCAAAAAGTGAAGTCCCTGATCAGACGACGCCTTGAAAAGGCTGCGTTTGATCTGGGATTGTACTATTTGTCGTGGTGCATTTATGCGACACTGGCGGTGAAAGGGTTTACCTTAATATTCACTTTTGTCACTGACCGTTCCAAGGCGGTACTTCCATCTTCCTCCTATTGTATGTTTGTTTTGTCTTTGTGCGTCTCTTGTTGTTTTTTCTACTTATATACATTTGCTTTTTCCATGTGTTGCTGTTCGGGCGAGTGTTTGTTCTGTATGTGGTGTTTCCTGCATGACTCATTTTTGTACTTTCATACAGAAATTGATTCTTACATGAACATTCAATAGTTAAAAATGGTTACGTCCTATTCGCTACTCACGTTTCATGGACACAAATGTGTTGATGGCGTAACAGATGTGTTCTAGGAGTTCCACATTGTGTGTGAAAGTGACACAGCTCTGGATCAGTATTTCTATAGCGGACTGTCCGTCCTTGTCGTCTAACTTAGAACCTACATAAGTATACACAAACATACATGTACTGTAAAACCTGGCTAAACCCTTCATGTAATAAATATTAACCCATTTGCACCCAGTGGATTCTTCCATGTTTATATATTGGATTAGTCCATTTTTTCACTCAGGGATACCTGGCCTAAATTTTCAATTTCGTTTTGTTTTATATTGAAATTCTTAACCGCAAACAGTGTAGACTCTGATCAGACGCCGCACTATGCGGCGTCTGATCAGTCTACACTGTTTGCCTATGTCCCATATATGGGATCGTTGGCACAAATGGGTTAATATAATAATCTATGACTTCTTGAAATTTGATTAAGAGATTATTCGGGAATGGATCTTAAACCTTCTACGTTTGCTTTTGAAGGATCTTCTACTTTCAGAATTTATGTACAAAATGTACTTCACAACAGCAGGTGTTAAGTGCTTGTGTGGCGGCCGTAAAAAATCGCCCCGTACTTCATTCTCATTGTTGTTGTATTTTCTGGTCCTTCGTGATCACCAGTTCCAATGCTGTTATTTTGAAAATTGAATACCGCTTAAGCCGGTGCTAGGGGGCGTTAGTAATGATGCACTTTTAATAACTGCTCATGAACAGACTCAATAAAACAAGGTATGCAATTTTCTCTTTTCACACTGCTACCTTTGCTTTCGAATGATCTCCTACTTTCAGAATGTATTATAAATGTACAACTAGCCCTTTCAGCTATGAACTATCAGTGGAATAGCCCCATCACTGTTTAACGACAGAATTAAGTCCGCATAAAATGTGTAAGTGGATTTTGTATGACATACACTGCAAACCCTGATCAGAGGGCTCCTCTAGGAGCCCTCTGATCTGGGTATACACTGTTTGTAAATGACAGTACTCCTTCCAGATTACAGAACACCAAGCCGTCGAACTCTTGGCTGGGCAGATGTTGGAGAAACGTGACAAGGACGCTAGACATAAATGTATTATTGTGAACTTACCTAGTACTGCCAAATTACAGAGCGTCCAACAGCCATATTCCTAAATGGAAAGTTGTTGGGGAAAATGTGTTCAGGAAACTAGCCATAGGTGTATTAATGTGAACAGGGCTCCCAAAAACCATACTCCTGGATGGGCAAATGTTGGAGCAATGTGATGGGGACGCTAGGCACAAATATATTAATGTGAACGAATCTACTACTGCCAGATTACAGAGCACACAACAGCAATATACTCTTGGATGGGCAGACGAATTAAGGACACTAGGCATAAATGTATAAATGTTAGCAAACCTAGTACTGCCAGATTACAGAGCGCCCAACAGCAATACTCCTAGATGGGCAGATGTTTGGTAAACAAATCCAGGACACTAGGCATAAATGTATAAACGTTAACAAACCTAGTACTGCCAGATTACAGAGCGCCCAGCAGCCGTACTCCTGGATGGGCAGATGTTGGGGGAATGTGGTCATACATTTCATGAGGGCGGCAAAAGCGTCAGTGTATACCAGCTCCATACACGCACAGTCTGTGTAACACGAACAAAATAGCATGACTGAGCGTCCACAAAAATAAGGAATAATTCAGCTTCTATAAGGTAGGTGGTAGCTGAATGCAGAATATATGGTATGCAGTTAGCTCCCCAAGACTTTTTAAAACACCCGTGTTAATTCATCAAGTACAGTAAAACCTCTCTATAATGACCGCTAAATTACATCAAGTAGTTCGTGTTAAAGGCAGGTGGCTGCTTAAAGCAAGGTCAAAGTAAAACAGAACGCTCCCATAGGAGCGTTCTGTTTTACTTTCACATTGCTTTAGGCAGCCACCTGCCCTAATATATCAACTAATTAACATAATTTTGTGGCCGTTATAGAGAGGTTTTACTGTAGTTGATTTAGAGAGATTTCTCCGTCTGTAAGAGGCGGGTCAGAATGAACGGAACGTTTGAGATATTTCTGTAAGTGTGGACCCTCCCACGGGAACTTTCTGAATTACATTCGTTCTGCATGATGATAACTGCTATTAAAGACACCTGTGTTTATTTACTAAGTTGTTGCATTAAAGAGGTTTTAATGTCTACTGAACCAGGTCAGCATTTCTTGCTAGGTTTGATAAAAACATCTTGAAGATACCAATAAGTGCTTGTCTATATAGACTTTTTTTATCTGAGAAAGCATTGCAATGCCTGAAATACTCCTTGTCACGATGCAATATTGTGAATAAAATTTAAAAAAAAATGTATTTCTCCGGCAAATACCTATTTTGCTGCTATTCATTAAAATCGCATCTCTGAGGCGATTCCAATGAGTATAGTAGAAAGACAAGATTTACATTAGAAATTAAAACAAAAATGGCAGATTAATGTGCATAATATCTACAGCACTGATTCAGAGGGCCAGATAAGATGCGTAAATAAAAACATTTTCAAGAATTGCTTTTTTATTTCTCCACCACGCCCTTTGCTGTGACCCCTCTTTTAAATTTGAGTACGCACCTTTATATGTTGCTCTAACTAATATATATTTATTCTATAAGGTAAGATATCGAATTTGAATATCAATAAGCAGCACATGCAAGGTATACATGTGTTTCAACTCTTATCTTGCTCAACTCTTATCTTGCTTAGCCCTTTCGGCGCCAAATTTCTAAATGTCGTCTGCAATCCATTTTTTGTTAAATCATTCGGTACAAAAAGGAAATTAGATAAATAAATGCAAATTTCAAAGGAATAAAGTACATAATATTATATAGAAATAGAGAATGAGACAAAAAATGAAGTCCCTGATCAGACGCCGCCTTTTTTTTTTTATCTGGGACTGTACTATTTGTCGTGGTGCATTTATGCGACATTGGCGGTGAAAGGGTGAGGGGGTCGAGTTGTCCGGCGTTTTATCTGGGTCCAAGCTGTTGTTCATCAATGTAATGGTTAGACTCTCGTTGTTACGTCTAAACATATATACTTTAACCCACTCGTTTACCGTACTTAAAGTGTTAAGTTTTGTGTTTGATACACAAATGCATATAAATTGTTACTTTTTCTTAACCCTTTCCCTATTCAATATACATGCAAGAAACAATGACATCATACATATTCATAAGCAGAATTTTATTATGTAAGTTTTTAAAGGGATAATTGTTTTGTTTTTTTGCAAAAACTATAGATCTATATCATGCCACAAGCAAACAGAGCAGACCCTGACCAGACGGCTCCTACAGATCTGGGTCTACTCTGTTTGCAAGTGCGTGAAAAGGCGTATATATGGGGGGGGAGGTTTAATCTTACCCTGCTGTAAAAACTGCAAATCTGCTCAAATATGCAACTGGTGTGATTTTAACTACCTTCGATTTCATCATTGAATGGCTTAACGCTTTCAGTGCGACAAACAGAGTAGATCTAGATGAGAGGGATCCTAGAGGGACCCTCTCATTAATGTATACACTGTTTGGCATGTTACATGTTTATTTAAAAACATTCCACGACGATTCACGGTAAGCTTGACCTGTTTGATTGGTAAATGTAACCATTTTCGCCATTCCACCACCAAATAAATTTCGTCTGCTTCAGGTATCAAGTCTCATCTGTACCCAAACTGTTTGCAAATGTCATCAGTGTTTGGCCTATAGTGAGACTTTTTATTGTACGCAATAATAGAATAAAATATATTGGTACATGTACATGCATTCCATACGCAGCTTGTGATTGATGTATCATATCCCTGACAGAGATTACAGTGAAACACTTATAACAGAGAAAGGTGTGCAGAATGAAAATCTGAAGGGTAAAATAAAAAATGAAATACAAAACTAAAAACTATTTACACGAGTTACAACACTTCACTATCACAACGCTAGAAGAACAACCAAAACAAAAGCAAACATCATGTGCAGTTTCACAACAAAATATACTATGGTCTACATCATTATCGTTTGCATGCTATGGATATATCCGTGTCTACCTTTACAAACTGTTAGGACCCAGATCATACGCCGTGTAACTCGACTTCTCATCGGGAACCAAGTGTTTGACAATATCACCAAGGGTATAAATGTTTGATAATCTTACTAGTCTGTTTTTAACGTTTTTACTTAAAAAAACATTTCTATTGGTTGAACATTGCTTTAACGTTTCCCTGTGAGAATATTCATGTACGACATAAATGATATCATGAATTTTGTTAGCTGAAATTTTTATAACGGCAGATGTACACATGAATTTTTTGTATTGGTTGAAACTGTATAGTTAGATCTATTATAAATTCATAAGCAAACAGAACGAACAGACACTGATCGAACGGCTCATACAGGATACATCTGTTCTGGCTCTACACTGTTTGCAAAGGCGTGAGAATGCGTTTGAAGGAAAGGGTTAACAAGAGGTTCAGCAACATTCCACAGTACAGTTGGTATAGTACTATTAAAGATAGCTGCGTTATAGACAACATCACCGTGGGCATACACGTACCAAGGAACCACCAACAAACACTGACACGTATGACGGGCCTCTCTCTTATTTATTTGAGTGACAAAAGAGAGATAAACGTTTGACCACTGTCTTACTGTAAGAATTACCCTCTGCTCAAACGCTCGTCAACATTTGTAACAATAATTTCCGATATGCATAGTTTTCATTAAAATGTAAAGGCTCTAGAGGCAAACAGCTTGGACCCGGAGTTGCATGTACAGTAAAACCTCTCTATAACGGGCACTTAATTGTGTTAATTAGTTGGTATTTAGGCCAGGCGGCTGCTTAAAGCAAGGTGAAAGTAAAACAGAACGTTCCTATAGGAGCATTCTGTTTTACTTTCACCTTGCTTAAAGCAGCCACCTTCCTTTAACACAAAATATTTGACACAAAATATTTGATGTACATGTAATTTAGTGGCCGTTATAGAGAGGTTTTACTGTAGATCCAAACTGTTTGCAAATGCCAGTTTGGTTGCCATTCGATAACTGTAAATGTTAGAAAGTAGACAAAATATCTAGATCAGTTAGTTGATAGATCTTAACTCTTGTCATGTTCTTAACGAGCTGACTGGCATTTGAAGACATACTGGATCTAATGAGACGACGAGTAAAGTCCCTCATCAGGATCCAAGCTGTTTGACACTCGGTAAAATAGTTTCTCTAACGTATGGGCCAATAAGTAAATAATACATCAGTTTATGGTTTTAGCATGCATAATATTTTGCAGGATAATGGTTAAGTTAATGGTAAGTAAGAAGTACAAACGTAATGCATGTGTGTTATTATTATCAAATGCGTAATACATGCATGTTATTATTATCTAATGCACTACCTCATAGATAGATAAAACTGTATGTATACTTTAATGTATTTGCAAACAAAGTAGACTCAGATCAGATATATTTACAGCAATTAAAGTTATGTACGATGTACTGCAAATTACGTATGTGTTTGTTATACTTCAATCTATGCATGTTATACTTCGTCAAGTTATATATGTTGCATTTCATTTGATTCTGTATGTTATACTTCAAGTCGTGTGTGTTAAAGTTATTTGTGTTATACTTTAACTTATATACAAAACTTTATATATGCTATGCATTTTATACGTCGTCAAGTCGTGTATGTTTTACTTTAAGTCATGCTTGTTTCTTTAATCTCTACGAAAACATATTCGGAGTGTCAAACAGTCTGGATCCTGATGAGACGCCGAGTTACTCGGTAACCACGAATACGCCGCTAGAGTGCAAAACGTTCAATAAGACATCTCTCTTGCACCATAATCTCATATTTCGATATGTCTATTTTAGAGAATTTTTATATAAAGAGAACGCTGTCAATAAAGCATTTGCCTGCAGCCACTGTACAAATAGTAAAACGGGCTCCGCCATACGCCGGTCTCATTTTCTATCCCTGACTGTTCTTTCCAGAGTCATCGCTATCACCTAAATCGAGACCCGTTACAAGAATCAACTAATAATTCGGTTAATACATGTTAACCCTTCGTTTGCTGATTTTTAAAAAAAACCATTTCTCCTTCTTTACCCATGTCCTGTTGTATAATTACATATATATTCACTGTGTACACGTATCACTGCTGTGGAGTGCACTGGTTGCATGATCAACTTGTAAATAGTGCAGACCCTGCAGGAGCTGTCTCACCTGGGTCTTCACTATTTACAGATATGTATATTGACGTGAATAGCAAGCGAAGGGTTAACATGTTATTACACTACAGTTGTTCCTATTTGTCGAACATAAGGTTATAATCATAATCAATCATCTTTTCTGTTTGCAAAGACGTTAAAAGACAAATTAATTAAATAAAGGGTTAACTTCTAATGTGCGGGAACCGGTTATTTAAGACCTTTACAAACAAAATAGACCCAGATCAAAGGTTTACTAAGTAAGTTGTTTTACCAAGGTATGTACTGTTTCTCATACAAATGCTTTTTTGAATAATACATTTCAATATAGCTTTTTGTTTAATTAATAGTCAGAAAAGTAATAACTTTGTTTAATTATTCAGAAGATTAAAGGTTAATTTCCATCCCAACTTTTTCAAAAGACACTGTGTTAGCTTGACAGGAAAGACACCTCTGGATAGAGAATGCTACAAGTGCCTGTCTTACCGGAAACAAAACGAGAACGCAAACGAGTTTTTGCCATCATCATTCGCCGCTGACGTTGTGCATATACTTCCCAGAATTTATACAGGGAAAGTGTTCCCGACCATTGACCAAATAATTCCTCGGCTGCAATTTCATGTAAAACTTTCTTCAAATTCTTCATCCATTAACCCTTGTCGCATAAATGCACCACGACAAATAGTGCAGTCCCAGATCAGACGCCGACTTTTCAAGGCGGCGTCCGATCAGGGACTTCACTTTTTGTCTCATTCTCTTTTTTATATTTGTGCTTTATTCCTTTGATATTTGCATTCATTTATTTCATTTCATTATTGTACCGAATGAATTAACAGAAACTGGATTACAGACGACAATTAGAAATTTGGCGCCGAAAGAATCAAAAGTACTGATACCAACGTATTGATAATGTCATTATTTCACAATGAATATTCATATATTTTAATGCCTACACGGTGTCACTGTGTAATGAATCAAAGTCAAGGGCGTTGAGCCTCGGCTACGATGTTGCAACAGATCTGCAGCCTGACTTACGCAAGATCGCACAACTGAAATTATCTAACGTCGAACGATTGCATCTTCAAATTTCAATCGTCACTCATTTGTTGCGAGCTATTCTGCTGTGCGAATTGTAGCGATAGTCATAATTATCCCTTTATATCATGAATATTTATGTAAGAAATAATTACATCATGAACATTAATTAACTTAACCCTTTCGCTGCCAAACTCTGTCGTCTGCTAACTTTGTCGTCTGCTATAAATTTTCATTTTTTTTATTTTCTTCATTTTTGTTTCAAAAACATAGTAACAGTAACAAACAGTTTGGATCCTGATGAGACGCCGAGTTACTCGGCGTCTCATCTGGATCCAAACTGTTTGCATAGGTAATCACAGAGCCGGCATTGGCAGCGAAAGGGTTAATATTTTTATAATTACACGTGAACATGGGAATTCTTGGTCCTTACAAAATTTGTATAATCAGATCCATATTGTGTCATAAGCAAACAGAGCAGACCCTGATCAAACATTTTCCCTAGAAGTAATCTGAACTGCTTCTACTCTGTTTGCAAAGACGTTTAAATGCAAATTCATTGAGTATTGGGTTACGTAGAACACGAAACCCTTACCCCGCTATCCGCGACTTGACTCGCATTTACAAATAGCTTGGATCCATATGAGACCCTGAGCAACTAGGTGTTTCATCGGGGTCGAACCTTTTTTGATAAATCGGTCAATAGTATTTCAATAGCTTGGTCGAATCGAAATTGGTCAAAATTGCACCAAATAAGATCTAATTGTAACGGATACCGTTTAGGATGCCCCGAACAAATCAGAAAACATGTATAGATGTGCATAATGAAACAATATCTTAATTTCGACCAATCACGGGCCAACACCTGGTTACTATTGCATCAAACAGTTTAAGTTCGGGGTACTCAAATACCCCTTCATACCAACTTCCAACAATATCAAATAATATCTAAAAAGCGACCAATGAGAAGCCATCACTCAGTAAGCATGGCAACTAACTCCTTCGATTGAGTTCGGGGTACCCAAATACCTCTACATACAAATATTCAGCCAAATGGAACACTATCTAAAGTTCGACCAATCAGAGCCCACCATTTGGTTACCATGGTCCCCAATACTTACCTACCTATCAAATTATCCAAACATACCAATATTCAGCGAAATCGGACAATAAAGAAAAGAAGAAGAAGTTTTGGGGACATAATAAAGGCAAGTTGTTGCTTAATGCAGAGCAAAATTGACTCAGAAAGCTCCTATAGGACATTTCAGTATCACATTTCCCTGCAATAAGCTCCCAACTGTTTTAAAAAACCGGAATATTTGAATGGTCGTATGAACAAGACTTTACAGTATCTACAAAGAGGCACGCTTTACCTGATCGGGATAAGCTTGCCAGAGCCCAGCAACAACTCTCCTGAATGGCAGCATTATCCGGAAATGACATCATCAATGTCATCACAGCATTGGTCGCCCCTGCTTCTGCTACTGCTTGACAAGTATCATCTGCAACAAAATGGTATATTGTAAACCCCCTCTAAACCCACCACCAGAAAGAGGTGTAATAAAGACAGGTAGTAGCTTCGTACTGTCGTGCCGTATTAACCCTTTCAGTGCCAAATTTCTAATTGGCGTCTGCAAACCACTTTTGTTAAATCATTTGGTAAAAATAGGAAATGAGATAAATAAATGCAAATTTCAAAGGAGTAAAGCACATATATAGATATAGAGTTTGAGAAAAAAGTGAAGTCCCTGATCAGATGCCGCCTGATCTGCGACTGCACTATTTGTCGTGGCGCATTTTTGCGACATTGGCGGTGAAAGGGTTAAGCAACAGCTTTGTTTTAAAGTGATAGTTTCTACATAAATGCATGTTTTCATAAAACATGATGCGTGTCATGTTCAATTATTCTTATATCAAAACATGTCCCTGTGGTACAAAAAAACCATTTTCTTCGATACACGATACACGTTGTCTGCTGTAAAACAAAATATTATCGACCTATTTCGAACAGTTACAAAAGGAACACGCAAATCGACATACATGTACTTCTTTTCAGCATATAAACAAAATTTAATGATCTACATATTTTGTGCACTTTTAGAGCGCATTGCAAGAAGGGGGTGCCATTTTAAAGATGCCTATGTTATTTACCGTGTGAAGCGAATGTGCCCAGGGCATTGCAACAATGTTTCAGAACCTCAATATTCTTGCTGTACTTGTTCATCATTGAAATGATACTGTGTACCCCACCAACGTACATCATTGAGCGTGCCAGGTCCTCTGAAACAGTAAACACAACAGTGAACAGAACAGTGTTTTGCCGTTATTTTTTTTAATACCTTCATATAAACACATTTTTCTTGCATGAAACGTGCTGTTGTAGTCCCGATTACCCATGTATTAACAAAGCGATTCTCGTGCTCATGCGCTGTTGTTAGCCGGTTTTAATTATACCTTTGCAGGGCCTAACGTCAATGGTACACGCGAGTGCTACACCGTTTTAACAGTACCCCGGTTACGGCATAAATCGAATGAACCGTCAAAGAAATAGCGTATAGATATGATTGTATTTTGAACAATTAAATAAACACAGAAGAGCAGAGGAAAGGTTTTTATGCAAGAATAGCGATAATACATGTCTGCTTCGAGTAATAACATCTTCAGTGTCCCTTGGGGCTGTGGTTGCCCTCGCTCTTCGGTCTCGGGACAACAACAGCCCCTATGGAAACTGCAGATGTTATTGACCGTGTATTAACCCTCTTTTCAAGCCTTTGCAGCCAGAGTAGACTCAGATCAAGCAGTTGCTGTAGGAGCCGTATTATCAAGGTGTGTTGTGTTTACTTTTGAAAATATAATAGATTAGACTTTCTACCAATACCAAAACAGTGATTTAACGCTTTACCATTTGAATATTCATGTAAGAAATATTGACATCATTAAAATCAATTAGATTTATTTTCATAATAGCAATGGTAGCAAAAATTTGACAGGTAGGAGAGCAAACATGAGAGCCACCCAGATAAGTCGAGATTTACCGGCACCACTAAAGTCTAGATAGCCGCCTGCTCGAACTTTATCGAACTTCGTCGCGTCTGCACTCACCAGAGATGACAAGATTGCTGACGACAACACAACACTTCTGTACTATGACGACATCCGCCTCGTGACGCGCCATTGTGCTCAGGAAATCTGATTGGTTAATTTTCTCTGATAGGATATTACGCCATTCATCTGAAAATTTGATGGAAACATCACAGGTTAATATTGTTAAATAATATATACAAAGAGGACGTAGCAAACAGAAATACCTTATTACGATATAGCATTCAAGGGAAGCCATTGCTTTGTGGTTGTTACCTCTCGATTAGTCTGACTTCTCAACAAAACCACGTCCGGTTTTATACTTTTTATCATCCATATCATCGTATTACCGACAAGGCTTGCTTCATAATAGAGATAAATCCCCTATTATATCACTCCAGGGGAAGGTTAAAAATAAACAGGCTTGTTCTACAAATAGTAGTTCTGATAGGTTAAGCACAAACATATTTGTATACAGAAGACAGTTCTGAACTTCTGACACGGTAAAGTACAAACATACTTGTTCTACAAAAAGTAGTTCTGATAGGTAAGGGACAAAAAGTTATTACATTAAAGTATAAACAGGTTTGATCTACAAAATATAGCTCTGATGCGGTAAAATACAAACAGGTATGTTTTACAAAAATTGTTTCTGATACGGTAAAGTTCATAAGGCCACGAGTCGTTTTTTGAGACAAGCTGATCTTGAATGAGTCCAGAAAATAAATGTTATTAAGTGAGTCTCGGCGAGCTTATTGACTTTTCTTTTCTAGACGAATTCAAGATCAGATTCTTCTTCTCACAAAAACAACACTGTATTCAAGCAACACTCATGTACAAAACTTGCTTGGGATTCCAGTACGTGTTCAGTCGCCTACAAAGTAGTTCCATATTAGTTTCTATTTAGACACAAACTATTCCAAACTGTGTTTCAATGATAATTAATTTAAATACTGCATGTGTCCCGTTCGACAGAACTGGGTCAGTCATGTTTGTTTATGCATGACACGTGGGGATACATTCGGCCTAAAGCTGTGACTACACTCGAAGGAGACAGTGACATTCGTGATAGTGGTTTCACATTGAAAACAATCATTGCTATGTAAGTAAAACAGTTATTTTCTGCAAAAAGTAGTTCTGATACCTATCTCATGGATTACTGCTAATGAACCCAAGATCCCCATTATTTGCTAATACGTCAATCTCACCGTTAGATGAAATGTATCCAAATATGTCTAGTACATTGGCCAATATTTCTGTGTTCTCCGCAAATTTCTTCATGATATGGTGGAGTCTCTCAATACCGTCATTCAACGTCAGGTAATGTAGGCTGGCCTCTGTTAAACAATACACGTAGATGGAGTTCAGCTGAATTAACCCATTCCCTCGTATTGACGACTTTTGACGACTCTGTAAACGTTACTCCGTGAAACCATTGTGATAAATAGAGCATTTGCTCCTAAAGGGGCAAATGCTCTTTTTATCACAATGGTTTCAAACTACAAAATTATATTTTTTCCCTTTCTCTAGTTAATGCTCCTTTTTGGCATTTTTATTCAAAGAGTTTGTATCTAAAGATAGCCTATGAGGTAATGGGTTAATCCTTTACGTGTAGATACGCTTTTGCATGCTTTATACAAACAGTTCGACCTAGATCAGACAGTTTGGATCCTGATAACACGTCGAATTATGCATACTCGGCGTTTAATCTGGATCCAAACTGTATGCAGAGACGGTCACAGATTCGTTCATAGTAACAAAAATGTCGTCTCATCTTGGTCCAAAGGAAATATTATAACAATAGTTCATTATACCAAAAACAAGTTATTTCATCTTGATCCAGACTGTTTGCAATTTCAGGTGATCACTACAGTCGCTCATAGCTACAATCACTTCTTGCATCTGTGTTCGTTCACACTCTTTGCTTGCACAGGTGATCAATAGATTCGTCAAAAGATATTAAAAGGTTAAAACTGTTTTCAATTGTGATTACTAGATTTGGTCATGTTCCGATGGCGATCACTACATTTGGTCATAGCAACAGACGGGTTTCGATGGTGATCACTACATTCGGTCATGTCAACATACGGCTTCTTTCACACTGTTTTCAACGTTGATCACTAGATTTGGTCATAGCAACAGACGGGTTCCGATGGTGATCACTACATTTGGTCATGTCAACAGACGGGTTTTTTCACATTGTTTACACTGGCGATCACTAGATTTGGTCATAACAACAGACGCATTCTTTCACATTGTTTGCAAGTGTAATCACAGATCATAGCAACAAAAGATTTGAAAGAAGCGTTACTAACCTGAGTTTTCAATCTGCTTCAGTAGTGACTTACAA
This sequence comes from Azorinus chamasolen, assembly GCA_963576725.1. NCBI lineage: Eukaryota > Metazoa > Mollusca > Bivalvia > Cardiida > Solecurtidae > Azorinus > Azorinus chamasolen. The sequence continues at coordinate 54,472,798 of OY755248.1, forward strand.
GCCTCCAGCTGCAGTTCTTGCGTATCAGGGTACTTTTTTATTGCATCCAATAGACACTTGATGACTGTCTGCCTCGACAACACAGCATCTAGGGACTCTGAAGAACGTAAGTATAGGAGAAATTCTACAACAACAGCCACCAAATCACGTCTAAGTACGGGTGGTAAACAGATACATGTAGTTGCTTAACCATTTACCCGGTAGACACGCATTTTCACGTCTAGTCAAACGGAGTTGACCCGGATAATACGGGTCCTACAGGAGCCGTCTGATTAGGGTCTGCTCTGTCGGCTTAATCAATAATATACATTTGATTCTTAAATATATGTTACAGTAGATATTTCTCTTGGTCATATGTCAACAGTATTATTTATACAGTCACTATTTCTGTCATAAATATTTCAATGCGGATGATTTTTTTCAACATTTGACGAAGATCGGTAGGTTACGCGCTAAGCATTTATTACATCAACCCATAAACTCCAACGATCCTAAACATGGGATATAAGCAAACCGTGTAGATCTAAAACGAGCCTGAATGAGCGCTCAGGTCAGAATCTGCACCGTATGCTTCACGTACACCAATCCATGTCCAAGGTTCTCACAGGCATGCTACTCGTTTACAGGATCCGTTCCCATGAAATTAACCCTTCGCTTGCTGAATTTTAAAATACATGTCTCCTTCTTTACCCATGCCCTGTTGTATAATTACATATATTTTCACTATGTACAAGTATTTCGCTGTGTAATCACTGCTGTGGAGTGCACTGGTTGCACAACCAACTTGTAAATAGTGCAGACCCTGATGATCTGGGTCTTCACTATTTACAGGTAGGTATATTGACGTGAATAGCAAGCGAAGGGTTAAGATGAATGGGTTCTGATTTTCATTTTGGATGAGTTTACCGTATAAAGGGTTAACCCTTTCCATGTTCTGTAATTATTCTAAATTTCAATACCTGACTGAATATTCATGGACACAATAGTTATAATGAAATATGGAAGGCGGAACATTGTAGAAATTTAGGATCTATCAAATTCCATTAGCAAACGGAGCAGACCTTGATCAGACGGCTCCTATAGGAACCGTCTGATCTGTGTCTACTGTGTTTTCAAATGCATTAAAATACATTTATATGAAGGAACGGGGTTAAACAAACAGACGGATACACATATACGTACCACTGTCTTCAATAGCGCCGATATCAATACACGCCTTGAGAACTGTATCATAGTCATGGGATGTATCCTGCATGGACTCTATAAGTTGGTGAACTGAGGGAGACTTGGGCTCCAGTGGCTCTACCAGGGGAGCTGGAAAACATAAGTAATTGTTTCTAATGCATGGACTACAGCATGAAAAACGCAATCAAAGGCTTTATGGTAAACACTATCTAAAACGGTGGCTCAAAGACAGACTGGTTCTGAACATTTATGACTTCTGGTACAATTAATAGCTTAGCCTTTTCAACGCTGACTTTTGTCAAGCTTACTTTAGATACTCAGGGTGTGGGGGTTAAAAGTGTTGTAAGACAAAAAGTGTAGACATAGATGAGGGGGGGGCTCCTCTAAGAGTCCTCTGATTTGGGTCTACACTGTTTGCAAAGGTCATAAGCGACTCGTTTCCCGCACTGAAAGTGTTAATGCAGGACGATAGTAATGGCCCTTAATGTGTTTTCTGCATTACTATCAATATGTATCGGCATTTTACCTGATGAATATTCATGTAGGAAATAATGATATAATAAATATTAACTAGACATTTTATAATACTATATGAGGACAATAATCTTTGGCTAAAGCAGAAACAGTGATAGAAGCAGATATATATTGTTCAATAAGCAAACTATAGGACAGACACTGATCAGACGCAGCCTTCAGGAAGAGTCTGATCTGAGTGTACCCTGTTTGCAAACAAACAGAGTAGAACCAGATCAGATGGCCCCTGGACAAACCCTTTCACTCTGCATTAAGCTGCCAGCTCCCTAGATACATATTTTAACGTCTTTGCTTCAAAGGAGTCTCAACCAGGTACATGTAGATGGTAAAAAGACACGTTTTAAAAAGAACACTTTTTTCAATAAGTGATTTCACTAGTAGTAGTAGTAGTAGTAGTAGTAGTAGTAGTAGTAGTAGTAGTAGTAGTAGTAATGGTAATAGTAGTAATAGTAGTGGTAGTAGTAGTAGTAGTAGTAGTAGTAGTAGTAGTAATGGTAATAGTAGTAATAGTAGTGGTAGTAGTAGTAGTAGTAGTAGTAGTAGTAGTAGCAGTAGTAGTAGTAGTAGTAGTAGTAGTAGTAGTAGTAGTAGTAGTAGTAGTAGTAGTAGTAGTAGTAGTAGTAGTGGTAGTAGTAGTAGTAGTAATGGTAATAGTAGTAATAGTAGTGGTAGTAGTAGTAGTAGTAGTAGTAGTAGTAGTAGTAGTAGTAGTAGTAGTAGTAGTAGTAGTAGTAATAGTAATTGTAGTAGTAGTAGTAGTAGTAGTAGTAGTAGTAGTAGTAGTAGTAGTAGTACATGTAGTAGTAGTAGTAGTAGTAGTAGTAGTAGTAGTAGTAGTAGTAGTAGTAGTAGTAGTAGTAGTAGTAGTAGTAGTAGTAGTAGTAGTAGTAGTAGTAGTAGTAGTAGTAGTAGTAGTAGTAGCGCGTTTAACAAAGTGCGATATACTACATTAGTTAACTGATTACTAACGTTGTGTCAAAAAGGAGAAAGACATATGTTATGTCTAATGAATTTTTACTCTTGAACCTGTACATAATGCATTGTGACAGTGGATATAAATTCGTGATTAATTCATTTCTCAAATGTAGTGCAGATAAAGTTAGTAAACACCAGTTAAATAAATCAAAATAAACCATGCATACATAAGCACCTGGGAGTATGCACGTACTAACTATTTCAAAAAGTATCGCGCAAACATACCTTTTTCAGTTGTAATCCAAAATGGGAATGAAATAAAAAAATATATATAACGGCCACTAATTTGTGTTAATTAGTTGGTACTTAGGGCAGGTGGCAGCTTAAAGCAAAGTGAAAGTAAAACAAAACGCTCCTATAGGAGCGTTCTGTTTTACTTTCACCTTGCTTTAAGCAGCCACCTACCTTTAACACAAAATAGTTGATGTAATTTAGTGGCCGTTATAGATAGGTATTACTGTATGTAAGCCTCCACTACAACTCGAACTCATTACCTCCTGATTGGGATGTGGACGCTATATAACTGAGGTCCATTGATTATAATTCGTTAGAAGTGTAAACTTTGCTAAGAAATATACCGATATAATTCTAAGAAATAATTCAGCTTACAATGAACGTTTGATCCATGTCGTGCATCGAGCAATCTACACAGCCCTTAATCTGCTGAATATTAATTAAAAAAAATATCACAGAAGAAAACTATTTGTAAGACAAACAGTGCGGACCCTGATCAAAGGGATTCATCAGAGGCATTTCCATCTGGGTCTACTCAGTTTACAAATGTATACCTGGTTCCCACACATTAAGGAGTTTCCCTTTACTCTTTACCTGATACTCTTGTCAGAAATAATAACATCATGAGTATGTATTACCTGATCTGTTTATAATGGAATATGCAGAGTTACAGATAAAGGTACGTACTCAAATACTAAACAGACGATTCTAAAAAGTGGTCACAACATAGGGTTTGGTGGAAAAATAACGAAATTATTCTTGAACATATTTTAATATACATGTATGTATCTTATCTGGACCTCTGGACATATGACTACAGGACATCACGACCATTGTAGAAACTATAGAATCAGATATGTACATGTCTAAAAGCAAACCGAGTAGACCTGATCAGAAGCACAGGAGCCATCTGAACTGGGTCTATTCTAATCAGATGGCTCCTGCAGATCTACTGATTAAAGTAAAACCTATCTATAACGGCCACTGTAATTTAGTGGCCGTTATAGTGAGGTTTTACTGTACTCTGTCTGTAAATGCAGCAGAATAACGCGGAAATACGTACTTACTTTTTTCGGCGATTTTCTGGTTGTTAGCAAAGGCTCTTTTAAGGTCTGTTACTTCCACTGTGGATAACGTGATCGCAGGAACTGTGAAGAAACATATACATCATAATTGGTCTATTATTTCTCTTTGACGACCAAATAAGAGTTTAAAGAAATCTAGACATGGATTAGAAACTTAAAGCTAGATATAGCTGTGTAAGACCACATTCGTAACGGATCACATTTGTAACAGATATTTTACGAATGTGATCACATTCGTAACAGGTAAAATGTGTTACAAATGTGAGTGTCCGACATGGGAGTTGACATTAGAATCACATATGTAATAGGTTGAGTTCCTGAATGGCAATGCTCAATTAGTTAATAGTAATACATGTAGGATTATCATTGAATCAGGGACTGTTCTGTTTGCTTATAGAATGTCTTAGAATTCATCCTATACTAGAGTTGAACTTCGATATCTCGAACTTCAAGGGACCATGAACATTACTTCGAGATAACAGGTGTTCGAGTCATCCGATTTCTAATATGAAAACAACTGTCAAGTTCACAGCTTAATGTAGCTCTAAAGTAATGCTGAAAGCTCCCGTAGGAGCGTCCATATCTGCATTAAGTTGTCACACGTGTTTCTAGATACATTAAGAACATTTTTTATTGTAAAGTTTGGAAGGACCGAACTTTCAGTTCGAGTTATCTCGAAGTTCGAGTTATCCGAGTTCGAGATATCGAAGTTCAACTGTATTTCGCATACCTATGTTTTCGCCTGTTTTATATATTTGAAACCATTGTGATAAATAGAGCATTTGCTCCTATAGGAGCAAATGCTCTATTTATCACAATTGTTTCAAACAACGAGTTAATCAATAGTCATAATGGGCGGAGCCTGTCGTGAATGATTATGAGGTAAACATTCATCAAAAGTTGAAGTACAATAAAACCCCATTAACCCTTTCACCGCCAATGTCGCCTTTATGCACCACGACAAATAGTGCAGTCCCAGATCAGACGGCGCCTTTTCAGGGCGGCGTCTGATCAGGGACTTCACTTTTTGTCTCAATCTCTATTTCTATACATGTGCTTTATTCCTTTTAAATTTGCCGAAATAGTTAAAGCGACCAGTTTATGAATAAACGGAGTTGTCTTTAAAAAGTAGGTGGTTGCTAAAACCCTTTACTCCAGGAATATCCGTGTATGACATTATGACGTCATGGATATTTATTAGATTCATTTTTGTAATGGCACATGAACACAGGAATTTTTTACCATTGCAGAAACTGTAGAATCCTGATCAGACGGCTCCTATATGAGCCGTCTGGTCTGGGTCTACTTTGTTCGCAATGGCGTAGAAAGGCGTATTTATGGAGTAAAGGGTTAACCCTTTCCCTGCTGCATATTAATGTGAGAAATAAAAACATAATCAATATAATAGCATATATACACTAGAATATTTGGTGAAATTAAATAATTATACACATATACACACATTACTCCTTCCAGTGCCAGCATTGTCTGCTGGGCAGAATTTATTCTGCCCAAAGTTTCTTTTCATTTCTTTATAAAACGATATAAACATATGGTCAAACAGTTTGTATCCTGATGAAATAAATTCAAAGCATACTTACACCGTTTACAATTAAACCTGGATCTAAACACTTTGCATTGTACTCCATTCTCGTTTAAAACCATGTTGAATATATAAGTTATTGAAATTAATTAAATATAAATAGAATATAATAGATATGTCTTTATCTAAGAGAGACCTTTACTCTCCGAGTCCTAAGAATTACTACTAAATACTGGGGTGTGGTTGATGAAGTGATCCCAGTTTTATTTTAGTCGGTTAATAAACACTCCTACCCGCTATATACGAGTTTGTTTAAATATAGTCGAACGGTATGGATCCAGATTAGACTCCCAGTAACACGGCATCTAATCACCATGATCCAAACAGTTTGTAAAGTAGACCGAATTTGTTTAAAATAGAAATAGAAAATAAAACTTTGAAACAATGAAACAAACATAGTTGACAATGTCTTGGCATTCCAAGGGTTAGCCCTTATACCCACTGTAAACAAAAATAATAATGGCTGTTCAATTTTCTGTCTCAAGTAATGTTGTCTACAATCTATGTATTATTAAGCTATGGGATATTATTGATTGCGTGTCAAACAGCATGGATCCTGATGAGACTCGGCGTCTCATCTGGATCCAAATTGTTTTCAACTGCGAATCTGGTCAGGAATGGCTGGATACGGGATAATACCATATAACGGACATGATAAATCGTTCTATAAATAGAAGCAGGAGCAAGGAGTTTAGCTATAAGCAAATAATGGACACTGTGTTTGGATTAGGGAAAATCTCGAGTTTAGAGACCATATAATACCTCAAGATTGTCAAATATACGCCAGAGTTAAGTTGATTAGCAGGTGGTTGCATAATGCGGATCAAAAGTTATACAAAAAGCTAGTTTCGCCCATCATTAAGCTGCCCCTTGCCTTTAAGAACCAGAAAGCTCGGATGAAGAAAAACATCATATAATGCCTCAAGATCGTCCAATGTACGTCAGAGTTGTTAATTTGTTTGTTGTCCTTTGTGACTGTGTCTCCAGGTTTCTTTGGATTCTTAACCCTTCCCCGGGCTTAAAAAGGCGTATTTATGGAGTAAATGGTTAACAGTTCTTATACTAAAATCATTATGCCTGCTCAATCAAAAATCTACTGAACTTTTTTCTGAATTCCGGTTCGTTCAAGCCTTTGAGAAACTTCTGACCGAGTGTCAAACAGCCTGAAACCTGGTCGATACTCGGCGTTTCAATTGGATCAAAGCTGTTTGCAAATGCCAGTAAGGTCGCCTTTAACCCTTTCCTTCATACTGGCGCATTTTGACGCCTCTGTAAAAGTTACTTTTTTGAAACCATTGTGATAAAAAGAGCATTTGCTCCACAGGAGCAAATGCTCTATTTATCACAATGGTTTCAGCACTGCACAATTATATTTGTTTCCTTTTCTCTAGTGAATGCTGCTTTTAGGAGATTTGTTCAAAGAGATTAAGACAAAAAATAGCCTATGGTCGAAAGGGTTAAAATGAGAAGGGCTAAAACAACAGAAACATGTTTTCGCGAATTCATTGAAATGTACTAGTACAGCAAGTAACATGATGGCTAAGTCGCAACTGTAGTTTTCAGCAGGGTAAGATTTAAATTATAAATTCCACACGTGCTTCCATTGTGTTAAGAGTTAACCTTTAAAATGCCAGGGGTGATGTTGTAATAACCTTTGTAATCAGTTTGGATCCAGATATGACACGCCAAATCGCTGTGTTTCATCGGGATCCAAACTGTATGGCACGGAGTACAATTTTGTTGAGAAATTGAAATACATTGCTTTTAAAAAAAATGAATTCGGTGAAAATCTGTACAATACAAAATATGCTTGACAAATTTCTGGTTATCACGTAGATGACTTTCCGTGATCACAGGCATTACAAATCTTACTATAATCTGGGTAATGACTGATTGATTTAGTGGACTACGGAACAAGCAAATAATACAACGATATGTAAATAAACCACGTGACGTGATTGTATTGTTTGCGGTCGAATTATTTATTAACCCTTTCGCTAATATTAACGCCTTATCACGCATTTGCAAACAGAGTAGACCCAGATCAGACGGCTCATATAGGACCCATCTGATCAGGATCTACTATGTTTGCTTTGGACATGATATGGATCTGATTCTATAGTTTTAATAACTGTAAAGAAATAGCTAATAAATATTCATGACGTCAGATTTCTTACATGGATATTGAACAGGGAAAGGGATACCCCGATACTCTTGGAAACGTTAACAGTGTAGACGAGATTTTTGTAACCCTTGAAATCCACGATTAATTTTCAAATTCAAATTCAAACAGGTCAAGATTATCGTGAATATTCAATGATTTTAGAGAAGTAAAACATTGCAAACAGTGCAGACTCTGATGAGAGGGCTCCACTAGGAAATGTTATGTATCCTAGGTACTCTATTGAAGTAAGACCTACCATCTCCGAGTTGGACAGCTGTGCACGGAATACTGATCTCACGACCACAGTCACATTTTACCGTGTGGCGACCCGCCTCCGATGAATGGGTCACGTGACTGGAAAACGCCAAACTGTAACGCGGAGAGCTCTCCCGCTTTTCCCTGAAATTTTAATAGGATAGGCAGTTCCAACAATATATACCAATATCTGGCGACTTTTACAAACAGTTTGGATCCAATTCAGACGTTGTGTTCCATACAGCAACCACTCAAACTAAATGTATGAGAAGGCATTCAACTCTTAACCCTTTCCCTGTTCAAATTTATTCAAAGGCCTACTGAATATTCATTGAAAAAAAATAGGTACAACGAAATATGGAAGTTATAGAACATTGTAGCCATTTTAAAAAAGTAAAGAAAACAGATATTTCAAATTCCATTATCAAACAGAGCAGACCCTGATCAGACGGCTCCTATAGGAGTCGTCTGATCTTGATCTACTCTGTTTGCAAGAAGAATGTTAACTAGATAGTCTCTACGATACACGCATCAGTACACATGATATTGGCTGTATTCATTTTTTCTAATGAAGATTGATGATTTGAATTTACATGTATTTAAAAACATGTCTGTAAGATACAAAATAAACCGTTTTCGTCGATATTTATAATGTTTTTGTTGTACAACATTATCGGCCTACAGTCAAAACAACGTTAATACCTCGAGCATCACTTAGCTGAGGACAGTATTTTGCTCGAGGACTGCATGGTCGATGTCTTAATTCAATGTAATAGACAATGGCTAGGTCAAATAAGGCTTGCCCAAGGGCCTGCATTTCGAACAATTACGAAACTGAAACAAATAACACCGGGGTCTTCAAATATCAAAAACATAAGTCTTTTGTTTGTTTGTGTTGATTAACGTCCGTTTCTGCTCACTATGGGCTAATTGGACGCCCCAGAGAGAGAGAGGGGGGATACAGAGAAACTCGGGTGCGATGCCCTACTCTTATTATCGACTGAGTTTCTCTGGCTCTTTTACATGTAGATGCCCAGTGTAAAGCACTGATACATCGGACCTCGGTTTACAGTCTCGTCTTTTCGGCGTTTATCGAGTCGGTTTTATTGTGATATACATGTACATGTACTTATTTTCAGTATTTAAACAACTGATTTATATTAATTTTGGTTATTACTAAAAAGCGTTGTAAGTAGAAACTACCATTTTAATGCAACGAATATTCTGCATGATACAGTAAAAACCCTCTAAACCGGAGTTTAGTAGAAAAGAATTTTGTTACGTTTAGGCTGGTGGCAGATTAATGCAGGATGAAAGTCGCGCAGAAAGCTCCTACAAGAGCTTTCTGTATGACTTTCACCCTGCATTAAGCTGCCACCTGTCTCCAAGACAGTTATTTATACTAACTTTAGCGTCAGGTGTTAGATTGGTTATACTGTATATAATACCACATGCCGATGGGCGTTTTCATTGGATTTTTCACCATCCCCCTATTGTTTGTGTGTTATGTCTGTGCGTCTCTTTGTGTCTTTTATATACATGTACATTTGCTGTTTGTAATCGTGATGCTGTTTGTGCGGTTGTGTGTTTTGTATGCGGCGTTTCCTGCATGACTCATACGTGTACATTTAGTATGTAGGTTATGTTCTAATACTTAATTTAAGCCGATACATCACTCTAACCACATTTGTTATGCTATAACATATTTTCATGACGTAAAAGAAATAATGTGTTCACTAGGTGAAAGAATAATTAGGTAACCCTTATCAATATAAATATTTTGCCTGCTGTATAAGGTTTACTTACTTCAGATTCATTAAAATGTTTATCCCTTTCCCAGATGAATATTCATGTAGGAAGTAATGACGTCATGACTATTAATAAGACTATTTTTATAATGGCATATTGGAAGTGTGATATCGAATACCCGATGTTATTCGCCAATGTACTAGTATTTATTCGGATTGTTTTTAGTTTCGTTAACTGTTCAACATATGTCGATAATATTTTGTTGCAGAAAAAATAATATAAGTATCGATGGTATATTTTGTACCACAGAGGTATTTTTATATAACTTCAAATTGACGTACACTCTTTATAATAATGATTGAACAAAATAAATGCAGTAGAACCTCTCTAAACCGGACGTTAAATTTTGCTGGGAATATCGGTCTTGGAGACAGGTGGCAGCTTAATGCAGGATGAACGTCATGCAGAAAGCTCCTAGAGGAGCTTTCTGTATGATTTTAACCCTGCATTAAGTAGCCACCTGCCTAAAAGTATCTATGCTTTTCTCTACCATAATTCCTGTTTATAGAGGTTTAATTGTACCCAGTTTTATGAACTTATTGAAAATAATGATTCGGTGTAAGTACTTGCACTAGCATTTTCCCTACTGAATACTCGTGTAAGAAATAATGACGCCATGAATTTTATTATCTAAACTTTCCCAACGGTATATGTATACAGGAAAGCTTGGTATTGGTAGGAGCTGCAGAGCCAGATCTATTATAAATGTACAAGCAAACACAGCAGACCCTGATCAGACGGCTCCTATAAGATCAATCTGATCTGCGCCTATAATATTTACAGTTTATATAAAGAAAAAGATTAATAAATACACAAGGCTGGTTTTTAAAGCAAGTGGCTGCTTAATGCAGGATGACAGTTAGCTTATTGGTCCTTTCTTTCATATAAACCCTTTTTCTGTGCATTTGCAAACAGAGTAGGTCCATACCAAACCGTCTGATCAGGATATGCACTGTTTGCTTTTATAATGATATTGATCTTATTCTACAGTTTTTTTTGTCATAGCAAAAAGAAATCATTGAAAAGCTTACATTATAAAACTTCAGCAAATAAATTTTCATGATATCATTATGTCCTACATGAATATTGAACAGGGAAAGGTTTAATGGATTTTCTGTGCAGTTACTTCCGTTCTACGTCAAGCTATCATCTGCTTTTTAAACCAATATATTTATATCCTATTGTTTTGGTAGAGAGGTTTTACTGCATTCTAAGGAAGAAAGCAAGAAATTTGCAGATGTTTAGGTGCAAGTAATGTGCAACAGAAACGAAATACATTGGTGCATTTACTTACATTTCTTATTGGATAGAAAGACTCGGTGTTCGATATAACAAAACGCATTTTATCTAAGTGAGATCTCCGTGTCAAAGTATGTTTTCTAACATCAAACGAAACGTAGCGGGAGCCAGAATTTCAACGGTCTTAAAAGTAAAACATTGCATAACAAAACGGAGGGGTTTTATCAAATTTCTGTTGAACGGTTCGCTGGACATGCTAAATATGTGCACATTAATCAATTACAACGACTTTGCAATGTGACTTAATTTGTAATAGCTGTTTGAAAAGAAATGAAACATACACATTCACATGGATTTTAAATGTCGGTTTTAATTGGATTTCCAACGACTTTGAAAAGTATTCAAATAAATAGAGGATCTTACAAGGGTGTTCATTACAAACTGTTTTTATGAAACGAGTTTACTATAATAATATGAAACGAGCTTTAGCGAGTGTCATATGCATTATAGTAAACGAGTTTCATGAAAACAATTTGTAATGAACACGGATGTAAGATTCATTTTATCACACAACCCTTAACCATTTCGCTGCCAATGCCGGATCTGTGATTACCTATGCAAACAGTTTGGATCCAGATGAGACGCCGAGTAACTCGGCGTCTCATCAGGATCCAAACTGTTTGTTACTGTTACTATGTTTTTGGAAACAAAAATGAAGAAAATAAAAAAAATAAGAATTTGTAGCAGATGACAAAGTTAGCAGACGACAGACGTCGGCAGCGAAAGGGTTAATAGGTGCATAGAAAGCGAAACGGACGTTATCTGACGGCTGTTTCGGCCATTATTTACAGTGTAGTACAGTCGGATTCAAACTGGTCTCTGTTTCTATACTCTCACACAGTAGATACTGTAATAAATTAATATACATAACCAGCTAGATTTAGAAGAAACTAGAAAATTGTGTCTGTAAGACACAGTGATGCCCCCATCTGGGTGCTTGCCTAGCTGCACGTAAACTTCCTAAGTCATTTGACCTTGACCTTGGACTTGTGGGCAGCATGGGCCGGTGCGTAATGAAAGTATGGATGGTGTTGAATGTGTATATGCAATTCCATGCCAATAGCTATAACGGTTAGTGAGATATAAGACGATGAAATACTGTGACAACCAACTGCACGTAAAATTCCTAAGTCATTGACCTTCACCTTGGGTTTGCGGGCAGCATGGGTCGGGTGCGTAATGAAAGTATGGATGGTATTTAATATGTATATGCAATTCAATGCTAATAGCTACAATAGTTATGGAGATATAAGACGATGAAAAAACTGTGACATCCAACTGCACGTAAAATTTCCAAGTCATTTGACCTTGACCTTGGGCTTGCGGGCAGCATGGGTTGGTGTGCAATGAAAGTATGGATGGTGTTTTAATGTGTATATGCAATTCCATGACAATAGCTACAGTGGTGTGGTTATGGAGATATAAGACAATGAAAAAACTGTGACAAAAAACTGCACGTAAATATGACAACCAACTGCACGTAAAATTTCCAAGTCATTTGGCCTCGACCTTGGGCTTGCGGGTAGCATGGATGGGGTGCCAAATGATAGCACAGATGGTAATTGATGTGTATGTGAAGTTTCATGTGCATAAGTGTAGAAATTACTGACTTATAACACTTGAAAAACTGTGACAACCAACTGCACCTAAAACCGTGACACACGGACAGACAGACGGACAGACAGACGGACGGACATGTGCAAAACATAATGCCCCACTGACTATCGTCAACGGGGGCATAAAAATGACTTTAATATAGTCTGACATGTGATTTTCAACTGTCGTGTGAGGAAGGTACCTCGCTATCCTATTGCTTGTGGTCAAAAGTAACACAGAAATATCATACAGGAACTTTCTGCATTCATTTTCTCCAGCATTAAGCAATCACCTGATTTTAAGATCTCTATATTCAATCAAAAATTGGTCACTTAAGTTAGACTGTATCACTGTAGTGTTTCTCTATAGTGGCCTCTAAATGAATAAACACACTGGTCATTAAAGTTTAGATAATACAAAAATTATTCCATGGAAGAAATAATGATATATAAGAATGACTATTATAATGAAATTATGTACAAGGGAAGTTATGAAGGTTTGGTCATGTTTAGAAACTGTATACAGTAAAACCTCGATACTACGAACACTCAAATAAGTACCATTATTGATCTGTAACACAGGTGGCAGCTTAATGCAGGATAAAAGTCATGCAGAAAGCTCCTAGAGGAGCTTTCTGGATGACTTTCACCCTGCATTAAGCATTACAAAAATATAGATTCTTTATTACTAAAATTTCGTAGTATCGAGTTAGAAACTGTACACAGTAAAACCTCGATACTACGAACATTCAAATAAGTACCATTATTGATCTTTAACACAGGTGTCAGCTGAATGCAGGGCGAAAGTCATGCAGAAAGCAGCCGCCTGTCTACACAGACATAAATTCTTCATTTCTAAAATTTCGTAGGTTTTACTGTAATTAGATCTATAATATGTTATAAGCAAACGGAGCAGGCTCTAGTCAGTCTTCTCCTACAGGGAACGTCTGATCTGGATCTACTCTTTATTATGGAACGCATTAAGAGGCGTCCCTATCAGATAAAGGGGAGAAAGCAAAATGTTTATTAACACATAACGAAATAATACAAAAGCTATCCTTATTGGAGCTTTCAACTAAACAAAATAATGCAAAAGCTCTCATATTGGGATTTTCTGCATTACTTCCGTTATGCACTGACAAACCACTTGCCCGAACAAACAAGAATTATTTCTTAGTAATCCTTATAGAGATGTATTACTGCAACATGTATGAACAAGTCGTTACAATGAAGTGCATCATAGAGAATATTGCGATGTGTCAGACAGCGTATGTTACAACATGAAGACAAGAAATAAGACATATACATACCAAAGTTGCATCACGTTTAAGATCACAGATACACAACAAAGACACAAATTCGTTGATGTTACCAATTAGTTACTTTATGTTTTACATACAAATAACTTACAAACCGATTACAGGCCTTATGAACTTTGCCTGTTACATGTGTATATGTAAGTATTTATAAGGCATAAACCTGTTCAACCATATTATCATTTTAACCCTTTGCACTCTGAGCAAATGTCGGCAGCAAAATAGTATCGTCTGTTGCACTCTTAAAAGCGCAGTTCTCTTCCAATTCATTTCAAAAATGGTATCAATGTGTCAAACAGTTTGGATCCTGGTGAGACACCGAGTTGCTCGGGTCATTACAAATTCGCTAGTAGAATGCTAAAGCTTAATAAGCTTGACTTAACCCCTTTCGGCGCGAAATTTCTAATTGTCGTCTGCAAACCAATTTTGTTAAATCATTCGGTAAAATAAGGAAATGAGATAAATAAATGCAAATTTCAAAGGAATAAAGCACATATATAGAAATAGAGTTTGAGACAAAAAGTGAAGTCTCCGATCAGAAGCCGCCTTGAAAAGGCGGCGTCTGATCGGGGACTGCACTATTTGTCGTGGTGCATTTTTGCGACATTGGCGATGAAAGGGTTAACTAATTTAAGCCTAATTGTTTGCGAAATTCTCTTTTACAGTAGAACCCCGCTAATGCGACCACTTAATGCGACCACTTAAACAAACATGGCTGTTTTCATAAGCAGGTGGTTGCTTAATGCAGGACGAAAGTTATGCAGAACTGCATAACTTTCGTCCTGCATTAAGCAACCACCTGCCCTTGCCACTGTGAATTATGCCCCTTTTAAGTGGTCGCATTAGCGGAGTTTTACTGTATTTGGTTATTAATTTATCTATTATTCATTTGAAGGGGAGTTTCTTCAAAAATAAAATAGCTCTAGTGTGAGCATTCCGGTGTTGTAGTGGTTTTTTTTTTAAATATTCACAGTGAACTCTTCATCAGCCCCCTGTTCTGAGTATACACTGTTTGACTGTTTGTTCATTTTAGCGACACTAGACATGGATAGGTCAATGACCATCACGCTTTAGAATTCCTAGGGCGTGGTGTTTATTTTTCAATAAATACGTAGCTCTTGACACACTTAATTTTGAACCGTAACGTCCATAAGGCATTTTGCCTGTTCTATGTTTATTCAAAATTTCATTACCTACCGAATATTCATAGACAAAATAGTTATAATGAAATATGGAAGGTGGGATATTGTAGCCATTTTAGAAAGTAAATAAACATATATTTCAAATTCCATTAGCAAACACAGCAGGCCCTGATCAGACGGCTCCTATAGTAGCCGTCTGATATGGGCCAACTCTGTTTGCAAATGCGTGAAAACACATTTATATGAAGGAAAGGCTTAACCCTTAATCTGGTGGACAATTAAAACTAACTTCTGTCTTTTTTAATATTAATTAAACAAAACATTGTATCAAACTGTAGTTCTGAAGAAAATGATTTTTATACCAAACAGTGCAGACCCTGATCAAAGGGCTCCCTGGGGAGCCCATTGATCTGGGTCTGCACTATTTGCAAATGTATTGTATACTCCTTTCCAACACTTTAAAGGTTAACGTTCTTTACCTGATCGAGAAGCCTATGTTGCCTTTGCAAACTGGGGAAACCCGGATCAGGATCTGCTTTGCTTGCTCATGGTATTATATACAGTAAACCTCATCTAATGCGACCACCAAAAAGGGGCATAATTCATAGTGACAAAGGCAGGTGGTAGCTTAATGCAGGACGAAAGTTATGCAGAAAGGAGCTTTCTGTATAATTTCCGTCCTTCATTAAGCAACCACCTGCTTATAAAGACATTCATGTTTGTTCATTAAGTGGTCGCATTAGAGGGATTTTACTGTACTGGATTCTACAGTTTATGCAATGGCCAAAAGTTCTTCTCTTTGTATACTTTTATACATATTCAGAAAATAAATATTCATCATGTCATTATTTCTGAAATGAAGTTTGGAGTATACACAGATGCTCATTTGATCAATGGTTAAATTATGGGTCATTCTTAACCCTTTGCATGTTAAGCGCGACCTAAATGGCATTTGCAAACAGATCGGACCCAGATAAGACGCCGAGTAACTCGGTTCCTCATCAGGGTCCAAGCTGTTTGACACTTTGTCAATAGTCTTGCAAAAGCTTGAACGAATCGGAAGCTAGTGAAACCTTAGACGGTATACTTCACTTCTCATAGCAGGCTAAGGGTTAAGATAAAGCAGTGGACTGTTTTAAATTGTATTTGTGCTTTGTCATTGCTAGATATGAACTCCCTTAAGCCTCTTCATGTTGAAAAATCGTGAAACCAATAATGACATCGTGAATATCTATTGGCAGATTGTTTTAACCCTTCGCTTGCTGAATTTTAAAATACATTTCTCCTTCTTTACCCATGCCCTGTTGTAGAATTACCTATATCTTAAACATGTACAAGTGTTTCGCTGTGCAATCACTGCTGTGGAGTGCACTGGCTGCACAATCAACTTGTAAATAGTGCAGACCCTGATGTGACAGATCCTGCAGGAGCTGTCTCATCTGGGTCTTCACTATTTACAGGTAGGTATATTGACGTGACTAGCAAGCGAAGGGTTAAAATGGCATTAGAACTCATGTTTATTCTAGCATTGGTAGAAAGTTGAGAAACTGTAAAGTAAGATCTAGTATACTTTCATAAACAAACAGAGCAGACCCCGACCTGACAGTTTTTACAGGAGCCGTTTGATCTGGGTTTCTGTTTGCAAAGGTGTGAAAATGCGTTCGTATGAAGCTGGGGTTAAGCGTATTAAACCTGGTATGTGCTTTAACCCAGTTCCTCAAATTGACGACTTTCGACGACTCCGTTAAAGTCACTTTGTGAAACCATTGTGATAAATAGAGTTTTTGCTCGTACAGGAGCAAACTTAATGCTCTATTTATCACAATGGTTTCAAACTACAAAATTCTAAAATTTTCATTTTCTCTAGTTAATGCTCCTTTTCGGTAGACTTAATCAAAAAGGTTGTATCTAAAAAAAAGCCTATAAGTTAAAGGGTTAACTTCGATTTTATCCTTTGAGTGCTGTATCCAAGCTGAGTGACAATTGAGAAAGATTTCACGAATTGGAAGGAATAAAGAACAACTCGAAATTCCCCGATAGGTACGCATTTGTACACTATTGCAAACAGGGAAGACCATGTCAGACAACTCCTGTGGGAGCTGTCTGATCTGGGTCTGATGTGTTTGCTTATGGGATATACAATAATTACTATCTGATTCCATGACCAAATATGCTTTTGTTCATAATACAACGTCATTTGAATAAATGTCCTTATTTCTACCATGAATATTCAATAGATAACCCATTCTCTCCTACTGACTCTGTAAAACTCATATTTGGAAATCATTGTGATAAATAGAGCATTTGCTCTATAGGAGCTAATGCTCTACTTATCACTCTAGTTGGAACATGATTCACAATTAGGGAATATGTACATGTAACAGGCCATGTGAAATGCCTTACAGTTAAACTTTGATATATCGAACTTCAAGGGACCATAGAAATTCTTCGAGATAACAGAAATTCGAGTCATCCGAATTGTAATCTGGACAATATTTTAGGTTCACAGCTAATGCAAGTCTAAAGTAATGCTGAACGCTCCTGAAGGAGCTTTTAACATTACTTTAGACCTGCATTAAGCTATCGCGTGTTTCTAGATATACGTAGAGATACATTTTAGAACAGAGAATAGAAATTTTAGAATAGAGTCATCCGAATTGTAATCTTAACTTTTTTTTCAGGTTCACAGCTAATGCAAGTCTACAGTAATGCTGAAAGCTCCTGAAGCAGCTTTCAGCATTACTTTTGACCTGCATTAACCTATCTGTATTCTGTATTATAAAGTTTGGATGGACCGAAAGTTTACTTCGACTTATCTCGAAGTTCGTGAGAAAATTCGACTTATATCGAGATAATAGTCGGATCGTCTGGTCTCGGTCTACTCTGATTGTAAAAGCATGAAAAGATGTATTTTTTAACCATTTCCCTGTTCTATGTTTATACCAAATTTCAATACATGCACCTACTGAATATTCATAGACAAAATAGTTATAACGAAATATGGAAGATGGAACATTTTAGCCATTTTAGAAAGAAAAGAGACAGATCGATCAAATTCCACTAGCAAAAAGAGCAGACCCTGATCAGACAGCTCAATTAGGAGAAAATGCGTGAAAAGTGTTTAGATGAAGGAAAATGTTAAGTAAAGGATTAACCCTTTTCTGCATAGATACACAGTTCTACTTTTTTGCAAATAGAGTAGACCAAGATCAGATCAGATAATTTTAGAGTCTACAGTTTAAGCCATGGTCGATATTCCATGTCTACATATGTTATTGTAAAACGTTATCGAATTAATATTCATAATATCAGTAGTTCTTACATGAATATTCACCAGGTAAAGGATGAGTTAAAGAAATAGATATATTCTATTTAATTTATACGACATAGTGTCATGTTTAAAAGAATGTGGCGTAACTCTTGACACGGATTCTTTTGTACAACATAGTGTCAAGTTTTAAAAAGATGGCGTAACGCTCGACACAGATTTTATTGAACCTGTTCCCTATTAAAGAGGCCATACTCTTTAACATCACTTTAAAGTTTTTTCTGTCTATGCATAGTCATGCGAGTATCTAGACAAAGGGAATTTGGTCATGACAGAAACTTTACAATTAATTCTGTGTAATCATATAAGCAAAGTCACCAAAAGCGTCTCCATCAGGTAAAGGGTTAAACGCAGCTGGTCGTTTGTAAATGATAAATAGCACTCCAGCTGGACAATGCTTCACATTTTTAGAATATGTGCATGAACAGGCCATGTGAAATTTCTTACTGCTGAACTTCGATATATCGAACTTCAATGGACCATAAAATACTTCGAGATAACAGAATTTCGAGTCATCCAAATTGTAATCTATACCATTGTTCAGGTTCACAGCTTAATGCAAGTCTAAAGTAATGTTGAAAGCTCCTGTAGGAGCTTTCATCATTACATTAGACCTGCATTAAGCTATTGAGTTTTTAGATATGCGCAGTAAAACATTTTAGAACAATTCTGTGTTGTAAATTTTGAAAGGACCGAACGTTTAGTTTGTGTTTTCCGAGTTCGCGATATCGAAGTTGCACCACATTTTGTAAACTTTTCCTCATGAATATTCATGCTTGAGATAAAAGTCGGGTCGTCTGGTCTGGGTCTACTCTGGTTATAAAGACATGACACAATGCGTCACTTTTAACCTTTTCCCTGTTCTATGCTTATTCCAAATTTAAATACCTACTGAATATTCATGGACAAAATGGTTATAATTGAATATGGAAGGTGGAACATTGTAGCCATTTCAGAAATATCAAATTCAATTAACAAAAAGAACATACCCTGATCAGACGGCTCAATTAGAAGTAGATGCGTGGAAAGGCGTTTATATGGAGGAAAGTGTTTAGTAAATGATTAACCCTTTTCTCCATAGATACACCTTTCTACTGCTTTGCAAATAGAGTAGACTAAGAGCAAATTACCCTTGAGCTGTCTGATCAGGACTGCTCTACATATTCTAATGAATTATATAGGTATAGAGTCTGCAGTTTATGTCATGGTGTAATTAATATTCATGAAGTCAGTATTTCTTACATTGAACATTCATGGAGCAAAATGTTAACCCTTTCCTCCATAAATACGCCTTTCTACGTCCCTGTAAAATCACCTATTGAAACCATTGTGATAAATAGAGCATTTGTTCCTATAGGAGCAAATGCTCTATTTAACACAATGGTTTAAAACTACAAAATTCTAACATTTTCCTTTTCTCTAGTTAATGCACCTTTTCGGTAGATTAATTCAAAGTGGTTGGATCTAAAAATAGCCTATGAGGGAATGGGTTAAACCATAATCTCGCCAATCGCGAACGACATGATAAGCCAATCAAAAATAGTTATTATACCGTGCGCACGACTTAATATTGCAACAAAAACTCATTTATTCATGCAACTCTTTATTTCACTTTTGTTCACCTTTGAAAGTTTGAAACAAATTAGATTCATAATGACGGAGGACGTAAAGCAAACTGCTGGTGCATCAATGAGACAAATGACATCTAGAATGCTAACGCCAAAGAATCAGATGCACAGTAAAAACTGTCTTAAGCGACTATCATAAAGAGGTGCAATTCTGAGTTTTTTAGGTAGGTGGTAGGTGATCAAAAGTATAGCATTTTTCTGCATTACTTTTGTTCTGCATTGTGGAACGTATTACTGTTCAAGACTCCCTGTGTTCAATCATTGAATGGTCGTTTAAGACAATTCTTCAATATACGAATTACAGTGTAGAACCCGATCATAATACACGATCTTGACCAATAGCTGATCATATAACGCCAGAACCGACACTTTCAATGCATACGAATGTCCATAGTTATGAAAACTAGATATGCATACTTTGGATGATATTTATATATCAAAGATACATTCTACGCGATTTAACCCTTTACCTAATGAATATTCATATAATACTGGTGGTATGAATACTAATTAGCTGAATATTTTTAATAATAATAAACAAAATATTTTACAATCTCACAAACTGTAGAATCAAATCTGCACTGCGCTATAAGCAAGCATCTACATGTATATAGCAGATCCTGATCAGACTGTTCCTATAGGAGCCGTCTCATCTGGCTCTACTCTGGTTGCAAAAGTGTGAAAAGGCATCTCTATCAGGTAAAGGATTAAAGTGTTGGCGAAATACATCCAATAAAGGTTCTTTTTTGACAAAGGAAATCTTTTAAGAACCATAAAAGGGGGCCAAAAGGCACCTTATAGTGCAAACGCCGAAAAAAAGTGTACGAATGACAGTGTATAAACCCGGATCAGAATACGCGAATTTGACCCATGGCTGATTTGAATCTAACCTATTTGCAAAAATATGCATACATAATTCTCTCAAAGTACGGCTCGTATAAACTGTAATAAAAATAGAAACACGAGTATACATACATGTGTGTTTATGTGTTTCCGGGCAAAAACTATAAACTCTATGTTGAGA
Organism: Azorinus chamasolen; assembly: GCA_963576725.1. Classification (NCBI taxonomy): domain Eukaryota; kingdom Metazoa; phylum Mollusca; class Bivalvia; order Cardiida; family Solecurtidae; genus Azorinus; species Azorinus chamasolen. Next base: position 54,493,974 of record OY755248.1, read on the forward strand.
CCATTCACTTATATAACACAGATTACGTTTTAAAACATTATACAAATGCACCACGGATACATGATATATTGTCACGGTATCTTAATTTCTCCTTAATAATATACAGTGGAATCACTCTACAGCGACAAATTAATTAATATATATATGCGAACCAGGCGGTTGCTTAAAAACTCATTCCCTCCTAGACTATTTTTAGACCTAACCTCTTTGAATGAATCTACCGAAAAGGAATATTAACTATAGAAAAGGAGAATTTTAGAATTGTGTAGTTTTGAAACTATTGTGATAAATAGAGCTTTTGCTCCTATGGAGCAAATGCTCTATTTATCACAATGTGTTTCATAATGTGACTTTTACAGAGGCGCCAACATGCGTCACTAGGAGGGAATGTTTTAATGCTGGGCAAAGGTTATGCAGAAACGGTAGGAATTCTGCATAACTTTTACCCTGCGTTAAGAAGCAATCTGCCTTCAGACTCGGAATTACGCCAAGTTTTAACGGTCGCTTTAGAGGGGTTTTACTGTACAGGTGATTTTTATATGTGCTAGGGATAAGTCATACGCATGCGCGAATTACGTTTTCGTTTTCCTGTAATTTATATCAATTTTTGATGAATTGATGAGTCACAGGATTTTAGTGAAACTGTATACAAAGTTTTAGTACAAGATCTAAATATTTTCAGACAATAATATATTGTTTTTAAATGATTTTTTATCGTCTGATAATGGCGACAATCTGCCTCAAAATCTAGTCACAAACTAAGACTGTAGTCAAGTCACAAGACTGTAGTCAAGTTTGTAATCAAGTGGATTCTTATAATAACGCTCACAATACGTCTTTCAGGAGTGCGTATAGCTAATTAACATATCAAACACAGTTAAAGATGTATGCTGCGCAAATTTCCGCAATTTTTGTGTATCGAACTGCCTTCATAATTGGAATCTATGTACCTTAACACTTATTTAACGCTAAATAGCACGGTCAGTAAATGGTTGTTTGTGTCGAAAAAAAACTAGAAAGATGGATTGTTACGGAAACCAACGGAACATCCTTCGCTAGTGGCAGGATTCTGTCGTAAGATAATCATTCGATGTACCTGTATGAGTTAGCTCCCTTCGACCGTTATAGTTGATTGACACCATTGAACGGTATATTTAGCATGTACTAAGAAACTTGGCCGAAGATGTCCGCTAATTTCCGTACAAAATCTCCGTAATAAAAAGGAGGCTCCTTTTTAACAATTTTGTAGTATTTGGATAGCGATAATATTTAGCTGAACAAAAATATCCTTTCGGAAAATGGGTTGTAAACATTATTTTCATTGTATGTATACCTGTACAGCTTCTGGTGTTGATTGATTAATACGAAAAATGCGCATAATACATCTAGTCAAAATGATTTACATTCCTTCAATTCTACAATGCAGTAAAAACTCCTAAAGTGACAAACAAATAGAGCAGGAGTTTCTGATGTCAATGCATGTCACCGCAATGCGCTTGTCAGAGAAGTGTGTCACGATCATTCATTGTTATTTTGCAGATATCTATAAAACAGAGCCAGCACGGGCAGATACAACAAAGACAAAAACGAGCTCATGTTTTGAAGTTTTACCCTTGAAATGAAGGGGTGAGTTCTTTGGTATTTGTCGACAGTGTAAATCTAGAGACGGAGCATTCTGATCAGTGTCTGCTCCCTTTGTCATTAACCGTCCTTCGGAAAATTTAACACTTTTATATAAAACGAACTCTCCAATTAACCCTTTACTCCATGAATATTTATTCAAGAAATAATGACATTATGAATTTTAATATAATATTTTAAAATGGCATATGAATGGGGGGAATTTTTAACATAGCAGAAACTGTAGAACCTCTCTACTCTTTCCGCAAATGAGTTGAAATGCGTATTTATGACGTAAAGGGTTAATCCTTTTCCTGTTCTACCTTTATTCCAAATTTAAATACCTACTGATTTTTCATGGACAAAATAGGTACAACGGAATGCGAAAGGTGGAATATTGTATCCCTTTTAGAACGTAAAGAAACAGATATATCAAATTCCATTAGCAAACAGAGCAGACCCTGATCAGACGGCTCCTATAGGAGCCGTCTGATCTGGGTCTACTCTGTTTGCAAATGCGTGAAAACACGTTTATATAAGGGACAGGTTTACGTTATATTATGTCTATTTGTTCGTGCAAATCAGTCAACAACAATACTTATACACATATTTATATACATGTAATTAAAATATTGCTTACATCCAATTTTATTTTCCTATTGTCTATTTATAACCAGATAAATATTAAAAAATTTAGACCTCTTAAGAGATTGTATCTTCGTCAGTTTTCACGAACATGTACAACTAGACTTCGATTAACTCCGAATCGATTTCGGGACAACATTGTATAAATTTTGTGTTCATAAAAGAGAAAAAAAGTCACAAAATCAATCCGTGGGAATCAAAATTTCTCAGTTTATTAATCAACACAGCTCTTTCCTTGCGATGCTCTTTAGCTATATGTTATTTTGAAGTCACATAGATTACGATTCTGAAGTAATTGTATTTCGTAATGTTCGCAAAAAAAATATGAGCAGAATACATCTTTAAACCATGACTGACTATCCCCTGCTTAGTGAACAGTAGACTGGTAACCATTTCCCTGTTCTGTGTTTATTCCAACTGTTGATACCTACTGAATATTCATGGATAAAATAGTTATAACGAAATATGGTAGGTGGAAAAGTGTAGCCATTTCAGAAAGTAAAGAAACAGATCTTTCAGATTCCATTAGCTTAGCAAACAGAGCAGACCCTGATCAGAGCCATCTGATCTAGGTCTGCTGTTTGCAAATGCGTGAAAACACGTTTATACGAATGAAAATGTTAAAAACAGCACGATCAGATTGTCCAACAGTTTTCAAGCTGGTTGTGTCCTGTTGATCCGCCTAGATACACGCCATGTCATCTGGATCGACACTGCTTGCGATGAAAATGACAAGGTGACCAAATATCAAGCTTTAGGTTACATATAAACCGGAGATTGTGTTGCCTTAAAGGGGCTATATTTCATAAACCAACCTTTATTCCGCTGTAAATAAATGATTGATGCCTAACCTTTAGCGTGCTGAGCAAACGTTTGTTGGTAGAAAATGTCACCGTCTTCAGTTGTCATAAATGATTTATCTTGCAGTTCTTTTCAATAGTATCAACCAGTTTGCATCCTGATGAGACACCGAGTTACTCGGTGTCTCATCCGGATCCAAACTATTTGAATAGGTAATAACTATAAACCCATTCACCCACAGCAGGCTCAAGGTTAAATTTAAACTACTTTAAAGTACAGCAAAAACTCTATTTTTCGAACACTCAAATACGCACCATAATTTATATTTAAGACAGATGGCAGCTTAATGCAGGGCGAAAGTCATGCAGAAAGCTCCTAGGAGAGATTTCTGCATGACTTTCAATATGCATTAAGCAGCCACCTGCATATAAAGGCATATTTTCTTCATTACTAAAATTTCGAAGACTCGAGTTTTTACTGTACTTATTTCTTTACTACATAGATACAATTTTAACTCCTTTGCAAACAGACTAGACCTATATCAGAATTCCCCTGCAGGAGCCGTCTGATCAGGGTAAGCTCCGTTTCTTATAAAATTATATAGATTTGATTCTACAATTTCCGTAATAGCCAAGCATTCTCTTGTCCGCATGCTATCGACGTTCTTACATGAACAGATTCGAACTGAATACCGGGCAAACCATTTGAAATTTCAATGCATGAGTGTGGATGAAAAGTAGGGCAAACTGAATGGCACGTAGCATAATCGGATAGAGTTATCTTATAATTTGATTTGCGATACTTAGCAGGCCGATCTGAGTATCATTATACTCGGGTACGATACTTATCCCCGTCCGAAATATGATAGAAGAGCGTGACGAGACAATGGTATACGTGCGCTGGTGTTTTAACCCTTTCCCTCATATAAACGTGTTTTCAAGCATTTGCAAATAGAGTAGACCCAGATCAGACGGCTCCTATAGGAGCCGTCTGATCAGGGCCTACTCTGTTTGCTCATGGAATTTGATAGATCGGTTTCTTTACTTTTTAAAATGGCTACAATGCTCCACCTTACATATCTTATTATAACTATTTGTTCATGAATTTTCAGTAGGTATTGCTATTTGGAATAAACATAGAACAGGGAAAGGTTTAACCCTTTGCTTGCTATTCACGTCAATATACCTACCTGTAAATAGTGAAGACCCAGATGAGACAGCTCCTGCAGGAGCTGTCTCATCAGGGTCTGCACTATTTACAAGTTGATTGTGCAACCAGTGTACTCCACAACAGTGATTGCACAGCGAAATAATTGTACACAGTGAAGATATGTGTAATTATACAACAGGACATGGGTAAAGAAGGAGAAATGTATTTTAAAATTCAGCAAGCGAAGGTTTAACCTATATCTTAGACGTGCTACAGTAAACACTTGCCTTGCTAATCCTGCTGCGAAAAAAATAATGTCTGCTCAATTTCGGATCCGGTTTAACTACTTCCGATTCGAACACGTTTTTCAGAAAGTATTGACCTAGTGTCAAACGGTTTGGATCCTGATGAGACGTCGAGTTAATTGGCATCTCACCTGGATCCAAGCTGTTTCTAAACGCGATTTATATCGAAAGTATCAGGATAAAGGTAAAAAGAGGTCTAGTTCTGGGTATTTTAGCTTTTAGGCAGGCGGTAGCTAAATGCAGACCGAAAGTAATACAGAAAGCTCTTATTGGAGCCTTCTGCATTACTTTCGTCCTGCATTAAAATGATGGCCTCTGCAATAAAATCATATATTTCAATAATAAATCATAAACCACGGAGTTATTTTCAATTATTCTTATGAATATTGTTAATTTGTCTGTGATACAAAATAAAACATTTTCGTCGAAAGGTTTTTCGTTGTACACCAAAATAGTATCGGCCTATTACGAACAGTTACGAAACTAAAGAAAAACCCAAATAAATACGAACACATCGGCAAATAACATTCTGAAACATTCTTTTAGGGTTTTCGATGAAAGCACATGGCATTTTTGTCTTCAACGTTTATACGATTGGCTTTCTTGCGATACGCATGTATATTCTTTAACCCATTACCTCATAGGCTATTTTTAGATACAACCTCTTTGAATTAATCTACCGAAAAGGAGCATTAATTAGAGAAAAGGAAATTTTTTGAATTTTGTAGTTTGAAACCATTGTGATAAATAGAGCATTTGCTCCTATAGGAGCAAATGCTCTATTTATCACAATGGTTTCACAAAGTGACTTTTACAGAGTCGTCAAAAGTCGTCAATATGAGGGAAAGGGTTAAGTATATACGCATACGTATGATTAATATATTTTAGGCAGTTTTAACCCTTCTCTTGCTGAATTTTAAAATACACACTTCTCCTTCTTTACCCATGTCCTGATGTATAATTACATATATCTTCACTGTCTACATATATTTTTTCTGTGCAGTCAATGTTGTGGGGTGCACAATCGACTTGTAAACTGTGTCAGCTCTATTTACACTATTTGCTCTGCATTAAGCAATCACCTGCTTTTTAAGAGTCCTATATTTAATGAATGAATGGCCGCTTAGGACAGGTTCCATTGTATAAACCTTTCAGAAGAAGTTATGTATTAACTCATTCCCACCTTGTGACGCCTTCAGCCACCTCTGTAAAAAAGACATTTTTTGAAACCATTGTGATAAATAGAGCATATACTCCAGAGGAGCAAATGCTCTATTTATCACAGTGGTTTCAAAACTACACAATTGTATTGTTTTCCTTTCCTGTAGTAAATGATTTAGGTTTTACCTGTATACGTTTGGTGGGGGTTTCAAACTTAGCTTCCGGCTGAGTCGTCGTATCCTGTCTGTCCCGCCGACAACATCCGGGTTACTAGTGACCGATGACTTGGACGATGCACTGTTTTCAGATTCGGCCTGTCTCGTGAATAAAGGGATTACAGAGTCTTTCCTTGATGGTGAATGGGTGCATGCAATGGATTCCCGCAGAGAATTCTTTCTGGGGGAGCTATCACTGCCGTCAGTATTGATGGTCGGAACCGATAGTTCCATCCTGGTTGATCTTGTAGACACCTTGAAAGGAACAAATAAAGACATGTACATACAATAGTATATGGGAAGGGTATATTTTGTAATGTGTTGACTTGATAAACCAATTCATACATATAATAGAGCATGTCTTAAGCAACCATTATAGGAGGTCTAAATTAAGGTCTTTAAGATATATGGTAGCCTCATTCAGGTTGAAAGTAATGCAGAAAGCTCCTATTTGAGCTTTCTGCATTACTTTCTCCCTACATTAAGCATCCACATGTTTTTTTAAACTTTGTGTTCAATAAATGAATGGTCGCTTTAAACAGGTTTCCTATATATTCATGTGGTTATCAGTACTTTCTATACTTTCTGATCGTTTTCCTGCTAGAGCTTTCTGCATACATTTCGTAAGCTGCATTAGGAATGAATGAATGAATGAATGAATGAAATGAAATGAATGAATGAAATACTTTATTCAAGGAGGGTTACCCGGTTAGTCAACAGACTAATCTACCCCAGGGCACTCTAACAGAAGCATTTCATATAAAATATTTTACAAACAGAAATATAAACATTATCTATAATTTAAAAGACAGGACAGAATAGCCATATAATGCACGTTTTAATCGATTAAAGCAAACTGCATGTGAAGGCTGGTTTGAAAAGTGAAAGATGACATTATAATTGCGTATACCAAGAACAGAAACTTTCACAGAAATTTTCCATTCTGGGATTACTCAATTCTTAACCTCAAGTATTACTCTGTACATAGTCTGTACTCATATAACACATGAAAAAATCATAGTGATAGATATAAGAAAACATATTCACAACAGTGGTTTATTAACACAAAACTGTATGTATATGCTATGGAAAGTATAAAAAATATTGTTCACACATTTCAAACAGGACAAACCCAACTCAGAAACTCCTGCAGGGCTTTTCTGATACGGAATTGTTTGTTTGTTAATGCACAAGACTAAATCTGTAAAATAATCATTGTTAAATGATGGTTGTTTAACACTGAAATAAAACAGAAGAAGCTTTGACCTCACAATAGGAATGCTTTCGAATAAAAAGAAGAATAGACATGGTATAATAATTCTATGTGCATATGACGCCATTAACAATAATAGATAATGAGATAAGTGTAGAGATTGTTTTAATTGTTGTCGGTGAGTGTTAAATAGTCACTATAAAATGTTTAAAAGAAAAAGGCTAGAATGGATTTAAAACTAAGAGTGACTTTGAAATAATAGTGCTAAGCTTCAGATAGTGACTCAGAACAGGCGATATTAATTCAGCACTATGTATGAAAAAGACAGTGCTGAATAAATAATACTTGTAATGGGAACATTAGTCTCTAGATTGACGAGAACACGTCGATTATAGTAGACTTTAACCCATTCCCTTATATTGGCGGCTTTTGACGACTCTGTACAAGTTACTTTATGAAACCATTGTGATAAATAGAGCATTTGCTCCTATAGGAGCAAATGCTCTATTTATCACAATGGTTTCAAACTACAAAATTCTAAAAGTTTCCTTTTCCCTAGTTAATGCGCCTTTTCGGTAGATTTATTCAAAGAGGTTGTATCTAAAATAGCCTATGAGGTAATGGGTTAATGTCCTGAAATGCTAATGCTTTACAAGATAAAGTTATATCTTGGTAAAAAGACATATATTTATTTTGTGCTGCGAAGTGTTAATGACTAATGAAAATGCTAACAAGTCATTCGAATGTATGTAGGGTTCAAAATCTATTATCAGCAATATTTAAAATGAACTAGCCCAAATGGTCCTTTTGAGAATTATCTATATCCCATTAGAATAAGATTAATTTTGTCTTCAAAATATGTTTTGATCTGAGTTTGCTAAAGTTTTAAAGAATAAGCATGTACAATAACAAGTTCTAACTATAAAATACATAACTACACAACAATATGTGAAAAATGGTATGCATACACCTCTAACTTTCTAAATGCTAGCTCTCAGTCATTTTGGAGTGAATATAAAACATGAAAATGTTAACTGATAAAACAGCAGAGATTGAGATTGGAGGTAACTACAGACAATGGATAAAATAAATCTAAAAAGACTTGTGATTTAAGCCATAAAAGAAAATAGATGTGAAGCTTTCGATACTATTCATGGATTGAACTGAATCGGATATTTTATTCCAAATGAAAGGTCCTAAAATGAAATACTTTGCTTATATAATTCGATTTTTGGACGTGGCCTCTTATAATCATGTAAACTCGATGAACGTAAATTGTTGTATACATCAAATTCCCTTTCAAGCATGTTATCAATATATTCAGGAACTAATCCTTTTGAAACCTTGTACATAAACATAGCTTTTCGTAGAATTATTTTATTAGTAACACTCAAAGAATTCATTTTTTCCAAAGAATCTGGTACCGATACATAGTCATTGCCAAATATTAATTTACAAGTCCTCTTTTGTAAGATTAATATTAGTATTAAGTAGCATTCCATATTTTTAAATAGGATAAATAAAATTAAAGATTTCTTTCGACTATTTCCAATGAATAATGGATGTTTTGAATTGTTGTATCGTCTGCATACATATCAGTTTTACTAATATCTGTTGAAATAGAAAGTGGAAGATCATTGATAAACACTAGAAACAACAATGGACCAAGTATAAAACCTTGATGTACTCCGCATGTTATGTTTAGCTCAGATGACAGTAACCCATTTAAGCTAACACATTGTTTTCTATCAATCATATATGATTTAAACCATTTTATAGTTTTCTCTGAACATTTATACATGGTCAGTTTTTGCAATAAAATACGGCGATCGACAAGATCAAATGCTTTTTTTAAATCTACCATAACTACACCAACAATGCATCCGTCGTTTATCGCTTTCAACCATTTGTCTATAATATGAGCAAGAGCCGTTTCACAACTTTGTTTTTCCTGAGTCCACTCTGAGTTTTTATAATAAGATTATAAAGGTTAAGATAAGACATGAAACAGTCATGTACATGCCTTTCTAATAACTTTGAGAGAGCAGGAAGTACTGAAATTGGCCTATAATTGTTAATATCAAGTTTTGAGCCTGTTTTGAATAGTGGATTGGCTTTTGCAGACTTCCATATATCTGGAAATATGCTTTGTGAAATATTTAAGTTAAGAATGTGATTCATACCGGAGTAAATAACTGTAGCTGACAGTTTTAAAAATATTGGACCAATATCATCAAGCCCAGTAGATTTCGACACATCCACGCTTAAAAGCATGTTTCTTACGTTTTCTTTATCAACGAATGGAATATTGAAGTACATTGGATCTGGAACTCTGTCATTAACACATTTCTAACAGGGTTAAAGTCTGATGATGGAACATGCTCTTTAAGTTTAGCGGCAATATTTGTAAAGAAATAATTGAATTCATTTGATATTAAACCAGGCTCAGTAATATCTTGGCCATCTATTGTGAGACTATTTATGGAGCACTTGTCCTTATTCGGAGATTTAAATTTTTTGAATATTTTCCAGATAGAGGACAGGTCATTTTGTCTTTCATTTATTTTCTGTTCATATGATGCTTTCTTGGCATAATGAATTAAACTGGACACTTTATTTCTGAAAATCTTATAGTTAGTTTCGTCATTCCTTAGTTTAAATGTATCTCTTTCCTTCATTGCATCTAATATTTCTCCATTTAACCAGTTTGGCTGTTTACCTCGTTTGACCCTGGCGTAAAGGAACGTGCTTATGAATTATATACGAGAATAAATCCATAAACATAGATAACACTTCGTTAGCATCTGATGTTTGCATAATTCCATCAAAATTTAAACTGTTCAAATCGTTGACTTTTTATGCTTATGGTTTACTTTTCGAGAGCAAAATATGGGGTAGTGATCACTGAGACTTAGTTTTTGAAAGAATGTCCAGATTACATTTTGAGAATTGTAAATTTGAGTAAATGTGATCAATCAATGTCTTTGAGGTATTGCATACACCAGTTGGTTCTATAATTAATTGTGACAAACCGAGTGATGATGTAAACTTTAGCCATTCTCCTTTTGATCTATCAGTTATCAAATCTTTATTAAAGTCTCCAAGAATTAAACTTTCATTAGCTTCGAGTTGCGCTTTTTCAATATTCGTTTCAAACGAAGTAATTCAAGAATTGACAGCATTTGGGTGTGCCTGTATAATATACATATTTATTAGAAAGGGTTTAGAATTAGGGTTTTTAATTTCTATCCAAATGTGATCCATATCTACATCTTCAAGATCAATCCTTCTTGTGCAATTTATGTTATCTCGTACAATAAAAGTCCACCACCATTGTTACTTAATCGATCTTTTCTAAATGGTGTTTGATAGCCATTTACAGTAAAACTTTGTTTTTGATTTCGTCTCTGTTACACCGAATATATCTAATCTATTAGATCTTGATAGTACTTGGAGCTCATCAAATGTTGTTCTTAACCGCTGTATATTCAAATGGCCTATAACCTGGCCTGTTTTGTGCAAACCTAAATCATGACAATAATTAGATTGTTCTTGATTACATTCTTTTGATCCACCAATTATACAATTACATCGTTTGGAGTGACAATTAAAGCGTCTACCACTTGCCTTTATTAGTCGAGAGTATGTCTATTTATGTGGTAGATTTAGGTAGGTTTACTCGTTTTGTCTATGGTAGGTCAATCTTATATGAGAGCGGGGTATATGCTTCTCTTCTACAAATTTCATCTGTTTAATGGGTTTCTTCTTTTTCAAAAAATAAAGTACGAAAATAAATAACTCCCCTGAGATCTTGTCTACCAGTTATTACATGTTTTTGCTATTATTATTATATGTAATTAATTATTTCTATTTCTTAATACATGTAGTCAGTTATTGTCAGTTACATTTGTTATTAATTTCAACATTTTTAGAAATCTAACAGTATGGAAACGATGGTAGCCTTGATGATTTATTCTCATTAACGCATTCCCTGTTGAATATTCATGTAAGAATGAAATCATGAATATTTATTAGCTGAATGTTTATAATGGTATATTAACACGGAACATTTTTACCTTGGAGGATCACATCTATATTATACCACAGGAGCCGTCTGATCTGGGTCTGCTATGTTTACAAATTCGTTTATATATGGGGAAAGATCCTACTGCAGAAATTGTCGAATACACTTTAACCTATTTTCTTCGTCTTCGCTTACTACACTATTACCTGGCGTCGCCGTGTTGTTTATTTATTTATTAGTAGTAGTAGAAGTAGTAGTAGTGGTAGTAGTAGTAGTAGTAGCAGTAGTAGTGGCAGTAGTAGCACTATTATTATTATTATTATCGTTATTATTATTATTATTATTATTTATTATTATTATTATTATTATTATTATTATTATTATTATTATTATGCCGTTTCCAAGTCATGAAACGTATGTAATAACGAATAACTGATAAGTGTTTACTCATAATATATAATGAATTAATATTAAGAGGTAACAAATAAGTAACAACCATTAACGAGACCTGAGGCTTCCATATTACAGAAATTTAGACTCACTCACATTCATGTAAGTTTTACAACTTATAACTATTACAAAATTCTAACATAATCAAGTAAACTATCCTTTCCATTCCAATGCTTTTCTAAAACTGTGAATTCAATAACTATTAATAATTGAGTATTAAGAAATAACAAATTAGAAATAATTAATCCTTTACACCGTGGCTATTCATGTCAAAAATAATGACATCATGAATATTAATTAACTGAACTTTTACACGTTCACTATGAACAATGGATTTGTATTAAACTATAGGAGCCGTCTTATATGGGTCTACTCTATTTGCAAAGGCATAGAAAGGCGTATTTTATGAAGTAAAGGGGTAATAACTATTAACAATCAATGAGACATTACGGTTTCCGTACACAACACCAAACGTAGATTTAAATGTAATGATTTATCAGAGTTCCAGATAAGATGTGAAAATTAAAACATTTTCAAGAATAACTCCTTTATGTCTCTACAAATGTAACATGGTGAAAAAGTTGGGACTCGACTGGGACTCAAAACCCAGGGCCTTTGGCTTACCGTGCAAACAATATACCGACTGAGCTACCGAGGCGTAAAATTGTGTTATTTTCAATTGGAGCGCGATATTTTTGCATACACTTGAGTTACGTATCTATTAAATATACCCATTTCCCCATTTCATTTATAATCATGCATTAACCCATTCCCTCATATTTACGATTTTTGACGACTCTGTAAAAGTCACTTTGTGAAACCACTGTGATAAATAGAGCATTTGCTCTTTTTATCACAATAGTTTCAAACTACACAATTCTACAATGTTTCTTTTTCTCTAGTTAATGCTCCTTTTCGGTGGATTTATTTAAAGAGGTAGGATCTAAAAATAGCCTATGACGTAATGGGTTAAAGTGATAGTCCCTACAATTAATGCATATTAGTGGCATCTTAAAACATGGCATTTGTTATTTTCAGCCATTCTTCTGAAGATTCACAAATCGAAAAATGCCACCCGTTATACAAAATACACCGTTTTCGTCGATACGTATATATTTTGTTCTACATCAAAATAAGATCAGTCCATTTGAACAGTCACAATACAAAAATACTGATCACTGTTTAACACATTCTCTCCTACTGACGCCTTTTTGTGCCTCTGTAAAACTCATTCTTTCAAAACCATTATGATAAATAGAGCAAATGCTCTATTTGTCACATTGGTTTCAAAACTAGGCAGTTCTAAAATTCCCCTACTCGTTTGTTAATGCTCTTGGTTTGGTAGATTAATTCAAAGTGTCTAGGAGGGAATGAGTAAAATATTTACAACAACAGTTACACTCACCGGGACTAGCCTTCTTTCATACCACGGTTCACATTGCCCACATTTGACCAGTGTTCAACTATCAGCGTTATGAAAGTGTGAATGATGGAATCTGCGTGAGGCCCTGCCTGGCGTACATTATATGGCTTTAGTAACATCACAAAAACATGTGATTCAAAGTTTGTAAAGAGCGTAGAATCAGATCGACCACCGCGTTAGGCCCTACCTGGCCCTGCCTGGTGTACGTTATATGGCTTTAGTAACATCACAAACACACGTGGTTTAAAGTATGTAAACAGTGTAGGATCAGATCAGCCGCCGCGTTAAAACGCGGCGGCTAATCTGATACTACACTGTTTATTAAATTGACAGGGTATATTTTGTTTATGATTCATTGCACACATATACGTAGGTGCGTTATCTACCTAGTTGTATCTCGTCAATCGGGCCAGTCACCTAACCAACATTATATAATTTATATTTACCTTTAAGTTTACTATATCAACAAGAGGCCAGACAATGTATGTTAGGTCGATGAACTGTTGTCGTCTTAGAAGTGTTATCATATCCATGTGAACCATAATGACATCATGAATATAAATATAAGCTATTTTATTAATTTTGCATGGGCACAGAATGTTTAGGCTGTAGTAGAAACTGTAAGATCATATCTATATAATTCAATAAGCAAACAGAGCAGACCCTGGTCAGACGGTTTCTACAGGAGCCGTTTGATCGGTGTCTGGTCTGTATATGAAGCTGTTAAAGGCGTATCTATGGAGTAAAAAGGTAAGAAAGGGATACAGAAAACAAATAGTCGAACACATGGTCTGATATGCGCCTTTACAATTGCTTGGAAGTCATAGCACTGGTCCCAGTTTCACACACACACACACACACACACACACACACATTCAACTCGGATCTCGCTGTGGCAAAAAATATAATGTCTGCACAAATTCGAAGCTGGTGCCATTTTGACTACTTCCGATTCTATCAAGCGTTTGAGAAACTGTTGACAGAGTGTCAAACAGCTTGGGTCCTGGTGAGACGCCGAGTTACTCGACATCTCCTCTGAATCCAAGCTGTTTGCAAGTGCGAGTCAACTCGCGTATAGAACGGGAAGGGTTAAGTATATTCCGAGAGTTCTGTAAGAAGCTTCCTGATTTGGGTCAACTCTTTCTGTTTGTGTACCTTTTAACCACTTTCCTAGCTGTAAACAAAACAGTGTCGGCCAAAATTTGGATCTGGAGCATTTTTAAGTTTTTGATATTTTAGTGTCGAACAGCTTGGATCCTGATAAGAAGCCGAGTTATTCGGCGTCTCGTCCGGGGCCAAGCTATTTGGAAATGCTTATCAAGTCTAGCTCTGCATGATAATTCCTAAAACACGTTACGTTAGAAAATGTCCCCTTGACTGGACACACATCGTTTGTAATAACATGTATTCTTAAATACCCGATTTTCTATTTTTCTCTATATATCGGTCAATTTAAGATCACATTAACATCAATTTAACTCTTTCACTGCCAATGGCGAATTGCTGATGGCCTATGCAAACAGTTTGGATACGTCGTCTCTTAACCCTTTTCTCCATGAATATTCATGTAAGAAATAAAGACGTCATGAATATTGATTAGATTAATTTGTTATAATGGCACATGGACACATGCATTTTTGGCAATGGCAGAAACTGTAGAATCATATCTATATTATATCATTTTAGCAAACAGAGCGTCTGGGTCTACTCTCTTTGAAAAGGTGTAGAAAGTCGTATTTATGGAGTAAACGATTCGAAATGGTTGATGATGTGCTATAAATGCGTTTTGAATAAAATGCGTTGAAAATTTGAAATAGAAAATTGAGGCAGAACACAGTTCGTACTGATGCCCGTGTGTGGCAACGAAAGAGGTAAAGTACTTAGGCGGAAGATTATTGATAATAAACTACCCCACTCATTCCCACCCGGAACTAAACGTTGTGATTTCTCATAACTCGTAAGCTAGAAGTTGTAAAATAACGAATATTTAACATATTAAAATATACATGTATCTTAACATATATCTGTAATCCTGCTATTAGCCTGTTTCATTCTGACTTAATGACAACTCATACAACCAGTTTTAATCCAGATGAGACGCCGGATAAGATAGAGTCTCATCAGGATCCAAACTGTTTGGGAACCTGATCTTATTTTTGTTAACCCACTACCTCATAAGCTATTTTTAGATACAACCTCTTTGAATAAATCTACCGAAAAGGAGCATTAACTAGAAAAAAGGAAACTTTTAAATGTGTGTAGTTTGAAACCATTGTGATAAATAGAGCATTTGCTCCTATGGGAACAAATGCTCTATTTATCACAATGGTGTCACAAAGTGACTTTTTCAGAGTCGTCAAAAGTCGTCAATATGAGGGAATGGGTTAAAGAAATACAAATATCTTCTTCAGAATGTCAGGAAGACGGTACTTTCTCCTGAAGAAAATTTGCTAAACGTGCTAAAACCGCTGTGAAAAAGAAATAGTTTCTACTCAAATTTGAATCCGGTCCATTTTTGACTACTTCCGATTCGTTCAAGATTTTGAAAACCAGTTGACCTAGTGTCGAAAAGCTTGGACCCTGATGATACGCCGAGTTACTCCGCATCGTATATGGATTCAAGCTGTATGGAAATGTGAGAGAGGTCGGGAATAGCGGTATAACCATTTCCCTGTTTGTTTATTCGAAATTTCAATACCTACTGAATATTCAGAGGTAAAATAGTTACGATAAAATATTGAAGATGGAACATTATAGCTATTTTTTAAACTAAAGAAACAGAACTATCAAATTCCATAAGCAAACAGAGCAGACCCTGACCAGACGGCTCCTATAGGAGCCGTCTGATCTGGGTCTACTCTGTTTGCAGATGCGTGAATAGGCGTTTATATGAAGGAAAGGGGTAAGGTATAATTAGGCTGGGTACCAACGCGTATTTAGGGGCATTCAAGTCAGATGATGAATTTCGTTTGATTTTATATGGTTTGCCAACGAATACACAAACTGCTTTGGGGGTTTTATGAAAATTACTATCAAATGTTAGTCTTGCTTCACAGACGATGTATTCAAATATGTATCAAATTAAGATCTAATCATTTTACAAGTATTTACAGGAAATCTAATCAATTTGCAAGTAACTACAGGAAGTCTAAACAAGTAACAAGTATTTACAGAATATCTGAGTGTTGACAGTACACATTTACATGCATTTCTAAACAATTTACATGCATTTTAAAGGTAATCTAAACATCTTACAAGTACAGTAGAACTCCAACTAAAGCGACCACTCAATGAATAAATTTCTGTGTCTTTAATATCAGGTGACTGCTTAATGCAGTACAAAATTAATGCTGAAAGCTCATGTAGGAGCTTTCTGCATAATCTTCGTTATGCATTAAATTACCACGTGCTTTTACTAACCAGAATTAGAAATCTTTCAGATGGTCGCATTAGAGGGGTTTTACTGTATTTCAAAGAAATCTAAATATAGGCGCTGATTCGAATGGCTGTTTGATAGTAGTTGTGTTGTTGGGTGGGGTTTTTTTCTAACATGAAATGCATCACTTTAAGCAAACTACCACCGCCATTAGTACCAGGATGTAACATAAACATGTATCAAATCTATTGTCAGACATAAACATGTATCAAAACTATTGTCAGACACTTTCTCGAACCGTTGGACTAATATATCGCAAGTCTTAATTAACCCTTTCCGCCATGAATATGCATGTGAAAATAATGACGTCATGAATATTTATTAGATTAATTTGTTATAATAGCACATGGACACATTAAGTTTTGGCCATGGCAGAAACATAAGAAGCTCATTTATCGTATATTACATCATACGTAAACTGAGCAGACCCTGATCAGACGGCTCCTATTGGAGCCGTCTTATCTGGGTCTACTCTGTTTGCAAAGGCGTAGAAAGGCGTAATACTCGTACTGGCACAGCTGGAATTGTTGCCATTATAATATTTCAACTGATGAATATTCATCAAATATTGTCATTAGCTGCATTATAACGGTATATAAAATATGATTTCATTACGTTGGCTCTAGTAGGTTTCGTTTGATCAGGGTCTGCTCTGTTTGCTTATGAAATAATAAAGATCTGACGCTACAGTTTCTGTCACCGTCAACAATCCTCTTGTTAATAAAACTGTTAACCTATTCCCTCCTACTGACGCCTTTGACGCTTCTTTAAAAGTAACTCTTTGAAACAATTGCGATAAATAGAGCATTTACTCCATAGGAGCAAATGCTCTATTTATCACAATGGTTTCAAAACTACACGATTCTAAAATTGTCCTTTTCTTTAGTAAATTCTCATTTTCAGTAGATTTATTCAAAGAGGTTAGGTCTTACAATAGCCTATGAAGGAATAGGTAAAAAAATTGGCTAGGCAATATTTATATAGTCATTATTTGTTACGGAATATTCATGACGGAAAGAGTTAACGCCCCTATATGTTCATCCAGAGGTCAATGAGGTAGTACTGTATGCAAGAATAATATAGCTCTTGCAGGTGAACATATATGTCCTCTGTGCTTGCAACTCCCGAAGTTACTTTTATTGTAGATCATAGCATGTGCACGTACGAATGAGTTTTTTGTGATTTAATTGTATACTTGATATACCGCCTTTCCACTCAATACCCAGATCAGGATCTGCCCTGTTTGCTTATATTATATATCTGATTCTCTAATTTCCGCCATGGCAATATACTTTATTATGCCATAATTTTATTCAACAATTCAGTTAACTTTTACTTTTTAAAAATTCATGTAAAAATAATGACATCATGAATATTAAGTAGACGTGCATTTTATATAATGGCAAATGAACACCTGAGCGTTTGTCTCCATGACAACAACTGTAGAATATATCTTAGTTCATACGCAAACAGAACAAATCCTGCTCAGAGGCTACCTGGACTCATCTACTCTGTTTGCAATGGCGTGACAATAATGCGTATCGATCAGGCAAATGGTTAACCCTTTCCCTATTCTATGTTATTCAAAATTTCAATACCTACTGAATATGCATGGACAAAATAGTTATAATGAAATATGGAAATTGGAATATTTAGCCATTTTAGAAACTAAACAAACATATCTATCAAATTTCATCAGCAAACAGAGCAGACCCTGATCAGACGGCTCCTGGTATACCCCTAGTATATTTGCAAATGCATGAAAAAACATCTGTATGAGAGAATGGGTTCTGTAAACTTTGGCAATGATTTAATTATTTTGTAAATTTGTATTACTAGAAACTGTACCAGTTGTATAACATGTCAAATAAAATATTCTATTCTATTCCATTATACCGTCAAAGCAGGGCCTCTCCTAATATACGCATATATGCGCCGGTCTGAAACACTTATCTCCTAATTGTTACATCGTTTTCTCCTACCTGTGACATTATCACATCCCTGCCTTCCAAAAGAAAAATCGATGCTCCACGCTAAATCACACTCGCTGCTTTAAGTTTTGTGTCACTGATTGTCAATTAACACATCATAGCATTGTCGAATAAATGTTGTTATAGTTATGTGTAGCGTTTATTTTGTGTGTCACTTATGAAAATCAAAATGATTTTGTTCAGTCCAAAACAGTGTTTATCCAGATCTGCACTGTTTATAAATATGTGTTACGCGGTTATATAAGTAATTGAATACCAAATAATATATTATATGGAATCTAAGTATTAATATTATTATCACTTGGTGAAAACATTAACATTATAAATAAATGTTCAAATGTTAATTCTATGACGCACACTGTATTTTGATAATACGCATTTTGTCTGGTTAGTATAGTCCTAGTATAATACGATCTGAGACGTGAATCAGTAGGCAGGGGGTCCGAGTTTCCTGCACTAGTGGCCCTTATCAGGAGGACAGAGATACCAGATTATCGTGCTCGAGTACGACAAGTGGACTCTATGATGAAATAATTAGCCACAGGTATTAGGTGTCATGTGTCAGCGGATAACAGAGATAGCCAGCGACGGGCATCTTGAGAATAAGGATTGTGAGCATTGGGCCCTTGTCTTTGAAGATGTTTGTAAGGCTTAACCCTTCCCTCATATAAACGTGTTTTCACGCATCTACAAACAGAGTAGACCCAGATCAGACGGCTCCTAGAGGAGCCGTCTGATCAGGGTCTGCTCTGTTTGCTAATGGAATTTGATAGATCTATTTATATACTTCTAAAGATGGCTACAATGTTCAACCTTCCATATCGCATTATACTAATTTATCTATGAATATTCAAATGGTAATGAAATTTGTAATAAACATGGAACAGGGAAAGGGTTAAAACAAGACGCGCACTGAACATATCAATTCGAAGTTCTATTTTGGGATTCATCTTGTTTGCCATTTACTTCATGAATATTCATGTAAGACATAATGACATCCTGAATATTTACTGGCTGAATTTCTGTAATGACATATGCGTGATGTTTAGGCCAACGCAGAAACGGTAAAATCAGACCAACAATTTACATCATCTCATAAACAAGCCCTGATCAGACGGCTCCTACAGGAGCCACATTATTTGGGTCGTCTCTGTTTGCAAAGATGTGAAGATATGGGGTCTCTCAGGCAATGCGTTTAAAGTTGGTTGTATGACATCAAACTCAACAGTACTCTAGTCAATACTCAATCCCTCATGTATATTTCTGTAGGATCTCTTGAATATTCCTGTAAAAATCATGACAACCTGGACATTTTAGCTGAACTTTTCCGTATGTACATTTGATGTTTTGATAATGTTTTGGCCAATGTAAAAACAATTGAATCTGGGTCCATGCTTCGGCTCAAATCTGACCAATCAAAAACTTGAGAACGAACTCAGACTCAACTAAAAGTTTTATAAGCATGAACCTCGATTTACATAATCTCATAAGCAATCAGAGCATGTCCTATGATATAGTACTTTATTCAATACCAAACCAAGACATTCCGAATGCGTTGGATGATCTGATTTTTACAGTGTATGCATGTGCTCGAGTGTGTTCCCTTTCTAATTACACGAATAAACCCTTTACCGCATGATCATTCGTGTAAGAATTAATGACTGGGTGATTTTTGATTAGCTGAAATTTATAATGACATTTCAAACATGGGAATGTTTGGCTATGTAAAAACCTGCATCATATATTTACACATATCTTGTCGTTTTGGCTTGCATTAAACCATCCCTCCTACTGACGCCTTTTGGCGCCTCTGTAAAAGTATTTATTTGAAAGCATTGCGATAACAAGAACAAATAGGAGCAAATGCTAGATTTAGCATTTGTCATAGGAGAAAATGCTAGATTTATCACAATGTTTTCAAAACTACACAATTCTAAAATGTCCCTTTCCTCTAATTAATGCTCCTTGTCGGTAAATTTATTCAAAGTGGTTGGATCGAAAAATAGGCTAGGAGGGAATGAGTTAATATTCTTGAGGAAAGTGGCTAATAGGCTACTATTACTCGTAGTCTAAAAGACGAATGATTTGAAATAGTTTGAGTGGCTATAGTGCAGTTATATTGGGTATAACTGTATCATTTGTTTTCAACTCTAATACAGATACTACACAGTTATCGGCGTGTCAAATGATGGTTGGCTCTAGTCGACTGACGTGTCCTTAGGTTTGCAGATAACATTTGACTTTCCCATATTGAAGATCAACCGGCTAAAAGTGGGCCCGGAAATACACGCAGAGATGCTGTCGTTAAGTTTGGTTAAAATGTCATTCAGATTTTCTCCATGACGAAATATTCCGGCCCATGTTCCGGACCTAGAAATTTGATGAAATTTAAAAAACATCCAAGTGGCACTTACCTATTAACAAACGGATTCCTTGTAAATATGACCCTTGTTTTTCAGCTTTATCTGTCGTATCAATGACTCGTGGAGTTTAATCTAGAGTAAACGAATACGACAGTCAAACTATTTAGAAACAATATGTTTAACCCTTTATTTATCATAGACGATTGTCACGTCTACCAAAGCTGTGCAGAATTAGATTTTATCATGTAAGCAACAGGGCAGAAGTCCCTTAGTTAAAACTAATTCAAGCTAACAAGACTGATTTTCAAGGAGCATGTACATGTCCTGCATGTTCTTAAAAAAGTTTGTCTCTACTTTCTCTATTCATTGTATATCTGAAATATGCTAGATTATTAAAAAATATGTTCTTTTATTTACTGATTAATTGTTATTTTTACATGCTCTGTTTGTCGGAAAATAGCTATAAAGCTAATGTTATTATGTTCTACATAACCGACTCTAAATAAAGCTTCTTGCATCTTGTATCTTGTAGCTTGCTTTGTTGACATACCTTTTGGCATAGTTAACCATTTATTCCATGAATATTAATGACAGACTCCACCCATTATGAATATAAATTAGCCAATTTTCTTACATTATCAAATACACGTAAAACAATTTAATAACAGTAGAGCCTGTCTTAAGCGGTCATCAAAAATATACCTAATTATGGGTCTGTAAGGCGGGTGGTAACGTAATGCAGGTAAAAAGTAATGCAGAAAGCTCCGATAGGAGCTTTCTGCATTACTGTTCGCATGTATTAAGCAACCAACAGCTTTTTAAAATTCTATCATGATTGTTTTGATATGATAAGGAACCATTCTATAAGAAATTCTTTAACCCATTACCTCATATGCTATTTTTAGATACAACCTCTTTGAATTAATCTACCGAAAAGGAGCATTAACTAGAGAAAAGGAAACTTTTAGAATTTTGTAGTTTGAAACCATTGTGATAAATAGAGCATTTGATCCTATAGGAGCAAATGCTCTATTTATCACAATGGTTTCACAAAGTGACTTTTACAGAGTCGTCAAAAGTCGTCAATATGAGAGAATGGGTTCAGCAAACAAAGTAGACCCTCTTCAGACAGCTCCGATATGTGTCAATAGACGTCCGTATAAAATAAAGGGTTGATAAACCAATAAAGCGGTGACAATTACTGAAACAAATGTCATGGGTCATAAAAATTGTGATAGCGGTTTGAAATTTACAAAGTCATGTATCGCAAAACCAGACCATTCACCTTGTGAACCTTTACAGTTTATGATAACTTGTTTTTTTTTTATGTCAGTTTGGATCCAAGTGAGACGCCAGTGACAACAGGGTCCAAACTGTTTTACGCTATGATAACGTCTTTGGAAAGAAAATCTTATTCAAAATCGGAAATAGAAAACATTGTCTATCGCACAGGTGCCCTTCGCATGCTATGTCTCAACAACAACGACTCCATCACACATACATTATTGTTTTAATCACATGTCATAATTATCTAAAACATACCAAAAGATAGTTGTCTGACCCAACCAAAAAAAAAGAATCGAAAAAAAAATAAAATTCGCGAACACCCCTGCACTATATAAGTAAAAGGTATTCAACTCCGGCCGAAATCTGCTCAAAAATCGATGGGTTCATTCACTGCGATCATCCTTGAAAGTTAAAAAAAGTACCTACATGTAGTTATGATAAGCAGTCATCTATATTTTCTCAGAATATTAACACCCTTTTACAACGAGTCGCCAAAGTGACAACCAATTTTTGAGCAGATTTCGACCGGAGTTGAATACCTTTTATAGTAGAAGATTCGCCCAAGAGGCTAACAGTTAAGTCTTTATTCCACTATCCATAACCTGGTTCGCAAATGGCAAACAAATTGATTCCAATTTAAACGTTGGGTAACTTGGCGTTTCTTCCGGTTATAAAACTTTTTGCTTGAATCTGAGATCATTCTCAAGCATCTGATTGGCCAGATTCTGAGCTTGCTCAGAATCTGACCAATCAGATACTTGAGAATGATCTCAGACTCAGACTTAAAAACTGTTTGACACTCGACCAATAGTTTCTTAAAGGCTTAGTCGAATTCGAATGTAGATCTTGATCAGTTAAACAATGTAGATCTTGATAAGGTATACAGTACATATCTTGATCAGGTAACCAGTGCATATTACAGATCTTGATCAGGTAACTAGTGCATATTACAGATCTTAAACAGGTATTCAGTGCATATTACAGATCTTGATCAGGTAACCAGTGCATATTACAGATCTTAAACAGGTATCCAGTGCATATTAGTGATTACATATCTTGATCAGGTAATTAATGCATATTACAGATCTTGATCAGGTAATTAGTGCATATATCAGATCTTGATCAGGTAACCAGTGCATATAACAGATCTTGATCAGGTAATCAGTGCATATAACATATCTTGATCAGGTAATCAGTGCATATTACAGATCTTGATCAGGTAATCAGTGCATATTACAGATATTGATCAGGTAACCAGTGCATATAACAGATCTTGATCAGGTAATTAGTGCATTTTACAGATCTTGATCAGGTATTCAGTAGTGCATATTACAGATCTTGATCTGGTAATTAGTGCAGGTCTTGATCAGGCTAAAAGTAATGTAATATAGTGTTAACCAGTTCCCTGTTCAATATTCAAGTAAGAAATTATAACACCATGAATATTTATTAACTGAAGTTTTATAATGTTAGCTTTTCAAAGATTTATTTTTGTTTTAACAAAAACTGTAGAATTGTATCTATATAATGTCAAAAGCAAACAGAGCATGCCCTCATCAGACGGCTCCTATAGATAGCGCTACATGTATTTAACTCTTCAACTAGTAAGAACACGTTATTACGCTCTCCAAATAGAGTAGACTCAGACCAAACAGCTGCTATAGAATCTTAGCAGGGTCTATTTTGTTTGCTTATAAATATTAATCTGGTCCTTCAGTTTGTTGTAAAAAAGCTCTTGTCAGTACAAAAGTTCAGCTAATTAATATGCATATTGTCACTACTTTTTAATGACTATTCATTAGGTAAAGAGTTTATCAATTGTTCGTGTCTGATTTAGTCAGTCGCTAGACTTTACGAACCAATTATCCACTATTGAACTGAGGCTTTGATTTTGCAAACGACAACTCTTATTGTTATTTTCTTTTTATATTCTGATAGTCTCCCTTGAAACAAAACATTTGTCATTGTTGGATATACTGAACACGATGCATTCAAAAACATCGGAATTTATATTCTTTTCTTATCAATATTCTCCTTTTTTACCATTTGAATGTGAGAAACGAATACACTGTCATTTGCAATCAGTGAAGATCCAAGAGGAGCCCTCAGACTAGGATCTGCACTGTTTGCCATGCAAGAATCCATTAACACATTTAACCCTTTCACCGCCGCAGTCGCATAAATGCACCATGACAAATAGTGTAGTCCCTGATTAGACGCCGCCTTTTCAAGGCGGTGTCTGATCAGGGACTTCACTATTTATCTCAATCTCTATTTCTATATATGTGCTTTATTCCTTTGAAATTTGCATTTATTTATCTCATTTCCTTATTTTACTGAATGATTTAACAAACTTGGATTGCAGACGACAAATTAGAAATTTGGCGCCGAAAGGGTTAAGACTTTTATACTGAATGGACTATATCGTTAAACGACTCTATCGTTAAACAGTGATGGGCTGAAAGATTGTGGTAACTGCTACTATGTACATATAATAAGATCCAAACCGAGAACTTTTCGGCTTTCAGCAACAGCAGGCAAGCTATGATGTACATGAACGTTGTGTGACTGATATTAATGATTGCTTCAATTTGTTTTTTCAGTTCGTATTGCCATATCTTTGTCCTGACAGAACGTCGGTGCGTTCATGGAGGGGCGAAAACTGCTAGCGACGGGTTAACAATCCATCAACACCCCCCCCCCCACACACACACACACACACACACACACACACACACAACATAACACTATTGTCGCACAAATAATCGTGTCGTTGCACCATCGTTAAGGGCATTGTCGCCCCACACGACTTGTTGTCGCCCCAGTATTTACGGTATTGTCGCCGGTATTGTCGCCTAGGTAGTCATGATGTCGGCCCGCTTTTTGGGTTATTCTCGTCGCCCTAGTCATGTTGTTTCCCCCCCCCCGGAGATATTTTCACTTTCCTAGTTTTTTTTAACCCCAGCCATTTAGGATACTCTAGCCGCACTAGTCGTGTTATTTCTTCAGCGTCTAGGATACTGTCTCCCTACTGTTTTATTGCCCCAATGTTGTCGATTCACTATTTGTTTAGGATAGTTCGCCCTACTAGATGTATCGTTGCCCGGATGTTTTGGATATTGTCGCCCCACAAGTTGTGTTGTTGCCCCGACGTTTTGGATATTTCGTCTTACTGGATGTGTTTTGCCCCTGGCGTTTGGGTTTGGGATATGTCGTCTCACTAGTTGTGGTGTTGCCTCGGCATTTAGAATATTTATTGTCGCCCTATTAGCTTTTTGGATTACCAGCATTTATGATATTGTCGCACCACTCAGTGTGTTGTTTCCCAGGCATTTAGGACATTGTCGCTCTACTAGTTGTGTTGTTTCCCCGGCAATTTGGATAATGTGGAATCACTAGTTGTGTTACTGCCTCGGCATTTAAGATAGTGTCCCACCCCATATGTTGTGCTGCTTGCCCCAACATTTAGGATAGTGTCGTTCCACTAGTTGTGTTGTTGCCCCGACATGTATGATATTGTCACCCCAGTTGCTGTGTTTCTGCCCCGGCAGTTTCGATATTGTAGCTCAATTGGTCGTGTTATTTCCCCAGCATTAAGGATAGTGTCGCCCCAGTGGCTATGTTGTTGCCCTGTCCCGGCATTAAGGACATTGTTTCCCCACTAGAACTTGTGTTGTTTCTCCAGCATTTTGGATAATGTTGTCGTACAAGTTGTTTTGTTAGCCCGGTATTTAGGATAGTGTCGCCCTTTTAGTTGTGCTGTGGTCCCGTCATTTTGGATATTGTACGACATTTCTGATGTTTTGTCCAGTTTGTTGTGTTGTTACCAAACTATCTAAATGACGTGTCGTTTTTACGATACTTAGGGTATTATTGACTGGCTAGTCGTATTGTCACATACTTAGGGTATTATTGACTGGCTAGTCGTATTGTCACTTCGATGTTTTAGGGTATTGTCGCCTTGGTAGTTGTGCAGAAAGATAGTGTCGTGTAGTCCGCCTCCAGCTTTTCTTTTTGACTGATAGTTAGTTTAAACATATTTTATTACTCATCTTTTCAAAGTTGTACATAAATGCATTTTACAAATGACCAAAATAGATATACAAGTAAATGGGTTTTACCACAAGTGCTGGCAACATTAGAAAAGGTTCTCACCATAGTATAATTGTTTGTACATGTAAATGTTAGTGGTTTGATACATACAATGTATTAAGTGCATTAGTAATACATATGTGTAAAGACGTAAATTATGTGGAATAACAGAAAGAGGAAAGCAAAGGAAATCAGCAAGATGAATGAACTGGAAAAAGAGAAAGAAGAAAAAGAGAAAGAAGAAAATCTGAAATTGCTCATTACCTAACTGGTGATGCTTGACAACAGTAATAATCAAACTATCAGTCACTGTTTAAATCTTTTGGTATCATTTATATAGTTATGTACCTCTGTAAAAAGGATTGTATTATTAGAATCAGACATACTGTTTATTCCTAACAGTAACTTATGGTAGCTTATGGGGTGATATCTACGAGTAGACTGGAAAAGTTTATAACGTGCATCTAAATATTTATGACTCTTAACAAAGTAATGTTCTGCATCTTCTTTCTCAGCCCCACAAACGCATTTCTCGTCATATCTCAAATGGTTTTGATCGGAATTTAAATTACTACATTGTTTGCGTATTCTAGCATGGATAGCAGAGTAAAGTCTCTCTCCTGTGAGATAAAAGGACGGTACATGTGCTGATTTGAATAAAGTTGCCTTTAATTCGTGTTTGAAATGTGATAAGGTTTGTGTGTGTCTAACATTTTCAGGCATCGCATTCCACAGAGAAGTTGATGAAGGAACAAAAGGATTAGCAAACAGTCCAGTCCTACGATATAACACTGTAAGATCTTGGGCATTTCTAAGCTATACGTATTCGACGATTGGACTATATCTGGAAATATTTCATTTAAATACGAGGGCGTTAAACCAGACAGTGCTTTGTAGGTGGTAACACGTTTTTGGCATTTCCGACGGTCCGAGAGAGACAGTCAACTAATTTCCTTAAAATAAATTTCAAGCGGGACAGATCTGGTGAAACCAGTTACTACTCTCGCAGCTTCATTTTGAAGTGTTTCTATATTTTCTTTTTTGTAGAGTGTACATCCATCCCAAACAATTGATGCATATTCTAAAAGCGGTCGTAAAAAGATATAGATTTCCAAAAATGAGCTCTAAATGCTTGTGATGATCAAAACTACGTTTGGACGATTGTTTTGTTTGGATTGAAATCAACTAGCCATTGTTTTGACCAAGTGGAAGTTAGACTTAGGTAATGATTTAAAATACCTTCAATATCATATTTGTTCCTTGACGTAGAAGAGATATACATGTATGTGTCCTCCGCAAAGAGGCGGGTTATACTTAATAATTTGTCAACTATATCTTTTACATATTTTAAAAAAGAATAATAGACCGAGTACAGACCCTTGCGGGACACCTGTGGATATTTGCAGAGTTTTTGTAACAGACGGTCCTATATATACATGTACCTTTTGAGATCTGCCGCTAAGGTAACTTTCAATCCAAGATAAAAACGAAGCAACCATTAATTCCATTTTGTCTCAATTTAAAGATCAGACGTTTGTGCCAAACTCTATCAAAGGCTTTTGATATATCACAGAACACCATACAGGTATACATTTTGAATCAAGAGATTTAGTAATTTGGTGATACATATCTAGAAGTTGATAGACAGTAGAATGTCCAGTAAGAAACCCAGATTGTTTGGCATATATAAGAGTGGTTGCCATTAAATGATTATAAACATGTTTATAGATTACCCTTTCCATAAGTTTACCAAGACAGCTAAGCAGCGATATTGGTCGATAATTTGTGACTGAGTTTTTATCCCCCTCTTTAAAAATAGGCATAACGATAGCTGATTTCCAGGTTTTAGGATACAGGTTCTTAAAGTTTTGTTAAATAGCATATGTAACGGTTTAACAATAGAATGGCATATATTTTTAATAACTTTGTGGCTGATCTGGTCTTCTCCTACTGCTTTATTGTTCTTCAAAATCGTTATGGCATCTATAATTTCCTGTTCTGTGAGTGTAATATTGTTCAGTTCGTGATCTGTGAGAGGTGCAAATGGAGGCAGTAATGTATCATCGAAATAGTCATTTAAACAATTTGCCTTTTCTTTATCTGTAAACAATAACTGTTGTTTTCAGTGGTGGAATAGTTTCACTGTTTCTATTTTCTTTAATAAGCCGTTTAAGCAATTTCCAGTATGTCTTAGGTTCGGCACTGGATGCACTGCAAACCGTTACATCTATGTTATTGAAAAACTGTTTTTGCATGTCGTTTTAAATTGTTCTCTTTATTACGAACAGTTTTATATTTTGACCACTGATGTTTATCTGTTATTTCAGAATAGTACCATAGCTTGTCGTGTTTTCTTATTACAACTTCTTTATAAGGTATACATTTACGCATAAAGCTCAAGAATTTATCAGTAAACATTTCGGTTGCGACATTTGTATTTTCTTCGTTAATAAATAACAATTCTTCTGATAAAATCATTTCATTCAACTGATCAAAATCAGCCCGTTTATTTATCCAGACCTTTCTTTTTATACAATTAGTAGTTTTCAGTGGAAAATTTGTAAATCAGAAAGTTGCTTTATTACCACTAACATAAGCTTGAATATTAATTACACCACTGTGTAGGACATCAAACTCATCTGAAATAAGAATTGGGTCTATCAATGTTGATGACGTTCGAAAAATTCATGTAGGTTCTGTAATAACATGTTTCATATTGTTCAGAAGTAAAACTTGTTTTAATTTTGTATTATTACTACTTATATGGTCTTCGTTAATATCATCAAGAACGATTATTTTTGGATTGTATTCTTATGCCTTTTCTATGTTTATATTAAACTCGTCCCAGAAAGACACAGGTGTATTTGGCGGGCGGTAAACAGTACACACCATAAATGATTCGCCATGAAATTTCACCTCGACCCATACAGTTTCTAAATGATCACTTTCTAAATCAGGAAGACTGATAGTTGAGCATTGTCGTCAAGCTAGTCTTGTAATATCTATACTGGATAACTTTGAGTCCCCCAAACACACACGCACACACGCGCACGCATACGCACGCACAAATACGCATGTACAAAAGCATACACTCGTGAGTTGACACCGCGCTGCCAGTGGGATGATAATGCAAAACACGAAGTAACGACAATAGTGAGTCGACAACATGTTTACGTAACGATGCTTAATCCATCGTGTTATGTACCCGCCAACATAGTAATGCTGTCACATCTCGGAACGAAGACAAGACAAGGCAAAATGGTAGAAGGCAGCCACCATAGTCATAAGGTATTAACGTGCTGAAGAGTTACTTAACCCATTCTCTCCTAGGCTATTTTTAGATCTAACCTCTTTGAATAAATCTACCGAAAAGGAGCATTTACTAGAGAAAAGGAAAATATTATTGTGTAGTTTAGAAACCATTTTGATAAATAGAGCATTTGCTCCCGTGGAGCAAATGCTCTATTTATCACAATGGTTTAAAAAATGAATTTAACAAAGGCGTCAAATGCGTCAGTAAGAGGGAATGAGTTAAGCATAATTCCGAAACTACTGCCCAAGTATTACACGGTGTCTCGTCTGGATCAAAACTATGTTTAAATGCCAGGTAAGTCGCGTTTACCATGAGCAGGGTATGACCAATTCGTTACGGAGAACCAGGGTCGCCAGTTTTGTAATCCAACCTATTTGTCAGCTTGTCGATACGAGATTGAAGCAAACATGTTATCCAAGTAAAATTTATGAAGTATTCGCTTTCCATTTTAGCGATTGCTGCTGCGAATATCATTTTACCTTAAAAAGAAAAGGTTTTTTTATTATGTGTTTGTTAGTTTATGTTTGTTTCTTTGTTTGTGTTTCTTTCTTTCTTTATTTTGTTTTATCTATTTTATTTTATCTTATTCTATGTCATTATAATGTATTCACTTGGTTTATTCAACAATTATTTCCAAAAGTATCAATAATAATTCACAAAGGACCGAGTATCAAACAGCTTGGATCCAGATCATACGTCGAGTTACACGGTGTCCCATCTGGATCCAAGCTGTTTGCAAATTTGAGTTAAGATAAAAAAAATCAATTCCCAACTGTCCCATAGCATAGTAAAGAATTGGTGAATGGAATTATGGCCAATGTCCGATGACTGATATATTGTGTACTGCATGTTTAAAGGTGTAAATAACTAATCAATGTTTATGTCATTTTATGCTAAAGTGTACAGTAAAACCCGTCTTAACCCGACTTTTTAAAAAATGCGATGTAGATCTTTTTAGGCAGGTACGTGCTTAATGGAGAGTGGAAGTCATGTAGAAAGCTCCCAAAGGAGCTTTCTGCATGACGTCCACCCTGCATTAAGTTGCCAACTGTCTAAACGACCAGCAATGATATTAATTTGAACATCTAGTTTATAGAGGTTTCCCTGTATCTTCAATATAAAAGGAATCAAGAGTGAGAAAAACAATTACGAAACTGTTTAGCCCTTATGACACCGCATACTTTCATTTTCTCTATCACTACTTCTAAATGATATAAAATGTATTATATTTATCCCCTTGTCCTGAATAGATAATATCATGACAAGTGTTCGTATCCTGATCAATCACCGTAACTCGATCTGATACACATAGTCGTCTAATTCATTTTAACCATTTGCTATCTACGCGCGGCCTGACTCGCATTTGCAAACAGCTTGGAACCTGATGAGACGCCGAGTAACTCGGCGTCTCATCAGGATCCAAGCTGTTTGACAATCAGTATATAGTTTCTCAAAACTTCAAACAAATCGAAAGTAGGTAAAACTTGTAGATCATAATATGAGCAGACATGTGTCTAGCAGGCTAAGAATTAAAATACAAAATGTTGTTTGAGTGTTTTTATTGAGTGGGCAAGGGAAACTTTCCCGATTGTTTGTCCCAGGTTTAGGGGGCTATCTACGCGAATAACGCACAGGCCAAAGATTTATGATTCCACTTATGATTAGTGGTGGGCCTTCTGAAGTCCGTGGTCACTCTTCCTGAGAGACATCGTTAACTGTGATTATAACTTCATATAAACAAAGGTTTCAACAGGAATATTTAAACGAAGGGTCAAACATTCCAGGTATGTTTTATATCGTAATTCAGTAAACCCTCCCTGAACCGGAATTCTGGTAGAAAAGAACTTAGATACTTTTTTGTCAGGTGGCTGCTTAATGCAGGGTGAAAGTCATGCAGAAAGCAGCCACCTGTCTCCAAGACCGATATTTATACAGAATTTAACGTCCGGTTTAGAGGGGCTCTATTATACTTGTTTAATCCTTTTTTATCCTTTCACCGCCAATTTCGCAAAAATGCACCACGACAAATAGTGTAGTCCCAGATCAGACGCCGCCTTTTCTAGGAAGCGTCTGATCAGGGACTTCACCTTCTGTCTCAAACTCTATTTCTATATTTGTGCTTTATTCCTTTGACATTCGCATTTATTTATCTTATTTCCTTATTTTAACGAAATGTTTGACAAAATTTGTTTGCAGACGACAGTTAGGAATTTGGCGCCGAAAGGGTTAAATATTCTACCTTGTACAAAACGTCTCTTTCTTCAGCAAAGTGAGTTTCATCAATATCTCTAAGTTAAGCCTTATGCCTCTAAGCACTCCCAGGTTCGCATTCGCAAACAGCTTAGATCCAGATGAGACGTCGAGTAACTCGGCGTCTCATCAGAATCCAAGCTGTTTGACACACGGTCAATACTTTCCCAAAATCTTTATCGAAATCGCTCCATATCCAAATCTGAACAGGTTTTGTATTTTTACAGCAGGTTAAGGGTTAAGAATTATTCCACAATACCAGAGAGTCAAACAAGTTTGATCTTAACTGTTTGACTGCGACTAAAACGAGACATACCATTCTGGCATGGCCAAAACTTCCTGTGTTCATCTGCCATAACTGAATTAATCTAATTGATATTCATGATGCCATTTATTATAAAAAGTATTCATAGAGTAAAGGGTTATTAAACTGTTCAGTGTAGCTGATAGAAACGTGTAAGTAACGTATCGCTTTACAGTGTCACGCCTTTATATGTTCTCAAGGAGTTAAGTATGAATTACATGTAATATATTCTTCAAATAGGAACCTGTAAACGAAGCATCTTATTTATACCTTTGTATCTTAACCCATTCCCTCATATTGACGACTTTTGACGACTCTGTAAAAGTCATTTTGTGAAACCATTGTGATAAATAGAGCATTTGCTCCTATAGGAACAAATGTTCTATTTATCACAATGGTTTCAAACTACACAATTCTAAAATTTTCCTTTTGTCTATTAATGGTCCTTTTCGGTAGATTTATTCAAAGAGGTTGTATCTAAAAATAGCCTATGAGGTAATGGGTTAAACTAACCAATGACGCCTTTTTGTTTTCGACAGATCTACTTTCAGAACTTAAGCATATATTATTAACGTATCAATTGTATGTGTTTATATGCTCTCAAAGAACTAAGTACGAATTGCATCCTCTTACTTGGACGAGATGCTCTTTACAAGGTTTAATTTAGGCTTTTTATCTATACTACTATATTTTAAAAATTCTTGCAATAAAATCAAAATACCCGCTAGTACAGCACATGTGACGCATCAGTTAACAGTATCGCGTGTACTTGCATTTTGCAAACATTGTAGACCAATATCAGAGGAATCCAAGAAGAGCCTTCTGATCAGGTTTTTCGTTGTTTGTCAATTAAATCTTCTGGCAAATTCAGGCATTTCATACTGAATGGACCCAACTTAAAAAACAGCATTCAAAGGGGTTATCTTTAGCCCCTGTTAGCAAATTAGTAATGCTTTTTCTAATCAGGTTTATTTTAAAGTCATTTCATTTTGGCAGACATTGTTATTCATGTTGTGAAGTTGTCAGGAGGGGAAATTTTATTTACATTTTGACTTTGGTGAAAGTGGGATAAGGACGAGGTTGGGTACCCGTAAACCAAGTTTAAGTCCCCCCAGTAGCTTATTTTGGTTACTGGCCGTTCCAAGGCGGTACTCCTGCTTTCAGCCTATGGTCAAGTTTGTTGTTTAATATACTTAATGTTTAATGTTTTTCGTCTTGATATGCGTCCTGTTGTTTTGTCTTGTGGCTATACCGTTTCTTGTTTGATGGTGTTTGGTGCGGTGTCATTTCGTATGTGGCTCTCCCTGTTTGACTATTTTTCCATATTAGATGGTTAACGTGGTCATGTTATATTTTCAGACGCAATTTCGCTAAGCATGGCAAACATTCTAACAATATTTGTTCTACAAGAAAATGTGCCATTAAATCAGAAGCTGTTCTAAGCAGCCAGTCATTTATTGAACATAGGGTCTTAAAAAGCGGACGGTTGCTTAGCTCTTTCGCTGCCAATGTCGCATCTGTGATAACCTATACAAACAGTTTGGATCCAGATGAGACGCCGAGTAACTCGATGTATCATCAGGATCCAAACTGTTACTGTGGGTTTTTTTAAAAAACAATATTACAAAATATAAAAACAAATGAAAAGTGTAGCAGACGAAAACGTTTTGAAACGACAAAATTTGGCAGCGAAAGAGTTAATACAGTGCAAACGTAACGCAGAAAGCTCTTCTAGGAGCTATCTGCATTATTTGTTTACCTGCATTAAGCTACCATCTGCCTTACATGCCTATAATTAGATATATTTTGATGGCCGCTTAAGACAGGGTCTACTGTATACGAGGGTCAAATGTACATTGATCTGAGGAGTTTTCAAAAACTTGACTTTGAAGTTTAAAACAAACGGAAACATCGGACACTTATAAAACTAACACGAATCCTTGAATGTCTGCCACTGTTTCCAGTGATACGGGGCCAGGGAACACTTGTGTAAGCAACAAACCCATTTACCGTATACTTAAATATGTCACAGTAAATCCTGGATAACACGAACTATTAGTATAAAATATTTCTGGCCCTTTTGAGGCGGGCTACTACTTAAATGCAGGGCGGAAGTCATGGAGAAACTGTACTGGAAGCATTCTGCATGACTTCCACTCTGCATTAAGTTGCCACATGTCTTACATTGTATATATCGATAACGATACGTATATTTGAATGTCCGAATGATTGATCATTTACTGTATACTCAAATATGGCATTTCAAACCTGTTTTGAATACATTCCATTAAGTGTAATCATTAAACATTGATGGTAACATTAACCATCCACTCATAGTTAAACATAATTATTGATGAGCCAACTACAATGTTTCTTTCAGGTAACGAGGTACTCTATTCAAAGCTAAACGGTGTTCTTGGGAAGATGGACAAGCAAAGTGCCAGCAAATTTCGAAGACCCAGCATGAGCGCTTCACAGAGCCAGAATTCGACGAGAAAGATGATTGCGGTTCCCCAACAAATGACGTCACAGGACAGTGACGGAAGTGACGACATACCGGAAATTGACCACGATGATCCAATTCACTACACGAGACGCACGGTTAAGACGGCACCGCTGTTAGTCCCGTCCTACGAGTCACTGGATCTGCACAGTTTTAACCTCAGTTTGTTCGGTATGGTAACCTCGACGAATGATGTCAATGAGAAGGTTGGACCCAACCAAGGTTTAAGGTAAATCTACCATGTCTTTACCCTTTCCTGCATATAAATACCTTTCCATGTCTTTGCAAACAGAGTAGAAACTCTGAATAGACGACTCCTATAGGAGCCGCCTGGTCAGGTTTTGCTCTGTTTGCTTATGAAATGATAATTGCCATGACTATACAGTTTGTAACAATACACAAAAAAACTTGTGTATATCTACATAAGTATACCATAATAGAAATGCGAGAGAATAAATATCAATGACGCCATTATATCTTACATGAATATTCAACAGGAAAGGGGTTAACCCTTACCCCGCTGTAAAACAACTAATGGCTTCTCAAATTCTGATCTGGTACAATTTTGACTACTTTCAACTCGAACAAACTTTTGAGAGAATATTGACTAGGTATCAAACAGCTTGGATCCTGATGAGACGCCGAGTTACTCGGCGTCTCATCTGGATCCAATCTGTTTGCAATTGCGGGTCAGGTCGCGGTCAGTGGAACAAGGGTACATAACATTTATTTAAATGTATACGTGTAGCAATATTTATATACAATGGGGTCGAGTAAATAAACATATATTAATATGATGATGCAGACATGATAAATTATATGGCCAATAAAACCTGCACAACACAAAAACATGCATTTCATTTCAGTCTAACAATTAACCCATTCCCTCATATTGACGACTTTTGACGACTCTTTGGAAAGTCACTTTGTAAAACCATTGTGATCAATAGAGCATTTTCTCCTATAGGAGCAAATGCTCTATTTATCACAATGGTTTAAAACTACAAAATTCTAAACATTTTCCTTTTCTCTAGTTAATGGTCCTTTTCGGTAAGATTTATTCAAAGAGGTTGTATCTAAAAATAGCCTATGACGTAATGGGTTAAACCTTATCTCTCTGTTTTGTCATTATCTGCTTATATCTGGATCTGGTGCAAGTTTGACTACTTCTTTTAGAGCTTTGAGGAAATATTGCCAATGTATTATGGCGCAAACCTATGAAACAAACTATTGACAAAGTATCTTCATTAGTACAGTGCTCCCTCTCTACAACGACACCCTTTGTGATACGAAGATTGTATGTGTTGTTCAGAGGGAGTTGTTATAGGGAGGGAAATCAAATATAATTAGCTTGTTTGCAGATCCCCAGATAAGGTGTATTTCGAGAACTAAAACCGTTATGCCTCAATCAAACCCTGTGTTGTGACCACTCTTTAGAATCGTCACTTTGTGACGATTCTAAAGAGTGGTCACAACATAGGGTTTGATGGAGGCATAAAGAAAATACAATAGAAAAAAGTTGTTTCTGGAGCCTTGTTGTTTCGGAAACAGTGCCATGCGTTGTTGTAAGGAGGGAATCGTTATTGAGAGGGCCGTTATAGGGAAGGAGCACTGTATATAAACTGTTTGACAGCCTAGTAGTGATTTTCAATAAAAATGACAAAAAAAGGGAAAACGATAATTTTAAATTTAAAGGTTAAATTATTTAGACTTTTGTAGTTACTATAATCCAGCACTCAACACCCGATATAAAGGACTTAAAAAAGAAGATAAAAATAAGAATCGTAGTCTAGTGTTTATTTATCATTTTCTATTTGTTATTTTTATTATTTTGTTTTTGTTTTGAAACTTATTTAAAGGCAGCCATCGAAATTCTGGAATAAATTACATTCTTGAAACGGACTTTATTATTATCACTTTAACCTTTTCGGTGCCAGCAATGTCGTCTGCTGGGTGCAGCAATGTCGTCTGCTGGACACAATTTCGTTTATTTTTAGTGTACGTGTGTGCTCTTCTTCCATTTTCTTTATAAACAGTAAACAGGGTGTCAAACAGTTTGGATCCTGATGAGACGTCGAGTTACTCGGCGTCTCATCTGGATCCAAACTGTTTGCATGTGATATCATAAACCCGTCATTGTGGCACGGAAGGGGTTAAATATTTGACTATATAAGGTACGACTTTATTATAATTACGATGTATTAACATATGTATACATGTATCTAGCTCTTTATCTTCTGTCTTGACTAAAAAGTCAAAGGCGGAAAAGAGGCTTTTATTGTCAATTAAACAGAGGCTTATATTGTCAATTAAACAGAGGCTTTTATTGTCAATTAAACAGAGGCTTTTATTGTCAATTAAACAGGGGCTTATATTGTCAATTAAACAGTCATTCATCTATTATACAGTAGAACCTGTCATTCATTTATTGAAGAATTGATTTATTTTTAAAAAGTAGGTGGTTGCTTAACCCTTTCGCTGCAAAACTCTGTCGTCTGCTAACATTGTCGTCTGCTACAAATTTTCATTCTTTTGATTTTCTTCATTTTTGTTTCAAAAACATAGTAACAGTAACATACAGTTTGGATCCTGATGAGACGCCGAGTTACTCGGCTTCTCATCTGGATCCAAACTTTTTGCATAGGTTATCACAGTTGCCATCGGCAGCGAAAGGGTTAATGCCTGGCAAAAGTAATGCAGACAACTCCTATATGAGCTTTCTGCGTTACTTTTGACCTGCATTAAGCTACCCCTGCCTTATATACCATAACTAGACTTCCGTTTGATGGCCATTTAAGACACGTGCTACTGTATATTATTACAAAATTTAAACTCTTGTGGTAATAGTAATGTTTTGGCATGTTTAGGTGCTTCGTAAATGTAATTTATTAACCCTTTCCCTGTTCTGTATTTAGGCCAAATTTCAATACTTACTGAATATTCATTAACAAAATAGTTATAAAGAAATGTGGAAGGTGGAATATTGTAGACATTTTAGAAAGTAAAGAAACAGATCTATCACATTTTATTAGCAAACAGAGCAGACCCTGATCAGACGGCTCCTCTAGGAGCCGTCTGATCTGGGTTTTCTCTGATTGCAAATGCGTGAAAACACATTTATATGAGGGAAAGGGTGAAGCAATTTTGCAAAAGAAAATGTTAAATAGATGCAGGTTAACTATGAGCATGAATACTAGATACTATTAACATGTTTAGGCCTTTTCCTTGTAGAAACGCCTTTTGACATCTTTGCAAACAGAGAATATCCGAATCAGACGAACGCTGTGGGGTCCGTCTGGTCAGAGTCTGTTCTGTTTACTGATGGAATTATATAGATCTGATTCTACAGTTTCTTAAAAAGCCAAAATATCCTGTTTACATATACATGTACCATTATAAAAATCAGCTAATAAATAGTCATGACGTAAATTATGTCTTACATAAATATTCATGAGGAAAAAGATTATTTGCGAGTAACGAATATTAATAATAGATGGATGTAAGATGTCCCTTTAAGCCTCCAAAAGAGACACTTGTTTCAAACAGAGTAGATGCAGTCGACTCATGTAGGAGTCCCACCAGATAGCGTATACTCTTGCTTATACAGTAAAACCTCTCTATAACGACCACTAATTTATATCAAGTGTTTTGTGTTAAAGGCAGGCGGATGCTTAAAGCAAGGTGAAAGTAAAACAGAACGCTCCTATAGGAGCGTTCTGTTTTACTTTCACCTTGCTTTAAGCAACCACCTGCCCAAAATACCAACTAATTAACACAATTTAGTGGTCGTTATAGAGAGGTTTTACTGTATGTTGCACAATCCTACTGTTTGCCAAGGCAGTAAATTTGCTTACATTATATTTTGATACACGAATTAAATTATTCCATTCCCCCATATTGACGTCTTTTAAGGCCTCTGTAAAAGTCACTTTTTGAAACCATTGTGATAATTAGAGCATTTGCTCCTATGGAGCAAATGCTCTAATTATCACAATGAGTTTCATAACTACACAATTCTAAAGTTTGCCATTTTTCTATTAAATGCTCCTTTTGGGTAGATTTATTCAAGGAGGTTGGGTCTCAAAATAGCATATGAGGGAATGGGTTAAAATAAGCGGAACCATTCATGAATATTCATTAGGTAGAGGTTTTAGAATGATATCCTGATTAAAGTATTTCGAAGAAGTCTACAGGGTAATCAATTAACTTTTAACCCTTTAGTCAATAAATACATCTTTATACGCCATTGCAAACAGAGTAGAACTAAATCCCAGCATGTTTGCTTAAGTTATACTATAAAACAGAACATCTATGTATTCAACTTGTACAACCATGTACATTGTTGTTACAAATAAACATACATAACACATGTCACAGATAAGATTCTACAGTTTCTGCCATGGCCAAAATTTCCTGTGTCCATGTATTATTATAACACTTAATCTAATTTATATTCTTGATGTCATTATTTCTTACATGGATATTCATGTTGTAAGGGGTTTATATAACCCTTATCCCACTATCCAAGACACGACTAGCATTTACAAAGAGGTTGGATCCAGATCAAGCGCTGAGTAACATGGCGTCCCTCCAGGATTTTAGACACTCTGTCAATAGTTTCTTCTAAGCTTATTCGTATTCAAAATAGCGCCATATCACATCTCTTGTTCGCAGCGGGGCAAGGGTTAATTGATTGCCATCTCATATAGCATTTATTTACATAATGTTTGTTACACTTTTAGCCCTTTGATTCACAGAGACGCCTTTTTGGCACCTTTGTAAACAAAGCAAACCCAGATCAAAACGGCTCCTGTAGTAGCCGTCTGATCAGGATCTGCTCTGTCTGCTTAGGAAATAACAGCGTATCTTTTTCTACAGTGTCTGCCATGAGTAAAAATTCCTTTGT
Source organism: Azorinus chamasolen (assembly GCA_963576725.1). Classification (NCBI taxonomy): domain Eukaryota; kingdom Metazoa; phylum Mollusca; class Bivalvia; order Cardiida; family Solecurtidae; genus Azorinus; species Azorinus chamasolen. The sequence continues at coordinate 54,533,425 of OY755248.1, forward strand.
TTATGGTACTATTATAAATGTCCACTCAATTAATATGTGAGATGTCATTATTTCGTGTATGAATATTCATGAGGTAAATGGACTCTGTAATAGATAGTATAGTCTACGTAACTGAAGTTTTATTTGTGATAATGGACCCGATACTGAATCAATAACGATTATCAACACAGTTTGTTTTCGCAACATTAGCTGGAAATAAAACACCTTTGTATAAACACCGAAAACACAAAACCCATCTCAATTTGGAGGCTATTTAGTAAACGCAACCCTTTTTAGTTCGAGGGAAACTCATTTAGAGTCCACAATGGCTTGAACCAAAAGGGCAAAAGTCTCTTGTGTTCGATGTTTTAACGCTGGCAGACTGTATTCAAACCTCCACTTTGATGTTTCTATATCGTTTATGGAGGAAAATCACATTAATAAACATTTATTTGGCCACAACTTCTAACAGTATAGTTCATGGTCTGAGCTGAACGCAGAGTGCTGTTTCTGAAAATGTCGTTTGTGCATGTCATGCCACTTTACTGCGGCTTATACCAACCTTTCCATTTAAAACATTTGCTATAAAACTGCAAGCATTTTCAGAGAAATTGTAGTTTATAAACGAGCATTTATAAGAATACGACTTCTATATGTGGACAATATAAGGAGACGAAGGACGGCTAGTAGATAAAATCTAAACAGCTTATGTGTTGGTCTTGTTATTTGTGAATTTTAATCATAAGGCTGCAAACAGATTACTGACTCTAAAGCAGAATGGATGTGGAGGATTCGACCTCTGCCAATGAATACCGGTAAGGCTTTATATTTGAGTTTATCCGTGAGGAATATGAACTTGTGACTTTGCTAACAGTGTAGACCAAGATGAGACGATACATTCTGTTACAAATGTAACCCTTTCGGCGCCAAATTTTTAATTGTCGTCTGCAATCAAAGTTTACTAAATAATTTAGCAAAATAACGAAATGAGATAAATAAATGCAAATTTCAAAGGAATAAAGCACATATATAGAAATAGAGATTGAGACAAATAGTGAAATCCCTGATCAGACGCCGCCTTCAAAAGGCGGCGTCTGATCTGGGACTGCACTATTTGTCGTGGTGCATTTATGCGACTGCGACGCTGAAAGGGTTAAACGTTGTTTGACATCTTTTACCCTTTCCCTGTCGAAATATTCATGCAAGAAATAATGACATCACGCGGATTTATTAGCTAGATTTTCATACTGGCATATGTACACACTAAGTTTTGGAATTGATAGAAAATATAGAGCCATATTGATCTTGGTCTGCTCTGTTTACAAATGCGTAAAAATCGTTTATATGAGATAAAGGATCAACCCTTATCCTGCTGTAAAACAAATTTCTATAGAAACTACTTTATTACTAAACGTGGTCGCCTTTAAAAGAAGGTGTCTGCTTAATGCGGAATACAGCTTAAGGCTACTACCTGTCTGAAAAAAGCCATGGCCTTCACCTAATAGATACATATACACCTTTAAACGCTTTTGAAAACAGCACAGATTAGACGGTTCCTACATGTACAGGAGGATACAAACGTTTCTTGGGCGTCTTCAGCTGTTTTACAGAGACGCATATTTTTATTAAGGTGGAGTAGATTCAGTTAGCTTATGACATATCATAGATTTGATTCCACAGATTCTGCCATGGTGAATAAGTTTCCTTTGTTCATAATGCCGTTATAAAAACAAAAACAAAGTGTGGGAGTGCATGCGTGCGTGCGTACATGCGAACGTGTGTGCATGAGTGCGTAGTTGAAAGGTTTATTTCTTGATCATACATCTTAACTCGTTGCATGCTGGCTATGGGTTTAAATATACCTATGCAAACAAAATGTGTTGTCTGATCTGATATCCACGCTGTTTATCATGCTCATCTTATGCAAAAGAATAAATAAAAATAATATCCATTATTCTGAAAATGTTGCAGACGACAATTGCACAGACGACAAAATTGCTTAGCAAGCAAAGAGTTAACAACTTATGTTTTCGACAGCATGAGGGGATCATTTATAACGGTTTATATCACCTTTCGTAATTTCTTACAAAATATTACAAAATACAGTAGTAAATTTCTTAAAGTGTCATTAAAAAGAGCTTTCTGCATTACTTTCGTCCTGCATTAAGCAACCATCTGCGTTTAAGACTCTAATGTTCAATAAATAAGTGTCCGCTCAATACAGATGCTACTGTTTAACACATACAACAATAATCGGAACACCTCGGTGAACCAATCAGATCACCGCCTGGTAGTTACGATTGGTACGGAACTAAAACGCGCACGGATTCAGTCTAAAACACGGGCGAATGACATCAGCGACATTTTACACTTTACATAAAAACCTTTTCAATTTTAAGTAATTAATCATAACACCCTACTACTTTTCGGTAAACAACTTACAACTTCATTACTTCTTAAACACCTCATTTACAGACATAATGTCCTTTAACCCGTTCGCCATTTAACAAATTTCATCTTCTCAGAGTGTCGTTTACTTCAGATTTCAATGTGGAATGTTCTTTAATTTCGTTTCATAAACATAGCAGAATATCACACAGTTTGGATCCTGGTGAGATGTCGAGTTAACCCTTTCCTTCATATAAACGTGTTTTCATGCATTTGCAAACAGAGTAGACCCAGATCAGACTGATCAGGGTCTGCTCTGTTTGCTTGTGGAATTTTAAATATTTGTTCCTTTACTTTCTAAAATGTGTACAATGTTCCATCTTCCATATCTTATTATAACTATATTTTTGTCCATGAATATTCGGTAAGTTTTGAAATTTGGAATAAATATAGAACTATGGAAAGGGTTAATCAAGGGATCCAGTCTGTTTGCAATAATTATCACAATGGTTATTACGGAATCGATTACGGCAGTGGAAGAGTTCGCAAGTGCCCTGTGACAGTTCTAATCAGTAAATACTTAGGTCTACAAATAAGAAAATTATTTTAGTTGTACAAACTTTGATTTACTATTATATTAAGTTTTCACAACTGTGTTGTTTGAATTGTGATCGGATGCCTCTGTATCCTGTTTCTAATCAGTAGATTCAACTTGTGAGACCAATTAATATTCCTTTGTGAATCAAAATCATAATTTGCATTATTAATAGCTGCAGTAGTTTACCGGGTGACGATGAAGAGAGAAGAAATGCAAGCTCAGGAGATGACGCTTGTCTTACATCATCCTCTCAAGCATGCGTATGATAAAGTTTAGAATTCTACCGGCCATTTGCAAACAGTTTGGATACAGATGAGACGCCGAGTAACTCGGCGTCTCATCAGGATCCAAACTGTTTGTCACTCTGACACTGTTTCTGAAAATGCATAGAAGAATTGTGTACTTTTAGAATTGAAGCAGACGACAATATACGCAGGCGACAATTGCTCAGAGTGCAGAAGGTTAAACATATAGCAATTGCTGAAGATAACCCAGTATCCATTTGAGGAAAAGATAATAGTGTGTACTAAAAATGTGGATCTGCTGTAATTTGGATGAAGCTTTTGTGAACTTTTGAGAGAGCCGAAATGTTGCGATTACTCCTGTAATCGCAACATTTCGGTCTTAAAATTTGCGAACATTTACATAATAAAACTGTAACGCTTACTGTCAACTGAACACAGGACAGGTCTATTCTACGTTGTATGCATCTTACGTTTTGTCTGAAACTACGTGCGGACTAAATAATTGTCGTCTGCAAATGAAGAAAAAATGCAGTCTGCTACAATTCTTATTTTTTTTCGTTTCTACTCCAAAATGCAAGCAGTATGACACACACTTTGGATCCTGACAAAACACCGATTTACTCGACGTCTGATAAGGAGCCAAACTACGTCATCGGCTATATCGAATTTGTCGTTGATCCATTACCTCATAAGCTATTTTTAGATACAAACTTTTTTGAATAAATCTACCGAAAAGGAGCATTAAATAGAGAAAAGGAAAATTTTAGAATTTTGTAGTTTGCAACCATTGTGATAAATAGAGCATTTGCTCCTACAGAGTCCTCAAAAGTCGTCAATATGAGGGATTGGGTTAAACAAGAATATGTAAATGTTACCATTTATCCCACTAACCGTAACCTGACACGCATTTTCAAACAGCTTGGATCCAGATGAGACGCCGAGTAACTCGGCGTCTGATCAGGATCCAAGCGGTTTGACACTCGGTCAATAGTGCCTTTAAAGAACTTGCTCGAATCGGAAGTAGTAAAACTTGCACCAGATTCAAATTTAAGCAGATATTATTTTTTTGACAGCGAGGTAGGGGTTGATAAATTGCGATTGTGTCATCTCCAACAAACAAGACAATTATCTTGTTCCATGAGAGCCCACGACTGTCAAGTGGTCCATGGGCTCCGTTGCGTATATCCTCTCGGTTATTGTGTTAGGTAATCTACTCACTGTCGCCCAGTAGTGTTGCGTTATCGGCACAAGCCCCCATACGTTTATCATTTCCTTCGCACAACCGGAATTGTTTTCAAAAGGTATGTGCCGACCGTTTGGAAACTGATTTCATATGATGTTATTAATTTGCTAATAGTGTGACATACTAGAGTTAGGACATTCCACAGACAACAGAAGCTGAAAGCACGTTCTTTCAAAATAACAACATGATAAGTTCGAAGGAAGGTAAACGGGAATTTGTGTTTCCGAAAGGAAACGGGAATTTAATAACCTGCAAACTTTAGTAAAATGTTTGAAACCATTTTAAGTGCTTTAAGCGACATTAATGGACAGGATTTGAACAGACTGGATTAAGTTAGGAACATGCATTATGGCTACGAGTGATAACGCCGCGAGCAAAAAACCTAAGGCCAGGTAAGTAGTGTAGACACCACTAGAAAACACTTAACGTAGAAATATTGTAATTGCTTAACCCTTTAGACGCTGAATTTTCTAACGGACTTTTCCAAAACTCAAACAGGTCAAGCTTACCCCGTGAATATTCACGGATATGTTTTAAGAAAAGTGTAACATGACAAACAATGGAGACCCTGATGAGAGGACTCCTCTAGTCTATACTGTTAGCAAAGGACATTAGTGACTCGTTTCACGCATTGTAAGGTTAACCCTTTAGCTCATGAATATTAATGTTAGATATTAATGACATCATGAATATTTATTAGCTAAGATTTTAAATTAGTACATGTATATATGAACACATGATGGTTTCGTCATGCCAGAAACTGCAGGATCAGATCTGTATACAATTCCATAAGAAAGCAGAGGACACCCTGATCAGACGGCTCTTACAGGACATATCTGATCTGGGTCTACTCTGATTGCTTATCCCTAACAGTGTGCGACACGAGTCACTAATGACCTTTGCAAACAGTGTAGACCCAGATGAGAGGGCTCCTAGAGGAGCCCTCTCATCAGGGTCTGCACTGTTTGTCATGTTACACGTTTCTTTAGAAAAATCCCTAAATATTCAAAATAAACTTGACCTGTTTGAATTTTGGAATAGTCCATTTGAAAATTCAGCGTTGTAAGAGTTCAGCGCTAAAATGATTTCTATGGAGTAAAATGATAAGCAGAGGCCTTATCATTCGAATTACAGAAGTAGCTTTCCTCGGCAGACATTGTTGTCTGTTTCAATAAATTATTCTAAATACAGTTCACCATTTCCTTGTGAACTATTGCAGTATGGGTGTCCACCAGTGGAGACCCGGGTCTACCCTCTTGCATGTGAATGAATTGTCCTCCAATGAATTATTCTACATAGACTTTATGTAAGTATCGTTGTATGAATCCAGATTATTATAAGACGTTATATGATTCTAAAGAAACATTTTCGCCAAAATTAGTTTCACGTTTTCACCCATGAATATTAGTTTAAGAATTTATTGCTGTGAATATTCATTGACTTATTTCATAATTCCACATTAATAATGCAATTTTGAACCTTGACACACACTTCAAAATCAGATCTATATGATTCTATAAGCAAACAGGACTGACTATGATTAGACAGCTCCTAGTGGAGCTGTCTTATATTGGTTTACTCTGTTTGCAAATATGCCAAAAGTCGTCTGTATAAGGGAACTTGTTTCGATGTAGTAAGTTTCAATCCTGATATGACGTCGACGTGAATGATATTATTAGTTACACGGTTATTTGGCAGGGTGTACGGGCTGGTATGACCGAGTTAGATCCCGTATTTCCTGAGGCGTTAGCCGAAGGAAATACGTGGTCTAACCCGGTCATACCAGCCCGTACACCCTGCCAAATTACCGTGTAACGAATTTATTACCAGTCAGAGATCCGATTTACCTAATTAAGAAACGAACAACTCTTATTTGCTGACATTAGATCTCTAATTGTATGACGACATGACAAAGAAAATATGACGTCATCACAGAGCAAATATGACGTCGTCTTAGAGCAATTTCGAACGAGGAATTGAAACTTCACTTGTAAACATTAACGGTAACACGTTGTACTGACAAGTTGATAGTGTTAAATTGAGGAAAGAATAAGGTACAGTTTTTTACGTTTATTATCGATTATTTGGTCATAATCAATCCAGAAATATTGTAGTAAGGACGATATGAAATTTCGAATCGACGCTAAAAATAAAAACAAAACGAATGACGTCACGCGTCAAATTTGAATAATTCTGTATTCTCCGTGGAAGCCGCTGAATACGGTACTGTACACCCCGGCTGTTTTTGGCAAACTGACCAATCAAATTCCAAGGATTTACTCTGACTGGTAATAAATACAGTGAACCCTCATTATACCAGCATTCGTTACAATGGCGCCCTCGTTATACCGACAGTATGCATTGAAAAACAAAATTACCGTTAAGTCTTTGAAACAACCACTGAATAAATAGGTACAATGCTAATAAGACATGTGATCGCTTAATGCAGAACACAAGAAGTTCAAAAAGCTCCCATAGGGAGTTTTTTTGCACTTATTTGGTTCTGCATTAGGCGTTCACCTGTTGGTACTAGTTTAAATCTGGTCATATGGTTCCTTTCATATTTAAACTCGTTATAATGGCAACATCGTTATACCAGCAAAATGTCTGGAAACAAACACCTCCGTTGTAATGAGGGTTAACTGTATATTATCTAGATTCTAACTAGTGCAGAATTGACAATGAGTATTGAGACGTTTGTAATTAAACATGTCACAAGCGAGCGATTATGGTTACAAGGTATTGTTGGTTTATATTGGACAACCGTACCTCACTTTAGCGACCATTTAATGAATGAATAGGCATGGGATGTCTTTACAGCACTTCACTGCTTAATGTAGAACAAATGTGGTGCACAAAAATATTTCTGCTTAAGTTTTGTCATGTATTGAGCTAGCATGCCCGCTATTCTCGACCTGGCTGGCATTTCCAGACATCTTGGATCCAAATGAGACGCTGATTAACCCGGTGTCCAATTAAGCTGTTTGACACTCGGTCAATAGCTTTTGAAAAGCTTCATCGAATCGGAAATAATCAAAATTGCACCAGATCTTAGCCCATTTGCTTCCACGATCCCATATATGGGACATGGGCAAACAGTGTAGACTCTGATCAGAGTCTACACTGTTTCTTGATAGGAATTTCAATATAAAAATTTAGGGCAGTCATCCCTTAGATCAAACATGAACTAATCCGGTATGTAAACATGGAAGAATCCATTGGGCGCAAATGGGTTAATTTGAGCAGACATATTATTTCACAGTGAGGTAAGAACAGGACTCGTTTTGGCGGTCGTTGTAAAGAGGTTTAACTGTACAGTAAAATTTTGCTTATGCATGTACTATCACTCAAACGAGTTCTACTTCTGGATTTTTAAAACAGATGGTAGCTCAATGCAGGAAAAGCGTGGTACAAAAAGACTCTGAAGGAATGTAATAAATTAAAGTACTGTTCAAAAAAGGCCTTCCAAACCTAACCTTTGGTAATGAAGTATTTAGATTTTTTTAGGCATAATGGCTGCTTAAATAATACAGGGTAATAGACGTTCACCCTGCAACAAGCTATCACCAGTCATTAACCATGTCCCTCAAATAAACTCCTTTTCATACAAACAGAGTAGACCAAGATCAGTGCAAAGAGTTCCTTTGGAAAAAAAATAATTATGAAGTGACCAATTCAGGCATGTTCAATAGGAAAAGGGTTAACACTGGCATATATACTTATTTGAAAGTCCGGTTAACCCATTCCCTCATAGGCTATTTTTAGGTCCAACCTCTTTGAATAAATCTACCGAAAAGGAGCATTATCTAGAGAAAAGGATTTTTTTTAGATTTTTGTAGTTCTGAAAACATTGTGATAAATGGAGCATTTTCTCCTTGCTCTATTTATCACAATGGTTTTAAAAAGTGACTTTTACAGAGGCGTTGTAAGGCGTATTTATGGAAGAAAGGGTTAAAAATGTTGTGTTATACATGTAATTTCAAATACACTATACAACCTATATAAAGTAAACAGATAATTTTTAATACATTATAAACATTGGGATAATTCAAGTCGGATGATTGCTTAATGCAGAAGAAAAATGCAACAGAAAACTCCATTGCAGAAAACGCTTTGCAGTCAAAGTTGCGTTTGTAATTACCTATAAGCATTCAGTTTGGATCCAGATGAGACGCTGAGTAACTCGGCGTCTCATCTGGATCCAAACTGTGTGTTACTCTAAATGCATTTTTTCAAAACAAAAATGAAGAAATATCAAAAATAGAAATTGTATCAGACGACAAAGTTTACAGATGACAACATTTGACAGCGAAAGAGTTGCCATCTGGTAAAAAAAAGACCAAAATTTGACTTCCTGTGAATGGTCGTTATAGAGAGGTTGTACTGTTTATCAACACTGGAATAAAATGGCCGCCTTTTATTTGGAATTCATTGCAGTATTTAAATACAGGTTTATAAAGATTTGAATACCAGCCATTTAAACGCATTGAAATGGCTGTCCATGGCGGTTCTTCAACAAAACATACCGCACACCTAACAGTTCAACAAATAGACTGCAATAATCTTTTGATTAATGAAACACGTAATGGAAAATGCCGGTAAGAACATTTTACGGGACTAAAGAACGTTTTCGTAACCCTTATCATACTGTAAAAAACTATTTCTGCTAAAATTCTGAGTTGGGGCATTTTTTAAATTTAATTTTGGTTCGTTTAAGCTTTAGAAAACTTACTGACCGAGTGTCAAACAGCTTGGATCCTGATGAGTTACTCGGCGTCTCATCTGGATCCAAGCTGTTTGCAAATGCGAGTTCGGTCGCGAATAGAAGGATAATGTTTAATATATATGAGGAATTAAAAGATGACTTATTTCTGACAATTGGTCTCGTAAGCCTTTCACATTTCCCCATCACGGCGTAAGCTGTTTACGGTGCCAAAGCACAGCTTGATTGTTCGTTTTTGGTTTGTTTTCTTCTAGGTTTGTTTGTGTGTTTGTTTAGCATCCATTTTATTCCATACTGGGCAAATTGATGGATCAGAAGGATTGGTACAGATAAAGAAAACCTTTTGTGTTCTCTGGTTCATTTAACGCAATTCCTGCTGTATAGTAAAGATTGATGTTGATATATGTCAAAACTAACCTGAAGCAAGTTATGCCTACTTCATATCTATTCAAGCATTTGAGAAACTATAGACCGAGTGTCACACAGGTTAGTTTGGATCCTGATAAAATGCCGAGTCATCTTCATAGTTACACTCCATCAGACATTGCGCTCTTTCTTCACAAAAATATTATTCGTGAATTATCACAAGTCTGCTCTATTTCTAAATGGAAACTGAATTTAAAGGTAGCTTTTATTCATGATAATGTTTTGCCTGATAATTATTGAATGTATGATTATTACTTTATGAATATTATTTTTTTATTTCTTTATAATGGCAAATTTTTACCATAACAAAAACTGTAGAATCACATGTATATTATTCCATAAGCAAACAGAGCAGACCCTAGTCAGGCGACTCCTACAGGGGTTGTCGGATAGGAGTAGCGCCTCTTGCAAATGCACCAGAAGGTGCATCTTTCATATAAACGTGTGTTCATGCATTTGCAAACAGAGTAGACGGCTCCTATAGGGGATGCCCCGTTTGCTAGTGTAATTTGAAAGATCTGTTTCTTTACTTTCTAAAATAGCTACAATATTCCACCTTCCACATTTCATTATAACTATTTTGTCCATGAATATTCAGTAGGTATTGAAATTTGGAATAAACACAGAACAGGGAAAGGGTTAACACTTTAACCCGTTACTCTATTTATACGCCTTTCTACTCCTTTGTAAACAGAGTAGACCCAGATCAGACGGCTCCTATGGGAGCCGTCTGATCAGGGTCTGCTCTGTATGCTGATGGATATAATATAAATCTGATTCTCTAATTTCTGCAGAGGCAAAAGTTCCATGTGTAAATATGCTTTTTTAGAAATATTCAAATTAATATTCATGAAGTCAGTATTTCTTACATAAATATTCATGGCGTAAAAGGTTAACCCTTTCGCTGCCAATGCCGGATCTGTGATTACCTATGCAAACAGTTTGGATCCAGATGAGACGCCGAGTAACTCGGCGTCTCATCAGGATCCAAACTGTTTGTTACTGTTACTATGTTTTTGAAACAAAAATGAAGAAAATCAAAATAATGAAAATTTGAAGCAGACGACAAAGTTAGCAGACGACGGAGTTTGGCAGCGAAAGGGTTAATTGCCATGAACGAATCTGTGACCACCTTGGCAACAAGTTTTGACTTAGGTGTGACGCCGAGTATTCGACATCTTACCGAGTAACTCGGCATCTCATCAGAATCCAAACAGATTGAGATTGTCAATATGTTGAAACAATAGGGGAGACTTCGAACAAAGCAGAAATATGATACAAATAGTAAATTTGTATATGGAAATACAGTCAAATCCTAATAATTCAATAGACCTCCGAACAAAGGAAATATTCGAACAATCGCACAATACTAGTACATTCCATTGTTCATACATTTTTTCAGTGAAAGCAAACAGTAAATGTTGTAAACGGCAATAGTCATATTGAAAGGTAATCGATATTAGAACAATCGCATCATACGAGTTTTTGTATTACGACTATATAATATAAAGCAGCGGCAATAAAGTTAAATTGCTAATAATGAGTTACTGTAATGTACAGTAAATCCTCTCTAAACCGGATGTTAAATTTGTTACAAATACCTGTCTTAGAAACAGATGGCAGCTTGATGCATGGTGAAAGTCATACAGAAAGCTCCTAGATAGGTTTTCTGCATTACATTCACCCTGCATTAAGCAGCCACCTTCCTAAAAGTATCAAAATCATTCTCTGCTAGAATTCCCGTTTAGAGAGGTATTACTGTATTTGTAAAACGGTATAGGTTCTGACCATATGTCGTGTAAGATAAACGGAGTTTTGGGGTTAGTGTTTGGGTTAGAGTCTACGCAATTCAAATATTTCAACACTATATGGACAAACCTGTGACAATTGCAGACGAGACATTGAAGAGAAATGGTAGTAAAAGGTGCGTTTAAAATTACAGCAGACGACATGTTTTGCAGACGAAAGTTACTTAGTGTTGGAAGGGTTTAATCTCGCCTGCATTGAAGTACTATATTGTCCAACTTGACCATGCAAGTCTATGTTCATTTGTCTGGGTCTTGGCTTATCGCAAGTCCGAAAGTTACGTTTTCGGGATTAACCCTTCACTATTCTATATTTTTATTACAATTGTTTATACCTACTGAATATACATGTAGTTATAATTGTATAATGAAAGGTGGAACATTGGAGCCATTTTAGAAAGTAAAGAAACAGATATTTCAAATTCTATTAGGAATCAGGGCAGACCCTGATCAAACGGCTCCTATAGGAGCCGTCTGATCTGGGTCTACTCTGTTTGCAAATGTGTGAAATGCAAATGCGTGAAAATGCGTTTATATGAAAGAAAGGGTTAAGATATTAAAGCATACCAAATCAATGGCATTCTTTTCCTATCGCACATGAAATGAAAACAGTTAATCCGTAGAGTCCTGGACAAATTATCGTCTTACGAGTTTCGCTGTCATTTTATTTTGTAAAAATCTGTTCAAATATTTCTTCTCTATAAATAAACAATATTGGTGTTAAACAGTATGGATCCAGATGAGATGCCAAGTTACCTGGTGTCTCATGAGGATCTACACTGTTTGCAAAGGTAATCACAAAACATTCCATAGCTTGCTTAAGGTTAAATACCACCAGCCAAACAAACCATTTCAATACAATTTGTTAATATAAAAACATGTTTTATCGATGCATGTTATCTGAGGAGATTTAATCAAAGACAGATTTACATTTTTACGCGCAACCTGATCCCCAAGTACAACTTCGGTGTACAGAAAACATCCTCTAAATCGGCCGTTTAGTAAAGAAGAATCCGGACATCTATAGACAGTTGGCTGCTTAATGCAGGATGAAAGTCATGCAGAAAGCTCCCTAGGGAGCTTTCTGCATGACTTTCGACCTGCATTAAGCTACCACCTGCCTTAAAGACCGGCGCTGGTTCTAATTTGAACTTCCGGTTTAGAGGGGTCCTACTGTTAATAACATAGCTTTAGTATTAGTGTTAACTATTTCCTAGCTATAAATGAAATCCTGAGTGCTACTGCAAACAGTTTGGATCCAGATTAGACGCCGAGTAACTCGGCGTCTCATCGGGATCGAAACTGTTTGACACCTATCGTTTGTTTTTTAAAAATATTTATCAGCGAAACATTTTTTTCGGAATTTAAGCAGACGATAAATTGTTGCAGACGACAGTTACATGGCGGACAAAGTGTCAGTCCTCGGATTAGTTTCTTTTGGCATTTCTTCCAGCTATCTAACAACGATCAGCGAACACCAATTATAATTCGTCCTATTGTTTTAATCGGCTATTTGAGATCTGAGCGTTCGATTAACTCTTGGCCTTTGTTAACTCGGCTCTATCCCTTATCAAGCTTTGAAAGAAATAGTTCACCTTCTCAAACTCGTGTCTGCTCTTACTGAAATATATTTATTGACTAATTAATTGATTTTTGAAAACTATTGGTCGATATGCAAACAGCTTGGATCCTGATGAGACGCCGAGTTACTCGGCGTCTCATCTGGATCCAAACTGTCTGCAAATGCAAGCCAGGTCGCGATTTGTGAGAATCAGGGTTAATCTGAGCTCTAACCACATCGCGTCCTCCTAGTCGACCGTCCAATAGATTATTTGGTCTCCGGATTACTATGCAATGGAGACCTATCGGTCTTAAATCCATTTGACGTTAATGTGAATGAAAAATAAATAAAACACTCGTGTTTGTATTTGCATTGAAGTTTATAAATTTGGCGCAGGTGACTAAAGCTAGGGTGTACAGGTTTCAGTGCGTTCTTGACCATAGATACAGGGCAATTCTACCGGGTATATAGAGTTCTTAAACGGGTACATAGAGTTCTGACACAAACATTCTTCATTCACTATCTGGAACATGATCATGGAATTAAACGCCTACAGGATACACTAGCAGGCAACAGGTATAGTGCATTAGCTCTGTGATCGCTATATGTACATGTAATGTTCGTCTATAAAATGTCATCTGCTTCAATTACTGAAAATATTTTCGACCAGAGTTTCAAACATAGTAGATCCAGTTGAAAATAGTTTTAAAGGCAGTTAAAATGGATTAGTTGAACTGCGTCAAGAGAAAGAAGTTTTTGTCATATATGCACTTGGCATTTTATCAGGATCTATGCTGTTTGACACTCAACATAATTGTGTCTGTTTAAAACGTGGATTTGTTGTAAGTTTTACTAGATCGTGTTCAACATTTTGAGAAAATATTGACAAAGGATAGACAGAATACCTTCTTCTTCTTCTTCTTCTTCTTCTTCTTCTTCTTCTTCTTCTTCTTCTTCTTCTTCTTCTTCTTCTTCTTCTTCTTCTTCTTCTTCTTCTACTTCTTCTTCTACTTATTCTACTACTACTACTACTACTACTACTACTACTACTACTACTACTACTACTACTACTACTACTACTACTGCTACTGCTACTACTACTACTTCTTCTTCTTCTTCTTCTTCTTCTTCTTCTTCTTCTTCTTCTTCTTCTTCTTCTTCTTCTTCTTCTTCTTCTTCTTCTTTTCTTATTCTACTTATTCTACTACTACTACTACTACTACTATTACTACTGCTACTACTACTACTACTACTACTACTACTACTACTACTACTACTACTACTTATACTAATACTAATACTACTAATACTAATACTAATACTACCACTACTACTACTACTACTACTACTACTACTACTACTATTACTACTACTACTACTACTACTACTACTACTATTGCTGCTGCTGCTGCTTCTCCTGCTGTTCCTACATTCGTCTCATCTTCTTCTTCTCCTTTTTCTATTTCTTCTTCTTCTCCTTCTTCTCATTTCTTTTTCTTCTTCTTCTACTTATCTTATTTCTACTACTACTAATACTACCACTACTACGACTACTACTATTGCTGCTGCTACTGCTTTTTCCTGCTCCTGATCCTCCTGTTCCTGCTACTCCTCCTCCCTCCCTCCTCCTCCTCCTCCTCCTCCTCCTACTTCTACTAATACTAATTCTTCATCTACAACTATTACATATACTACTGCGACTTGCTGTTACTTCCCACATGCCGCCCCGGGTTCACCAGCACTTGCTCTGAATTCAAACTACAGGAATACATGTGCACGTATAACGTAAACGATTAATCTCAGTTGTCCAGTTATTAACGGCATGCAGGTTTTATAGCATGCAATCATGATGTCTATAAACTGAAATGCAGTAATTATCGGTTATATAGTTATAACTGACTGGTGCGTTATTGCGTATTTATAACCAGCTGATTTGTGCAGTAATTTTCACTGTAAAACCTCGCTAATCCAAACAAATAAATATCAGTTTCGGTCTTTAGAACAGGTGGTAGCTTAATGCAGGGTGAAAGTCATGCAGAAAGCTCCCCGGGGAGCTTTCTGCATGACTTCCATCCTGCATTAAGCAGCCACCTGCATAGAATGTTCTCAATAGTTCTTTACTGAAAGTTTGGATTGCGAAGTATTTCAGTGTGAACTGAAGTTTGTTGATAAAGGTGGGGGGTTTTCTGCAGTCATCAAAGTAAATTCAAAGCAAACCTTTTATTTGTGATATCAGGAAATGATTCTATAAAACTGTTGTGGTTCATCAGCCTGCCATTAACTCCTTCGCTGACATGTGTTGTTGTCTATAAAAATTGCCGTCTGTTTTTTTTTCATTTTTGGATTTTCTTTTCATCTTGTAAAGAGAAGATGTACAGTTTGAGTAACTCGGTGTCTCATCGGGATCCAAACTGTTTTGCAATGGTGAACACATGTTCACCAATGTCAGCGAAATTGTTATTATAGTTTTGAAATGTACGTTCTTACGATCTTTCGGCCTCGAAAGCAGGGATGAAACCTGCACTGTTTGGATACGCATGTGGCGTCATATTATTGTTTATAACATTCAAAGTGTTTTACGATATTTTTACATAAAACATACAACAAATCATTTTCTCTATCTGCTACAATGTCTTTTAACGATAAAACGTCTCTAAAACGGGGATGAAACCCCGTTTTACTTTTGGATATCGAAATGCAAAAATAAAGTAATGAAAAAAGCTCCTATTTTTAGCTCTCTGTATTACTTTTCTTCTGCATATACCCTTGACTTGATGAATAGTCATGTCAGAAAGTATAGAGCATATAGAGTTAACCCTTTCCCTGTTCTATGTTTATTCCAAATTTCAATACCTATACTCAATATTCATAGACAAAATAGTTCTAATGAAATATGGAAGGTGGAAAATTGCAAACATTTTAGAAAGCAAAGAAACAGTACTATATATCAAATTCTATTAGCAAACAGAGCAGACCCTGATCAGACGGCTCCTCTAGGGGCCGTATGATCTGGATCTACTCTGTTTGCAAATGCGTGAAAACACGTTTATATGAAGGAAAGGATTAAGCGGCCACCTGTGACGGTCAAATCTGTCATTGCCATTGTAAAGAGTTAGGATCCAGATGAGATGCCAAGTAATTCGCATATCATCAGGATCCAAACTGTTTGACACTTGTTTTGTATATTTGAAAATGATTTCTTCAAAATCTGAATGAAAATAAAGTTTCTAACGCAGAGAAAATGTGTCAACAGGCTACCGAAAAAGCTACCAAAAACCTTTATGTGACTGCTGTGCAAAGAGCCCCATGATTGTTTAAAACTTGGTCGCTCTTGACCTTTTCCTTCATATAAACGCATTTTCACGCATTTGCAAACAGAGTAGATCAAGATCAGACGGCTCCTATTGGAGCCGTCTGATCAGGGTCTGCTCTGTTTGCTAATGGAATTGGATAGACCTGTTTCTCTACTTTCTAAAACGGCTACAATGTTACACCTTCTGTATGTCATTATAACTATTTTATCCATGAATATACAATAGGTATTGAAATTTGGAGTAACATAGAACAGGGAAAGGGTTAAAACGCTTTCGAGTTGATGGCTAATCCTCCTAGAGCTGCTGATATGCCAGCATACAGGCTAAGCAATGAAAATTCCCCTGTGTTCGAAAATAAACAACCATTCGCTTTATAAACAGTTTCACTGTCTTCAAAATTAATAGATTTAAGTAAATATCGCATTTCATCCGAATTCGAAACTGTCTCTTTTATTGAAACTGTTTTCTTTGATCTTATAATCCCACGTGCGTATTTTACGACATACAATGCTTGTGCAAACACTCCAAAGTAACTGAGCAAAGAGACATTCAAATACAATACGATAATCCTATCACCTTTTTGAAATCTGTAAATTTCATACTGTCTAAACCTTGATCAAGTGGTTGGCGATTTTAAGACGTTCTTTGCAAATAGTTCGTAACTTTGTTTCATCAGGATCTAGACTGTTTGACACACAAAAAACTCCTTTAACCCTTTTCCTCATTAACCAATTCCCTGACATTGACGGCTTTTGACGACTCTGTAAGTCTCTTTGTGAAACCATTGTGATAAATAGAGCATTTGCTCCTGTAGGAGCAAATGCTCTATTTATCACAATGGTTTCAAACTACAAAATTCTAAATTTTTCATTTTCTCTAAATAATGCTCCTTTTCGGTAGATTTATTCAAAGAAGTTGTATCAAAAAATAGCCTATGAGGTAATGGGTTAATATTCTTGTACGAAATAACACTGGCACTTGATCGAAATAGACTATAGTTGTGTAATATTATAGTTATATCATATAGTGTATTAATGTACTAGTTGCTATAAATAAACTATAGTCTTTTTCGATCAAGTGCCAGTGCGAAATAAGGACATCGTGTATATTAATTTGCTGATTTTTTTTTAAATGGCATAATGATCACAAGAAGGCTTGGTCGTCCTAGAAACCAATAGAACCATGCCTATATTTATTTCATATAAACAGAGCAGACCCTGATCAGACGTCTCCTAAATAGTTTGCCAGTTGGACGGTGCTGATTAGTAGCAAACGTTGCTGAATATACGCATGTATGCGTCACGTCTCTGACGTCACGCCATTTGTCCCCCATCGGGGAGATTCTTCACTTTTATAAGGTGTTATCTGAGCAGTAACACGGGGAATGTGACACGGGGACACTTGCAACCAATGTAGACCAAAATTAGTGAGTGTGTTCAGTGACGGCGTCTGATCGGGTCTGTGTCATTTGGAGAATAATCGAACTTAGGCTGTTGAAGAGTGTAACCGTTACGTTTTATGCGTTTATACGTTACGTTTTAAGTAGATTACGTCAGAGGCCTCATGTGGGACATGCCTGATCAGGGTCTGCTCTGGTTGCTTATATGGCACAGATATGATGTTCTGTTGTTTGTCACATCATTAATTTTCCTTATTTAGAATCAATGATTAATAACAAATTATGTTGAGAATATTATATGGATATTCATTAAGTAAAGGGGTCAATCAGTGTAGAACCTCATCAGATGCCTCGTTCGCAAGTGTTCTTGTCCCGGAAGTGTATACATATACAGTAAAACCCCGCTAATGCAACCACCCAAAAGAGGTGTAATGGGTGCTAGATGCAGGTGGTTGCTTAATGCAGGACAAAAGTAATGCAGGAAGCTCCTAGAGGAGCTTTCTGCATTACTTTTGTCCTGCATTAAGCAACCACCTGCTTATGAAGGCACTCATGTTTATTCATTAAGTGGTCGCATTAGAGGGGTTCTACTATCCAGTAAACCCTTTCTACAACCACCACTAGAAGGTATCTAATACCTCAGATTTTCTTTCTCACATGTACAGGTGACATATCGTTCCGCAATATCGCTTTGCCTCCATAATAATCATGTTAGAAATAATGTACATCGTGGATATATATTAGATGATTTTTCATAAGGGCATGCGAACACGAAACTGCTGATTCAGATATCTGTATTAGTTCATAACCCTTTACTCCATGATAAATTATGTGCGAAATATTGACGTCATGATTATGAATTGGATTAATTGTTATAATAGCACATGGACACATGATTTTTGGCCATTCAGAAACTGTAGAATTTATATATATCATACCATAAGCAAACAGAGCAGATCCCATAGGAGCCATCTGATCTGGGTTTACTCTGTTTGCATAAACGTAGAAGGACATATTTATGGAGTAAATGGTTAAACAAACAAAATAACCCTGATTAGGTGGCTGATCCGAGTGTTCTCTATTTGCAAAGGCGTTAAATGCGAATATATATATGAGGTAAGGGTTTAAGCAGTAACCATCTCTTATAGAAGACCCCATGTTTATTACGTATGTGGTCGCTATAGAGATTCCACTATACAATGACCCCCAAAACAATCGTTCATTTTCTGTTCATTATCAGTGCTAACTTACTGATGTCAAAGTATGATCGCCTTATGGCTCTATATGGTATTAAATAAACAATAGGTCAAACACTTTTAACCTTGTGATTGCTGAATATTCAAAGTGGAATGGCCCAATCAGTGTTTAACTATAGAGTCCATTCAGTATGAAAGGGTACTATTTTCTTAAAAGCTTTGAATGTCAAGTGCAAACCCTGATCAGAGGGCTCCTAGAGGAGCCCTCTGATCTGGGTCTGCACAGTTTGCAAAATAATAGTATACTCGTTTCACGCATTCAAAAGGTTTATAGCAGAAAACATCCCCATTTAGATAGTAGGTGAATCCCCATTCAGAAATAGTGTCTGTGTCATAACAAATACTGGCAAGAGAATTAGAATTAGCCTACGTCATTTTAGTCACCAAGACCAGCCGTCAAATTGCTCGGTATTTGATCTGAATCCAACATTTTTTCTCTTAACCCTTCAGTTGGGGAATATATCATTATGAAAATTCGTGAATTTGATTATGTTGTAAATGTGAAATTTAGTTCCAAACAATAGGTCACTATATCTGTAAACAGCCCACACCCTGATCAAATAACTGGTAATGGGACTGTCTGGTCTGGTATAAGAGACAGACAGACAGGCGCAGAGAAACAGACAGACAGACAGACGGAGACAAACAGAGACATACAGACAAAAGTACCAAACCAAAAAAAGACAGACAGAAATACAGACATGACACACAGACAGACATGACACACAAACAGACAGACAGACAGACAGACAGACAGACAGACAGACAGACAGACAGACAGACAGACAGACAGACAGACAGACAGACAGACAGACAGACAGACAGACAGACAGACAGTCAGTCAGTCAGACAGACAGACACTGCAAAAGAACATGTTCTGCTAGAACTCTGGTATGCGGTTTTTATCTTATCACCGATTCCTTAAATGCATTTAGAAAGCGCTTGTCTGAGTGTCTGGGTCCTGATGAGACTCTGAGTTACTCGGCGTCTCATCTGGATCCAAACTGTTAGCAAATGTGACCAGGTCGCGGTTGGCAGGATAAGTTTTCTTTGTCATCTGGTTCAGAACTGACCCAAAGTGTCAAAAAGGATCTGGATTAAAATCGTTTGCAAAAATTATAAAATTGCCCTAGACATGGAAATACTCTTATAAAAATGCAGATTTCAATTTGAAGCAGATGACAATTTCACCTTACATATGTATCATAGTGACCAAATAAACCGACCTGTAAATATTTGCTTGGACTTTCGATTCCAATTGTCTGGTCGGGGTTGGTCTCTAGAGGGTCCGGTCTATGTTAAGAGCCAGGATCGTTAAATTGACTCTTTATACATTTCTAGTTACATTTCTTTTGAGATATAGCGGCATGTTTTCTTGCAAACTAAAAGCCAAAGATTCGAAATCAATACCAATACAGTGAAACCTGTTTAACCGAGTTACTCGGCATCTCATCTGGATCCAAAATCTGTGCATTGGTAATCACAGATGCGACAGTTAAAGTATGCGTTAGCTTAATGTAGGTCAAACAAAATTCAGAAGGATCCTGTGCATTATTTTTGCCTTGCATTAAGCAGTCACCTGCTTTGTAAGATTCTTTAATTCAATCAATAAATGGTCGCTTAATAATGGTTCAGCAGCACTCAGGTTCAATTCAAGCAGGGTTAGTGCATACGTATTGGGTTCAAACTGAATGGCACAGACTTGATCTGTTACATTTGTTAACCTATATCTCGCTGTAAAAATGATGTCAGCTCAAGCTCTGATCTGGATTTTTTTTATTTTGATTGCTTTCAAGATTTTGAGAAACAATTATTATAATTGACCGAATGTCAAAATGTTTGCATCCTGGTAAATGCCAATCAGGGCGCGCGGCTTTAACCCGTCACCTAAGAGAGACAACTTTTTATGCATTTGCAAACAGAGTAGACCCAGAACAGACGGCTCCTGTAGGAGTCGTCTGTTCTGGGTCTACTCTGTTTGCACAATGCGTCAAAGCGTGTCTCTATTAGTTAAATGGCTAAAGTAAGTGATAGCCTAATGCAAGATGAAAGTAATGCAAAAACAGACCAATGGTAGCTTTTTGTATTAGTTTTGTTCTACATTGAGCTACTGCCTGTTTTCACCCGTTATTAATTTACACATTTAATCACATTTACAAACAGAGTAGACCCATATCAAACATGTCCTGTAGTAGCTATCCGAACAGGGTCTTCTCTGGTTGCTTATGAAACAATTCATGTCTGATTCAAATTTCCTCCACGTTCAAAAGTTGTTCCCTGACTCATAATGCCATTATAACAATTAGCTTAATTAGTATGCATATTCATTGTTTCTTACATGAAAAATCATCAACTAAAAGGGCTAATTCTTTACTCCACAAGTACCCATTTTCACACCTCTTCAAACAGAGTAGATACAGATCAGACGGTCCCCTGCACCTGCAGGTCTGATCAGGTTCTGCTCTGTTTGTTTATATTATTACATAGGTTCTACCTTTACTCCCATGATCAAAAGGTCACTTATTGTCAATGTCATTATAAAATTAGCTTAATTAGTTATCATAGTCATTATTTCTTACATGAATATTTATCAAGTAAACGGTTAGTCGGTCGCTACATGAATGTTCTACTATAGTAATCTATGGCAGCCAGCTACTTTTAGAGTTTGTGTGAAGAGTGGATGACCCTTGGCATTGTTATCACCGATAAATAAACGTAAAACACTTGTTTGCGAAATAATTTATTTGTTGTTTGATGTTTGTCGTTACTGTAGAACTGCTCTGAAGCGATGTGTTAATGAACAGACATAGGTGTCTTTGTCTTTAAAGGGGAGTAATTGCTTAATACAGGACGAAAATAATGCAAAAAGCTCCTATAGGAGCCTTCTGCATTACTTTCGTCTTGCATTAAGCTACCATTTAC
This sequence comes from Azorinus chamasolen, assembly GCA_963576725.1. Taxonomy (NCBI): domain Eukaryota; kingdom Metazoa; phylum Mollusca; class Bivalvia; order Cardiida; family Solecurtidae; genus Azorinus; species Azorinus chamasolen. The sequence goes on from OY755248.1 coordinate 54,555,284, forward strand.
ATTTAAGAGAACAAAACTTAGCATATTTTGAATGGTCGTTTCAGAACGGGTTTACTGCACATGGAGAAGGTAAAGGGAGAGTGTTTATAAATTCCCCTTTACTTGCATGGGCTTTTATGTCTTTGCAAGCTAAATCATTGTCACTTGCAAAACATCTCGTCTGCAACGGTTTCGCAAAATTAATTTGTTTTATTTTTTTCTACAAAATTTCAACCAGAGTATCAAATAGTTTGGATCCTGATGAGATGTCAAATTACTCTGCGTCTTATCTGGATCCAAACTGTTTGCATAATGTATTCCAAATTTACCGCTAGCGGGCACATAACTATTGACAGTGACATTCCACAACCGATGAAGTATTGACCATAAATCAGTATTATGAGAGATTTTCATACCACCAGGGGTCAGCACTTGACTTAAGTCTTGTGATTGCTTCTGAGCCCTTAATGAAATGCATCAAGGTTTTTTTTTTGTCGTCTGCTTCAAAAACGTCTTGAAAATATGAAGACAATACCTTTTCCTGTCCAACGGACTGGTCTGAAATATCAAAATATTATATACTGTGGTGATTTGGATACTTTATAAGAAATGAAGGGAAAGTTTATCCATACAATTTACGCAGACGATAATTTATATTATACGACAAAAATTTACAGAACGAAAAGTTAAGTGTCAGGAGCATTGACGACAAACTGTATAAATTGTTCTCTTCTATTAACACTTTTCTTCATGAATATGCATGGAAGAAATAACACCGTGAATATTTATAATAAAAGTTGTTTGGCCATGACAAAAAACTGTAGAATTTGATCTAAATAATTTCAAAAGCAAACAGAGCAGACCCTGATCTGGGTTTACTCTGTTTGAACATGCATTAAATTGTATTTATTATCAGGTAAAGTGTTAAATGTTTTTGCAAACAGATTCATATGGCCGTGTTTAGTATACAGTAAAACCGCTCTAAAGCAATCCCTGTATGACTCTACATAGGTGTCTTTAAAAGCAGGTGGTTGCTTAATACAGGGCCAAAGTATTCCAGAAAGCCCCGGCAGAAATTACTGCATAACTTTATGCATTGAGCTACTACCTTCTCTTAACCCTTTCCCTCATATAAATGTGTTTTCACGTATTTTCAAACAGAGTAGACCCAGATCAGACGGCTCCTATAGGAGCCGTCTGATTAGGGTCTACTCTGTTTGCTAATATAGAATTTGATAGATATGTTTATTTGCTTTCTAAAATGTCTACAATGTTCTACCTTCCATATTTCTTTATAACTATTTTGTTAATGAATATTCAGCAGGTATTGAAATTTGGCCTAAATACAGAGCAGGGAAAGGGTTAAATCTCATTTAATCTCATTAAATCTCAGAATTAGACCTCATGTCTGTGGTCGCCTTGTACGGAGTTTACTGTATAGTTTTACAATTTCAGCACAGGGAATTTTCGTCAGCAATTTTTTGTCACTGGTTTCATTTGTGAAAGGATATTTTCTTCCATTTATTTAATAGCAAATGGAGTGTCAGAGTATCTTAATGAGAATATTTGCAAATTGTACACTTTGTAAAAAGAGTTTAGACAATCAAGTGAAATTACATGTAATTGTCGTCTGCAAGACTTGTCTCCGTTCAATATTTTCTAATAAGACTATTTTCTAACTTCGTTTCCCTCTTTAAAGAAATGGGATTGACATATATTTAAGATCAAAGACAAACGTCGAGCCGACATGAATGCATTGACAGTTAACTGCAGTAGCACCTTTCTATACTGACCGCTTTATAAATGACAATGGGCGTCCTTTACTCTTCACTCAATAAATACGCGTTTCTACACCTTGACAAACAGAATAGATCCTGATCAGACGGCTCCTAAACGAGCCGTCTGACCAGGGTCTGCTCTGTTTGCTTATGATATAATACAGATACAATTATTTAGTTTCTGCCATGGCCAAAACGTCCTATGTTCATATGCTATTATAACAATGAATCTAATTAATATCCATGATGACATTACTTCTTTCATGAATATCATGAGGTAAAGTGATAAAAGAAGGTGTCGACTTGTGGCTGCATAACTTTCGTCCTGCATTAAATCTATTCACTTAAATAATACAACATTACACTGCCTTTACGTGGTCGTTTTAGAAAGATCTTACTTTATTTGTATACTACCTCAATTGCCTAATAACAGACGCACTATGTCCTTATAAAACCCGAGCATATTATAGTTCGTGACTACATGTACATGTGTACGCGTCGCCAATTCAAAACCGACTACCTGTGAAAAATAATAGTTTTTTTTCATAATCATTATCAAGGAAAAATAAATAAGACTTGTAGTTTGATATTAACCCTTCGCCTGCTAAGCGCGACATGACTGGCATTTGCAGACAGCTTGAATCCAGATGAGACGCCGAGTACCTCGGTGTCTAATCAGGATCCAACCTGTTTGATATCCAGTCAATAGTTTCTCACAAAGCTCTAATGAAGTTTTAGAAATTAATACTTGCAACAGATCGGGGTTTATGCAGACATCATTTTAACACCAGGAGAAGTGCTAAAATGACCTACACTGTCGGTCTCTCATTGGCATTTACCGGGGTTTATTCTTCATCTTCGCAGTCATATACAGTAGAACCCGTCTTAAGCGACCATCAAAAAGACATATTATGGATTTTTTAAGGAATGTGGTAGTTTAATACAGGTCAAAAGTAATACAGAAAGCTCCTATAGGAGCTTTCTGTATTACTTTTGCCCTGTATTAAGTAACCTGGTTAATTAAAGATTATTGTGTCCACTTAATATAAGGTCGTTTAAGACATGCTCTACTGTACTGTATACCCAGGTAAATAGTCTATACTGCTAGCACAGCTGTAAACGTGCAGCTTGTCATCATGACACTACCCAAATATCTATGTCACAGTTCAATATTTGATATTTGATCAATTAAATATGCCGTGCCCTCTTGAAACTGCCTTTTCATTACTTCAAACCAGACCCGTTTATCATCTTTTATTCTGTAAATGTTCATTACAAATCAAATGTCACTGGTGTATTCAGAAAATCATTATCTTCCGACTGTCTGACAATACAAGATGAATGCTTGTGACTTCCAAGTGACGCAAGAGAGAGAACATTTCATTAAAATCATAATAACACTATTTGTGAATTTACCGGTTGAACTAATTGTCTGAAATGAGTACAGTCCAGGGTCAAAATAATTATACCACAGTCCTTCTCGTGTTAACCCATTACCTCATAGGCTATTTTTAGATACAACCTGTTGAATAAATCTACCGAAAAGGAGCATTAACTAGAGAAAAGGAAATTTTTAGAAGTTTGAAACCATTGTGATAAATAGAACATTTGCTCCTATAGGAGCAAATGCTCTATTTATCACAATGGTTTCACAAAGTGACTTTTACAGAGTCGTCAAAAGTCGTCAATATGAGGGAAAGGGTTAAGAGCGAAATGACTCGCGTTTGCAAACAGCTTGGATCCAGATGAGATGCCGAGTAACTCGGCATCTCATCAGGACCCTAACTGCTTGGCACTCCGTTGGCAGTTTTTTTTCTGAAAGGTTTGAACGAAAGACAGTAAAAAGTTCACTATATCAGAGATTGAAGATATATTTTTACAGCACGAGAATCATTAACCCATAGACAGCGGGACACGACTCACTACTGTCCTTTACAAACAGTGTAGACCCAGATGAGAGGGCTCCTAGAGGAGCCCTCTCATTAGGGTCTGCACGGTTTGTCATGGTACATTTTCTTTAGAAACACCCCTAAATATTCACCGTAAGCTTGCCCTGTTTGAATTTTTGAATAGTCGATTTAGAAATTCAGTAACGTAAGGATTAACATGTTACGTCATGAATATTCATGTCAGACTCCGCCTATTATGAATATCTAATGTCAGATGAGTGGTAAAAATATAAAATTGGACATGCATGGCCATAGCAAATAGCTTAAAAACAGTCCTGTAAAACAAGCAAACAGAGCAGACCCTGATCAGATACCTCCTGTAAGGGTTGTCTGCTTTGGGTCTTCTCTGCCTGCAAAGGCACAACAAGGTGGGATTATGGTGTGAAAGGGGTTGGGTACCATTATGATATAATACACAGTACACATTCTCTACTAGTCTACAACAATAAGAGTACAAGCTGGTGACAACGATGGACTGGGGCACATCTAGCGATACGCACTTACGCACGTCAATCCGAAAGGTGAAAACATTAGTATGACAAAACTGGAAAAACAAAATGGAAGGTTAGACTTTGATAAACGTTCTGTTTTGTTATGTACGCTCTATAAAAGTCACCTTTTCAAACCATTGTGATCAATAAAGCATTTGCTCCTATAGGAACAAATGCTCTATTTATCACAATGGTTTCAAACTACACCATTCTAAAGTTTCCCTGGGGAGTATGCCCCGGACTCCTATAGCCACTATGCGTACATTACATTTGGATTCAGCCACGCTTCTGATAGATATATTTCTCTTCATTTTTTGTATTCGTCGTATCTAGATTCACTCTGGTTTCGAATAGAGTGCGTACGAAATAGTCTGGATCCTGATGAGACGCCGGTTTGATTGGCTTCCCACCGGGATCAAACTTGTTGATTTAATCTTGAAGGGGAAATGGCGATGATCTTCTGTCCTAAACATTTTTCAAACATGCTTACGGATAATACCATCATTAAAAAAATTAAAAAGAGAAAAAACAGTAAAAAAAATCTCTAAATCGACGACGTTATGAATAAACACATCTAGATAGGTGTATTTAAAACATGTGGTAGCTTAATGCAGGACGAAAGTTATGCAGAAAGCTCCTGTGGGAGCTTTCTGCATAACTTTCGACCTACATTAAGCCATCACTTGCATTTAAAGACCTAGAATTATAACGTATATTTGGGTGGTCGCTTTAGAGAGGTTTTGCTGTGTGTTATAGAAATGACACTATAAAGCACGCAGACAGCATTGCGTTAGCCGCTGACGTACGCACGATCGATTTCCAATCAGTCATTCATGACTTCTGTCATACAGAACCATGCCCTCCGATGGAATCCCGAACGCTTAGCATGCGAGTCAATAGCCATCTACAAAACATATATCATGTTTCATATATCAAATTATAGATTTTTTTTCTCTTCCGTTTTCACTATGGAACATGCAAGTTGTAGCTGAAATAGATAGGTATTCGGCGTGCCGTGAGACCAAAGAAGTTGCAAAGTTTGTCATGAATTTAGATTCTATCCCACAGAGAGAAGGGCTGGTTTTTATGAAGAAATAATAAGTTTATAACTTGTTATTAGTCCCTACCCTGCAGTAAAAAATATGACTGCTCAAATTTAGATCTGTTGCAATATTTTACAACTTCCGATTTGATTTTTGTTTTCAGAAACTATTCACCTAGTCTCAAATAGCTTGGATCCGGATGAGACGCCGAGTTACTCGGCGTCTCATCTGGATCCAAGCTGTTTGCAAATGCCAGCCAGGTCGCGTTTTGCACGAGAAGGGTTAACAGCCCATTGAAGCGATGCCTATTTGCACACAACACCGTTCAATTCTGCCTCTTACTGTGTCAAGTTCCAATTCAAAATAACTTTTACCGCCAATTTTGACTCAGATGAGACGCCATGGAAACTCGTCATCTGATCAGGATCTAAACTGTTTGACATTCTAGTATAAGCATTAGATAAAGTATGGAAGAAAAATATATATGAAAATATTGAGCATTCGATTTTTTTAGCAGACGACAGTGACTAAGGAGAAGCGCGGTTACATTGGTCTCAATCGGGTTGAATATGATCTGTACATAGCAACGGGATTCAGGCGCGGGTTGTCCTATAGACAAGTGTTGCTTGCCGTCTGCTATTGTTTGCCTCTGCTATTGTTTGCCGTTTGCTATTCCTGTCGGGTTGCTTCAACCCTTACGATGCGGGAAACGAGTAACTAATGCCCTTTGCAAACAGTGTAGACCCAAATGAGAGGGCTCCTAGAGGATCCCATCTTATCAGGCTCTGCACTGTTTGTCATGTTACACTTTTCTTCAGACATATCCCTATATATTCACCGTAAGTTTGACCTGCTTGAAGTTTGGAATAGTCCATTTGAAATGTCAGCATTGTTAGGGGTAATCCTTAAACAGTAAAACCTCTCTATAACGGCCACTAAAATGCGTTAATTAGTTGATATTTAGGACAGGTGGCTGCTTAAAGCAAGGCGAAAATAAAACAGAACGCTCCTATAGGAGCGTTCTGTTTTACTTTCACATTGCTTTAAGAAGCCACCTGCCTTTAACACAAAATACTTGATGTAATTTAATGGCCGTTATAGAGAGGTTTACTGTACCTCATCACCGATTCGATCCAATAGCAGAGCCTTTGCAAACAGGGTAGACTCAGTTCAGACGGCTCCTACGGGAACCGTCTGATCAAAATCTGCCCATGTTGCTTGTGGAATTATATAGATCTGATTCTACATTTTCTAAAGATACTATGTTCATATTCCGTTATTAAATATTAGGCAATATAAGTATTCACGATATCATTATTTCATGAATATTCATCAGGCAAAAGGATTAGAGGATAAGGTTTTAACTCTTTTCCTTGTTTAATATTCGGGTAAGAAATAATGACATCATTAATATTAATGAGATTATTTTTTGTAATGACATATGGACCTTTTTGTTCAGGTAGTAATGGCATTTTGTAATGGTATATTATATCATAAGCAAACAGAGCAGAACCAGATCATTTCTCCGTGTTCCAACCTGATACATTTGCAATTGTGCAATGTAAATCGGCGGCCAAATCTTAACCCATTCCCTCATATTGACGCATTATAAGGATTCTGTAAAAGTCATACTTTAAAACCATTGTAATACATAGATCATTTGCCCCATAGGAGCAAATGCTTTATGCGTCACAATGGTTTCAATACTACACAAATCTACTTGTTTCCTTCTAGTAAAGTCTCCTTTTCAGTATATTTATTCAAATAGGTAGTATCTAAAAATAGCCAATGAGGTAATGGATTACGTAATGGAATGTTACACACGTCTTTCATTATATGTCTTTGTAATCTAAGCATTTCTTATAGCAAATAAGTGGTTTGCACAAGTGTTATCCATTTGAATGCGGGAAACGAGTTGGCTGCCATTTTGCAAATAGTGCAGACCAAGAATAGAGGGCTCATCGAGGAACCCTTTGATAAGGGTCTTCACAATTTGATATCAAATGACCACTAGAAAATCTAAGCCTTTCAGAACTGAATGGGCTCTATTTGTTAACCCTTTCCCTCATATACTATTTTTAGATCCAACCACTTTTGAATAAATCTACCGAAAAGGAGCATCAACTAGAGAAAAGATTTTTTTTTAGAATTTTGTAGTTTGAAACCATTGCGATAAATAGAGCATTTGCTCCTACAGGAGCAAATGCTCTATTTATCACAATGGTTTCAGCAGGTGATTTTTATAGAGGTGTAGAAAGGCATATTTATGGAGGAAAGGGTTAAACAACGGAGAAGTTCAGCATTCGACTGGTCTTATATCCAGTTCACCAATGGGTTATGGAAATTGGTAAAGCACATTAAAGCGTGTTGAAATTCACAGTTTCTTACTTTTATAAGAAGAGTAGATCACAACAATTTTCACCCAATGACCAGTTTGGCCTACTGATCTAATGACATGAAAGTGACCGACATTAAAAGCCGATGGTTTGCATATTTCTCTGTGCAAGTGTTATAAACTGTGCCGATCTGAACGTCTGGGAATTTGTCAATGTTAGGATTAGGCAGGAACTTATGGACTGAAGCTGAGTTTATTCTCAAGTACCTATGTGAATATATATGAACCATCTGGTCTGGGTCTGCTCTGTTTGCAAATGCACGAAAGGCAGTATCTATTGGGGATATGGTTATACTACTATATACATGATACAAAAACATGGGTCTGTAAGGCAGGTAGTAGCTTAATGCAGGTCAAATATAACACAGAAAGCTCCTATAGGAGCTTTCTGTATTACGTTTGTCTTGTATTAAACAACCACCTGCTTTTCAAGACTCTTAATTTCAACAAATGAATGGCCGCTTAACACAAGATCTACTGTAGGCTAACGCTTTCAACGCTATTCCATATGTACATCTGTATAAATACTTAGACCCGGACTTGAAACCTGGTACTCTCATTGACAATTAACCCTTTGCCTGACAGAGACTTGTGCAGACAGAATAGACCCAGATTTGACGAGCCGTCTGATCAAAGTCTACAGTGTTTGCTTATGGAATTATATAGACCTGATTCTATAGTTTCTACCATAGCAAAACACCTTCCTGTGTTCATATACCATTTAGAAATCCAGCTGATATATGTATATATTTATGTTGTCATTATTTTTATATGAATATTTACACGGTAAAAGGTTGAATATCGATTGCCTTTAAATGCGTTAAAATGTCCCTAAAGAGCTGTTTAGAAAACCCTTTTACTGTTTGAGCTCCCTGTTCTTCTACAAACAACCCGTCAGTCACAGAAACATTCCTTTGGCAAATAACATAACAGTGGATTAAATGGGAAATGCCCTTTGTTGGCCTTCGTGTCAATATACAACCTATGATAAAAGTAATTTTGACAATGGCCCTTCAGAAGGTTAGGTGCATCTGTCAATATTTGCTTAAACCCTTTCCCCCATAAATACGCCCTTCGCCTCTGTAAAAATCACATGTTGAAACCATTGTGATAAATAGAACATTTGCTCCTATAGGAGCAAATGCTCTATTTATCGCAATGTTTTCAAACTACAAAATTCAAAAAGGTTCCTTTTCTCTAGTTAATGCTCCTTTTCGGTAGATTTATTCAAAGTGTTTGGTTCTAAAAATATTCTATGAGGTAATGGGTTAAACGGTGTCTAATTTAATCCTCCTTATAGTAGAAGACACTTGACTAGCACGTGCAAACAGATTGGATCCAGATGAGACACCGGGTCCCTCGGCGTCTCATCAGAATCCAAGCTGTTTGACACTCGGTCAATAGCTTCTTAAAACATGAATGAATCAGATATAGTAAAACCTCGATTATTCGAATTTTCGGTATAGAAGAATTTAGACCCTTTTAGGCAGGTGGCTGCTTAATGCATGGTGAAAGTCATGCAGAAAGCTCCTAGAGGAGCTTTCTGCATGACTTTCACCATGCATTAAGCTGCCACCTGTCTTGAAGATCGATAATAATACGTATTTTAGTGTTCGAATAATCGAAGTTTTACTGAAACTGTATAAGAAACAAAGTTGTAACAGTTTAGGGGTTTAGCGGGCTTTATTTTTCAACATGAGAAGGATTAAGAGAAGGGGTTCTAATATCCTGTACTGCGGTTAGTGATCATAAACCACCCGCCATTTGCAAAGGACTTGAATCCAGATCATAGTTTGATCTATGTGTTGCCTCATCAATGCCCAAGCATTTCTAATACCGTAATATGCCTTCAAGTAAAATATAAAAAAATTCTATATACCGATATTTTATTCATTAAAAAAATTCGACTAGCAAGTAAACCGGCCACTTTCGGAAACAATCCGAATAATTCCGTAATCGTTCATGTCACAATCAGTTATTCTTGGTGATCAATAATATAAGATACGATGCCGAGCGTCTACGATTTCACACGAATCGTCTGGATGTTGGTCAACTACCTTAAACAAGCCTACAACTGTTCAAGGGCTGGCACTATCAAACTCTATGAACACAAAAGATAACATATATGATCATTAATTTTCTTTAAGACATTGAGCATCCGGGAGGACACCTATACTAGTTTTACAAGCTTTTGTTTGACATTTTATTAAAGATAGATACTATTCTCGATTTTTTATTGTGTCTGTCGAAATAACCACAATCTTGTCTGTTTGAGGGATCTTGTCTGTTTGAGTTTTTGATGGAATATGAGGTAGGGCGATTTTTAAGTATGTTTGATATGTTTAATTCTTTACTCCATAAATATGCCAATTTAGAAGTTGCTCATAGAGAAGATCCTGATCAGACCAGTCTGACGAGTGTCTGCTCTGTTTGCGTTTGATATAGTTTAGCTCTGATTCAACAGTCCCTATTTTTGTTCATATTGCTATTATATAAAAACAGTGAAATATTAAGGCGATTTTAAGATTTTTTAGCATTTTAACCACATACGACAGTTGTCACCACGGTGAAGCACAAATACATGTAGTCTAAATTGTCTTCGATATCTTTTACTGTTCACATTCGTTTGTTATTAGATAGACGCTATACATTATTTTAGTTCTAAGTCATATTAACCCATTTGCTCCCAGTAGATTCTTCCATGCTTATATATTGGACTAGTCCATTTTTTTTATCTAAGGGAAGTCTGGCCTAAATTTTCAATTTCGTTTTGTATTATATTGGAATTACAGCAAACAGTGTATACTCTGATCAAAGTCTACACTGTTTGCCTACGTCCCATATACGGGATCTTGGTAGCAAATGGGTTAAAATCGTCCCGATCTGGGCATTTTGATTTTTCATGTAAGGAAGCCTTCTAGCTGGCTTGCGGTAGGTCGGTGGTTCACCCTGGATGTTCTTCTGTGCATGAAACAATGCAATTTGTTCCGTGCACAGAAGAACCTCTGTGGTCTTCCTCCACCTGTAATTATATGGACGTCATGATTTGACTGAAATACTGTAAACATCGTCATTTCTCCACCAAACTTTATGTTGTTACCTTTCTTTAGAACCGTCTGGAAGAGATGATTCTAAAAAGCGGTCACAGCATTGGCTTTGGTGGAGGAATATATGAGCTATTCTCGAAAAGTGTCTACAGTATAAATTGTCTTACGCGGAAATTTTTATGACCGCTTAAGATAGGTTGTACAGTATTCAGCACATCTATTCTACACATAATTTAATGTACGTAGGTAATTAAATTTTACTTGAATTACCATTTTGTGTTAATATTAAGCACGCAACGCTGAAATCGTATTTACTTGAAAACAGATCGGATTCAGAGCAGACGCGGGGTTCATACTGTTCAACATTGTCTCTTGTTATTTCTTATAAAGACATGGACTATCTTATTTTGACATGACGAGGAACAATACGTTTGCAAATACAGTAGAACCCCTCTAATACGACCACTTAAAGAATAACCATAACTGTCTTTATTAGCAGGTGGTTGCTTAATGCAGGACGAAAGTTATGCAGAAAGCTCCTAAAGGAGCTTTCTGCATAACTTTCATCCTGCATTAAGCTACCACCTGCTCTCTGCCACCCAGAAGTATGCCCCTTTTTGGTGGCCGCATTAGAGGGGTTTTACCCCGCATTAGAGGGGTTTTACTGTACACGTCAGAAAAGATAAAGAATAAAAAATATATTTTATATTTATATTTGGTTTTGACGGGATTCGAACCAAGGACCTAGAGATTCATAGACGCAGCTCTTTCCCCTCGGCCACCGCTTGGGTCATAATATATAAGTGTTACATGGTTCTATTTAAACGCTACAAAGGTGTGAAAAGCAACAACGACTTGTGAACGTACATACTTAATGTGCAAATTATACAGACCCATTTTTCATGAAATCTCCAAGTATAAAATGAATAGATTTTACCAATGACCTACTGTCAATCCAAACGCCTTTGTTCAAACAGCATGGTGTCTTTTTACAACAGAAGTCCGACATAAGGTCGTCGGATTCTGAAAGTCCTATACCCTTCCTGTGGTATTTACAGAAGTCCGATATGTATTGTTATCGGATTCTGAGTTAAATGCCCTTTTGCCTAGTCACTTATGCCCTTTGCAAACAGAGGAGACCCAGGTAAGAAGGCTCATAGAGGAGCCCTCTAATCAGGATCTGCACTGTTTGTCGTGTTATACTTTTGTTTGGAAAAGTCCCTAATTAATAACCATAAGCTCATTTTAGTTTGAATTTTGGAACAATCCATTTCAGCGTTGTAATAGTTAGGTAGACCAAAGTAACATAATTGTTAGATTTTTGCAGAACATTATAGAATTGTTGGAGGTTCATGAAATGGACACATAACCGAAAAGAATTATTTGATTATAACAGCCACGGTTGATATTTCGATACACTTTCAACATTTTGTGAACTACTATGAAATATCGAACATCAATGATACTATTTCTGGGGTAGATCAAAATTCAAATGCAGAAATTCGATTCCATTGCGACATAACAATGTTTCCTGATGTATTTAATCAATGGTCGTGCGACGTTGTTGCTAAGATCTGGTTTGAAAGAAATAGAATTTCAAAAATACATGTACGGTAAAAACCCTCTAATACAGACGTTAAATTCAGTATATATATCAGTCTTGGAGACAGGTGGCAGCTTAATGCAGGAAGAAAATAATGCAGAAAGCTCCTCGGCATGACTTTCACCCTGCATTAAGCGGCCACCTGCCTAAAGGTATCTAAAGATAACATATATGATCATTAATTTTCTTTAAGACATTGAGCACCAGGGAGATCACCAATATAATACTAGTTTTACCAGCTTTTGTTTGACATTTTATTAAAAAGATAGATACTACTCTCGATTTTTTATTGTGTCTGTAGAAATAACCACAATCTTGTCTGTTTGAGGGATCTTGTCTGTTTGAGTTTTTGATGGAATATGAGGTAGGGCGATTTTTAAGTTTGTTTGATATGTTTAATTTTTTACTCCATAAATATGCCAATTTAGATGTTGCTCATAGAAAAGACCCAAATCAGACCAGTCTAACGAGGGTCTTTTCTGTTTGCGTTTGATATAGTTTAGCTCTGATTCAACAGTCCCTATTTTTGTTCATATTGCTATTATATAAAAACAGTGAATTATTAAGGCGATTTTAAGATTTTTTAGGATTTTAACCACATACGATAGTTGTCACCACGGTGAGGCACAACTACATGTAGTCTAAATTGTCTTCGATAGATTTTACTGTTCGCATTCGTTTGTTATTAGATAGACGCTATACATTATTTTAGTTCTAAGTCATATTAACCCATTTGCTCCCAATGTATTCTTCCATGCTTATATATTGGATTAGTCCATTTTTTATCTAAGGGGTGCCTATTTTCAATTTCGTTTTGTTTTATATTGGAATTCCTATCAGCAAACAGTGTAGACTCTGATCATTATTGCGGCGTCTGATCAGAGTCTACACTGTTTGCCTACGTCCCATATATGGGATCGTGGGAGCAAATGGGTTAAAGTCGTCCCGATCTGGGTATTTGGATTTTTCATGTGAGGAAGCCTTCCAGCTGGCTTGCGGTAGGTCGGTGGTTCTCCCTGCATGTTCTTCTGTGCACGAAACAGTGCGATTTGTTCCGTGCACAGAAGAACCTCTGGGGTCTTCCTCCACCTGTAATTATATGGACGTCGTGATATGACTGAAATACTTTTAAAAACGACGTAAAACCCGATAAAAACCAAACAAAACCGAAATAAAATCGTCATTTCTCCACCAAACATTATGTTGTTACTGTTCTTTAGAACCGTCTCGAAGAGATGATTCTTAAAAGCAGTCACAACATTGGCTTTGTTGGAGGAATATACATGTATGAGCTATTCTCGAAAAGTATCTACAGTCTTACGCGGTCATTCATTTATTGAACATAGGAGTTGTGGTTGCTCAATGCAAAGCAACCGGAATGCAGCAAGTTCCTATAGGAACTTTCTGCACTACTTTAACGTGCATCAACCCTTTCCCTCATATTGACGACTTTTGACGACTCCGTAGAAATCACTTTGTGAAACCATTGTGATAAATAGAGCATTTGCTCATATAGGAGCAAATGCTCTATTTATCACAACGGTTTCAAACTACAACATTCTAACATTTTCCTTTACTCTAGTTAATGCTCCTTTTCGGTAGATTTATTCAAAGAGGTTGTGTCTAAAAATAGTCTATGAGGTAATGGGTTAAGCTACCACCTGCCTTACAGGCCCATAATTAGACCTCTTTTTTATGACCGCTTAAGGCAGGTTGTACTGTATTCAGCACATCTATTCTATACATATGTACATAGGTAATTAAATTTTACCTGAATTACATTTTGTGTTAATGTTAAGCACGCAACGCTGAAATCGTATTTACTTGAAAACAGATCGGATTCAGATCAGACGCAGGATTCATACTGTTCGACATTGTCTCTTGTTATTTCTTGTAAAGACATGGACTATCTTATTTTGACATGATGAGTAACAATAGGTTTGCAAATACAGTAGAACCCCTCTAATGCGACCACTTAAAGAATAGCCATAACTGTCTTTATAAGCAGGTGGTTGCTTAATGCAGGACTTTCTGCATAACTTTCAGCCTGCATTAAGCTACCACCTGCCTCTACCACCCAGATATATCCCCCTTTTTGGTGGTCGTATTAGAGGGGTTTTACTGTACACGTCAGATCGCGCTTAGCACGATAAACGTTAGCCCTTTACTCCATGAATATTTATGTAAGAAATAATCGCATCGTGAATATTTATTAGATTAATTGATATAAATATCACATGGACACAGGAAAGATTTTGCTGTGAAATAAACTGTATAATTATATCTCATATAATAATCATATGTATGTTATATCATAGCAAACAGTGCAGACCCTGATTAGACGGCTGCCTACAAATGCATAGAATCTTTAGAAAAGTATAAATTTATACAGTAAAGGGTTAATTTGAAACACCAACGTTTGTTTTGTAAGTAGATTTTATGAATAGAGAATGAAACATATTTATTCAAATTTGTACTCGCTTTTGTACCGGAGATGCAAAGATATTATTTCTTTTTTTTGCATAATCATTCTCCGTTATTCTCGCCGAATGAATGAGGTGGACCATGGTTGTAATGTAAACAAAACATAGGGCAAGGTTTTGTAAACAACCTTTTAGGAAATCATATATTTACAGTTTACGTGCTAAGCGGCAAAAATCTTTGATCTAGATGAGACGCCGAGTGACTCGGCGTCTCATCAGGACCCAAGCTGTTTGACACTAGGTTTAATAGTTTCCCAAATGTTCGAACGAATCGAAAGTAAAACTTGTACCAGATGGGAGCTTCAGAAGACATTATTTTTATAGCAGACAAAGGGTTCAACCTTATTCTGTCATAAAAAAGAAATTCGTTTAAACTTCGATACGTCTCATATTTTGCTTACTTTCTCCACTTAGTATTTGTTCAAGCTTTTGAGAAACTTCCGACTGAGTGTCAAACAGCTTCAATCCAGAGGAGACTCCGTATTACTCGGCGTCTCATCTGGATCCAAGCGCTTTGTAAATCCGAATCAGATCGCGCTTGTCAGGATAAGAGTTATCATGATATCATGAAATTAGATACTATCAACATCTAAAATCACCTATCTTTATGAGTATCATGTCAATAGACTTTCTGCAGCAAAGTCCAAGGGGATCCGTATTGGCGTGTGGCATGAGAATGGCACGCTTGTATCAATAGGTCTATTTCACGGTCCCCTCATTAAGCCAATATCACACACTTCGTATCTTAATTTTTATCACGTAATGATGAATTCGCAAATTTGAATAGTATAAAATGATCTGTTGATCAGAATGTGTGGATTAATATATATCAGATCTAGTATCGATCAAAATGTGCATTGGCTTTAAATATGGTGAATATATCAAACTTGACGCAGTAAGTATATGGCTCATGCAATTTTCATTAATATCGAAATTCTACCTGAACAATTTATCTCATAAACGCCCTTTGACGCCTTGTACACAGAACACACCAAGGTCAGGTCTGACGGCTCTTGGAAGCCGTCTAAGCAGGATCTGCTCTGTTTACTTACGGAATATGGAATATTTTATGCCATAGTAAAATGCAATTATAACAATCCATCTAATTAAGTTACTATTTCTTACATGAATATTCATCAGGTAAAGGGTTAACCTAATGTATGTTTGTATTAGAACATGGAAGGAACCATTGTATACTATTGTCGACGTATAACGTGTACTGTAGAAATTTAATGTAGGTCAAAGTTACTTTTGCCCTACATTAACTCATTCCCTCATATTGACGACTTTTGACGACTCTGTAGAAGTCACTTTGTGAAACCATTGTGATGAATAGAGCATTTGCTCCTATAGGAGAAAATGCTCTATTTATCACAATGGTTTCAAACTACAAAATTCTAAAAGTTTTCTTTCTCTAGTTAATGCTCCTTTTCGGTAGATTTAGTCAAAGAGATTGGATCTACAAACAGCCTATGAGGTAATTAGTTAAGCAAGAACCTTATTTTTAAGACTCCCATGTTCAATAAATAAACAGTCGCTTAAGATGGGTTCTACTGTATTTGCTTGATGTATAGCTTAATTACTATAAAGTTTTATTACTCCGTATATATCTAGTTATACATGTCACGAATATATATACTATTTTTCACTTGCTAAACACGAGATGGCAAAGTCGTGCCTTGGTCGCGCTTTAGCAGCGTCGAGAGAAGGCTTTTATGGTATTGCAACCAGAGCAGCTACTTAATTCTATGATTTATTCTTCATGACAGAGTAGTTCCTATATTCACTAGCATTTTTAGTCTAAATATGAAAACAAGGCTCTAAAGCTACAAATCTAGACGTCCTGGTAAGCTCACAATTGTAAAAGAAACATTTGTCTAAAAATTGCAAATTAAGAGCACGTAGTTACAACATGTAGACAACGTTTTCAGAAATGGTAACTTACATTACTACATGTATATAACGTTGCAACTTTCAAATTTGGTGTTCAAGTAGGTGAATATGAGCTAAGGTCAATGGGTTGCACTCACTAACGCATTGTCAGTCTTGAGACTATCAAACATTCTAAAACACGATTCCAAAATTGTATCATTACAGTAATCAATAATCCAACAGTTTAGTAACCTTTTCCTCCATGAATATTCATGTAAGAAATAATGACGTCATGAATATTAATTAGAATAATTGTTATAACGGCGCTATGGACACAAGAAGTGTTGGTCAAGGCAGAATACTGTAGAATCATATATATGCTATATCATAAGCAAACAGAGAAGACCCTAATCAGACGGCTACTATATGAACCGTCTGATCTGATTCTACTCTGTTTGCAAAGGCGTAGAAAGGCGTATTTATTGAGTAAATGGTTAAAGAAGAATTCTAATGCAACATTTTTGTAACACGCATTCTGATTGGTCCACATGACAAAATTTGAAGCATATAAACCACCGATATACTGTCGGAAAATAGAGAATAATAGGTTAGTGCCGTAGATGGGACGCTTTATCCGACGAGGGGAGAAAACGTTGAGGCGAGGCTTGCCGAGCCTCAACTGTTTTCTCTCCGAGTCGGATAAAGGCGTCCCATCTACGGCACTAACCTATTATTCGATTTATCCAGTCAATATAGTTAAATGTCTTTTTATAGACTCATAACACTCTTGAAATAATTTACATTGAAAATGCAGTTTTTCGATCAACGGATCCCTCCCTTTTCACTTCCATTTAGACGTAAATAGATCTAATGAGCTACCGCAGAGGAATATAGTTTCGATACTTGTATTACTAGAAGGGAAACGTGATTGAATTTGAAAAAGAAGATGATTTGAATCGAGGGTCGATAAGTTATTTCAAACAGACATGATCTATATTCTTTGGTCAAATTCGAGTTACGTAGTCTCGGTTTCTATTTTTAGATTCTACCTAACGTCACTCAAAATCGATGGAACTGAACAGGCTATATTTAGGTTTATGACTATCACCGCCCCTGTAAGAGTTTATCAATCAAATAATCATGAGAGTGAAAAGAAATAGAGAATAATAGGTTAGTGCCGTAGATGGGACGCTTTATCCGACGAGGGGAGAAAACGTTGAGGCGAGGCTTGCCGAGCCTCAACTGTTTTCTCTCCGAGTCGGATAAAGGCGTCCCATCTACGGCACTAACCTATTATTCGATTTATCCAGTCAATATATTTAAATGTCTTTTTTATAGACTCATAACACTCTTGAAATAATTTACATTGAAAATGCAGTTTTTCGATCAACGGATCCCTCCCTTTTCACTTCCATTTAGACGTAAATAGATCTAATGAGCTACCGCAGTGGAATATAGTTTCGATGCTTGTATTACTAGAAGGGAAACGTGGTTGAAATTGAAAAATAAGATGATTTGAATCGAGGGTCGATAAGTTATTTCAAACAGACATGATCTATATTCTTTGGTCAAATTCGAGTTACGTAGTCTCGGTTTCTATTTTTAGATTCTACCTAACGTCACTCAGAAATCGATGGAACTGAACAGGCTATATTTAGGTTTATGACTATCACCGCCCCTGTAAGAGTTTATCAATCAAATAATCATGAGAGTGAAAAGAAAACATTTACTATTTATCTGTCAATCTTTGCTTCCAGGTTTGATTTTATCAAAAACGGGTTTTGCCAGCGGTGGATTACATTAATAAAAGTGATAAATCAACGTCATTTTGTATGTGGCCTCAGTGGCGTAATCGGTAAGGGCGACGTCTCTAGAGAGATTAGAATTAGTTTTTGTAGGATCAGGCGCGGGTTCGAATCCAGCTGTAGCCAATTATTTTTATTTTTTCTCATTTGAATAATTCTTCTGGTGACCAAATAGATCTGTTAGATCTATTCCATCAACATGTTTATGAATATTTACAGAAAACTAAAATAGTTCCATGGTTATAGAATCATTACGCCTATCTACTAACCTAATAAACCTTCCACTACCGGAAGTAACCTAATAAACCTAAGTTTATTTGCACCCCCTTTATTATGTCACTAGAGAAGCCTGGTGACTGGATAAAACATTTACTATTTATCTGTCAATCTTTGCTTCCAGGTTTGATTTTATCAAAAACGGGTTTTGCCAGCGGTGGATTAAATTAATAAAAGTGATAAATCAACGTCATTTTGTATGTGGCCTCAGTGGCGTAATCGGTAAGGGCGACGTCTCTAGAGAGATTAGAATTAGGTTTTGTAGGATCAGGCGCGGGTTCGAATCCAGCTGTAGCCAATTATTTTTATTTTTTCTCGTTTGAATAATTCTTCTGGTGACCAAATAGATCTGTTAGATCTATTCCATCAACATGTTTATGAATATTTACAGAAAACTAAAATAGTTCCATGGTTATAGCATCATTACGCCTATCTACTAACCTAATAAACCTTCCACTACCGGAAGTAACCTAATAAACCTAAGTTTATTTGCACCCCCTTTATTATGTCACTAGAGAAGCCTGGTGACTGGATAAAATGAATATACTGTCGGAAACCGAATCACTAGAAAATTTACAACGAAATATTCATACGCGCATTCATAGTAAAATTGAATGAATAGGTCTGAATAAACGAAGACACTGACTGAATGAAATGTCAAATGTTTTCAATTTGCTTGTTTTTTTCAACACACTTTATGGTTGTAGTCAATGTAGGTCTGGCGATTCTACTCAAATATCTATCGCAAAGTTCCACAAGTTGATCCTGAGTCCATTTATTTCACTTATTTATTGATCTAATTCACTGTCCTTGAACAAACGTTTCTCTTCCTCTATTCTGTTTTGATGTGTATGTGGCACCTGTACCCTGTAAATACATGTATAAGATTTAAGGTATATAACCATGTAGCTGTGAGATTTATATCCATGCTGAAACTATTTAAGAAGGACCTGACAACACTTAAACATTATCAAACGATCACAGACAATGATCTGAAAACACTTAAAAACTCAGGTTTCCTCTCTGTCATAAATCACAAATCTTTCCAAAGAAAAGTGGTACAAGATACAAGAATCTTTATTTTGAGTCGGTTGTACAACAGATAACATTAGCTACAATAAGCTGTTTACCGACATAACCTTGAATTTCGCTCTTCGTGGTATACATAGAAAACCTAAGATCTCTGACAAAAGTACAATTTATGAGTCATGCAGGAAACATGTCCTGTAAATCTCTGAAAACATACCTGATAAAACTGCACCCGTGATCGAACCATTTCATTCAGTAACCCAAACGTTCAGTCGATTATGAAGAATCATATACACATCCAGGCCTGTTGATGAGCGTGTGCTGAACGAAATGATGAAAACAATTTCTGCTGAGGCTTGTTTCGTCAAAAGTTTTAAAACACAAAGCACTACATGTCCGAGAGACCGCATTCATGCACTAGCTGTTGGCCTATGGCGTATGCTGGTGTCAAAACCAGGGAAATAATGAAAAAGCCCGGTCATCAGAATGGAGCCAGTGTCCGGAGCTATAATGCCGACTCCTCCCACAATCAGAAGCGGCAGTATTCTTCAATTCTTCAAGGACAGTCCCATAATGAGAATTCGCCCCACCGTCTCTAGACCACTCGAGGGCTCTTTGCAAATTCCAAACATGCCTGTAGATTGTCGCTCCTGATAATTTCCATTTGCACGTCCATTTGGCCTATCATCATTCTCATCAAATACACCAATCAGCCAAAGTATCTTGAATATGCAACCAGTTCCACATTGCAAACAATTTAAAAATGAATAATTCCGTTGTCCATGTGCACAATTATTGTGGAATTTCGAGCAATGTCGAGGTCAAATTTGATTCATCGTTGGTAGTTTTGAAAGGGACCTACCGTCAGAAATTCAAAGGACCATGACTTAACGGTTTTCATTTGTGAAAATCAAAGTATCAAGTGAAACCACCAGTTCTTGGTATATTGAATATAATCACAATTGCTAGGTTCCGGGAGAACTATTTTCTATATGCGTAATGCGGAGATATGCGGTGTTTCATGACGTCATGTTATGACGACAGAGAGAAAATATCAAAGGACTTAAAGTATTGTTTGTTTTTTTTACAATCTGGATCTATGGTTTCATTTAAATTAGAATAGGGATAACCGTTGCGTATTTGAAGATTTGCAGCAGTATATCGGTGGTTTATATGTCGCAAATAATCGTTTTACATGCTCCGCTAACGCGTCGCATGTAAAACTAAATTTGCGACATATAAACCACCGATATACTGCTGCAAATCTTCAAATACGCAACGGTTATCCCCTAAATAGGAATGCCTTTTGCAGGTGATACATGTACTTATATGAGATTTCCGATAAATGACATTTTACTGTGTTTTTCTAGTGGAAGCTGGGAGCCAGGCAACCAGCAACCATATTTCATAGAGTATCATTCAGAGTTTAATTTGAGACACGTTGTTCAGGTCATTTGCTTATAAAACTTCTGAATTTGAGTCTAAGTTCATTCTCAAGTATCCGTTTGGTTCTACCTTTAGTTGAACTCGAAAACTGACCAGTCAGATGTTTGAATATAAACTCAGATGTTAGCAAAAGGCGTTTGGCAAGATGTTCCATAAAAATAGGTACAACACATTAATGTCTACTTATGTTTGTTCTCTCCAGTATTGATGTCCATAGTACATATGTATCTCTGGTATTTAGTATGCAATAACGTCTCTCTAATAGTCCCACTCAGGAGAAGCTTAATGCTGGGTCCATGCTTATAAATCTTTTAGTTGAGTCTGAGATCGTTCTCAAGCTGTTGATTGGTCAGATTTGAGCCTTTGGGAACTCAACTCTGACCAATCAGAAGCCTGAGAACGAAACTCAGACTCAACTAAAAGCTTTATAAGCATGGAGCCAGGATTTTAAGAATAGGTAGTAGCTTAATGCATGACAAAAGTTATGCAGAATACATTACTGACAACTATGATAATATTTTATGTGGTCGAAATAGCACATGGCTTTACTGCATATTTTTTTAAAAAAAAATATTTTTAACTATGAATATATGTCACTCGAAATTTGAAGAATAAGCTCAAATAGTCAAAGCTATCCGTGACCTACTCATTACTTCTGCTGAATCTACATTTCCTCAGCATAACTCTTTGAATGCTGAATATTTAAAGTTGAACGACACATCAGTGTCTTTATGTAACCACATTTCAATCGGTATGACATGCTTATAGTTACTAAAGGATTTTGAATGGCAAACAGTGCAGACCAAGATCAGAGGGCTCCTCTAGGAGCCCTCTGATCTTGGTCGACACTGTTTGCAAATGTTTTAATCGTTTCTCTCATTCAAATGGTTAAATAGCCATCCAGTGCAATATCTCGAGAAATTGGTTCAAGTACTGCAGATTACTATATTTACATGCGACTGATATGTGATTGTACCATGTGAAATACTTGTCTAAATCGAGGGCAGACTTGGCAGGGACTGTCTATATTAGATTGGCACAAATTCCAGCAAGGCTACGTTGAACCTACAAGCCCTTACACTGTTGTAAATAATTACTTCTGCTTAAATAGAAAAAAGGAAGTTAGGCGTATATGTCACACGAAAGCCCACTTACAAACATGGGAAGCACACTCTCTCGTCTGTACATTCACACCAACACCCACACCTATACCCACACCCCACCCCACCACATCATCCACACACACACACACACACACACACACACACACACACACACACCACACACACACACACACACACACACACACACACACGAGCTATCAACCCCTACACATTATACGACCACACTGCCTTCTCTATTTGCAAAGACGTCAACAGATTCTCCATCAGGTGAACTATTAAGACAGTCTTACGGAGCATGCATAAATACTTCTGAGGTTATAATACTTCTGAGTTTAAGTCAAGCATATACTTTACAGGAATGGACTCAAATTTTGACCAGTCGAATGCTTGAGAATTCACTCAGACTCAAGGAAGAAGTTAAAATAACCGCGGGACATTGTTCTTTATCTCTTGTTTCCCATGATTATCAAAGGTTTTAACGTTGACACAAGGGTCAGGCCAAGTCAGACTGGTACAATACTAATTACTAAACACTTTGCTTGTGTTGCCAATACGTTGTACAGTAAAACCCGTCTAAATTTGACGTTTAAATTAATACCAATACCGATTGTTAAGACATGTGGCAGCTTAATGCAGCTTAATGCAGGGTGAAGGTCATGCAGAAAGCTCCCAAAGGAGCTTTCTCCATGACCTTTGACGCTACATTAAGCTACCACTTGCCTCAAAAGATCTAAATTATATTTTATTATAATTCCTGTTTAGAGGGTTTAACTGTATATGAAACAGAAACGGTGCCAATCTATAGAGACCGCCATGGATGTAAAGTTGTAAGAATGCGTGCGAACTGAGTAGCAGAGGAGTATTTAAGATATATTTTGATATTTCTCTGTCAAACCCTATGTTACATGTACTGCTAGTCATTAGAATCGCCTTTCAGATGCGATTCTAAGTCGTTGCAAAGGGGCATGTCTCTTCACAATGTCGCCATAGGTGAGGTATTTTGAGTCGATTTTTTTCTCAAAAATACTCTTATTTCCTTGTTCTCCACGTTTCGTATTTCTATATCAGATCATCCATTTTATGAGAGTAGACTATTATACTTTAGGTGCAATCATTATATTTGGGGATTTTTCAGTGTACAACTATTATTACCAAAAGTGAAACAGACAAAGCATTTTGTTTATTCATGTATACATGTTGCATTTATTCATTTTCATATTGCATGCTCATGTTTGACCTTATTAGCTTGTCATTAAAAAGAAAATCTTATTCTGGGCCGTTAAGACAGGTTGTAGCTTAATACTGAGCGAAAGTAATGAAAAAAGCTCCCACAAGAGCGTTTTCGCATTACTTTCGCTCTGTGTTAAGCAACTGCATGTTCTTTAAGGCTTCTAATTTCAGTCAGTCAATTGTCGTTTAACCCTTCTCTTGCTGAATTTTAAAATACATTTCTCCTTCTTTACTCATGTCCTGTGGTATAATTACACATATATTCACTGTCTACAATTATTTCTCTGTGCAATCACTACTGTGGAGTGCTCTGGTTGCACAATCAACTTGTAAATAGTGCAGACCCTGATGAGACAGCTCCTGCAGGAGCTGTCTCATCTGGGTCTTCACTATTTACAGGTAGGTATATTGACGTGAACAGCAAGCGAAGGGTTAAGACATATTCTACAGTGTTTATATATATTGACCTATATCTGCAGCCCATCGAGCAGTTTAGAAATTTTTATTTTCGCCGTGTGTTGATAATTTATCATGTTGTGTGGTTATTTTTAACTAAAAAGATGAAGATAACGGTTCAGTTCCCGACGAATGCCGAACAATCGGATGCCGAGTAAGTTCGTAGATCCCTCCGCATGCACTCCACTAGAGATCATTCGGAACATCTCGGGTCTGGCATAGACATAGCACAGACACGTTTCGAATGTGATTCACCCTATACATATTTTTTTTAATGTTTCGCTTGTCCCGATCTTCTCTGTATTTGACCTCCCTCAATTTTATGCATTTATCAAAAACTGTCACTAGTACATGTAGCATACTAATAATTTTAGATCAACCATTGTCGTGCCTTAAAACTCCGATAATGTCCCGAGGTTATAAAACTTTTTGCTTGAGTCTGTGATCATTCTCAAGCATCTGATTGGTCAGATTCTAAGCTTGCTCAGAATCTGACCAATCATATACTTGAGAATGATTTCAGACTCAGACTCGGAAGTTTTAACATCTTTGACTCTGGAATAATGTATACTTTCCACCTTAGTTTTACTGACTGGGCGTCAAACAGCTTGGGCTCTGATTAAACGTCGAGGTACTTGGCATCCCATCTGGACCCACGCTGTTTGCAAATGTCAGTCAGGTAGCTCTTGTCAGGACAAGGGTTAAATCACATGTTTAGAATCATTGTAAAGAAAGGGGTGCTAATAATATATTTTTCTATCCGTTTCATTCCAATGCCTTCATTCAAAAAGGATCTGAAGGGTTAAAAAAGTGACACTAAGAGTACTGCACCACCTCTATATAGCAGCCACTTTAAATTCTATATTGGGGCAGTTAAACCTGTGGATGCAAAGTGGTACGACGCATTATTGTTCAGTAGGAAATATTGAAATTTGCTAGATGATGCAGATCTTCTGGGAGCCATCTGATCTGGATATACACTGTTTGCAAATACCAATACATCGTTTCCTGCATTCAGAAGGCTACGATACGTGGCAGTTTTATGCAAGACAAAGTGATGCAGAAAGCACCTACAGGAGTGTTTTGCGTTACTTTCATTCTCCATTATCCTTTAGCCTGCTATGGGCGGATGAGTGAATACCTATGCAAACAGTTTGGATCCAGATAAGACGCCGAGTACCCCGGCGTCTCATTAGGATCCAAACTGTTTGACACCCTGATTGCATTTTGGTAGACAAATCGAATATAGCTTGGATTTTTAAAATGTAGTAGGTGAAAAATTCTGTAAAAATAATTTGCTCAGCAGGCTAAAGGTTAAGCCTTCACTTGCCTTTTGAAGACTGCAACAATTATCGTAAGTTTGAACATATTTTAATATATCAGAATTTACGATATTTTCAATCGTACGGTCTTTCGTAAGATGGGTCCCTGGTACAGCCGAACCTTTCTAAAGCGGACGTTTTATTTAGTATAAATATCGATCTCGGAGACATATGACAGCTTAATGCGGGTGAAAGTCACGCAGAAAGCTCCTGCATGACTTTCACCCTGCACTAAGCGACCGCCTGCCTGAAAGAATCTAAATTCTTCCTTGCTGGAATTCCGGTTTAAAGAGGTTTTACTGTATTTATAATGTACATCTTGAAACTATTTGCTCTAATCAGACTGAAGCTAATATCAACGGTTCACATTTTCACCATGCTCGAGCTTATGGTAGTATAACAATGGTGCTTATATTTGAAGTGCAATCATAGTTACTAACATCGTGTTGATTGTAGTACTGGCTCTTGGTTTCTTCAATTTTGAGTCTAGAAAGTACAAGGTGTTTTCTTTTTTTAATGTTTTTATTTCCTGCTTCGATTCTGTTTTACCTATTTTCTCTTCTTCCATTTTGTACGTCTTTTCTTACAGTATACTGTAGTTATGCCATTTTCCTGACAGAGACGTTTTTCAACGCCTTTGCAAACAGAATCAACCTAGATCAGACGATTCCTGCAGGAGTCATCTGATCAGGATCTGTTCTGTTTGCTTATTGAATAATATTGATCTGGTTCAACAGTTTCTGCCTTGGCCTAAACTTCCCATGTTTATATGCCGTTATAAAAAAAATCATCTATAAATATTTATGATGTCATTATTTCCTATATTAATATTTATCAGGTAAAGTAGTAAGCAGAGATGATAAACGACGCATTTCATTACGGTACAGGTCTAATAAATTATTCTGGTCGTCAATAGCTGGGTAGATACACAGTACAACCTGTCTTAAGCGGCTTTGAATTGATTGAATGCAGCCATTTTACAAAGCATGTGGTTGCTTAATGCAGGGCAAAAGTAATGCAGAAAACTCCTATAGCATTACTTTTGTCCTGCATTAAGCTACCACCTGCCCAACAAACCAATAACCATAGACCTCTTTTTGACAGGTTCTACTGTAAGTCATGCCGGCGTCAAATGAACTAGATACAGTAGAGACTGTCTTAAGCGACCGCCTTTTTATTGAACATAGGGGTCTTTAAAAAGGATATGGCTGCTTAATGCAGTGCAAAAGTAAATGCAGAAATCTCCTCTAGGAGCTTTCTGCATTGACTTTCACCATGCATTAAGCAGCCACCTGCCTAAAAGGGTCAAATGTTTATATACTCAAATTTCGAATAATCGAGATTTTTCTGTAATTTTACTTGCGTCCATCCTGTAGTTTTTCTAGTTTCATTTTAGCACCTTTGTTTGCATTCAGCTTATTTTTTTCTTTTGATTCAATCCCTTATTACACCTTTATTTTCCTTTTATTGATTTTCATTAATCTTGAAAGCAGTCTAATTCATGTTGGTTGGTAAAATTTAACAAGAATCTTTGTAACACGCGGGAGATTTTAATCGCTTAACCTGTTTGCCCTTTTACTTATTGAATTACATTTCAGGAAATAATAACATAATAATTGATTTTTTTACGATAGCATATACACAATCATGATTTAATAGCGATGGCAGAAACTGTAGAATCAGATCTATATTACTCTATAAACGAACAGAGAAGACCCTGATCAGGCGGTTCCTACAGGAACCATCTAATCTGGGTCTACTTTGTTTGCAAATATATGCCAATATATTCTATAGGCAACTAGATCAATCTCTGGTCGTGGTCTACTTTGTTTGCCAATACGTCAATAAGATAATAAGAGCCTCTATCAGCAGAACCTGTCTTAAGCGACCATAAAAAGAGGTATAGTTATGGGTATGTTGGGCAGGTGGTTGCCTAATGCAGGGCAAAAGTAATGCTCCTATAGGAGGTTTCTGCATTACTTTTGCCCTGCATTAAGCAGACACCTGCTTTGTAAGATTTCTGCGTTCAATCAGTTCAAAGTCGCTTAAGACTTAAGGTTCTACTGTAGTTCGTATTGAACTGTGTTTATAAATTATTCGGAGAAAGTATGATAAACTATGGATCCAGATGAATGGCCGAGTAATCAAGATCCAGTTTGTTTGACACCCTGGCTGTATTTTGTGCAAATAAATTAAGATATATTTAAATCTGGGAATTAAAGCCGACGACATATTTTGTGGACGATGATCACTAAGAATGCTAATAGGTGATCTGACCCATGTTTAACCCGATTTTAATTATTTAACCCTTCTCGTGCTAAGCGTCGCAAGATTCACATTTGCAAACAGCTTGGATCCAGATGAGACGCCGAGTAACTCGGCGTCTCATCAGGATCCGAGCTATTTGGCACTCGATCAGTAGATTCTCAAAGGCTTGAACGAACCAGGTGTCAGTATATAAAGTTCAGCAGATCGGGGAATTTTCGCAGACATTGTTTTCAGCATGGAAAGGGTTAAAATTGACATTGCTTATAAAAGTTCTTGCTCGATCGGCTACGGGCTAGTTAATTTCGATAACTACTTTAATACCTTTCCATTATGAAATGCCAAAAAATTGCTGGAGGGTTTTGAATGATACATAGTGCAGACCCAGATTAGAGGGCTCCCCTAGGAGCCCTCTGATCTGGGTCTACACTGTTTGCAATTGTATGTACACTTGCTCTCCCGCATTCAAACGGTGAATGCTTTGTCATTTTTCAGTTATTTGGGGTTTTAATTAGTTTGTCCCTGTGGGTATTTGATCAGCAGAATGAAGTTCATACTGACAATTCCCATAGGACCACTCTCTTAACCCTTCTCTTGCTGAATTTTAAAATACATTTCTCCTTCTTTACCCATGCCCTGTTGTATAATTACATATATCTTCACTGTGTACAAGTATTTCGCTGTGCAATCACTGCTGTGAAGTGCACTGGTTGTGCGCAATCAACTTGTAAATAGTGCAGACCCTGATGAGACAGCTCCTGCAGGAGCTGTCTCATCTGGGTCTTCACTATTTACAGGTAGGTATATTGACGTGAACAGCAAGCGAAGGGTTGACTAACCCTTTACCTGATAAAAACGCCCTTTGATGTCTTTGCAAACAGAGTAGATCCAGATCAGAAGGCTCCTGTAAGTACAGTCTGGCCAGGGTCTACTCAGATTACTTACATAATATCTTAGTTCTGATTCTATACAATTTATCACAGTAATGCATTAGCTTGTATCATTCAACAATATGAAAAAAGATGTTAATTAATATTCATGATGGATGGAGCATGTCGTGAATATTAACCAGGTAAAAGGGTAATTAAACGTTAGATTGCTACGGGGGTATAAATGATTATACCCTTGCAAACTGTCTGGATCCAGATAGATGAGACGCAGAGTAAGTCGGTGTCACATCAGGGTCCAAACTATTTGGAACTCTGTTCGTGTTGTTGAAAAGAAATGAAACGCAAAAAAAATATCAACAAATCAACTGTTGCAACTGGCATTTCTACTAACAAACGTTTTCCCAGCAGGCTAAAGATTAAGCAGCTATCTGCCATAACCCTTTCGCTGTCAATGCCGGATCTGTGATTACCTATGCAAACAGTTTGGATCCAGATGAGACGCCGAGTAACTCGGCGTCTCATCAGGATCCAAACTGTTTGTTACTGTTACTATGTTTTTTGAAACAAAACTGAAGAAAATCAATAAAATGAAAATTTGTAGCAGACGACAAAGTTAGCAGACGACAGAGTTTGGCAACGAAAGGGTTAAAGTGACAGAATGTATATCAAACAAATGGTTATTATAGAGATTATATAATTGATTACTATGGAATGGCTCTTCTGTATAGCAAACGCCCACTAAACCGGAATTAAAAAACACAACATATTAGGTATGTTTCGGCAGGTGCTTAATGCAGGGTGAAAGTCATGCAGAAAGCTCCTATGAGAGCTTTCTGCACGACTTTCAATCTGCCTCTGTGTTTTAAGAATCATGTGTTATATAATTAAATGGTCTCTTTGGAGAGGTTCTACAGTATAAACTATACCGAAAGCTTTGTAATTTAAACCTTTCTACGCCTATGCAAACAGAGTAGACCATGATCAGATGGCTCCTGTAGGTGCCGTCAGATCAGGGTCCGCTTTGTTTGCTTATGGAATATAATATATTTGATTCTACAGTTTCTTCTTTGGCAAACATTTGACGTGTTAACCCTTTCCTTCGTGCAAACGTGTTTTCGCGCATTTGCAAACAGTGTAGACCTAGATCAGACGGCTCCTATAGGAGCCGTTTGATCAGGGTCTGCTCTGTTTGCTAATTGGAATTTGAAAGATATGTTTCCTTACTTTCTAAAATGAGCCCTACAATGTTCCGGCTTCCGTATTTCATTATACCTATTTTGTCAATGAATATTCAGGTATTGAAAATTGAAATAAACATATAACAGGGGAATGGAAAATAAACGAATTAATCTTCATGATATCATCATTTATTTAATGAATATTCATGGAATAAAGGGTTAAACACTCAATGTTTGAACTGACAGTATTTGCAGGTATATGCTATCAGTCAATTATTATCCATTATCTATCCTCGACATTGAAAAGTCTGTCTCTGCAGTACATAAATAGCTATATACAAATTCTTATCAGTTAAATGACAGCATGGGGTGGGACTGTTGTTCAAAATGAAAGAAAGATTCTAGATCTGTCAAATGGAATACTGATAAGCAGTTTGAGGGAATGGCGCAACTCTATTGTAACTACATGTTTAACTCATTACTCCATGAATATTCATGTAAGAAAGAATGACACCATGATTATCAATCAGATTAGTTATTATAATAACACATAGACACAGGAATGTTTGGCCATGGCAGAAACTGTAGAATTATATCTATACTATACTATCAGCAAACAGAGCAGACCCAGATCAGACGGCTCCTATAGGAGCCGTCTGATCTGGGTCTACTCTGTTTGCAAGGGCGATGAAAGACGTAGTTGTGGAGTATAGGGTTAATGTTGATAAGCAATTACGAAATGAGTGTATATCCTTTCCTCAAATTGACAGATGGGCTTTCTTTCCTTTCTGTCGAAAATGCGACTAGAGTGTCAATAATTAGATACTGATGAGATGTTGAATTACTCGACGTTTCGTCAGGATCCAAACTGATTACAGAGGTCGTCACTTGTTCACACCATAGTGTCAGAGACATGTCTCTGATGTATTATGGTTGCATCAGTTTTGTGCTGAACCCTCGGGTTTGGTAATTATTAATGAAGGTCAAATATGTATTAATTGCCTTAGTATGCGACGCATTTAACCATTTCCTTCATAAAGACTACATGTTACATTTCTTGTAAACATAGTACCAATATCAAAATCTCCTGTAGATGATGTCTGATTAGGGTCTGCTCTGTTGCTGATGACATAATTTATAGATAGTTCTGGGTCCATGCTTATAAAGCTTTTAGTTGAGTCTGAGATCGTTCTCAAGCTTTTGATTGGTCAGATTTGAGCCTTTGGCTCAAATCTGACCAATCAAAAGCTTGAGAACTCAAATCTGACCAATCAAAAGCCTGAGAACGAAACTCAGACTCAACTAAAAGCTTTATAAGCATGGACCCTGAAGTTTCTGTTGCAGCTAAGCAATCTCCTTATTAATGTGTAATTATAAAAAAAAAATCAGTCCATGAATATTCATGTACAAAAGGCATTCTTAAATTAATATTCATGGAGGAGGGGATTTAACCCTTTACCAAATGAATCTTCATGGAGGGTTCTATCCTTTAGTATATCAATTAACTAATATAAGACAAGTGGATACGTTGCCATAACAACTAGTATAGAACTAGACGGCTATATCAGACGGCTCCTGTTATTATTTTTTTTCAAATGCGTCAAAATACGCCTTTATCAGACAAAGTGTTTAGCATTAGTTGATTTTAACAATGCCACAACCGTTTAACCCTATTTAATTGCTTATGAAAATCAAAATGACCAATCAAATCTCGAGTATCAGTATTTGGGGTAAATTTCAATCACTTCCATTATAATGAAACCCAGGTTATAGAAATATACATATTAAGTAAACACGTTAGATAAATATATACCGACCAATCAAAATATACGTACAAGCTTAAGAAAATCCTGTTTGTCTTTAATTGTTTCACATCCTGTCAACAGGATGTGTTCTTGTCATGGCGTTAAGTTGACCTTAATCGATACCCAAAATGGAAACTATTTGTAAAATCATAACAAAAGGATGGCATGTATTTATCTCCCTTATACCGGTTAACCCATTCCCTCATAGTCTATTTTAAAACCAACCTCTTTGAATAAATCTGCCGAAAAACGGTCAATTACTAGAGAAAAGGAAAATATTAGAATTGTGTAGTTCTGAAACCATTGCGGTAAATAGAGCATTTGCTCCTTCGGAGCAAATGCTCTATTTATCACAATGGTTTCAAAAAGAGACTTTTACAGAGACGCAGAAAGACGTATTTATGGAGGAAAGGGTTAACCCTTCCCATTATATAAACTCCTTTTGCCGCTTTTGCAGAATGAGTAGGAGCCATCTAATCGGCGTCAGCTCTCTTTGCTTAGGGGATAATATAGGTATGATTTTATATACAGTTTCTTCCATGATCATAAATTTGTTATTTTGCTGTTATAATATACATGTATTAATCCAATTAACATTCATGGCGTCATTATTTCTTACATGAATATGTATGAAGGAAAGGGTCAAGTTCCCATTGCGTTAACTTATATATCTCGTATACCTAAATGGACTTAACCAAATGCGTATTTGGAGTAAATTTCATTTTCATAGAAAGGTTAAATTTTAGGTGGAAACTCTGAAGCAAACAGTGCAGACCCTGGAGTACTCTGAATGGAGTTTTCTGCATTTTCCCATGCCCCTTTTTATCTAAATATAATGAATTCGCGCTCTGAATTTCAGCAAAGTCTCACTAATGCGGTCACATATTAATATACATACATGTAGGAGTCTGTAAAAAACAGGCGGTTGCTTAATGCAGGGTAAAAGTAATACAGAAAACTCTTATAGGAGCTTTCTGCATTACTATTTATCCTGCATTAAGCTATCACCTGTTTTAAAAAATCCAGAATTATACTTGTTTTGAGTGGTCGTATTAGCGAGTCTTTACTGTATTGTCTAGAGCTAGAGCTCTGATACAAAGCATTTTAACCCTTTTGATGCTGAATGAAAGTAGCTACTCAAACTCTCATGTGTTACTAAATTGTTTCTTATTCCCAATTCAGTCAAATCTTTCAGAGACAATTGACATAGAATGGCTATCAAACAGCTTGGGTCCTGATGAGACGCCGAGTTACTCGGCGTCTCATCTGGATCCAAGCTGTTTGCAAATACCAGTCAGGACGCGCTTAACTTGAGAAGGGTCATTGTTCTAAAACTTTGAATGAAAATTTAAAGTCGGTTGAATGTTTGGCAGTTGGAAGGATGTGTTTATATTTATATAGTCCTGTTGTTCATTAGTTTACTTTGCCACGAAAGTATCGTCTTTGTTGCTAAATTTACTTTTCTTGAGTAAATAAAGGCGTGACTTCCTGAAATAAATTAAGTATCGAAACTTATTTGGCGAGGGCAAACCTTTAAACGGACAACGCGTCAACCGTAGTTGGTAGAAATGTGATAACACCTTACCTTATAGATAAGCATGATAACACATTCGCAAACAGTTTAGACCCTGATCAGACGGCTCCTATTGGAGCCATCTGATCAGGGTCTGCTCTGTCTGCTTATAAATATTTAAATATATATAGATCTGATTCTATAAGTTTTGAAAAGGACAAAACACCATGTGTTTGTATACCATTATATGAAAATAAATATTCATTAAAATGTCATTATTTTTACATGAATATTCCTGCGGTAAAGGGTTAAATGTAAAAGTGATCTAGTCCATCACTATTTAAGGACAGAATCCATTCAATAGGAAGTAATTGAATTTTCTCTAGGTGATTTTCAATGCAGACCAGGTGATTTTCAATCAGAAGGCTCTTCTAGGTCCCTTGCACACACCAGTATACTATTTTCCCGCATTCTAAATGGTAATCATTTTCACTCTAAGAGTGTTCATATCAAACAATTTTGGTTTTGTTTTGTTGTTGTTGTTTTTTCAATTATCAAAACAGACGTGTCTTCCTTTGCTTATCAGAAAGACTTTAACATTGCCAACCTGATCAGACACCGAGTTATTTGTCATTGTTTAGTTTTCAGTCTGCTTGCAAAGATTTTCACATTTCACTGATAATTAAAGGATGCAAATTAAAAAATACCACTCAAAAATATAAAATTCTGAAATATTGAATGCATGTGGCAGCCTAATGCAGGATGAAGGGAATATTTCTGTATTAGTTTTATTCTGCATTAATCAGCCGCTTGCTTTTGAAAGACACTCACATTATCTATTTAGAGACCACCATGGACAATCATGTTCTATTGTACAACCAAACATTTCCAATAAGAGGTTGCTGATATGAAATGTATTACGTCATCTGTTCAGTAAAATGCGTAATAGATTTAGCAACTATTTGACTACATTCGGTATACCACAGCGACAGGCAATGTTTGTTAATAAAGTCTGGTCAATAATTCACTCGCTGAACACTACTTTGTCATGTACAAATATTTGAAGTCTCAAAATTTCTTTAAAAAACAAAAACGAACAACGTCAGCGATCCAAACGTTAAGCTATCACCTGGTTTTAAGACCCACATTTATCTGTCTTTTATGTGGTCGCTTAAGAAGGTTTTACTGTACAGAAAACTCTCTCTTATACGATGCCTCTCTCATTCTAAGGTTCTAAGACAGATGGTAGCTTAATGCAGCACGAACGCTATGCAAAAAAGCTCCATCATGAGCTTTTTTGCATTACTTTCGTCCTGCATTAACCCATTCCCTCATACTGACGCTTTTTGACGCCTCTGTAAAAGTCACTTTTTGAAACCATCTTGATAAATAGAGCATTTGCTCCATAGGAGCAAATGCTCTATTTATCACAATGGTTTCAAAACTACACAATTCTAAAACTTTCCTTTTCTCTGCCAAATGCCCCTTTTCGGTAGATTTATTCAAAGAGTTTGTGTCTAAAAATAGTCTAGGAGGGAATGGATACAAAGCAATTTGTATTAAATGGTCGTTATACTGAGGTTCTGCTGTACAGTGTTTTATTCAATGGCATTTTCATTCACTGCAGTATGATACTGTTAATTTGTGTGTGGGTTTTTTCCTCGATATTATTTGTATTGCGGTGTTTATGTTAGCTTTTTGCAATGGACATGTTTGTTCTTTCACCCAATACAACAAGCGCAGAGATCAATTCGTCTTTCTTTCATTTCAGCAACGAGTTTTCTCATTAAACATGCTTCGATCGGCCGTAAGTGAATTTTGAAACGTAAATACAGCTAGTGTCTATCTTTGTTTCGTTTTTACCATGGATGAAGTACAGTTGAACCCCTCTAGAAGAGAAGAATTTGTATACTTTTAGACATGTGGCAGCTTAATGCAGGGTGAACGTTAAATGCAGGGTGAACGTCATGCAGAAAGCTCCTCCAGGAGCTTTCTGCATGACGTTCACCCTGCCTTAAGCTGACTCCTGTCTAAAAGACCGATATTTATACTAAATTGAATATCCGATTGATGTGGGTTTTACTGTTGATGTTGTTGAATTCCTTAGCGACATTCAGCTGGTTATCAATAAAAATGCAACACCGTCTACGTACGTTACAATAACCGTAATACTACTAGTTACGACTTGACATTTAAACTGTTTGGATCCAGTTACTCGGCGTCTCATCTGGATCCAAACTGATTGCAAAGGTATTCACCCATCCGCCCATAGCAGGCTAAAGGTTAACTGTTGAAACCATTCAGTCTGATGGGATTGAATATCTTGACGGTTTTAATGACAAATATTACAGACCTTGATCAGAGGGCCCGTGTAGGAACCATCTGAGCTGGGTGTACACTGTTTACAAATGACAGTGCACTCGTTTATCCGTATTCAGATGTTTAACCTTTAGTCTGTAACCGATGATTCGATGGTTACCTTTGCAAACAGTTTGGATCCAGATGAGACACCAAGTAAATCTGCGTCTCATCAGGAGGCAGGCTGTTTGACACCATGATTATATGTTTGGATTTAAACTGATTATAACTTGAATTTTGAACATGTAGCGGGTGTACAATCGTGTAAAAATCATTTGATCAGCACACTAAACGTTAAAGCTAGACAAATCGATGACGGTTGGGGGTAAATCAATAGGATGCCATATGATTACGGTTTTTTTTTCATTTACGTTTGAATTGCGAAAGGTCTAGCCTAATTGAAAACTGTAATAGGCTACAATGTATTTTCTCGTCGATATTTGGTATAACAATTCCAGGTTTCAATTTTCAATAAAAATGGGCGACATATATTGACTTATGAACCAACGATGGTGACCGTTTAATCAGGAAAATATAATTTGGAACCGACTCATTTAGCAACTTAATTGTGTTTTATATATAGAAGAGCGTAACCCCTGACTACCGCGCCATGCCACTTATAACCATTTTATTGAAAATTAGATAATTTTGTTCCGAAATTGACTGTGATCATACTGATAGAGTAATTCAAACCGGCTCATACATGGCGCTGGTCGAATAAGCTAACGTGAAATGCTCTCTAGTTTTCAATGACTCGTGCTAGTTCAGTGAATACGTATGCCATTTAATCATTTTAAGTTGGTTTATTCTTAACTCTTCTTCTGCTAAGCGAGGCTTGAACGGTATTTGCAAACAGCTTGGATCCTGATGAGACGCCGAGTAACTCGGCGTCTCATCAGGATCCAAGCTGTTTGAAAACTCAGTCAATAGTTTCTAAAAGGCTCAAATGATTTTTGATGTCAGTAAAAAGTTCGAAAAAGATCAGAAATTGAGCGGACAATGTTTTTATAGCACGATAAGTGTTAATTGTTAAATGCAGTCATAACCTTGTAGATTTCAATAGCATACAAGACAGATATGTCGACAGGGTGGATTTTCCTTTCAAAGCAAGACCTGTGATTTAGAAGGCGATATATACATATTTTTTCCTTCACACTCATGGGAGGAATAGGAAGCATTTATGAGAGATTTATGGCTATTGAAAAAGAGATGTATTTGAATTGCTGGGACTAGTTGAGTTAGGTTCTCTAGAGACTTTAGACCGCGAGTTTTCACAACACATATTTCGACAAACAAAAGAGCTCGACAGATAACCAATGAATATTTTAAAAGCTCTGTTTTCATAAAATAAAGCATATCATTCTATGTCATATGAAAACGTCAAATACATAAAGACTTGGATATCGGGTGCGGACTATGAATTTATTATAAATAATAAAAACCTGCATACATTACTGCTGACACTTAATTGAAAGGCGTGAATGGTCGTTTGTTGTTGGGGATATTCTTCCTATTTTAGTGTATTATTAATCGTTTAATCCTAAATCAGATGAAGGCTGACTAAGTCCAATGAAGAATAAGTTGATCGCCATGCCGGGCTCTCGGATTAAAAACAAAACGATCAAAAGGTAGAGTAAGCGTTACAGTGTAGATTATTCAAAACTTAAGATATCTCCTGAAGAGCACAAGTAACGTAGTACAGGATACCTGGATTAATCTTTTAATATCTATTTCATATGAAAACTTAATTAAAATATTAACATAAATTTACTGGAGCTTTTAGAGGCAGGAGGAGTATTTAGATAGCTTAGGTAAAGTAGTTTCTATATTTCTCCGCAAAATTCTACTTTGATATTAGCCTCTGTGGCTGGCTGTCTTCATCCTGTGTCTTTATCTGTATATTTATCTGTCTGTCTGTCTGTCTGACAGACTCTGTCTGTCTGTTTGTTTGTCTCTCTGTTAAATATGCCTTCTGCCTTTCTACCAACATCTGTAACTCTATTTATCTGTAACTATGTCGTATATTTAAGGAAATTAAACTTTATTATTTTTTCTGTAAGCTTCTCTCCCTTCCCTCCCTCTCTCTCTCTCTCTCTCTCATCTTTATCTCTCTCTCATTCTCTCATTCCCTACCTGTCGAAGTCTCTCTGTCTCTCACTTTCTATCAGTCTTTGTCTGTCTGTGCCTGTCTCTATCTCTCTACTTCTCTGCCTACTTTCTCTCTCTCTCTCTCTCTCTCTCTCTCTCTTTCTCATCTCCATATTTCGTCAGACTGTTTCTCTATCTGCGTGTTTGTTTGAGTGTATGTCTTTCTTATTCTGCCTGTTTCAAGATTTGAAGAATGTCGCTTGTGCCATTTGACCTATTCGCCACCTTTCCCCAACACTTTAGCCGTTACATTTATTGATCATAAATCCACACAAATCCGAGCGTCTTTTATACTCTGACTGTATAAGTCCTGTCACCATACAGACTTTTAATCCTTATCCTGCAATCAGCGATATGAATGTCATTTCCAAACAACTTGGTTCCAGATGAGACGCCGAGTTAGGATCCAAGCTGTTTGACACTCGGTCAGTAGTTTCTAAAAAAAAGAAAGGGTCAAACCGGAAGTAGTCAAAATGGCACCAGATCCAAATTTGAGCAGACGTTGATTTTGTTTTTCCAAAGAGAGGTTGGGGTTAATTCTCCTTCCGTCTGCTGTCAAACCCCCAAACTAAAGAACGGTCTTTGGTTATTATAGGTTTTAGAAATTAATGAAACAGGTCTATCAAATTCCATTAGCAAAAAGAGCAGACCCTGATCAGACGGCTCCTATAGGAGCCATCTGATCTGGGTCTTCTCTGTTTGCAAATGCGTGAAAGCACATTTATATGAAGGAACTACTTAATATATGATTCTGCAGTTTATGCTATGGCCAAACATTTCTGTGTTCATGTGTACTTTACAAATCTAGCTAATTAATATTCATGATATAATTATTTCTTACATGAAAGGGTTAATCATATGGATTTCAAATCTTTCAGATTCTGAACATAACTTTGGTTTGAACCATTTACTCCATAAATACGCATTTAAACCCATTTGCGCCCAGTGAATTATTCCATGTTTATATATTGGATTAGTCCATTTTTTATCTAAGGGGTGCCTGGCCTAAATTTTCAATTTCTTTTTTTATATTGAAATTTCTATCAGCAAACAGTGTAGAATCTGATCAGACGCCGCATGATGCGGTGTCTGATCAGAGTCTACACTGTTTGCCTATGTCCCATGTATGGGATCGTGGGAGCATATGGGTTAAATCCTTTACAAATAGAGTAAATCTCGTTAACATTACTCCTTTAGGAGCCGTCTAATCAGGGTCTGCTCAGTTTGCTTATGAAATAATATAGATCAAATTCTGCAGTTTCTGTTATGGCCAAAATGTGCTGGGTTTTTTTGTATGTACCATTACAAGATCTATTTAAGCCATTCCTCCATAAATACGCCTTTCTACACCTTTGCAAACAGAGTACACCCAGATCAGACGGCTCCTATAGGTGCCGTCTGATCAGGATCTGCTCTATTTGCTTAATAAATGGAATAATAAAGATCTGATTCTATAGTTTCTACTTTCGCAAAACAGTAATTTAGTGTTTATATGCCATTTTAGGAAATAATCTAATAAATATCATTATTTCTTATATGAATATTCATGGAGGAAAGGGTTAATGAATATTCACGATGGCATCATTTCTTACAAAAACATTATATGGAGTACAAGATTGAATAAACCAGGACTGTTCGGAAAAGCGGGAGTCAATTTGTCCAAATGGTATATGTTCTAGTACATGTATCCCATTCAATTGAAATCTTATTCCATTATGATATTAACCCTTTATTCTGTTATAAAAACAATGTCTGCCGAATCTTCGATCTGTTACATTTTTACATACTTCCAATGCGTTCAAAGTTTTGAGAAACTATTGAACGAGTATCAAGCAGATTGGATCCTGATGAGACGACATGTGTTCTGTCTTGGTCCAAGTTGTTTGCACGTGCAGCTCTGATAGCGCTCAGCAGGACAAGTGTTGGTCGCTTTCATGTCGTGCTTAGACTGAATTAAACCATTCTCTCCTACTGACACCTTATTGCGCTTCTGTAAAAGTCATTTTTGAAGCCATTGTGATAAATAGAGCATTTGCTCCATAGGTGCAAATGCTCTATTTATCACAATGGCTTCAAAACTACATAATTCTTAAATGTTCCTTTACTATAGTAAATGCTCTTTTTCGGTAGATTTATTCAACGTGTTTGGGTCTAAAAATAGTCTAGGAGAGAATGAGTTAAAACTGGTTAGATTGGCCGCTTTCGGACTATTAACACTTTACCTGATGAATATTCATGTAAAAAAGAATGACAATATGAATATTTATTAGCTGTTCATTTTAATGGCATATGGACGCAGGAATGTTTGATCATGACAGAAACTATAGAATCAAATCTATAATATCTATGTACATGTATATGTAATCACAAAAGCAACAAAGCAGACCCTGATATAATGGCTCCTACAGGATTCATCTAATCTGGGTCTGCTCTGTTTGCAAAGGATCCAAAAGGCTCTATCAGGTAAAAGGGGTAAACATCTGATTAGAATTAAAACAATTTGAAAATTTGATAAACCATATTCAAAAACGGAAAGAAATACTCTATGAGCCTGTACCAGTTGACACATGGAAATGACACTTCTTCAGAAATAAATGTAACGCTTAAACTGCTTATATTAGCAGACTTGTTATTCCCAAACACCTTTGATCCAGATCAAATGCCATCTAACTCGTTCCCTCAAACAAACGTTTTTCACGCGTTTGCAAACAGAGTAGACCCAGATCAGATGGCTCCTGTAGGAGCCCTCTGATCAGGGTATGCTCTGTTTGCTTATGAAATAATATAGATCTGATTCTACGGCCTCTGGCATCGTAAAGCACACGCTTGTTTATTATGCTGTTATAAAATTCCACCAGTTAATATGCATGCATGTACATGTATATTCTTTATTATTCACATGAATATTCACGAGGGAAAGTGTTAATAGCGAAAAACAGATATGAAAATGCCCAGAATTTGAGCTGGCAACATTTTCATTAACATTTAAAGGGTTAAAATTATTATCGGGGAATTAATAATATCCATCTACATGAAAGCCGCCTTTCAATATATCCCAGAGATCAAAGTTGAAGGATAGATAATGATTTTCTCTTACCTCAGTATTAGTGGATTATTGATTA